>OV121134.1:15417244-16617244 GCA_921294245.1 Brassicogethes aeneus | reverse complement strand
AATTATTTGTCAGCTAAAAGGTGTATTTGAGTTGTTTTATAGGGTGCTAGTATGTACAAATATCACAAACAAAGAAAAGACTCTTCGCGCTTGAGGGCAGCGTTCAAGCGACTTTCGCACCCCAATAGATGCTACCTCGGTCACGAACCCAGGATTTGTATAAGGATAGGATCTGCAAAAAGAATCAACATTATTAAAATAGTATTTTGTGGTGGTCCATATATTTTATGAGTATATTTGCATTTTTTCTATTCAAGTTGCTTAAAATAAGTTGGAGATTACTTGGTAGTGAGATTACTTGGTAGTTCTAAGTTTTGTGCCAATTTAAAGCATATGTTGTGATTGTTGGGCATTCTAGTAGCATGTGTGTTAGATTGCCCACCTGGCCACATTCACAGTATGGATTTTCCAGAATTCCTAATCTGTGGAGGTGTCCATTAGTGAGGCAATGTCCTGATCGTAGGTGCATGATCATTGTTAGGTTTGTGAAAAACCAAGGTTTTTTGGGAAAATTTATTACTATCTTTCCATACCAGCTCCATGTTCTAGCAAATGATTCTTTCCATTTTGTGGTGTATGTTTGTTGTAGTTCTTGTTTAATTTCCGGTATTATATCTCCTATTTCTGGGTTAAAGTTTAGTGGGACATTAAGGTTTACTCCGATTTTTGCCAACCGATCTGCAATTTCATTGCCGTAAATTTCATCGTGTCCTGGGACCCAGGATAGTAAATATTTAAAGTCGTTTTCTGTAGCTAGTACAATCAAGCTTTTTGTGGCAAGGGTCATATAATCGTCTTTTGAGGTGAATTTGTTGTTAATATTGCGTGCGACTATTGGTCAAAAGAGGAGATTCTAATAGTCGCACAATATTCTATAATTTATTTTAGTTTACGGGGGCAAAGTAGGTAACTGCGCGCTTAAACCTGGGTGCATATACGCTAAAAAAGCATCTGGTTTTTGCAAGGCTCACGCCATCTGGTGGTGTTCGATAGCCTTGTGTGAATTCAAGAAATTGTCAACAATAAAACTAAACGAACTGCACATCATTTAAATAAATAATTAGCTTTTCACAAAAGAGAGGAAGGCAGAAGTCTTACTAGACAAATTTTGTTCGCAAAGTTTCAATTGCACAGCTAAATTGCGCACGTTATTTGTGTTTTGCGTTGCAAGTAAAAACTTTGGTTTAGTACTCGATTTAGATTTATTATTCCTTATATTATTGATTAATAAACTCAACCCTTATATGCTTATACAGGGTGTTCCACATAAAATTTGCCCGCCCTCGAAACTTTTAAACTAAGTGGATAGGTAGGAGATAGGATAGGTAGGAGAGGCCCTGTAGAGTGGCCGCCTAGGTCTCCCGATCTTACGCCACTGGATTTTTTCCTTTGGAGACACCTTAAGTCAAAAGTTTATGCCATTTCACCACAAGATCTACAGAAATTGCGGCAAAGATTTATCAATAATTATAAACTAGTGCCGATTGCTGACACAGGACATGTTTGAAAATGTCCTAAATTGTTTTAAAAACAGGCTGTACTACTGTATGGAGGTCGATGGAGGTCATTTTGAGCAGCTTATTCGCTTAGGTATAGTTTGTTGATCCTTTTTAATTTTGCTTTCTTTAAATTTTTAAAATTCAATTTCTCTGCTGTCAATCACCAGAAATTAAAACAAAGTATACCGTTGAATTCAAAATTGAATGCGCTTTCCAACGATGTGGAACTTGATCATAATACACGGAGAGAAAAATTTTGCTAAAATAACTATTCAAAGTATTGTTAAATGACGTATCGTGAATTTAGTCAACTGTTTTATTAAACTGAGGATTTGTATGGCTAAATTAACAATACTTTGGATAGTTATTTTGGCAAAATTTTTCTCTCCGTGTAACTTCGTTATTTATGGAAATATACATGTAAAGTTAAGTTAAGTTACCATCATCATCTTTTGTTGTCATATAATGGCAGCCCTAACTTATAGTTTCAATTCCTTGATTCCTTAATTTTTTTCTATTCAACCATGTAAAATTTTAATATGACGGCCAAATGAAAAACCGAAAAAATCACAAATAGGATGATGATTTTTATTTTAAAGGATTTTAGTTTTTTTTTTATTTTTAAAATTTTAGAAAAGACATTTTATAAGATTTGTAATGACGTAACTTTTCTCTAATTCAACCGACATTGTAGCTCCTAAAATAAAAAAAGATCCTTATACATACAAGGATAATTGGTGCACCCTGTATACTAATTTATTAAAACATTAAAGCATAAATGTAATAAGAAACAAAACAAAACTTGTAATTAGTTTACAATGAAAGAGTGGATAATATTTTCTGGCCGTTGAAATTTTCCGGAAGTTAAGTAGTTTTATATTAATTTCCGCATTTTAGACAACAAGATATCTATTAAGTCGCGGCAGAGAAATTCCCGATTCCCACTAGAGCCTACTGTATTACCCCGCTGTACTTTCACTTAATCTATAGCTATAGCTTGAATAAAAGATTATTATGCAACAGTGTTCCTTTTGTAAATATTTATTTTTAACAGGTATAAGAAGGGTAAAGGTATTCTGCAGAATCAATACAATTTTAATTTTGACTCAGTTAGGAAGAAAATAACAGTATTAAATCGTGTTGCTCAAATTACAAGTTAATCCACGACAAAATTAAAGAGTACCTTGTACCTCGTACTCTTAAAAATCAAAATTCATAATAATTGGTGAAAATTAGTGTTGTCACTGAAAAAAAACAGTCTTGTTTTTTTTAAAAAAAAAATGTTTTTTTTAGAAAAAAAACAGAGGACCTTGTTTTTTTTCAAAAAAAATGTTTTTTTTTCAAAAAAATTGTCAAAAATACTCAAATTATATTAAGTGACAGGATTTTCGAAATGTCACTGCTGAGGAAAGAATTTTTGGCACATTCTGTCACTAGAAGAATATTAAATACTAATTATAGTTTCTTATTTACCATTAGTAATATTCTTAAACAAATTGTTTAACGTTGTTGGCTTTCGCCCTGAGCCTTCTCTTTTCGGCATTTCTACCAACTATGCATCAACCTACTATAAAGCCGCAGGTCTTAACTCTTCTGTTATAATACCGTATAGACTATACGATATGCTGAGTCAGCATTGCCGACAGCGAGGCGCCCTTTTACCATACGTGGGTGGGGATGAAAAAAAACAACTTTTGTTTTTTTTCAGTGAAAAAAAACATGTTTTTTTTCACGTGTTTTTTTTCAACTGAAAAAAAAACGTTTTTTTTACAACACTAGTGAAAATATAAAAACAACACAATAAAATTAGAAAATTATTTAAAATAAAGTTTGCGGTCAACTTTTGTAAAACTAAAATGTATCTACCTCGTAATTTTAAAAATCAAAATTCATGAAAATTGGTGAAAATATAAAAACAGCACAATAAAATTGTATCCTATTTATATAAAATTATTTAAAATAAAAAGCGCGGCATGCAGTGTAATTAGTATTGCAAAAATGTACTCCTTTCATAAAATAAAAACAAAAATATTGGCCCAGTTTAAAATTTGGGTAATTGGCCATCAAATTAAACCAGATTTAAGTGCATGCTTTCACATGAATGCACTTTCGTTATTTATTAAAAAAAACGTTCACATTTCCTTAGGTAGAAGTATCAAAGGTAGATCGAACTGCAAAACTGCATCGTCACATTATAAAGAATTATCATGAAGATAAATGGAGATTAAATTCTTAATATACTAGTATACTAAGTATCATGTTTTATAAACGCTATTTTATATACGTGTTTTATTAGGCACGAGCTAAGCTTGAGAGCAAGTGTTTAATAAAAACGAGTGTCTAGAGAAGTTTATAAAACGATTTTCAAATATTGGCGTTGAGAAACTATTTAATACTTTTGTATATTTGTATTGAGATAATAAAATAATTTTCACATTTAGTAATATTTTACAAGAAAGGTACTTTATTTTAACGATTGTATGAGATTTGACAACTGTCAACTAAACTAATACTAACTTCAGCCCGTGACTAAAAATCTGTTGCTAACTTCAGCACGTGACTAAAACGCCATAAAGCCACAACTTGTCAATGTGTGTTTAAAAGATCACTTAGTGTCATGAAAACATATACCTACGATAATTATCGTAGGTATATGTTTTCATGACACTAAGTGATCTTTTAAACACACATTGACAAGTTGTGGCTTTATGGCGTTTTAGTCACGTGCTGAACTTAGCATTATAATGGGAGTTTTAAAGGTGGAAGTAGATACATACTTTTTAGTTAAAAAGGGTCATAAAAACAATATGTATACTATACATTGCATAGGTAATAACATAATTTAAATAAATTATATCGTTTTAACTTGATTTAAAATTAATTAATTTTTTGGCATCTGCTTTTTTGTTAATAATAATCCGAAGAAAGGCACCTCGGCGTATAAAGCGTGTCTCGAGTGTGCGAATTATAAAATAGTATTGCGAATTATAATTATTAGTTATTAATATTAGTTATTTATGTTATAAGGCTGAGAAGTGAGTATTTTATGCTGAGCTCAAAGTTTGAAGGCAGACGCGTTAGCGGATGCCTACTATTGAGCCAAGCACAAAAAGTCTCAGCCAAATGTCATAATACATCTTCAAGGCCCAAGTTTTTTGTTAAAGTAAGGTTAGGTAGCTTTAGAGTTGTAGCTGTTATGATATTAACAGTGTTATCGATTTTTTTTATTGGTCCTAAGGGGTTTTTACAGACTATTATATTATCTTTAAAATAACAGTAGGTATCTATCAAATATATCAATTTCGATTATAGGGTGGGGACCGAGCAATTAACAAAAGGATGGAATGAAGCTATAAGCTGCAGCTGGACTTTGGTCACTGATTTAACAATATATTGTTGCTCTTAAACTAATTATTATTTATCAAATTGTTAATTCTAACACGAGTAATAGAACTTTTTTATGGTTTTGTTCTATCCATAACATTCGTAAAGTTTTGGACAATCATTTCAGTTACAACCTATTAAAACTAATTAAATATATTTCAATTTGGGTACACATTTGGATGAGGTTACTAAAATGTTTTGTCTCGTGTTTTGTACAAACATTTTATTTTGAATTTTTTTTTAGTTCAAATTATTTACTGAAGTTGGCAACAGTGGGTTTCGAGCTTTTTAGTCACTGTCTAAAATAAGCTTTATTATAAATGCGAAAAAGTGAGTTTAAAACCGTCTGGTAGATTTCAGATTGAGAAATAATGAGGTTAGGACTGTCTAACAGATGTCAGATGTAAAAGGATTAACAAATAAAATTGGCTTTAAATTCTAAAAAACATTACTTTCTGTTCATCAAGAATAAAGTATAGTATGCAACTTGCCTGATTAAAACTCGTGAATAAAATGGCGTTGATAAAGCATGCTACTTAATATACTATTGCTTATCAGTGTTATCATAACCTTAGTGTAATGATGTAGATGTAATATATGGGCAAATTTTCGTTAAATGTACATTTGCTGTCCCCAACTAATTTTATTTTTATTTTTGACCTTTGTTTAAGTTTTGTATTTATTATATTTAAATACCCCCTTTCTGCTAGGACCCATCCTATTATTTTAATTTTAATTACTTTGTATTTCTATATATTGCAGAAAAACTAGGTGAAATGTCCTGTAACCTAACTGTCCCCAGAGGCGATTTTTTTATTTAAATTATTATATTCTTCTTCTTTGCAGCTTTCTTCTGAAAAAATAAATTATTTTTGAACAATGGAAAGTTGTTTTATTCGTATATAAAACTAAAATAGTTTTCTACAAAGTAGTTTAAACAGAAAAAAATATTGAAGTTGACATTCAAAAATCTTGTCTTTTTCCTAACGTCGTCTTCTATGCCTCTATGCCTTCTAGCGTTTTATTTCTAGAGGGCATCCAGTTTGATAGTTCGGCAACAACAAGTGAGCACGTGTAAAGTGTGTGAATTTTTTTGTAAATATTTTAAAGGTAAGATTTTTTTGCGTACACTTTTTGGTGTCTTTTACAAAACATTACATACAACTCTTGTTTTAGAAGTTATCTTTTTTATTTTCATTTTGTATTATAGCATAGTAGAAATTCCAAACAAATGCCGAAAGATATTTACATTTAACAGTATTTCTGAAAAATAACGTTTGAAAAAATCAAAAGCAATGTGTCATAAAACGTTCAGTAAGATGCGTTAGGAGGAGGACAATGTTTCATTTCTTCCTTGTGTTCCTTCCCCATTTCAGATTAACCCTATAAGTTTTATTTCTTTAAAGTTTATTTTTATTATTTATAAACTTATAGAATTTTTTTGCAGTATATTACACTGTTCTATCACAAAGGAAAAAAACACGATCAAATTGACCTGCCTGGACAAAATATATATACAAAATGTACATTTAACGAAAATTCGCCCATATACGTAGAATTACTTCTCCTCTTGTTAGCAAAGAGAAGAAGTTTGCCCACAAACGAAAAGAAGCAACCGAAATCTCGTCGGTGGAGTGTAAGAACAGGGACAGAAAAAAAGGGCGAATTTCGTGGAATAATACTCGAACTAAAACTTTACGATGAGGAATGGTTCTTTACAAGGCCGGATTAAGCTTTCATTGGGCCCGGGGCTAATAAAAATTTGAGGGCCCTTTGTGAAATCAAACTTTGACATCATGAGTTGAAGTTAACAAAGTTAACATTTTTTGACGTTTGCGGAAAAATGTATTTTTTACATGCCTTTTAAACGGTAAAACTTTAAATTTAAATAGTAAGTACTTAAAATTGATATTAAGAGCTCAAACTTGGTGAGAATTTTTTTTCTATATGCAGATTAATATTTTGCTTAAGCACCGAAAATAACAAAAACTTTGCGGAAATGAATCACCCTAATATATATATTTCTAATTATTACATTTAATGAAATTCCATTTTTCACTTTACAATACAAAAAAAAACCCTGAACTTGAGGTTTCGCAATCACATATGGTTTAATTTAATGATCACGAAAAAATTTTTTCACATTATCCCCTCTTTTTTAAATCCATTTTCTTGTGCGATCTCGCCCAAAATCAAATCAGAATCTTTAATTAATCGGCCTTGATTGAAGTCGATCCATCATAGTGTTATCAGTTATCACATCGGTGGATGACTATTACCTTAATAAAAATAATATTAAAGTGAAGAAGATACTGGTGAGGTTACATTGTCTCAGCAGTCTATCACTATAGAATGGTGTTCTCATTGAAAAAAAATGCTCACAAAGTCATCCCAACTACCTATACACTATTCCAACTATAATTATTGAACAACTGTACCTAATTCAGGTAATTAATATATCTTGTTTCCTTAATTAAGTTTTCTATACACAATATCACTATACACCTATCACTAAGGAATCGAAAGAGAAAAATTCAAATCTTATGATATTAAAAATTGTCAGAAAGCCTCGGTTTACGGTTAGTATTTTTCGTAAATGAATTATCTCCACTTACCATGCAACGCTGAGTATTTCTAACTATTTATTATAACATAAATAATATATAGATATATCATCCACGGAATTTCACAAAATAAAGTATAATTAAATAAAAAAACAGACACTTCACTTAGGCAAAATATTCACGATTACTTTGAGGAATACTAACAGACTATACAGGAAGACTCAGAAGACTGAAGAAGAGAAACAATTTGAATTTAATCGGGGCATCGCGGCACACATGACAATATACATTGTGTTTGTTTTGTCTAATTGTGTCTTATACTTATGATTTGCGATGCGGCGGTTTTTACTACCGCCTTTAGCCTTTGACTTTGGCGTGCACTTGTCGCCTTTTCCCATAGAAATATATTAATCTATGCCTTTTCTGAAAGGTAATCGTTTTGCTTTTTGCTTGATATTTTGAAACATATCCCTGTCCACAAAATATGGCTTATTATTTTTCCTTTTAGTGACTGTTGACTGATCCCAGTCGATCACAGTCGAATTAATTAGTAGTTGTTAGTTGTTGAAAATTCGTTGAATTGTTCGGATGAAATTTTTTCAAAGCAGGGCCCTACTGAATCGCGAGGCCCGGGGCTTCAGCCCCTTTAGCCCCCCCTTAATCCAGGCCTGGTTCTTTAGATACACCGTTTATCTCTGGATACCCCAGAATACACTTGAAAAACATCTGTCATCTGTTTGCATGGCTACCACCAAAGATAATATGTATTATCTTTGGCTACCACCCTGATTGCTACCAACAATGTTTTAGTGAAATCATGAAAATAACTAAAATTCACACATAAGAAACCCGTAAAGTTGAGTTCATATCAACAATATACGGTAACTTTTACTCACAATTTTTCATTGTAACGAACGCTACAAAAATTCCCGAGTAACGTGTAAGGACTGTATTATAATAATATATATATTAAATGTATATAATAGGTAAATAAATAATAAATAAACAATTTAATGATAATCCTGCGCACGGCCCTGATATATATCAATATTACGGTATTTTCTAAAGCCCTCGTTATTATGCCACACCCTATGGTGGGTTTTAGGTGACAGAGTCAGAACATCTTGTTTAGATAATAAAATATATGAAAGTTTATCTTCTTAAATTTCCACGAATATATTTTAAAACCTCCTTTCTGTATTTTAGGTTCCGGATATTTTAACACAGTTTGTTTTAAAGTACTAAGTAATAAAAGTCATACATTTTAAATGTTAATGTGGGGTGCCCTGTATATGGGGGGCTCAAAAAAACAACTATTTTTCTTCTATGAACATTTGTGAGTTAATAATATATTAAGAGCTCTCTCCAAAAATCACCTCGATTATAATATTTTTAGGGGTCGCTCACATATTTGGGAAAAAATATAAAAATGGTCAAAATTCTATTTTTTTAGATTAATTTTTCGGCTTCCTACGGTAAATTTTTGTACACGGAAAATAAATAATTAAGTTTCAGGTCAAAACATAATTTTTTTAAGGTCAATCATAAATTTGGAAACATTTTAAGTTTAATAATTTTAATCTTTTCGAGCCATTTTTAAATATTAAATTTGGACCTAGTTCGTATTTCACTGCTGTTTAATTTTTGTTCTATCTCGTGGTGTATTTTTGTTTATTAATAATAAATTATGATATAAAATTAAAGTAAAATAAAATTTAAGTTCTAATATTATTATTTTTATTATATTATATTATTATTATTATTATTATATTTAAAATATTATTATATTTGAAGTTCACTCAAAAACATAAAAAGGAACGAATTTAAAATTTAAAAAAATTATGAGCAACCTTTAAAAATTCTCATCTTAAACTTTGAGAAACTATTTTTCGTGTATAAAAATTTAATGTAGGGAGCAGAACAGTTAAATTTAAAAAAAGTCGAATTTTGACTATTTTTGAAATTTTCAAAATTCGCGAACGACCCCTAATCCAGCTAATTTTTTAAAGAGAGTTCCTAAAACACGATTAACTAACATATTTTCAACGAAAATTTTAATTTATCTGACCAAAGATATCCCTTAAGTATCTGCATTTTTTGCCAGCTTGCACTTCTTGACCGGGAAAAAATGTTTTCAAACGACCTCCGAAAAATATGCCTAATTATGAGGACATTAATCTATTAAAAGAAACCAGGTCCTGTGGAGACATAACACGGTGGATTTTTACGGCCAATTTTCGGATCATCAGGCAACCACGTTTTTTTTTCATAAATCGATTATATGCCTGTTATAGACAAAAAATACCAAAAATAAAAAAAATCTCTCGGTTTTTTTGTTTTTTATTAAGAAAAATATAATATAAATGGGTCTAATTTTACTTTTTTGGTTATTTTGCAAAAAGTATCAATTTTATCAAAATTCTGTTTTAACAAAGATATAGAAAAATAAATTTTCTACAAAAAAGGTTATTACCATATTTGCTTTCCTGTAATTTTTAAACGTAGTTTTTGTAAAAAAATATTTTGCTTAATTTTTTTATTTAACTTGGGAAAAAAATTGTTTTTTCAGCCTTTCTGTAGATAAGTTTTTAAAAAATACTATCTTTTTCGATTGTAATACTTTATGACTAAGAAAAAATCTACAAGAAAAGCATAGAATTAAAAAAAAAATCAGTAAAAAAAAATAAAAAAATTACTTTTTAAACAATTTCATGCGATATTTAATTTTTAATCATAGTTACCCAAGCAAAATGTAAACGTCAAATAAAAACAAAATTAAAATGTCAGTTTGGTAGTGCTTTTAAACATGAAGTTTTCTAAATTAAATTATTAAGATTCCGACTTTAAAAGTCATAAAGATAATAGAAAGTTGTTGTGTTTAGTTTGTTTTGGAAAAAAGAAAAATTTATTAGAAATACCGAAAACTGTTAAGAAGATAAATAAAGACAGTTTAATAAAAAACTATGATGAACAAAATAACTCTTACCCGTGCTTAATATGTCCATTATGTGTAAGAAACATTTACAAACAAAGTAAGGATGAAGAAAATAAAGAATTAAATATTAAGGTTTTTAATTATGACGAAGTTTACATAAAAGAACAAAGAAATGTACCATGTAAATACTATTTGTGTATTTGTGCTACGAAGCAGAGTCGAGCATGTAAAACAAAAACAAAATTTGAAGCAGTATAAATTAAGACAAATGCAAATTGTTATTTAGTTTTTTTCGATTATCTCAAAACTTTATTTTTGGCACTTAGGCCCTTTCCAATTTCCACTCTACAATAAAAAAAAATATAAAAATTACTTTATAATGTAGAAACTTTATCCACTTTTATGTGTCAATGTAATTCCAATTACAAGAACCAGCAAATGCGATTTTTAAAAAATTTATAACTTTGTACGGATATTACTCCTAAAGTATATATATTACAAAGAAAATGCTTATAACCTTTTTTGAAGAAAATTTAATATTCTATATCTCTGTTAAAATAGAATTTTGATAAAATTGATACTTTTTGCAAAATAACCAAAAAAAGTTAAAATTAGACCCATTTATATTATATTTTTCTTAATAAAAAACAAAAAAAACCGAGAGATTTTTTTTATTTTTGGTATTTTTTGTCTATAACAGTCGATTTATGAAAAAAAAACGTGGTTGCCTGATGATCCGAAAATTGACCCTAAAAATCCACCGTGATAATATGTAACTGTTATATATGTTTAACTGGTCGATCCAAAAGTCACCCAAAAGTAATGAAAGGAAGAGGACATATAATACAAATCTCAAATCAAATAAATATATATATATATATATATATATATATATAATGGTCTTTATGCATCTTTAAAAAACTGCCAACTTCCAAAAAGTGAGAAGAAAAAAGAAGTGAGAAAAAATTCCATAAAACTATGTGACAAATGCTTTCAAAAAATTGGTAAAGGTCTTGTGCATCCTTGTAAAATTTCTGCAGCAGTAAAATGTGCTGGTAAAAATGTGTTAAAAATAGTGGAAAAAATACCAGAAAAACAACAAGATCAAGTTATTACATCTGTTCTAAAACAAAAATGTAATATTAATATCGGTATTAAAAAAGTTGATAATTGCTTAAATCGTGAACAAAAAAATGAATTAAGTTTAAGTACATTTGGTTCAAAAACTAGGATTGTTGTAAATACACAAAAAGAAAAAAAAAGTTTTTTAGTGCCGAAAGTTTGAACAATTTTCAATTAAGTATCGGCGCATCATCTAATCATATGAAAAAAATAACCAAATTTGTAAGAACCACTGCAGGCAGAGAATCTATTCCATTACATTACGCGGATCACATGTCTAAAAAATCTAAGATTTTAGAAAGCATCTATAACGAAAGTGTTTATAAATTTGAAACAGAAAATGTAATAAAAGAAAAACGTCCCGTTATTTGGGCTAATGCAGAAAAACTCTTAGATGCTGTTTTAGAAAAACGAGATTTAAGTGGAAACGAAAATAATATAAAAGTGATGGCTGATGGTGGATAAGTTTTTTTTTAAATAAGTTTGTCTATCTTTTCAAAATCTAAGACTTGTTCAACGGCAAAAAAGAGGAGTACATACTCTGACGGTGGTACTGTTGGTAAAAAAACGCAAATTAACTAGTATGCATAGGTTGATAATGCTATGTGTGGTGCCAAAAATAAAAGAAACATAAACGTAGAAATCTTAATTAACCTCACTGAGCTTGACAACATACCTTTCAAGTTTATTGCGGATTTTAAGCTTATCCTTATCATTAATGGGCAACAAACAGCGTCTGCTACATACCCATGTCCTCACAGCACAGTAAACCTTCCTCTTTTTACTGAAGACGATGAAACACATGTTCTTCAAAAATGTGTAATACCTGAATTACATTTACTACAAGGGTATGTAAACCATCTTTTTTGGAAAGGTCTTGTTCCGATTGTTGGACGAGAAAAGGCGCTGATGTGGCCAAAAAAATTAAAATTAGTGGCAAAAAATTATCAGGGTGAGATTTTTGAGGGCAATGCTTGTCGCCAACTGTTGAAACACGCGTTGCTTCAAGTTCCAACATTGTATGAAGACGTATGATATTTTCGGTTGGTACCTCTCGTATCTGCTTTTAAGGAAATGGACAAACTTGTAAACTGTTGTTTAGAAAAATATTTGCATCAAGTTTCTGAAGCATTTAAAAGTACTGAAATGTGCGCAACCTTAAAAATACACGTTCTTCTGAATCATGTAAAGAATTGCATTCAACTTTTGGAAAATGATGGCTTATGGTCTGAGCAGGCCGGTGAATCAATGCATCGGAAATTTCTAACATTTTGGAGACGATATCATATTAACTTAATTAATGATTCCACATACTCAAACAGGTTAAAAAAGCCGTCGTAGAATTTTCTTCCTGGCACCTCTAATTGTCTATATGCTTTTTTAATAATTTGTAAAATAATTATGTAACTAATTAACTAATTAAATACGTATTAAATTTTTTTTCCAATATGATATGTTTTATCTAAGACTAGAAATAACAGGCTAGAGTGGAAAATGGCGAGCAACTGGATAATCCAAAATTTTCACTGTTTACTAACAAATGACGCATGGGGAAAAATAAAAAGAGATGACATTTTATTATTTTTTTTTTGTTATTCTTCTTTTGACACATCTAAAAGTTTTAGTTTTAAAGTTGGCAGGTATTTTTCCTACCAGCTTTTACACCTCTCTTATATTAATAAAATAATCTGTCGTAACATAAAAAAAATTTTCAATAAAAATAAAACATTTGTTTATTAAAGCTTATATAAATATTAAGTAATGCGTAAGAAAAAATAAACAATTGGGTTGGGTTTATTAATACGCTTTAAAATAATCCAAGTTAAAAATTATTCATCTTAAAAAATAAGCTTACTAAAATTCAAATATCTAATCTTCAGTAATAATTTTAATTTAAGCGGGCATTTAATCGAGAGACGTGTACAATTAAAACTATTAAACTCATTTTTGGACTCATTTTTATTAAACCTGTCAGTCGCTTAAGAGCACTGTGAATAATTATAATAATGTGATATCGAAATTCTAGCCGGAGATATAAATATTAATTTATTGGATTTCAAAGATAAATATGTTGAAAACTACGTCAATACCCTACAGGAGGTGCAAATGTTTCCTTTTATTACTGTACCTACAAGAGTTTCTGAAAAAGGTACAAAAACATTAATTGATCACTTTTTTGTTGGTTTCAGGGGTATTTTATTAAATATTAGTTATAAAGAAAAAATACCCGAGTTGCATAACGAAAAAATAAAACAGTTACATTGGTATTTGAACAGATTGATGGTTTGGGGAGGAGTTTGGAAACTAGGGAGCTTATGGATAAGTCCGTCCAGCCAAACCGTGTCGAACGCCTTTTCGATGTCAAGAAGTGCCTCAACGGTGTTTTTACCATCGTTAAAGCCATTTTTGACATTGTGGACTATACAGGGTGTCCCGGAAAATGTGGGAAATCTCTCGGATTCAGATAGAACATTAAAAAATAAGATGACAAGTTTCCATAAATTTTTTTCCTAGCGGCCCTCCCTACGGAGATACGGCCTCCTAAAGGACGCCACTGGAAATCAGTTTTTCTTGAATAACTTTTAAACTACTTAATATAATTTAATGAAAATTTAATATGATAAACAGTAGTAAGGACCTCTTAAAATACTGCCCTTAAAACATAATTAGCTTGTTTAGTTTACCAGGGGCGGACTAGGTTGTATATTTTAATGCTTACATTTTTAACACCCTGTATGATAGGGAGTTAAAAAAATAAATTTGGATACCTTGAACATTAAGCTAAAGAAAAGGTACTCTTGTTTATTGTCGATAAAATTAACCGTTTTCGAGAAAAAAAAATAATAAAGAATTAATGTTTTATTTTTATTAAAAAGACCATGATTACTATTTTTTTTTCTACAAGCGGAAAAGTGCAACTTTCCGCACGATTATGCGTGTGGAAACAAAAAAAAAATAAAACTTAAAATGGAAACCGATAAAGAAAATTTCGAGATTCTCTGCTTGTAGACACTTTCCGCACGCTTGTAGAAAAAATGTTGTACCTAACACTGTCTGCAACAAAGTGTGATTCGAAAGTAATTGAAATAAAACTGTCATTAGCATTAAAAAACGCACTGTTTTTACAAACGTTACTATGGTACCTACGAAATAATAAATATCTTGCATTGACGTGTGTATTTTAAATATTGTCATCTTTCATATTGTTAGAACGTTGATCCTTTACTTCGATATTAATTTATTGAATTTTGAATATCTTGGTAAATTTAATTAAATAATGGGATACACATTTAGTGAGTATGCAAATATGCATCTTATGTACGGGCTTGCATCTTGCAATGCTTTGGAAGCAAGAAGGTTGTATGAAGAAAGATATCCTGATGGCAATATTCCAAATCAGAAAACATTTCAGCGACTTGATCAACGTCTAAGAGAGACTGGTGGGCGATTCTCAGTTAATAAGGCAACATTATTGACTTTCTTTAATAATTTTTAGGAAGTTTTGGGAAAACAAGTACTGATGCTGGTGTGAGAAGAACAGTACGTACGGTGCAATTGGAGGAAAATATTTTGGATAGTGTAGCTGATACTCCTTCAATAAGAAGATTAGCCTCGCAGCTTCATACGTCAAAAACGATAATTCATAAAGTACCTTATCATTTGCAAAAAGTGCATCAACTACTTCCTCAAGATTTTCCTCGTAGAATCCAGTTTGCAAACTGGATGTTAGATCAGCAACGGACAAATCCAAACTTCATTAGCTCTATTTTTTTACCGATGAAGCAGGGTTTACCAAAAATGGTATTGTAAATTTACATAACTCGCATGTATGGGCTGATGAAAACCCTCATGCCACTGTTGTTCATCATTATCAATATCAGTTCCAATCAATTAATGTTTGGGCAGGAATAATTGGCAATTTTTTGATTGGACCATGCGTATTGCCGCCACGATTGAATGGTGAAATTTATTTACAGTTCCTTCAGAATGCTTTTCTGGATTCAATAGAGCATTTGCCTATTGAAACCCGCCAGCGCATGTATTTTATGCATGATGGAGCCCCAACTCATTTTAGCTTTGCTGTACGGGACTATCTGAATAACGTCTATCCAAACCGTTGGATAGGCAGAGGAGGTCCCATTGCCTGGCCTCCACGCTCTCCCGACTTAACGCCAATGGATTTTCACCTGTGGGGACATCTCAAAACCTTGGTGTATTCCTCTCCGGTTGATACTAGGGAGGAACTTTTACAGAGAATCACATTTCATTGTGATGCGATAAGGAACAATGCTGGGTTGTTGTGGCGAGTACAGCAGTCCTCTATTCGTCGTGTGTATCAGAGTTCACGGAGCCCATATTGAACCCACTTATGAAGTTTTTAATTGATTATTTCTAATTTAATTTTTCTGTACATTATTTTTTAAGGTTGTTTATTAAATAATTTCAAGAAAAACATATTTCTAAAAATAATTTTTGTTAAGGTGCCTTTCTGGGACAAGACTGAATTTTTAAGAATCTTGTAATTTTGTCGGATTAAATAACCTAAACTAAAACTTTTCTGTATCTTGAATGACTTTCGTATCACA
Organism: Brassicogethes aeneus; assembly: GCA_921294245.1. Classification (NCBI taxonomy): domain Eukaryota; kingdom Metazoa; phylum Arthropoda; class Insecta; order Coleoptera; family Nitidulidae; genus Brassicogethes; species Brassicogethes aeneus. Next base: position 16,601,154 of record OV121134.1, on the reverse strand, counting down.
CTTTGTTGCAGACAAAAAATTAGAAATCATGGTTCTTTTTAATAAAAATAAAACATTAATTCTTTATTATTTTTTTTCTCGAAAACGGTTCATTTTATATACAATAAACAAGAGTACCTTTTCTTTAGCTTAATGTTCAAGGTATCCAAATTTATTTTTTTTAACTCCCTATCATACAGGGTGTTAAAAATGTAAGCATTAAAATGTACAACCTAGTCCGCCCCTGGTAAACTAAACAAGCTAATTATGTTTTAAGGACAGTATTTTAAGAGGTCCTTACTACTGTTTATCCTATTAAATTTTCATTAAATTATATTAAGTAGTTTAAAAGTTATTCAAGAAAATCTGATTTCCAGTGGCGTCCTTTAGGAGGCCGTATCTCCGTAGGGAGGGCCGCTAGGAAAAAAATTTATGGGAACTTGTCATCTTATTTTTTAATTTTTTATCTGAATCCGAAAGATTTCCCACATTTTCCGGGACACCCTGTATATTCGCGCAGCTTGATGTACGGTACTCAAACCTCGCTTAAAACCAAACTGTTCGAGAGGTGTTATACGAAGATTGTGGTCGTGATGATCAAGGATGATCAAAATAGCTTTCTCTGTTACCTTGGACATCTGAGCCATCCAGCTTAACATTAAATTTATAACGCTCGGGAAATAAAAACGGTATAGTATGTGACGTCAGTCGGGATCGGAAGCCAATTCGATCTTAAAAACGAGTAGGCAAAAAATATCACAAATTGGATGAAAATGTAGAGAAATGTGTATGTTTACATGTAAAACATGATTATTTTTTAATTTCCAGGGACAACAAAATTATAACAAATTTTGGATTTAAAATGTTTTTTTTTTCAAATATTTTGAGAAGCGCTGGCTTTTTTTAATTTATAAATTTCATGTTCTTTTTTTCAAAATTTCCAGGAATAACGAAGTTATAACGGTTTTGACAGGTTTTTAGTTTTTTTCAAATTATCCCAAGTCAAAGACGAGGGATAATTTTCTAAAAATATTCATGAGCGAGAAAAAATTTCCGGATTTTAATTGACCTCGTGTGGTATTCGGTAAGAAAATTCCACACCAAATTCTTCACTAATGGATTCTTAGCCTATAAACTGTTTATTTAAACTGATTGTAGTCAATATCAAAAATGCCATTTTAGGACCTAAAATATTATATTCTTTCATTTCATAGTTCCTTGGGCTTACTACAAGTGGTAGAAAATCATAATTTAAAAGGTTTTTCGGAACGCTGCATGAACAGATTTACTGCGGGACATAGTTTTGGCAGCAATTTAGACCTTTAAATTTTTTATTTCTACTCGTTGTAGTTGCACGAAAATACCATCTCAAGACACAACACAGTATATTCATTAATTTTACATAAGTTTTGTGTAACTACAAGTTGTAGAAAATTGCTTTTTTGCGTTTTTATTAACCTTTCATACGCGCTTTATTGGTATGGAATTCATAACCATACATTTAATTCATTTAATTTCAAGTCCTGCATTTTCGCCATTAAGAAGAAAGGAGGTGTCCAAAGAATATAGAAAACATCATGGTTTTATAATTGAAATGTATCAAAATTATCATGTAAACAAATAAAAACTAGATTGTCAAAAAAATATTCTGTCATTGTAACCGTCAAAAAATTTCCAGTATAATTCGCTGTTGGGTACCCACGAGGAAAAAATTTCCACTTAAATTCATCCGTTCCATGGTAATCTGTCAAAATTTTTCACGTCACGTTTTGATTGGTTAAAAATTACAGGTGTAGCTTGTAGCTCTTTAAATAAAAAAGATACCCATACATAGAAGGATACTAAAGTATTAGCCCAATTATTTTTTATATGATATGATGTGATTTTGAAGTGTGTCAACTGAAACAGATACTACACACCCTGCTTAAAATACCCCATAGAGACCTATACAAAATATTCTATAGGGCGCTACCGGTTTCAATATGTGCATTTGTCCAAGCTTTTTTGCGGAAACAGCCCGATAGAAAATGTATAGGAAATTACCTATAGGCACACCATAACTTTTACATTTTCCCTATTGAGACCGATAGAAAATAACTCAATGAAGGATATATAGGAATATCCCTATAGAACAACCATAAAACATTTGACAAAATTTTATTAAAACCTATGGGGTCCTATAGGGAAAAAACTAATTTCTACATTTATGTGTTTTTTCCCCATTGAAACCGATAGCAAATAAATCAATGGTGGATATCCCCATAGAACAACCATAAATCTCAACTATGGGTCCTATACAAACCGATACACCCTATAGAAACACCATACATCCCGATACAAATATCTATCGGTTTGAACAGGGTCTCTATGGGGTATTTTAAGCAGGGCAGTCATTACTAAGCGAAGAACTTTTAAAAATACAGCAGCCGACGGCATGTATCGGGGACTTTATTGGTGTGTTGTATCAGTGCCGCATCTTACTTGTCAAACTGTATTTTTAAAAGTTCTTCGATTAGCGTTATTTCGTCTCCCTATGTATACCAGGCAGATGAGGGTACGTACCGTACGGTATATGTAATTTAAGCAAATTTTAAAATGTTTATTTACATTTACAATTTATGACGCCATATTGGATTTTGAAAATGCAACAAATAAAAATATTGGTTTTTAACAACTTTTTAAACATGAACCTAAAAAGAGTAGGTATAGCTGGCCCCATATGCATTAGGGTGGTTCTTATTTGACCAATGTGGAAATTTTAATCGTGCCGCGTTATTAACAAATATAAAAAAAATTTATGCCAAATTTGAATGTCCTAACTTATTTCCTTCTATTGCCTGTAATAACGAGAAGTTTATCAGATAGAGGATTTTTGCCTTTAAGGTATTAATTTTTTAAAATTACTATTAATCTATGAAAAAGTATATTTAAAAAAATGTAGAGGACACACCCTAGGGTCTTTTTTACTTCGCTCGATTATTACTTAAAATTTTTCATATAGGGGATTTTTAGTTTTAAACGCAATAATTTTATAAAATCATTAATAATTAATGAACAATTCCAATGTTTTGAGGAAATGAAGGGAAAATATGGTACTTTTAAACAAAAAAAAAAGAATTCATATATATATGTCCATCGTAAGGTCTTTTTTACTTCGCTCAATTATTACCATTATTGTTATTTTATTGAAAATGGCATAAAAAAAGAAAATATCAGTGATAATTTGCATTTAATGCATAATTAGTGTGCTTTGAAACGTAATTTTGTACTTTTCTAATGTTGGTGCTACCTAAATATCTTTTAGGCAATCTTAAATTATTTGTTTTATAAAACAAATAATTTAAGATTACCTAAAAGATATTTGGGGAGCACCAACATAAGAAAAGTACAAAATTACAATTATGTAAATAATGAAATTGTTTTTTAGATTGTTTTCGAACAATTTATTTTTAAAGAAAGTAACATAGTTAAAATGGCAAAAAAATAAACAAAATAAAACCCAGATAATTAGGTTTTTGGTATTTTAAAAATTGTTTACAACAGCTGTCTTTTTTTGATTTTGTTTAAATATTAATAATGCATTTTAAATAAATGTTAGTTAAAAAACATAATATGTATAAATTATATGAAATAATACCTAGCCATCAGTAGCGGATTTAAGATTTTGTAGGGTTTTGCACCCATTAATCGCTCTGGGTCTGCTTGTTTTCCCATAATTATCTAACATTTTCAGATTTTTTTTAATAAGTAGATACCTACTTATAAAATATGTAGGTAGGTATACATATTTTTTATCATTAAATTATTTTTGAAAAGATAGAAAATATAAATAATAAGTATTATGCCATTGAATTTGTATTTTGACGTTGACTTCCAATTTCAATTTTCTTACTCAGCGAGTACCATTTCCTCTGAACGTGTACTTTCTACTTTTAGCTAAGACACTATTCGATCGAAAACTACGAAGGAGAGGTGAGAAATGGTAGTTTATTGGGCAGTGGTACACGCGAAAACGGAACTGCTATACACATTTCAGATGCCCCCTGCAACATCGGCCTACTTATTATTTTTTATCGATAAATGCTTCTCTTTCCTTTTTACAAAGACACTTGCTTTCCATCTAGTCATTCGGGTCTACGAGTTCGGAGCGGTCGAACATTTTTCCTCATTTTAATAATTTGGGGATTTATTTTTGGAAAAGTTTGAAGTTACCTAACGGTGTTAGTGCAGTGTGGTAAAGACTTGCTTCATGGACTTGGAAAGGCATGAATTAGTTTTGGAAATTATTAAATATTTATTAAGCTGCTGGTGAGTTAAACAAACTATTAATTATTTTATATAATATAAATTTAATTGGTGCAATTTATTATTTACCATAGTTTATCGACAAATTTCAAATTTTATTTAAAAAATCCAATTCAAATTTTTAATATTTCTTCGAAAAGAAATATTAAAAATTTTAAATGGTATAAAATCTGTATAATTTGGATTTTATAAATAAATAGCACCAATTAAATTTATATTATATTTATTGGGGGCGACATGGGGCCGGTAAGGCCGAGCAAAAAGTTATCTTTTTTTTGCAAACTTCAATTTAAATTCTGCTTCCGTTTATTTAATGTCATTATAAACTGATAAATTTGGTGTGGGTCCCATATCTAATAATTGAGATATCGTTATACCCAAAATCCACCAGCCGCCACTGGTTGTATTCACTCCATTATATGAAGTAAAACTGTTATAGTCAAGTTAGAAAATGTATTGGCAACGGAAGGAGATATTTTATTTTTATTACAATAGTATGCGAAAGTGGTAATTGAAGAGTTCCGTGAAAAAGAGATTTTTACTGTTGCTTACTACTGCATACTTTGAAATTTGATTTAAACTAAATAACAAATTAAAAACAGTTTAAGTTTAAACTTAAAAGCGGTATAAATTTAACTAAAAAGTGTACAAACAAATTTTTAGTACAAAAAACTTGAAATAATATAACCTTAACAATAAATGAATTTAAATAGTTTTTCTTTTTATTTATTTATAATATCTGGGGATACCTTCAACCTATAAGCAGTGGCGTATCTAGCATGGTTGGCACCCGTGGATGGTTTAAACCCAAAAATGAAAACTTTTAAAATATTCAGGGTGATTCACCTAACTGATTTATTAAAGGTTTATAAAAAACTAAAAGAGACATTAATCTCAAATTTAGGTTGCACCGTTTTTTTCAAATGAAACCCTATAAATATTATAGCATTTTTAAATTCTACGTAAAATTCTGGAACTATTGTATTTCGAATCGTTTTCCTTTCTTTAATTGTTTTTGAGATATTTAAATTTTTCAAAAAATTTTCACAGATGGAGTGACTAACTAAAATGTCTGTATTACCAACAATTGTAATGTTGAAAAGTTCATTTTTGGTATACAACAAAGGAGTATCCTATCAGGAGTATTCCAAGATGTTAGACATTTTTCCATGCAGGAAGTTTGGTATTTCCGTTTAGTTTTTTGCCATTTAAAATGCAAATAACTTTCTTTTATTAAATTTTCTTATCATTCGACGCGGAATATAATATATAATATATAATATATAATATATATATATATATAATATATAATATTATTCCCTATAGATAAAATAAATATTCACAGATATATTACCAAAAATGTTAAAAAAAACGCTCATTCGACGTGTGTGTTGTCACAAGTGTGCTTTAGATTTAAAATTTTATATTTGACGGTTTAACCGAAAGTGAGAGGACATTAATTTTTTCATTTTTTTTTTATTTTTAAACGTAGGTACTTTTTAGAAAAAAATAGAAATTCTAGAAATTCAGTCATATTCCTATTTTTGCAGAAATAACGATTTTTTTTTAATTTTTATGTTTAGACGTACCTATGAAAAATATTCAATCATAAATATGAAAAATATTTAATTATTATACCTTCCTATGTACACATACATGTATACATGTATATACAAATATAATAATTAAAAAAAATAAAAATTATTTTGCTTTTAATGCCGCAAATTCCATAGTTGTCAAACTTTTTTGTCAATTTTTTTTTATTTAATTTTTTTCTCAATCTAACTTTTTATAATAAATTTAAATAAATATATGTATAAAGTTGACCCTCTATGGAATTTTCAGAATGAAACGCAGACTAAGTAAATCAATTTTTTTATATAAAACATGCCAAACTGAAAAATTGATGTTATAACAATATATTTGAACATTTTTATAGAACATGAATATTTTTCTTAAAAGTACGTCTCACCCCCAACCGGGTAACACGCGGGGTAGGCTAACCTAAGTTTTTGCCCACATGGGAAAGTTTTGTTAATTTAAATGTCATAAATCCAAGAAATATTTTGTAATATTAGGATTTAGACAGCATATTAAAATTACCAAAATCCACTTAATTGGTTTAAAGGACATGACAAAATATATTTTCATTAACTAACCAACATTTCTCAAAGAGATTTATACAAATAAAGTATTAAATTAAATAAATTGATTAATTTTAAACCTCAGTATAGGTAATTTCCTGATAAATAACTAGGAAATAACCATAAAAAGTGAGCGGTTTGGTTCCTGTACAATAAAACGCAAGATGATATACGGTTCTTGGCGCAGTTCCGTTCTCACTTTCTCCGCTGTGCATTTCATTATTGCATTTCGTAGAAGAAATTTTCATTTAATGTGTGTAGATATCGTTAACATTGCGCAAGCATAAAATCGTGGAACTGTCAAGGGCGGCTATTCTTGACCTTTTCTATTATATTGCAGCTTCAATAGCTGCTAATTTAGCAATGCTAAAAATAGAATAATTATAAAACTAATCAAAATCTGTAATGTATTCACCACATAGATGAGTCTAATAAAAAAGAATCAAATTGCCAAATAAGTTATATAGGTACCTACCAATAAAATATTTTTTTTTTCAATCGTACCTACCTAAAACAATTTTTATATTATAACGTTTATAAGCCTATATAGAAAGACTTCATATTTGTTCGCAATTCAAATGTTAAATTATAATACACCGCCGCGGCGCAGGACCGCAGAGAAGGTATAGTGGGCCTGGGGCAAGTTTAATTCTTTAGGCCCCCTAACTCAAAGCTATGTTAGGTTGAGGGGGGGAAGGAAGGGTAACTTTTTTCACACAATAGTTAATAAGTACTAACAATTTTTAAAATATTATAGTACACGTAGGCAGTAGTATTAAATAGAGCCCGGATTAAAAAGCTTAAAAAACTTAAATAAACAATTTAAAAGCAGGAAATTTTTTTGAAAAAAGGCATAAAATAAGCTTAAAAAAGGCATACAAAAATTGTTGTATAATTTATTTATTTCATAGCTTTTTTAGCCAAAGCTTTCCTTGTACTGGGCCTTTACAGGAATGTTTTAATAAAAATATCAATTTTGATAAAAGGCTGTGGTGTTAAGGTCTTGCAATGGCCCTTTTCAGGGTAATATTTGTATATTTTACCATATAAGACCCATATTTCCAGTATCAAGTTAATGGGACTTAAAAAACCATTGAAGTGCCAAATGTTTTATATAAAAACTTATATTACATGAACCTTTAATTATCCTTTGGCTAACGTCCCAGAACTCGCCCCACGAGAAAAAGGGAACGTACCGAAAGTAATTTGAAACACATATTTAAAAATTCAAATTGTCCAACGCAAAGGATAAGGGAGATAAGAATAAAAAACGATAGCCAATCCCAATAGATCACCACAGGGAATTCTTTAAATTGCTAGGATACTTAGGTTGCATTGTTGATAATAAAAAATATGTAAAATATTTGGTCCACTGGAATCCAATTCATTGTAACACTGCTGTCAATCTTTACTTCTGTCATTAATATTATATTTGGTTATAACACAGTTATAAATTAAGTTATTATAAATAATGTTTTCCTTAGATGATTATATCGAAATGATAATTATTTATGGGGAGTGTGGGCGCAACGCCAGGGAGACAGCGAGAGTTTTTTCCCAGCGCTTTCCTGATCGTCCCCTGGACAGTAAAGTAATCCTTAGAACTATCACAAGAACCCGAGAGACCGGTCAAGTTGTTCCGCTTCGTAAGGGGATTGGAGGTGCTCCCAAACGTATTAGAACAGTGGAAAATGAAGAAGCTGTTTTGAATGCGTTTGAGGAAAATAGTAGGAAGAGCATAAGGGAAGTTGCTCGAGAACTGGATATTTCCCGCTCCACAGTTCAGCGGGTTATGAAGAACGATCGGCAACACCCTTTTCATTTTACCCGAGTGCAGCACCTTCAGCCGGAAGATTATCCCGCTAGAGTCGAATTCTGCCTGTGGTTGCTGGAGCAAGAAAATCTCCAGCCAAATTTTGTTTCTAACATTATGTTTTCGGATAAGTCAATTTTTGCCAGACAAGAATGCTTCAATGCCCATAATTTACATGTATGGGCAAATGAAAATCCGCATGCTATATTCCAAGGGGGGTTCCAACATCGATTTTCTATTAATTTTTGGAGTGCTATAATAGGAGATCGCGTTGTATGTAAACTATTTAGGTTTTCTTTTTTATTCTAATTTGGCCATTTTCCTCTAGGTTGGACCTTTTGAATTTCCTGCACGGTTAACAGGCCAAATTTATGCAGACTTCTTAGAAAACAATTTAGAGAATTTGTTAGGCGACGTGCCACTGGTATATCGAGTAAATGAATGCACGATGGGGCACCACCACATTTTAGTCGAATCTTGGACGGGCAGTATCCTGGCAGATGGATAGGACGAGGTGGGCCACAAAATTGGCCTGCTCGTTCACCCGATTTAAATACCTTGGATTTTTTACTTTGGGGACACCTTAAAAACTTTATTTATAGTGTACCCATCGAAACAGAGGATCAGCTTAGGAACCGCATCCAAGACGCTTTTGCGACGTTTACTCCTGAAATGGTCATGGAGTCAAAATCCAGCCTTTTAAGAAGAGCGCGGATTTGTTTACAAATGAATGGTGCACACTTTGAGCACTTATTGTAAACAGATTAGCATATTTTTTTTATTTAGTTGTTAACACATTTTCATAATATTTAATTTAGTTTTACTTAATGTTGTTTGTTTACTTTTACGGAAATTTATAGTTTTTGTAATTTTTTAAAAGTTTGTTTATTTGTTTCTGTAACTTATGACTTTTTCTGAAATTTTAACTAAAAAAGCCTAAAAAATTACAACTTGTTTGATTTTTTACTTTAAAACATTGTCGTTCTAAGGTATCAGTCATTTTTGACAGCTTTTGACAACTTAGTAAATACAGTCGGCCAAAAGATTTTTAAAAGTTTTAAGACAACAATGTTCTATCGTCTCCTAGCAATTTTTAAATCCCCTACGTTTAATCTAGGCAAGAGCTCTCGGTATTGTCTGCAACTTTTTTCCTTTAATTCGCTTACACTATTACCTAAAAAATTTTTATTTTTAAATTTGGCATCTACATTTCTGTCGGCACGCCCCCTTTTTCTCTGTGGCGCGAGTTCTGGGACACCCTGTATATATATATATAAACAATAATAATATAACATGCATGTAAAATTTATATGAGTAAGTGTGCATTTTTAATTTTACAAACTTTAGAATTCTTATTACAGACAAAATAGCGCCAAACAATTAAGTACCTACAAAGGTTTAATTGATAAGGTCCAAATTGGGGCAATTGCGAATAAAATAAATTAATAATGGCAAAGAAAACCTGGTTTTCTTTGTTATAGAGGACAATATAACAAAGAAATCAAGTAAACTTAAAATATATATTTGAAATTTAAATATTTTCTTTTTGGTTTAAGGATAATTTTATTTATTTAAATATTATGGATTCCATACCTTATAAACAGTTTTTAAAATAAAATTTTTATGTTTTACTTATACAGGTCTTTATTACAACACATTGATTTATATTTTTTCTTGTACATTTTGAAATGTACAAGTATAACATTTCACGATAATATAATAATTAATGTAATGTATAAGTAAAGTATTTATTATGGTGGATTAAATGTGGTTTGTTTATATTTATTGGGTCGGATATACCAAGATTATCAAAAAATTTTATCCAGATTGTCAGAAATTGTTTTTTTGACGTTAGGGATTAGTATATTCTGTAAAAACTTTGGAATAATGCATATTCCGCTCAAGTGAAAAGTTTGGCACACGAGCCTAAGGCGAGTTTGACGGTTTCACGAGAGCCATAGAAAAGTCATTTAATTGGAAGAAAGTGAGGTTGGATCTATCTAAATTTGTTAAATATTAAACACAGAGATGTCGCCACCAGTGTTTATTCCGTAATCCGATGATAAAATAATTAATTCTGTAATACTTTTAGGAATATATGTCATTCCACATTAAAAAGTGATATTAGCAGTGGCGGCTGGTGGATTTTGGGCACACCCATATCTCAGTTAGTAGACATGGGACCCACATCAAAGTTTATAATGACATTATATAGACAAATTCTGAAAGAAAGTTAGTTTTTAAGTGTGCCCCCAGCCTCCTGCCCCCCAAATTAAGATAATTCAAATTAAAGTGGTACAATATTTAATTCACTGAAGTTAATCGACAAATTTCAAATTTTATTAAAAAAATTACAGGTTTTATACATTTAATGTGGGTCCCATGTCTAATAACTAAGATATGAGTGTGCCCAAAATCCACCAGCCGCCACTGGATATTAGAACGGTCATATTCCGTAATAGGAGTAGAAAAAACAATTTCTGATTATGGTGGAATATCCTTATCTAATATTTACCTACCACATTTAATTAAATTGTGGATTAATTAATTAATCACCCCATATCAAAAACTTTAGCTTGCCACATTTGGACCTTTAATTTGCCATATCAGAACCTTTATCGCGGCAAATCAAAAAATGGAATGGTTCTTGTAAGTGCCGTTACATGCTCAAAGGTAAAAGAGACATAACATGTAAAGTTCCATTAGAATTAGGTTTTATAGGGCCTTTAGTTCATTAAAGGCATGTTTATAAGGGGCCATTATAGAACCTGTTGGCTTTGCTGGAAACATATATTTGCTTGCAATTCAAACGATAAAATCCGGGCCCAAGTAATGAATAATAATATTACAAATTAATGAAAATAATTGTTCTCATATTGATAAATAAAAGGAAACTGTTAAGCCATATGCTTTTATGACTTTTAAGCTTGATTTAAGTTATAAATGTACCATATTCTTTATTTTAAAATTACAGTAGATAAAGTTTTAAAGGGTTGAAACTGATTGGATTCCACTTTATAATTTTACATAATTATTTTCCCTTTCAGAGGAAAATTTTTATTTTGAACTCAGTTACATATATAGGTTTCATAGAAATATTTTTAAACTGCATTACAGTACATTTAGAAGAGTAAAAAAGTAAGAAAATACCTTGTTTGAAAAAAAATTATAAAAATTTTTCTCACTTTTTTAGGATTTGTTCTATTATTTTTTTTAAAAGTGGTCGGTGCTCAGGTTAAAAATTAATTTACAGATCTGAATTTTTAGGAGTACCTTCGGGATAGTAAAAAAGTAAGAAAAAAACTTGTTTAATTTTTTTTTTAATTATGAGTTTTCCTCACTTTTTTAGGATTTGTTCTTTTTTTAAAGTGATCAGGGCTCAGATTAAAAATTAATTAAAAAATGTAAAACCTTGGAAGTACATTTAGAAGAGTAAAAAAGTAAGAAAAAACCTCATTTTGAAAAAAAAAATTATAAAAAATGATTTTTCCCACTTTTTTAGGATTTGTTCTTATTGTTTTTTTTTAAGTTGTCGGGGCTCAGGTTAAAAGTTAATTTACAAATCTGAATTTTTGGGAGTAACTTCAGAATAGTAAAAAGTAAGAAAAAACCTCGTTTAATTTTTTTTTAATTATTATTTTTTCCCACTTTCTTAGGATTTGTTCTAATTGTTTATTAAAAGTGGTCGGGGCTCAGGTTAAAAATTAATTTAAAAATCTGAATTTTTGTTAGTACCTTCAGAATATTTTTTTTATTATTAACTTTTTTAGCACATCTCTTTTTTTAATTATAAACATTAAATTAAATAATTTTTGTTTATTTTTGGAAGGGCGAGAAGGGGCATGTTGTTTCCTGGTTTTTCATTTTAGAAAGTTGTAGATAGCTCCTGAGCTGTCAGCGGTTAAAGAATTTTTACAGACTAAGATGTGATTGGTATAAATTATTTTTACAGCCCAGGAGATAATCGAATACTTTGGTAGTGAGCGTTGACAATAATAAAGCTTGAATTATAGAACGCTTGAAGAAAAACGTTGTTATTAATTAGTTTGGTTATAAAACCGTGTAAACTAGCATTTATGACCTAATATGCTATCAATTATTGCTGACTGTATGAAATTTTAACCCAGTAAGTAAAAATAGTGAGAATTTTTAGTCATAAGCGACACATCATGTTTGCCACCCTAGTAAAATTCACCTTGATCTACATTATACAGGGTTGGTAAAAATGAGTTACTTTACTTACCTAATTATTTAGGTATAGGAACATGATATATCATTTGAAGGGGCTTTTAGAATATTTGATAAAATAATTTAATTTAAAAAAATGCACTTTTCACCAATTTTGTTTCTAGCGGTAAAGTAACTCATTTTTACCAACCCTGTGTATTGTAGATCAAATTTTCTTACTCAGAACTAATACGCAGGACCTCCTTAAACTACGCCCAAAATTTCAAATTTCTACGAATCCCAGTAAAAATAAATTAACAGGAGCTGTTTTCAAGAAAAAAATAAAGAAATTAATTTATATTTCGAATACCACTAGAGTTATAACTATAGGTATAGGGAAGTTTATACGAAAATATTTAGAATGCAATAACGTATCAAAAAATGCAATAATATATAGGGGGTCCCATTTAAAATATCACCGGTGATGCTACTTTTTTGTATACGCGGCAACGTCGCATCCTTAAAAATATTTTAGATCGATTGATCAGGAGCAATAACTTAAGTAACCAAATTTTCAGATCATTCCTATTTACCGTTCTCCGTAAACGGCTAACGTACCATCGACCATCAATAGGGTGTTTCAAAATAAGGCAATATATTTTTTTTCAAATTCATGTAAAATTCTCGTCACTTATGCTAAAAAAAAATTCTGTCAAAATTTGAGCTCTTAATATTAATTTTAAAAGGTCCATCATCGAATTTAAAGTTTTCCCATTGATTTAACAAGGAAAAATTGTTTTTTAAGATTTATTTCGCCTGCATGCTATGTAAAACTTTTTTTTTGCTAAAAAATCACTGGTCCTTTTTAAGCATTAAATTATCTACAAAAAATCTTACTTAGATTTTTGCCGTTCCAGGTCTAAAAAACGATCAAGACAAAATTGTTAGTAAAATTTCAGCGAATTCGAAATTTGGTAAATAAAAACATGTTTTATTACAAAATTATTACAAAATTATCAAACTTAGCAAAGTTTATAATTAAGATGAGGAGAATCAGCAATTTTTTTCTTCAAATTTTTGAAATCGCACCTACAATTGGCTTAAGCCCCATAAAAAAAGAAAAGTGTGATGTCCGACGCATCACGTCGCGACGGTGCTAAGTATTCTAATCTTATGGATTTTTGCTTGCTAAATCTAAATCCGTGTTTGGAATTCTGCCATCACCCTCAAGTATGGCACGCCGTTTTACTTTTTAATGACATCAAAAAATTAACTCAAAACAAAAATTATCAAAATTAAAAATTGCCTAGAAAATATAAACGTTCATAAAAATTACTAAATTAAATTTAATTATAAATTAAAATCTACCAATTTATTTTTTGGTGTATTGGATAAGTTTCCATATATATTTACGAGTACATCATTCTGGTGTGATCTATATTTTTAAGGCTCAGTTTTTATTGTATGAATATTTTTTTTCTATTTAAAAAAGTTGCTTATATGTAAATAATAATATTTCATTTATTAATTTAAAATTGAGTTAAAGTAGAATATTTATTTAGGAATAAAAATTAGACAAGATTTAAATCTGTAAGCGCAAAGCGAATTTTCTCGATGAAAAATTCGATGAATTAAAATGTTGGTTAACACTCGTAAACAGAATTTTAATTTGGCGCTAGTGCATAGTGCGGTTTTGTTACGTACTACTGCCACGAAGCGAAACCACATAACGTCGAAGGTACATAAGGTACATAAGCTCGAAAATAAATTAGGCAACAGTGCAGTCCAAAATTTTCAGTGCTATCAATAATGTATATCGACATGATTATGATTATTAAATTATGTTAGGGGTGCATTTCAACAAGACTGCCCTGCTGGCTAACCTCACTTTATATACTCTCCTAATAGACAATTTAATTGTGTTTCATTATTTGGTTAGTTGTCTATGCAATAGGATTTCTCGCAGAAGAAGATATTTATATATAATTACCAGAATTGTCCTACTCGTTAAGTGTCCGAGCCGACTACCAGTACAGTATAAATAATCCACAATCTTAATGAATGTAATTAATGGTGGATTGAAAACATTATATTGTTTTTTATCTTTTAGTCAATAAAAACCAATATTTTAGTAAAAAAGATTTTCTTTATTTTTTTTTCAAAAAGTTAATCAATAAATTAGGTTAAAAATTAAGGAAAGCAAAACAGGTAAGTAAATAAAATGACAGCACTGAATTTGAATGCACCGTTGCCTAATTTATTTAAGAGCTTATGTACCTTCGCTTGGTGGCAGTAGTACGTAACACAACCGCAATATCCACTAGCGCCAAATTAAAATTCTGTTTACGAGCGATAACCAACATTTTAATTCATCGAATTTTTCAGTCAAAAAATTCGAGGTACATAATATTTATTTCAAAAAATAAAAATAAGGAATTATTATTCTGTCACATACAAATAGCATTGAATTTATTATATAAAAAAATAATCTGATTAAAAGAAATATGGCAGAAAGGTGGTTAAATGAAAATTCGTATTGCTAGATTTAAATACCTAACATAATAATTAACAACTATACCACAACTTTATTCCAGTATAAAAATTGTTTCAAAGTGTTTTAAATAACAAAATAATTCGTAATCAAAGTAAATATTAAAATTTTTAAAAATAATAATAAAAATAAAATTGTATTCAATTTTTATTTGTCAAATAAAATTTTAACTAATATTAAAAACATTTAAATATTATAACAAATATTTCGTGCAAAATATTTGTGTGTGGAATAAGAAACTTTATGACTTTAATTTCTAACAGGTAAATTGATTTTTATGTCGACGAGTAATAATAGAAATTATTTGCGACATAATGATAATTTCAGTATTACTTTTTCTTAAATAAATGTTGCGCACCTTGAATTAACTGGCTAAGAAATTCGATGAATTAAAATTTTGGTTTACATAATTTCAATTTGACTGCGTGTTTCTCCAAGTAGCGCCCTATTAAAATTATCTTAACCAAAATTTTAATTCATCGAATTTTTTAGTCGGAAAATACGCCATTCAGTTCCAGAATTAAAATTACTTTAATTCTTATTCTGTGCTTAAAATTGTGTACTCAATATACCAATACATCATAAAAATTTTACTTTAAAATGTTCAGTCAATTTTTAAAAAAGCAACTTGAATTAATATTTAGCTTTAATAAACATGACATTAAAAAGTAAAACGGAGTGCCATACTCAAGTTTGTATCTAACCTCAACCTGTTTTTGCATTGTTAAATGTGTAAAAAATGTTTTTAAAATACACGATCTGTTTTGTCCGCTGGGCCCAATACTTTGCACGGTGTGCCTGAACGAAGTTTAAGTCACATAAAAATGCCGCCTAGCTGCTCCTCTTTTCGACATTTTTTGAAAATTCATGATTTTTTTTTAAATTTTTTGTGCATTATGCTTTTTACTATATAAAAAAGTGATTTTTGGCTAACCCTGTATAAATCTAATGATGTGCTCAGTATGAAAACAGTATTCTCCAAGTCTCGTTAACAATATACTCCAATATTATAAAAATCGGTGTACAAATGTGTAATCTGTCAAAGGTAGACTTAAATATAAACAAAAATTAAAAAAAAAAAAAGAATTTTCAAAAAATTTCGAAAAGAGGAGCAGCTAGGATTTTGGTAAATATCATTTTAAAGTAACCAAAGGGTCCCGAACAAGAACCTTCAATCAATAAAAATCGGTGTACAAATGTTTACTATGGCAAAGGTACCTAGACTTTGCGATAAACAAATAATTAAAAAAAATGATTTTTTAACAAATTTAAAAAAAAGCAGTTAGAATTTTGGTAAATATCGTTTTTAAATCTCCAAAGAGTGACGATCGAAAAACTTTAACCAGTTTTTCGTTCAAAATTTAAAACTACTAAAATCCCTAAATTAAACAACATTTTAAATATTCTCTAAGCGTTATTTTATTTAATTTTATTAAAAATCTATTTTTTTATAAAAAGTTAATAAGAATGCTATTTTGTAACCTGATAAATGTAGAAATATCTAAAAAAAAAAATGGGGATACATATTTTTTGCGTGTTATGCCAAAATCATGAATTTACGCTTTTGCTTTATTAAAAATAAGCGATTGTTGGTTCACCCTGTATATATCAAATGATGTGAACAGTATTAAAAAGTCTCCTCAATAATATAATCTAATTTTATAAAAATCGGTGTACAAATGTGTACTCTGTCAAAGGTAGACTTTGAAATTAACAAAAATTAAAAAAAAAATCATGAATTTTCAAAAAATTTCGAAAAGAGGAGCAGCTAGGATTTTGATAAATATTATTTTTAAGTCACCAAAGGGTCCCGAACAAGAACAGTTTTTGGCGGCATTTTTATGTGACTTAAACTTCGTTCAGGCACACCGTGTTTGTGGGGGTAGAGGAGCAGTACATAATGCAATACCGGAAAACCTTGCCTTGACACTTAACGACCCATAACCATGCACTTTTCCGCACGCTTACTTTCCGTACGCTCGACAGTGGGCGATTAAAGCTAAAAAATGAAATGGATGTGGAGTAAATAACTATTATACTTTAATCATGACGGTTCTATTCTGTGTTGGTCCTTTAAATCAAAAAACATTATTTTAAAATAACAAAACATATGATGTTGACATTGTATTATTATTGTAAATTATTTTCAGGCTTAAAAAGCTGATAAAATGTAAATATCGTAATGAAAAAATTTACAAAAATAATATAACGACCCCAAAAAAAAAGTAGTCACAAACTAGGTTAGAAGGAAAACCAAATCTTTTTACAAAGTTCCGACCTCGAATTCGGATCTAGATACACAAAATCCAAAAAAATTGACTGCTCCGGTTTGCCAGTATTTTTTGCAGTGGCGGCAGGTGGATTTTAGGCACACCCATATCTCAGTTATTAGACATGGGACCCACATCAAATTTATATGAGTTTATAATGACATTATATAGACAAGTTCTGCGCAAGCAGAATTTAAATTTAAGTTTGCGAAAAAGTTATGATAATTTCAAGTAAAAAGAATATATTCAGAAACTTCAACTCAATATAAATTTGATTCGATTGAGATCTGCGCATCTCCCCTACTATCCTTTGCAGAGTATTTTTAACCTGTTAAACCAATGTTTACCTTTACCAAAGTCATAAATAAGAAGATTATAATATAATTATATTATAATATTTTATATTATAATAAAATTTTCTTAGTAGTAAACAGAACAGTTTGTTTAAATAGTGAGTAAATTTATAAACTAACCAGCAGAGCTGTGCGGTACTCGAGTACAAGTACTCAAACACTGTACTCCAAGTACTTGCAGTGTACTCGGTACTCAGTCCCGATTACTTTAATTTGAATGTACTTATACTTGTACTTGATACATTTAAGATTGCAAAAATGTACTCGAGTACTTTCCCGTGTACTCGAGTACTTTCAAAGTATGCAATGAGTACATTCTTATGCGGTGAGGTTGGCGTGGGTGAACATATGTGCAAATATGTGCGTGAATGTTGAAAATTTGGCAATACTGCTTAGACTTGTCAGATTACGGACATGCTGCTTAAGGCAGCCTGCCTTACACGACAGCCTTAAGACAGCCTCAATCAATAAATAAAAAGACACAGAAAAAGCATTGAACGAAAGGTTTTTACTTACGTATAAAATGTAATTTTGTTTATATTTTGGTATAAAAAATAAATTCAAAAATAAAGTTAAGGCAAAGCAAAACGAGATACTAGCCAGCCTTGATCATTAACATAAAGCGAAATATCAATATTTGATGAAGGCTAGTATTTAGTTTTGCACTAGTGATTCTAAATTCATTTCTTTAGCATTTCTCCCAACATTTTATAACTAAAGTTTACTCGGTAATTTGTACTCGTATGGGTATACCCAGTATACTGGAGTCAGTGGCGGCTGGTAGAATTTGGGTATATCGATATCTCGATTATTAGATATGGGACCCACACCAAATTTATATGAGTTTATAATGACATTAAATAAACAAGTTCTGCGTAATCAGAATTTAAATTCAAGTTTGCAAAAAATATAACTTTTTGCTCGGCCGTACCGGCCCCATGGCGCCCCCAATAAATATAATATAAATTTAATTGGTGCAATTTATTTTTTACCATAGTTTATCAACAAATTTCAAATTTTATTTAAAAAATCCAAATAATACAGATTTTAAATTTTTATTATTTGTTTGAAAAGCAATATTAAAAATTTATATTTATTGGGGGCGCCATGGGGCCGGTACGGCCTAGCAAAAATTTATATTTTTTTCGCAAACTTCAAATTAAATTCTGCTTGCGCAGAACTTGTTTATTTAATGTCATTATAAACTCATATAAATTTGGACTAAGTTTTTTGTTGTAAGGTTTCATTATAAACTGATGAGCAGGTTTTTGATCCCTTGACAAATTAATAATAATAATAATAATAATGTTTCTTTATTTCAAAACTCATCTTCGTAATACATTATTTTACAAAAAAATAGGCATTATAAAGACAGGAAGTGAAATGACGTCATAAATATATATACACCCACTCATACTTAATTCTAATTATTATTTAAGTTTGCATTAAGATAATCATCTATGCTATAAGGTTCTAATGTAACTAACAGGCTTTTTATCTCTCTCTTGTATATTTTTACGCTAGTTATTAATTTTATTCTGTTTGGTATTTTATTAAATAATCTTACACACATGTAGTGCGGGCTTTTTTCTGTTTTTGATAGAGAATGTTTTGGGTATGTCATATCTAGGGTTCTAGTTTGATAGGTATCCACCCTATTTAAAGTACGTTTACTTTTATGTTTAAAAAGATACATGAGGCATTCATAGATATACAAAGCATATATTGTCATAATGTTGTTAGTAGAAAATTCTCCCCTGCATGTTTCTCTAAATTTTTTGTCTAGAATAGTTCTTAAAGCCGCTTTTTGTATAACAAATATTTTTTCAATATTACTATTACTACCCCAGAGTATTATGCCGTATCTTGCTTTGGCTTCAAAGTTTGAGAAATATATAATTCGTCTACTTTTAGGGTTTAAGTACCTACAAACGGTCCTTAACCCGTAGTTAATTTTGTTTAATTTTTTACATAAATTGTCTATGTGGTGGTTAAAGGTTAAAAACTCATCGATATGAATACCCAAAAATGTTGTATCGCCGACTAACATGTGTTCCTGATTATTGAATAAAACTCTATCCGATACTTCTTTTCTGGATTGTTTAGTTCTAAATAATACTATGCTTGTTTTATTTGTGTTGAGGATAAGCCTATTTGTGTCATACCATTTTTTTGCTTCCGAAGTTAATTTCTCAAACTCTGCCAATAGCTCTGGGAATGACGCTGCCCCCACTAAAAGGTTGTTGTCATCCGCAAAGTTTGTAGAGCTTTGATTTGTATTAGCCGTTATATAGCACAGATCTATGACAAAAATAATAAAAAGAATCGGTCCCAGGATACTCCCCTGTGGAATTCCCAGCACAATATTCAGGAGTTGTGATAGAAATTTCTTTCCATCCTTTTCTATTTTTACCCCCTGTAGCCTGCTTGAGAGATATGACCGTAGCCATTCTAAAGCCACACCCCTGATGCCATATCTTTCCAGCTTTATCAACATAATTGCAGGGTCAAGACAATCGTAGGCCTTGGAAAGATCCAGGAAAATTCCCAAGGCGAGAAAGCCCTTCTCCAAAAATGTAACTATATTTTTTGTAAATTGGAAAATCGCTGTCTGTACCGACCGTCCCTTTATAAATCCATGCTGAGCTGCACTAAATAAATTACATGAAGTTATAAAATTAACTAGGCGATCGCACATTGCCAATTCAAAAATTTTTGAAAAACTAGGAAGTATACTTATGGGTCTATAATTCTCTTGTTTTCCTGGATCTCCCTTTTTAAAGATTGGCTTGACGACCGCAATCTTTAGCAACTCCGGAAAAACTCCAAACTTAAAAGAGTTATTTATTATATAGCCTAATACGTCACATATTTGTTCAATGGCAAATTTTATTAAACTTGTAGGGATCTCGTCGATTCCACTACTATGTTTATTTTTAATTTTTTTGACTAAGTTTAAAATTTCATCAGGGGTCACAGGCTTCAAAAACATGGACCGATCGTTTGTTTCAATGGTGCATTCAAATGGTGTTTTTTCAACGTTCTCTAACAGGCTTGGGGCTATGTTTACAAAAAAATTATTAAAATTCTCTGCTAGGTCCTGTGGGTTTTGTTTGATTTCAAAGTCATTTTTTCGATCTTTACCAGTTACCTCATTGTGTATACTCCACAAGCATTTACTTTTGTTATCTGACCGATTTATTTTATTTTCAAACATCTGTGCTTTAATTTTAGTTAACAAATTGTTATATTCTTTTTTGCAATTGTTGTATTGATTTTTAAAATTTTTGTTATGTTGGTACAAAACAAGCATAGTATCTAGTCTATTTTTACATGTTTGTACTTCTGTGCTATTATAGAAAATATCGCATTTTTTCTTTTTTAAGTTTACTATTTTTAGGGGAAAGCATGCATTAAAATGTACTGTAAATGTATTCATGAAAGATGACCACTGTTTGTTAACACCCCTAACGTCACAGTTGTATACCTCCTCCCAGTTTTCATTTTGCAAGTGCTCCAGAAATTTTAGTTTATTTTCTTCATTAAAAAAACGCTTATGCATTGACCTATTTTCTTTACATTTTTCGATTTGAAAACTAATTATCTGTGTTGTATGGTCCGAAATACCCTCATTTAAAATCCTTGCATGGTAAAACCCCCAGAAATTTGTAAAGATATTGTACTGAGCTTAAGTACGTTTCCTTGAAAACTAATCCATGAAAACATTTTCCGTATGCGAATTTTGTTGACTGAATTTTGGTGCAACAGGAACGTTGTTCAATAAACACAACTTAATAAAATTATATGTATTTATTTTAATACAGAGATGATACTCGGTTAAATGCTAATGAATAACTGATTGAAAATAACAAGAGCAGACTGCCACTCTTACAGAGAAAACTGAGTTGGTCAGCCCTTTTTAAATATAAGAAAAAATATGACGCAGTTCTCCGTTTCTTGTGTGGTCTTTGAAAGCACCAAGAAACTTGTATACGTCGCATTTCCTCTTGGTAACATTTTGTTTATAGTATCTAAATATTGTAAATATTGTTTTATAAAACACATTAAATTGACAGTGCATTACACATGAAAATAAAAACGTATCATTATATAATAAAAATAAGTAAAGGTAAAAATAACGCCGAATTGAACGTGTTCGTTCATACTCCCCCCCTTGAGAGAGTAACGATCAAGTTTAAGTAACATACTATTAATAAGTTTAAGTAACATAATAGTAATAAGTTTAAGTAACATAACATTAATGTCATTGTGTATTAACATTGCACAATGTTTAAATTTAATTGATTTTACAATATTTGGTTAACGAGGAAAAATAAACCATTATCGACTTTAGATCGGAAGGATCGCTAATTTTGAAGAGGGCCTTTTGAAAATACTATAGTTTTGGTATGTACTGTGGCCGCTCTTACAATTGTATCTGATCTAGATGTACTTCTTCTATTCGTCCTAAGTTCCATTGCATGCTTTGTAAATTATCTTTGACTAGTACCAATAAACCTACTTTTAAATCTAATTCCTTTCGATTGTTTATTATAACGTATATTTAAATTAGTCAAATATTCATTGTGTCATTTATTATATTTCAAAGTTCTTTTATTAATTTATTGATGTTTTCCCACGAACTTAAGCGGTTTATTGGTACTTGTCGATGATTGTGTATAGGTAGGCTTTTTAATGAGTCACCAATCAAAAAATGTGTGTTGTGTAATCATTTAAATCGGTGGACATTTGTGTTAAAGGTCTCGAATTGGGAATCGCTTCTATGTGTTGTAAAGGTTTTTAAAATTGTGTTTGAATTGCTTAACCACATAAACCGCCGAAATTAGGTGCATGCGGGGGAACAAAATGTCATTGTACATTATGTTTGCTTGCAAATTTTTTGACCTCAGCTTTAAGTTTTTTGTTTCGTAAAAGTTCAAATTCGTTGAGTTTAGTATTCGCGCCTCGAAATTTAGTTTCGTTGTCAGAATAATTGTCTTCTGGCAAACCACGTCTAGAAGTAAAACGAATTAAAGCAGCTAAAAAGATTCGGTTGTCAAATCGTTTGCAATTTTTATATGTGCTGCTTTAAATGTCATAACTACAAACATTGCGACATAACATTAAATAAAACTTGTGTTTTGACGCCTTTTCTCTTTAATGAAAAAGGGTCCCTCAAAGTCAAATACTACCTTGCGGAATGGCCTTGATTCTGTTACTAGAACGTGATGGCTTAAATAAAAAACCCGAATTAATTTTAAAAGCTTTAATTTGAATTGGAGACAAAGGCCCTTGTTAAGGTTAAAGTTTTAGTGTATTTAGCCTCAAAGTTTTTGTTCTTTTTAAATATGTCAATTTTTTAAATGCAATAGTTTTAGCTTCGCCTAAATTAGTGACACATTCTATTTCTGCTTTGGAAAACTTTAATTGTTTATCAAACGGTAATTCTTCAATCGTCCAAAATTTTTTTAAGTTAAATTGCAATTCCGTCAGCATACATGTAGAATGCTTACTGGCAGTAAGTTACTGCTATTAATTGTAGTTACACCGCCGCTTATTACCAACCAAGTTTAGTTTTTTGAAATATTAAATTATTTTCCGGTAGTTTAATCTGACCTGTGCAAAATAAGGAAAATGATGGTCCAGCCCCGATTAACAAGTCAACCGGTGCTGTTTTTAAAATTCGTTAATTTTAGTTTGAACCGTGTCGCTTGCAGTTGCATGCATCGGTAATTTTTTGTACAATAAAAATGTTAATGATTCTTTAAATTCTGAATATATGGATTGATAAGTTAATTAAGTGTAATAATAAGCAGTTGTATAATACAACTTGTATTTAATTCATTCATAGCTCCAATTGTAAGTGAACATTTAAATTAAGTTTATGAGCTAAAATTGCCGTAATAAAGTTATGCATGTGTGAGGTTTGTTAAAATTAATAATTTAATAATTTTAAATTATTTTATGTTATGACTCGAGTGCTAGTTATCAAATTAAATAAGTTTAAATTTTTTTGTTATTGACAAGCATTGATCATTTAGTCAAGCGTTTTGGGGGTTTTTTGTTCTTTTGTCAGACGGACTGTCCTGTAAAGTATAAGATTTTTGTATGTGAAGCAAGTTGTTGTGTTTTTTACCGCAAGTTTTGCAGCCTTTAAACTGACACTCGCTCTGACCATGATGTCTCAAACAATTTTTGCATAACTTTGCCCGTTCTGCAATTTTGATTCGGTTATAAACAGTCGACTCTAGAAATTTACTGCATTTATACAATGGGTGATATCCATTAGAGCAAGCTGGACATATTTTTGCGGTTGTGACAAAGGTTGTAGCAGACTGTTTATATTCGATCTTTCTTGTTTTATTCGGCAAATCGTGATAATTGATTTTATTCGAGGAGAACTTATGTTTTCGCATTGATATCATAGCGGCGGTTTTATACAAAAAATCGTGCATTTTTTCAAGAGTTGGAAATTTATCGCGCTCGCATTCCTTGTCCCACACTGAAAGAAATATATGTTTGTTTTAGCAATGTTTGTGGTTCATATATGGACTACCACATACATTGCTAAAACAAACATATATTATATTTAGTTTTAACATAATATGTTAAAACTAAATATAAAAATGGTTAAGGTAAATATATTATATGTTTGTTTTAGCAATGTATGTGGTAGTCCATATATGAAACATAAATTTCTTTCAGTGCAATTTTCGCGAGTTTCCTGAGATAGCTTGTCTTCGATTATTTTTACGACTATCTCCGGACAGGTTGATAATTTGACACCCAAGTTTTCTAACGCCATTATGCTCATTCGCGCTGTGTCTACAAGATTTTCCATACTTTTGTGATCATTGCAATCTTGCTTAGGCATATTAAGTATTTTTGTAAATGCTCCGCGATCAACGAGCGTTTACTTTCATAGGCCTTAACTAGTGTCTTCCACGCATCATTATAATCGGTTTCCGCATTTAGAAAACCTATTATCTTTTTTTCAGCATCGCCCGAGCACGCGGTTTGCAGTAACGCGAACTTATCCTTGTCGGATAATTCTTCGTCATCGTGAATTAGCGAAATAAAAGTATTTTTAAAATAAAGCCATTTGCTACGATCACCCGAAAAGTTTGGAATTTTTGCATGTGGTAACTTGAGTTTGCGTTTCCGTGAATTTAAAGAGTTACTCGATCCGTTTACCGAGTGAACGCTAATCAAGTCTGAATTATTTTGCATTAAGGGTCCGGAAATAAGCTCTTGAATTTTACTCGATATAGCGAAATAATCGTTCAAAATGTCATTTTTCTCGGTTGAATTATCTGCGTTATCTTCTATTAAAGTAATTTCGTCACAAATTTGATCAAAATTTCCGAAGTTAGTAACAAGTCTTTTTTGGCGTATTTGCAACTCAACGAATTGTGTGTCTTTAATATAATTTTCTAGATAATAGTGTAAATGATTTATTTCATCTTTAATTGAATTACGTTTTATTTTGAGTAATCTTAGTCTTTGTTCGATTTCGGTCATTTTGAATTAAAAGATTAATTTTAAGATTGCAATAGAAGTGTATTCAGATGTGTAAATGTAAATGTGTTTTTGGTGACTCAATTAAAAAAGCACTTACCGATTGATGATTGTAGTCTTCAAATTGTGTTGCAGACGCTGCTTCTTGGATCAGCTGGTTTGTGAGCTGTTAAAAATGAATAATTGCCTTGGTAGACAAGGTAGCTTGTATTTGCATGTATTTCGATTAATTATCGAATATCGAATCGACGAATAATTGCCTTGGTAGACAAGGTAGCTTGTATTTGTATGTATTTCGATTAATTATCGAATATCGAATCGACGAATAATTGCCTTGGTAGACAAGGTAGCTTGTATTTGCATGTATTTCGATTAATTATCGAATATCGAATCGACGAATAATTGCCTTGGTAGACAAGGTAGCTTGTATTTGCATGTATTTCGATTAATTATCGAATATCGAATCGACGAATAATTGCCTTGGTAGACAAGGTAGCTTGTATTTGCATGTATTTCGATTAATTATCGAATATCGAATCGACGAATAATTGCCTTGGTAGACAAGGTAGCTTGTATTTGCATGTATTTCGATTAATTATCGAATATCGTATCGTAATTAATCGAATATTGTATCGTGAATAATCGAATATTGTATCGTGAATAATCTTGTGCACAAGTAATATAATATATTAGATTGATATTATATTAAACGTATATAATATATTAGATTGATATTATATTATACGTATCATGATGCATGACTGCAGTCACGTAGCTTTTTAGTGGTACCACTTTTTGTATATTGTATAATTTGTTTCGTGTGTATAGGTTTGCTTTTGATTGCAATATAAGAATTTCGTATCGTTAATTTAATGCGTGACTGATATTATTATAAATATTGCTAATCAGCACCTATAAAAACGCATTGACGAAGTAGCCGGTTTTTCGTAAAACCGATCACTGCACTTCACGCATACATCAACACACACTTTACACTTAACTATGTTGCACTTCCAGTTTGAAGATAAGATGTGTTGTTGATGTGTCATCTGGTGTATCTGGCTACCGTATTGCCCTTGACAGCAAGGAATCGAGACGTCTCGTTTTGTTGATAATTAGTGCGGTTACACTAATTTTGTGGAACTAAAATGTTGTTGCGTAGTTCACAGGTCACTGGTTTATATCCGGTTCGAAGGACCAATTTTTATGTACTGAGCTTAAGTACGTTTCCTTGAAAACTAATCCATGAAAACATTTTCCGTATGCGAATTTTGTTGACTGAATTTTGGTGCAACAGGAACGTTGTTCAATAAACACAACTTAATAAAATTATATGTATTTATTTTAATACAGAGATGATACTCGGTTAAATGCTAATGAATAACTGATTGAAAATAACAAGAGCAGACTGCCACTCTTACAGAGAAAACTGAGTTGGTCAGCCCTTTTTAAATATAAGAAAAAATATGACGCAGTTCTCCGTTTCTTGTGTGGTCTTTGAAAGCACCAAGAAACTTGTATACGTCGCATTTCCTCTTGGTAACATTTTGTTTATAGTATCTAAATATTGTAAATATTGTTTTATAAAACACATTAAATTGACAGTGCATTACACATGAAAATAAAAACGTATCATTATATAATAAAAATAAGTAAAGGTAAAAATAACGCCGAATTGAACGTGTTCGTTCAGATATTATCTATACAGCTTTTTGTAGTTGCTGAGATTCTAGTAGGTTCATTTATTGTTTTAACTAACCCACAAACAAACAATTTTTAACAAAGCACAAACATCTTATAGTGATTTTCTCAAATAATAATTTTGAAATTTAAATAAAACCAAAAGAGCTTGTTAATCAACCTTGAAGGTTGAACCTTCTTTATCTCTGTTGTCAATCTCCAACTAATGCGTGCACGTGCAGCCAGTCACGTGAGTCGACGGCCTATGCGCGGTTATAATCATTTGTGCGCATTGTACACTTCCCCTCCTTTATATCGCTGCAATTCTCATATGCGGTGTTAAAGCTCCTGAATATAACCTTCTTAACTTCAAGTTTTAAAACCGACTTGTCGAAAAAAAAAGTGTAATTTTTTTATACTTAAAATAACTTTCCTGATTTCTTCAACACCCTCTATTATATAAAAAGATATTTTATACAATATTCTGTATGAATTAAGTTTAAGTTTAAGGTCAGTTTTATTCCTAATTAATAAAAATACCCTACATAAAAAATGTAAAAAAAATGATTGATTTGTCGTATTGTTGGTTATAATATAAAAGGTCAATATTTACTGCAAGTTTCGCCATGTTTCAGCCATTTCCACTTAAATTAAAAATTGATAAATTCTGCTCTAAAAACACCTTTTAAAATTATTTTTTTAGTGCAATGTGGAATAAATAGTTATAAATAGTTATTTGTAAAAGATTTAAATGGTTTTTGGATTTTTGAAAATGCCTGTTTTAAAAACAACAGGCTTGAACTGTAAACAGAGAGAGCCTTTTTCTCATAAAAACTAATTTAGCGACCTCTTAATATTTGTTGAAAAATCTCAAAAAATGCATGACTTTTGTAGTGAAAACACAGATAATTCCACTTCAGAATTTAAAAAAATAATTCCTTAGTAAAAGTGGAACATCCTAATACACATCTCGTTTTCGTTACGTTTTTGTTTAATTAATTAATATACTTGTAAATTATAGCTATATCAAGGTATTGACATTACTAAACCAGACTTCTAGTTCTACTTCTTTATTAATCTTAATAAAATTAATTTGGTTTTTAATATCAGCATAATAAATACGTTATTTATATATTTCTTCAACGTTGAGGCTCCCGTCCCGAGGCGGTACTTAAGTTTAGTCCCGAATACACTGTTTAAAATATCTGTGGTATAAAAAGTAATCTTAAAATGGTGTCAAAATCCAACACCAAGTGGTGTTAATATAACACCATGAATTATGGTTGAAAATGTGTACCGATCGCGGCAAAGGCGGTGTGGATCACGTGATGTTCTTAAATCTCGCCTCTGTTGACTTACATGAAGAATATATAAACTCAGGTAATCCTTTGCTTTGGTGTGACACTACAAGTTGTTCGATACTAAAGAGACCTTAAATAGGTGGAAACAGCTGTCAATACTTGAAGTATTTTAAGTTAGTGCAACGCACTAAAAACATTATCTCTAGCGAGTTGAAGGTTCCTTTTTCTGGAATAATACCACTGGTAATATACTAGTAATGCGTCAAGGAACTTCCTGTTTCCTTTTTTTTCCTTTTTTCTGTGTAGTATGATTTAATTTGTCCACAAACACATAATATTTAACACTGAAAAAAAAATTTATTTTAATACTGTGTGAAAGTTAAATTAACACCATTTTAGTATTTGAATTTACACCGGACCAACGAACCTTATTTAACACCATTTTGGTTTGTATCGATATAGACCATGTTTGGTGTTAATTTGGTGTTAAAATGGTCATGAAATTTTGAACAGTGTAACCTCATAATTTTAAGATTTGTTATGTTACGATAAAACTAAAACAAACCAACCAAACCAACCAACCCAACCCAACCCTACCCAACCCAACACTTTATAACAAAGGAACAACAAATTTATAAAATAAAAAAAGTTTAACAACTTCTAGTAGTAACGAACCGCCCTACCATCTGAGCCATCCAGCCTAACACAAACTTTTAACGCTCAGGGAATAAAAACGGATTTACAGTGTGTGACGTCAGTCGGGATCGAAGTCGAGTCCCGCCTCGGGACTGGAGCCACATCGTTTCTTCAATCGTGAAAGTGATAATGTAACTTGCTGTATCTTTTTCTAAAGCTAGGTCACCACAGAAATGTACAGTTATTGTACATTGATTAATGGCATATTTTCTTTTTATAAACATTATTAACTGATAGCATTGCAAAGTTCAATAGAAATAAAAAAGATATATCTAAATAAATTAGTTTGCCTTCGTCAAATAAAAATTAGGAAAACCTCTGTTAATAAATTCAATATTAATTTACTTATATAATTAAACATTTCATTTGTTTCAGATAAACAAAGGCATCAGCAATGGCAACTATTATTAATTCAACCAATACCATTGTAGGACAGGCCTACGAATATTATTTATGGACACTATCGCTCTCAGGTGACACATCTTATATAAAACGTTTTTCCACAATGATTGATTGAACGTACTTCTTTTAGATTCAAGAACGAGAGGATGGATGTTTGTCGACTCGCCTGCTCCTACGATACTGTATACTTTATTATATTTATTTTTAGTCTGGTTAGGTCCTAGGTTAATGAAGAATAGAAAACCTTTTAAATTAGGATACATCCTCATTCCGTACAACCTTTACATGGCTGCTCTCAACGGCTACATAGCATTTCAGGTAAGCAATTATTTTTATTTGCTTGACATCCAGTGGCGTAACTATAGAAATGGGGGCCCCAGTCGGATTTTCACCAGGGGGCCCTTACCAGAAATTTTTTTTGAATCATTTAAACTTTTCCCACTCCAACGGATAAAAATGATGTTGATAAAAAGTACCAAGTGTTATTCAAGTAAAACATTTTATTTTTATGGAATAATACTCAAATCAGGTCTACGTTTTAAAGAATATTTTTATTCCAATATTTCAAACTGCCTCATTGCAAACATATACCTATGTATGCTATATTATATTATAATATATATATTATTATAAGTGTAATACTAATTTATGCTATATTATAAATAAGATTTCGAATTTGAGAGTTTGAATCTTGATTTTTCATTTTTCTTTTTTCATCTCTGAATTTCTATTGTTGACTAAGAATGTATAATTCCTATTCAAAATTTCAAACTTTCGATGTGAAGTATTCAATTTATAATTTTAAATTCACAATTAACCTATGTTTATTTCAAAATATTTAATTCAAAATTTTGAGTTCAGAAATTTGAAAAAAAAGAACACAATAGAAATATAATATCAAGCAGGCAACGAATATTTATTACTACAAAAAAACAAAAAAATTATTTTTTTATATTGAACATTTTTCTTATATTTAAAAAAAATTCTCTTGCCACTTCTGGGGGCCCCCTGGTGCTCGGGGCCCCGGACCGGGGCCCCCGGTCTCTGAAACCGGTAGGACCGGTGGTAGTTACGCCACTGTTGGCATCTGATGTGTCGAAGTTAATGTATTAAAAATATACAAAATATTTCTAAAATGCACACCTCATTTTAACTAGCATTATCGCGGCCTAAAATTTGTTTCTTGTTGTTTTGACTTACCAACTTCCAATCAGAGTTGCAAAAAACGCATTTTTTTAATGAAATGATATTTCATTGCTCATTTTTATCATAATGAGTAATGAAATTAATTTACATTACTCATTTTTTTCGTTTTATGGAGAATTACTTGTACATTTCTCATTTTCAATTTTTAATGAGTAATGTAAGAATTTACATAACATTTTTTATTTTAATGAGTAATTTGAATTTATTTCATTACTCATTTTTTTTTGTTTTAATGGGGAAAAAATGAGTATTTGATTGCTCATTTTTAACAGGTACGGAAATTATTTTTTGTTGTAGATAACATTTGTTTTTTATTTTTCGCACGATTTGCATTGGATATCATAATAATATACGAAATATTTGTAACGAAAATAGGTTATAGTTATGGAAATATTTCTTCTAAAGATATCGCGTTTTCAATGCCAAAAGGGCGTTTTACAGCTAAACCAAGCACGGATTTGTAATCTACGACCAAAAATTAAGTTAACGTGTCCGAGCGTTTAGCTGTGATATTTTCACCTCCCTACAGTGTTATTATTTGAATAACAATCAAAAAGTCGCAGTAAAAAAAATTGTGGAGTAAATGCGGAGTGGATTATTTTTAATTGATTCACTCCAACCAGGATTAAAATATACTGCAAGAAAGATTTATTCCATATTATTAATAGAATTTACTCCACAGAGTGAATAATTTATTTATTTATTTACTGAATAAAGATAAAAAATATTTGTTAATCGTTTAAAAATTATAAAATGCATATTTAGAGATTTTTTTGACACATAACTTTTTTGAATTTTTGTCATAATTTGAGTTTTTATGAGAATTTGAATTTGACTTTTTTTATTTTTTTGAAAATAAAAATTTTTTTTATTCGATTATTTTAAAAATTTTAATCATTTTAAGAATTTCAAATTTTTTTGAAAATTTTAATTATTTTGGATTTCTTTTTTAATTTTGAATAATTGTCAAAATTTCAATTTTTTTCATATCGACAAAAAAGTTTTTTCAAAATTTGATTGTTTTATGCCGAACTTTTTAATGAGTAATGTATTGCTACCATGATACTACATCTTATTTAGTATCATGATTGCTACACTACTTATTGAATTGTTTAATGAGAATTGAAAATGTTTTACATTAATTTTTTTTAATGGGAATGGATTATAATTACATTTCCATTAAAAAAAATGACGAATGCATTTTATTTTTCTTTTGGATTTTTGCAACACTGCTTCCAATATCGTTAGGCCGAATCTGGCTAATTTTAAATATTGCAAGATAATTATTAATTAAATGATTAAAGCTTTTTAGATTAAAATATTTATGATTATGAATAACCTAAATAATATATTAAAATGTATGCATGTAACATTTTGATACACCGCCCACTGTATAGTTACTTTGTACCCCGGGCCCGAATGAAGGTTAAATAAATATTACTAAAGATGTTTAAATTCTGTGTGCCTTATAAGTACACTATTGAATTAAAACTTCTGAAGAAGATAAAAGGAATCGAGTTTTAGAGTAATGATTATAATCACTCCATAGAGTTGTGTATAAATGACATAACCCTTACGACTTCATGCTCTCCTAATACTTAAGGGCATTTAGAGCCTTCTTTATTTTCCATGTCATATTTTACCCTTAATTTTTTTAACTTCCTCCTTGCTTAGGAAGTTTCACTTAAAATACAAAAAATATTTTTTACCACAATTAAAATTAAGTTTAATGGACAAATCTAAACGGTTCTTACGGAAACAAAACAAACATATAGCTGACGTTGACAGATCTAAATCCTAACAATATTTTAAGTTTTAATTTTTGAAAATTTATTGGAAAATTGTTGCAATTGTTTTACATAAATAAAAATCAATTTTTAAACCTACTGATAGAAAAAAACAAAATTTTATACCTGAACAAACCCCCCAAACAGCGTGGCGTAGCCAAACATTGTAATATTGTGGTATTTGTTTCGTCAGGTTTTATAATAAATTATTTTTTATTTCAGTTATTAACAGCTTCAACGAGACTGAGATATAGCTACATATGTGAACCTTGTAGACAAAAGTATCATCCTGATGAATTACAGGTAATATTTTTAGATTTTTTTGTTTGTTTTAAAGTTATAATATTTCGGTTTTCTGTTCAGATTGCAAATGCAGTTTGGTGGTATTATTTCTCAAAACTGCTAGAATTCTGTGACACATTTTTCTTTATATTAAGAAAAAAGAACAACCAGCTTACGTTCCTGCACGTTTATCATCATTCTACAATGTGGTGCCTATGGTGGATTGGAATTAAATGGGTACCAAGTGGTTCCAGTAAGTAAACTCAAGATAATCTTGTGTTTACTTCCTAATAATTAAAAAAAAAATAGGAAAGTTGCAATATTTTTTTTCTTAAATTAAGGAAGTTAAGCTATTTATTATTACGAGCACAAGTAAAATGTTAATTGACTTTCATTTTAACACTCTTTATTTTGCAGCATTCTTGCCAGCCATGGTTAATTCAGCAATACACGTTCTTATGTATTCCTACTATGGGCTCTCAGTTCTTGGACCTAATGTTCAGAAATATTTGTGGTGGAAAAAATACTTAACTATTCTTCAAATGGTAAAACAAATAACAATTGTATAGGTATATAGAATGTAATATACATACATATTTTATTTGTTTTAGATTCAGTTCACTTGTGCCTTAGTCTTGGGTGCCAACGGTATAAGAACTGGATGTGATTTCCCATTGTGGATGCACTACACGCTTATTATTTATATGATGTCGTTTATCGTACTTTTCGGTAATTTCTACGTAAAGGCGTACATTGAAAAAGTAAGTTAAAAGACAAGATTTACTTTTTGGTAAAATAATTTAAATGGAGTTGTTAGTGGGCAAAAAAACTAAAAATAACGTAACATTTTATTTGAGATATATACAGGGTGTGTGGAGATAATTTTGCACCGTGTTCTGCTAAGAAAAATATGAAAAAAGCTCCTTTGTACATCGGTCCTAAAAGGAACCACTAAAATTTGATTTTTATTAATCTATTATATCTGAAGCCTTACAATTGACGTGGACAAACTTTGCTTTGTTTAAATTTGTTGTCCAATTTGGTTAAAAATATAATTTTTGAAAAAACTTAAAAAAAAAAAGTTACTTCTGGAGCAACATTTTTGGTCAAACAACGTAACTGCAACCGGTTTCGAGAAAAATTCATTTTAAAATTTTCCATTTTTATGATGTAAGTTGCTTGTTTAGTTACTAATCGCCTAAGTCGTTCTATTCAAGTAAAGATGTAATCCCTGTTAATATGATTTTAAATAAAAAATAGAATTTTTTATTTTACACCTTTTAACTATATATACAGGGTGTCCCAGAACTCGCGACACTGAGAAAATTTTCTCACACTTGTACGTACTTACGTACATTAATATTGGTGTTTTTCCACTCGCCGCCCCACTGCTTTGGTCGGCTGGCTAACGGTTAGCCAGCCGCTAACCTGGTCGGTCACAGATTCATTGTTACCACATTCAGAGGAGGTCATCGCCGATTCGGCCGTTACTCAAGTTTAAGTAATAAAATATGAACACAGAAAAAACGCTAGCATAGCATGAATGGGTGAGCCATTAAACCAATGGGATCTTGTAATCCGTATTCCTGAATAACAGTTCCTATAATACCAATAGGTAGTTAGCACTTGGTTTATAATCGTTTACTGTTTTTAAATTAACAACAAAAGTTATCGCTCCTAAATCTATTGATATTCATATTGATATTTATTGGTTAGATGGTTATTGCATTAATTTGATTTATTTAATAACGTTACTATTGTATGTATAGTATGTATACATTTAACGCAATATATTCTTTGACATTAAGGCAAAATATTTCCATATTTTGGTTTAATAGTAATTAATTGAGCAAATAACAATTTAGATTGCTTCAAATTTAGGTAATGCATTCAATGACAGCGCTGTTCTTGGTACTATGTTAGATTTTTTTCTGTGAATTTATTTATAATAGAAGAAATTGTATTAATTTGGTTTGATAATTAAAAATATTTATTTATGTCAAAAGTCTAAAAAGTGAGTATTTTTGTGCTGAGCTCAAAGTTTGAAGGCCGACGCGTTAGCAGAGGCCTACAATTAAGCGAAGGCGGATAATCGAAAACTTTGGTATTGAGCGGTGACAATAATAAAGCTTAAATTAAAGAACGCTTAAAGATAAAAACTCTTTTTAATATATAAACAATGTTAAAAGTTGTGCCACATTGTATTAAGTTAATTTGACAAAAAAAAATTAAAATACTTTTGTCCCGGGAGTTAAACCCAAGCCTCCTTTGTGACATGGCCACTAGTGTCCGACCGAATGTCAGTTTTTGGCCGAAGCTGAAGCCAAAGGTTCGGCTCTTGTCGTAACCTTAGGCCAAAGTCGAAGGTTTAATAAGACTTAAAAATTTATAAAAATTGACTTGACTAAACCAAAAAAAGTTATATGTCGGCCGACCGATCTAGTCTAAACAATCGCGATGCGGGCGGGAAGCAGGAACCACGCGTTGCGGTGAAGTCAGCGTCATTCGTAAATCGTAATATTTCTTTCGTTCAGTTTTGGAGGCTGGCCGGCGACTGGACACAAACCTTCGGCTTCGGCAAAAATCCTTTGGCTGGTTTTGGCCGAAGCCGAATGTGCTTTTTTGGCCGAAGGTGGCCGGTCTCTCAAGTTATCGCAATAGTTCAGGCTTCGATCGGGAAAGCGCTGGAAAAAACTCATGCTGTCTCCCTAGCATTGTGCCCACACTTCTTATAAATAATCATCATTTCAGCATAATCAGTGGAGGAAGTTTTGATGCTTTTCTCCGCTGTTTTTATTAATTAAAATAACACGAAAAGAAATTTTGAATACAATTAATCCAGTAAGGTAGTATTACAATCAAATTTTTGATCAATATAGCGCCAATCCAAAATTAGACTAATATCAATAATTCATTCGATTGAATTATTTGCTAGGCTTAAATGTATCAAACCGTGATAAATAGCACCAAATAAGTTTTATAAATTACTACAAAATTTAGAATAATTATAGTGAAAATGAAATTAAATTCGCCTACGATTTTCTAGAATCCACATAATATTTTCTTAAATTTACCAATTATTGGATTCAATTAAGCACTTTTTAGGTCAATTTAATCTTTTTTTTAATAGTTATAAAAAATTTGGCAAAATTAAGAATAATTAGGATAAAGTTTATCAGATCATTTGATTGATTTGTGTAAAATTTATCTAAATAGTTAGTAAAAAATATATTGAATTTATCAAAAATTGTATTATTTTGATCAATTCAATATTTGATTATTGACTGGAATATTTATCTTCGTAATAAGCAGTGATAGTGGGGTAGGTAAAGTAACTATATATATTAAATTTTGTCTTTAATAAATATTCATTTATTTTAGCTTACAAACTTTCATTAAAAATAACTCAATAAAATAATAATCTATAGGTTCAAAATACAAAACAATAACTCAATAATGGTTTAGTTTAACAAGTGTTTTTATGTTTAATTGACTAATATAATGTATAATTTTTTTAAGTTTTAAAATATTTGCGTTTAAAACCTTAAAAAGCAACTGTTTAAATTTAATTTAACGGCGTCAAATTAATCAAAGATGGTGGCTGAAGATATCCCACGTGGTGCGCACAACAGTTTTCGAATGCCAACGAAATCGAACAGACCTTCTTGTGAGGATTGTGATCACGATTTTAATATTATCCATATCCCTGACGTCTACTTGACAGTGAAAATGCTTGGTAGAACATACCTATATTACTCTTAATAACCAAAAACATGGAAATTAATAAAAAAATGTATACCTACATATATCGCAAAAACTATGAGAGCGAAGTTAAAATAAACGGTTTTGGAATCTGCTGTGTTGAATGGACACGATCGTTCTTTCACAACTCACTACACCACCTGTCTCGAAGAGAAACTGCAAACTAAAACGCGTTAAAAATTAAAAATTGGCATGTTTGCTAAATTTGCTGCTTATATTACAGATTTGGTCAAAATATTAGCTTGATTTTAGCTGACTTTTAATAATTCAGTCAAATATTGCAATTGCAATTAGTTTTATATTTGATTAATGTTAATACACATTTTATACGTCTTTTTCTAAAATTCATTAAATTTTTCAAATAATTCAATCTAGACAGGATTATTTTAATTTAAACATGTATAGATATTAAGCAATTATTTTATTGTTTTTATTCCAAATATATTTGGAATATGTTTAAATTAAAATAATCCTGTCTAGATGAAATTATTAGAAACATTTACTGAATT
The DNA here is from genome assembly GCA_921294245.1 of Brassicogethes aeneus. Lineage (NCBI taxonomy): Eukaryota > Metazoa > Arthropoda > Insecta > Coleoptera > Nitidulidae > Brassicogethes > Brassicogethes aeneus. Next base: position 16,564,429 of record OV121134.1, on the reverse strand, counting down.
TTAGAAAAAGACCTATAAAATGTGTACTAACATTAATCAAATATAAAACTAATTCTATCCAAATTTTGATACTACTTACTAATACCAGTAAAAATAAAGTTAAATTAATTTAGTTCTTATTTAAATATTATTTGATAAAATTAATCCAAATAGGAATATAATAATAAAATCCAAGAGTTGATCTTATATATCTTTTTTTTGAAAATTAAGCTTAACGTTACATAAAGCCAATCTTAATGTTTGATTGGTTTAAGAAAAACTTTTTCTGTGACCAATCTTAACTTTGCTGTTCCCAGAAAAAAGTGTATTCGATTTATCTATCTTAGGATGTTAATTTTAATTTGATGATATTAATCATTTGCGAAATGTACATATTTATCATAAAAAACTTAAATTTGTCAGTTTTTTTTCTTTTCTTTCATTTCTTTCCGTGGATAAGAACCAAAACATAATGAAGTGGATTACAGTCGACCAAATATTTTTAATATCCACAATGCATACTAAGTATTGTTGCAATTTAAAGAAATGCATTGGGATTGGCTATCGTTTTGTTTTCTTACCTCGCTTTTCCTTTGCGCTAGACCATTTTAATTTTTAAATATGTGTTTGGCATTACTTTCGGCACGTTCACTTTTTCTTTGTGGCGCAGTTTATGGGACACTCTGTGTATGAAAAAAAAAGTATCAAAGAAATCGTAGAGGCTGCGAGTATGTTGAAGCTGTAATAAATGATAAAAACATCGTCGCTATCGATATTAGCGATGCAACGTCTTTTAAGACACGCTTCATTGTCAGTAACGATAGCGACGACGCTCTTATCGTTTTACAGATACAACATCTTAAAAATCATAAAGAAAAGTACTAGTTTTAAGGTTAGAACCTTTATCTGACAGAGGTCAGATTTTATGGTAGTATAAGATCTATGATTACTTTTATTTTATTTATCAAGATTTTTTCATTACAATTACGCAAAACTCTCACTTATGTAATAATCTATTTATTCATTTTAAAAGTCATAATAAGTTAAGATAGTATCTTCATTTGAATAGTTTTCATATAAAATTTACAAAATTCTAATAAATTTACTTTCACAAAAAATTTTAGATTTTTTTACAGCGCAGATTCCAGGAAAATAATTATTAAAGTTGCATTTGTTTTCATATGCCAAACTGTATTTTGCCCATGAGATTTCCATAAAAAATAGGTACTATTATAATCAATTTTCAAGCTAATTAGCTACTTAAGTATAATAATCAATTTTTCAGCTATCAACATGATCCAATTTTGTTTTTAGAGTTTTGAAACGAATTTTTGATATAATTTGGAAAATAACACTTCTGCTAAAGTGTTATTTTCCATAAATTCTTTCAAAAATTCGTTTCTAAACTCGAGCAACAAAAGAGAATCATGTTGATGGCTTAGAAAATTTCTAATTAATTTAATAATTTATTATTATTATTTAGTTTTTGAAATGGTTATTTCAAATTTCGTGCTGCCAACCTTAAAAACACAAAACTATGACAGTTAATACCTTAGTTTTGCCATTGTTACACAAATTAACAATTTATATTGCTATTTATTTACTTTTTATGTTGTTTTTACTTTTTAATTTGTAATAAAGTAGTAGTATGTTAATTAAAATAAGTCGGCAGCGCTAAATTTACTTTAACTTCCTACTGTTATTTATTTATCAAACTCTTCAACTGAAGATACTACCTCAAAAACAAATATTTGGTTATGATTACTTATAAGTAAGGCCCGGATTTTTAGGTCATGAAAAAGTGATAAAAGGTTCCTAAATTAGGTGATATTTTTAATAAAATAGGTTATTATTTTAGGTACCTATATTTTAGGTACTTAATTAAAAAGTTAATATTGGTTGGCCCGTATTTTTAGGTTATAAAAAAGTAAAAAAAATGCAAAAAATAGGTCACATAGTTATAAAATTAGGTTATTATTTTAGGTGCCTACATTTTAGGTACTTAAATAAAAAAAATAAGCTGATTTATTGAAATAAAATGTTTTCATTCTAATGTCGATATCGTTGTAAAACCATACATAGGGTCTTATGTAGTTTTAGTTACATTATAATTGCTCTGTTAATGTCCGGCAATAAAGGATTTAAATTAAAAATGAAATAGTTATTAAAATATTATTTATTATTAACATTAGGTAACAGAACAAAAATGTTTGGTTGGAAAAATAAAAAATAAAATAAAAGATTCTTTATAAAAGTAAATATATCATATCACAAATAATGTAAAATAGCAAAAAAAACATAATAGGAACTCTAGAATTACAAAAAAAAACAAAATAGGAACTCTAAAATCAAAAAAAATAAATTTTATTAATTTATTTAACGATTATATGCATGACAGACAAAATATTTATCCAAGTTTCGCCCTCGGTGGTGTAGTAGTTAGCACTGCGGACTACAAGCCGAGTGGTCGTGGGTTCGAATCCCACCAGGGGTATGGCTGTTTATTTGTGTTTGTCATTGTGTACTTCTGTAATTGGGCCTGGTGCCTGTTGAAAGCACATTAAAAAAATAATAAAGAAAAAAAATAATAAAACAAAAAGTTTTCAAAAGTAAAGCTAGTGGGTTTATCAGTCAAAACATTTTTAAACCAAGAGAATGATCGTTCAACGTCACAGGACGGGTAAAAAAAGTTCATTTTAGGTATTAAAAATACAATTTAGGTGCAAAAAAGGAAAATAGGTGAAAAAAATATAAAAAAGGTATTTTAGGTCAAATAAAACTTAGTCAGATGACTCAATTTTTTATAAAACGGGCAAATACAAAAAAATATCTTTAAAACCTAAAAAACCAACAAAAGGTGTTTTACCTAAAATCCGGGCCTTACTTATAAGTACTTATAGGTATACCATTGGTGAACTGCATAAAAAAAGAAATGTACAATATATTATTTAATTACAGGGAAGTCAAGTATTCTTCGGCATGGACGTAGGCTGTGGCCAAGGAAATACTTATATTGAAAAGGAAGAAAAGACCTGCCAGGAACAGGAAGAGTTGTATGGCGGCATCCAAAGCGAAAAAAAGATGATGTAAAAAGCGTTAATTTTAAATTAAAAATAATATTAATCGCAATAATAGATATTTAGGTTGTTTATGCTCAGTACAGTAAAATCGCGTTCTTCCTAACGAATGAGCTCTAAATTTTTTGAGCTTTAAATTAAGCTGTTATTTAGTTTGTACTACTTTGTTAAGTTTCAGTATATTTTGTTTATTATTTTAGGTTCTTCTTAAGAACTTTTTGTATATAAAATACTTTTTCTTATTTATATAATTATAAATTGTACTTAAAAGTTAGATCTGTTAATGCTGGTTTGAGATGTTTAAGAGTTTGGTAATTATAAAAAGTCAATTAATAGTTAAAACTAGATTTTAAGGCTAATCAAAAATGTCTATAAAAGTTTTTTTAAAGTTTGTTTAAATAGCAATATTTTAAAATAGGGTTTTAATGTTTAACCATATTAAATCATAACGCACATATCAAAATTTTAATATAAATTTTTTCAGTGTGCGTTTTGCCAATTAAATGGTTGTTTTATGATAGACATCATTCAATCGCATATTTTATATTTTATACAATGTATTGAATAAACTTTTTGTAGCTGAATTCAATAAATATTTTTTTTACTCCCACCTTTAAAACGCCCATTATAATTATCGTACATGTTTCCATGACCTTTTAAATACACATTGACCCGTTGTGGCTTTATGGCGTTTTAGTCACTGGCTGAAGTTGTCAACAGATTTTTAGTCACAGGCTGAGGTTAGTTTTAAGTTAGTTGACAGTTGTCAAATGTCATACAATCGTTAAAATAAAGTGGATGAGTTCGATTTTATCCTTCAAGTGCTTTACATCGATCCATGAAAAAGTCTTAAAATAGGTGACTTTGATCCAGGAAGGATAAAATGGGGTTCCCGGTAGGGGATCCAAGTCTCGGGACCAAAAGACCAATATTGACTTCGGGACCCGGCTGAAAAATCCCGGAACTAGTCCCGAAGTCCCGAATATGGCAAGTAGGTAGATTTAAACCTTACCTTATTTAAGATATGACTCGCACGAAGGGTAAATAAAACAACTATTTAACATGAAAAAACTTTGCTAGTGCATAACAAATAAACATGTAACAAAAAACCAAAACCTAAATTATTCTTAGTACTTAGTTGCTTACTTGTTGAGGTACATAAATAAAATGAAATAAATGTAGGATTCCCTATAAATATAAATGAAACATATTGCTAATCGTTATTCGTTCTCGGTAGGTTAAAGTAAAATTTTAAGGAAATCAAAGCATTAACGGATTCATTTCCAAAAGACGATCTTACTTTAGTGGTAAAAGAACCGGCAACTGAAAAAGCCCTCTCGGCTTCAACACTAGTAGGAGGAATGGTTGAGAAAATCGGCCACGATTACCCCCGTTCTGAAACAGACATTTCCTTCTGTATAAAGGGCAATTTATAATAATAAGTAATAATGTGTGCTAAAAAATTCTATAATGACAGAAAAATTATCAATTCCTCAAATATGTCTAAAACCGTATGTAACATTATCGACTAAAACATTAAAAACAAAGTAAAAAACAAAAAACATTTAAATATTAAAACTATATATGGTCTTACTTTAACTGATAATAAAGAAGTATCAAATGTTTTTAATGATTATTTTCTTAATATACCCAAAGAAATAATTCAAGGCAATAATTACCAAGAAAAGTTAGACATTAAACTTTCTGGTGTAAACCAAACTATTTACTTAAACGATACTACTGAATAAACTGTTATTAAAATAATTAGGAACTTAAAAAATACTAATTCCAGTGGTGTTGATAATTTTTCTAGTTATGTTACAAAAAAAGTGTTCATTGTATAGCTAAACCATTGTGTTTTTTGGTTAATTTGTGTTTAAATCAAGCAGGGTTTCCAAATATGTTAAAAATATCAAAAGTTATTTGTTTATATAAAAATTATGACACCAGTAATCTAAACAATTATAGACCTATTGCTCTACTTTCAAAAATTTTCGAAAAAATTATTGCTGATCAAATCATAAGCTTTCTTAACCATTATAATGTGTTAAGTAATAGTCAACCTGGTTTTAGGCAACAGAGATCAACAATGACAGCACTAGTAGATATTATATATTATTTATAAAAAGTTAGATAAGGGTGAAAATGTTATGGCGGTATTTGTTGATCTTTCAAAAGCTTTTGATTGTGTGGATCACAACCCTCTTTTGAAAAAAATTGAATATTTTGGTTTGCGTGGTCACTGCAATACTTTGTTAAAATCGTATCTAATGCACCGCAGGCAATTTGTATTGTATCATGGTTCGAAATCATCAGAAAAAGAGGTTGATGTGGGTTTTCACCTAGAGAGTGTACTAGGGCCACTATTGTTTATATTATACTTTAACGATTTATATAATTATGTAAATTTATTTCATAAAGAATATGCTGATGATTTAACCATGATTGCATCAAATAAAAATGCCGAAAAAATGATAGAATACTTACCTAATAATAATCTAAATTCAGTCGCCAAATATTGTAAATCCTTTAACTTAGCAATGAATCAAACAAAAACTGTAACAATGGAATTTTATCCATACAGCGCGCATTACACAAAGAGTAAATTAATAAAACTAAATTGCAAATCAGTTGAACAGGTCACTAGTTTTAAATTACTCGGTGTGCACTTGGATGGATATGTCCTTAAATTGGAAATCACATATTAATGAAGTGTGTAGCAAATGTTGTAGCAATTGTTTTGCTTTATTTAGATTGCGCAATATTGGTAGTAGGCAAGTTGTAAAAATATTTTATTTTTCTAATTTTGAAAGCTTACTTAGATATGGAATTATTTTCTGGAGAAATTCATGCAATGTAAATAGACTATTCATCCTACAAAAAAAAAATTAAAAGCATGTTTGTAATAAACTCAGAGTCTCCTTATCTTAGAAAAATTATGACACTCTCTTCCATATTTATTATTGAAATCTTGAAATTTGTTAAAATATTCTTAAACAAATTTAATTTACAAAATTGTTATCATAATAATCCAACCAGACATGGCAACAATTTCCAATATTGCAATCATTCTATGACATTGTATGAATCTAACCCATATTATATTGGAGCAATTTTATGCAATAAATTACCTGCACAATTTAAAACCTTTAAAAACAACAAGTTTTTCTGCAAATTAAAAACTTTACTTTTGAGTAAGGCTTTTTACTCCGTGAATGAGTTTTTAGCGTTTAATTTTTTGGATTGTTTCGGTTAATTTGAGCTGTTTCATTGTTTCATTGTGTTAAATGATTTTTGACCTATCCTATATCTGTAAGAGATCTCTTGGATTAAATAAATATTATTATTATTATTATTATTATTATAAAGCTGCCTCGTTCAGTTGGAATGACAGCACTTGATGACTTCATCTTACACTGGGAGTTTAAACTACTTCATCAAAATTTTGGGACCACCGTAGGTCCCGGGACTAAAGCTATGTTCCCGGTTCCGGGATCCCGAGACTGGATGCCCTAGTTCCCGGTATAGAAGTATACCAGTATTTCTCGACAATATCGCAAGCTTATGGTTCTCTGGACGTAGTGAATAAAAAATACAGAGAGAGTTAAAATAAAGGACCATTGTTAAATAATACTAAATGTAAAAATTATTTCATTACCTCAATACCAATATTTGAAAATTTTGAATGAACATTATAATGGCCTTTTAATTTTGCCGGCAGTAAATTAGATTTAATGGGTTAATTTCGGGTGGAGACTCCACCATGGAGTGCCAATAAAACATTTTCTTTACTTTCAGTGTGAATAACTGCTTCTATATCGGATTAAACGGTCCATTTTTAAAACATTTTGATTTATACATAAAAATTTGACATTTGACATAATACAGATTCCCAAGTTGGTTACTATATTGTTTTATAGATGTCGTTACATACAAATATTTAATTTAGATAATTTTTAGATAATAATAGGTATTTGTCGTTGAAAAAGTATAGTATGAAACTCGTTTATAAACTTTTCTGAACACTTATTTAATTAAGCACACGATCGCAAGCTCGCTCGTGCCTACATTAAATTCGTGTCTAAAATGGCGTTTATCAAACTTGATACTAGGGAATGCAATCATGGTATACCAAAATCTTGAAATACCAAGATCTCCCACTAATTCTGGAAGATTAGGCTTGCACGAAATTCATGCGCGATCTCGCAAGATTTGCGAGATTAGGACGCAGCGCATTCCATGTGTGTTTATGTTTTTTGCTTCAATAGCTTGATGATTATTCGTAAGTAATATCATAAAATCTAATTTTTCCGAAAAAATCGAAAAAACACGTTGCTAAGTAATATTTTAAAAAGAAGCATAAGTGCTGGTGGCAACAAAAATACGAGTCGAAGACAAGGATTTTTGCACCTGCACGAATGCATTTTGTTAAAAAATATTACTTAGCATTGTGTTTTTTCGATTTTTTTCACAGGAAAAATTAGATGCCCCAATGGTATTTGACAAAACTATTTCATGAGTAACAGTTAACAATTAAAATATAAATTGCAATTTTTGGTGACAACAGCTGTCAAGTTTTGCCGCGGGTAAACTTGAAAAAACTGCTGACAGGGGCTGTCATACAGTTTTTTCACCTAGAAACCATTTGTAATTCAAAATTACGCGTTTGTGATTGGTGGAAATTAAGACGAGGGAAATAGTCGTATATAATATTATATACCACTAGTGGTAAAATAATAATAATAATAATATATTTATTGCCATTCAGATCAAGGGGGTGACATAGGCAAGGTCAAGGAAGATTTACAGTGTTATTTGTTGGTTTACATTTAAAAGAATTAAAAAACTTACATAAAAGTAAGCGTTCATAATAAATATACAGATTGTAATGGTACTATATATGGGGCAGTTATTTTTTAACAGTTAGTTTAAGTTTTTAAGCTTTACGAAATATTATATTAAATTTTAAATATTTGTTTTAAAAATTGTATTAGGTGTTAGGTATAAGTTTCACTTTAGAATTCCATACATTCTTTATTTGTTTATTATACAATAATAATTTATGAGTCCCATCTGGACGGCCACTTAAGGGGTTCGAGACAGAAAGACCAAATAAGCAAGTATTGGTTCATGTTCCTAGTCTTAAAAAAATACATAAAAAGAGCGTGTTAAAAACTGAGGACAGTAGATTTTGGGTTAGTTACGTTTTACTATTTGAAGGGAAGAGTTGAATTCTTTAATTTTGTGAGGGAGTGAATTTAACCAATAATACATTGATTTTATATAAATTCAGTTTTTGTGAAAGTGTTGTTCATTTAAATAGGTATGTATTTTCTATATTTAGTTATTATAATCTGAGGTCACAAATATCATGATGAGTGGTTAATTATTTAATATTTAATTTAAATTATATTTTATTATTATTATTTCAACTTGTTCTTAGTGAGAGAAAGAATAAGCTGAATTATTTTATCTTAATTGTTGTTGTTGGACAAACCAAATTACAAATATATTATATTCATTATTTTATGTTTATAATTATTATATTTATATTACATTTACTTTAACATATTATATTGTAATGTAATTTTACATTTTACTACATATTTATATTTAACATTTATATATTTTATTTTGTACAGTTTATCTTATTTTATTTATTTGATAAATTGATATTCATTATTTAATATGCTGAGGCTTTGTTGCAATTTCGCCACACCAAACACTTGTTAGAATTTTCTTTTATTGTTTAACGGTGTTGTTAACGGTCGAAGGGGTCGAGCCTGGAGACTTATAATTATTATCAATTCACCCATCTTTACAATAAATGCTAGGTAGGGCCCATGATGTGAGTTTTTATGACATGGTCTTATTTTATTAATATTGATAATCATTTTATTTATTTTATTAATATTGATAATCATTTTATTTATTTTATTTATTTTATTATTTATGGCTGTACATCAATTTTATTGCATTACCGTTGTCCACTACTACACCACTTGTTATTTATATATTTTATTTATACAAATACCATTTATTATTGTTGTTTGTGACCTAAGTTATATTATACTTTATGTTTCACATTATTGTTGTTTGTTGCTGTATATTGATAATTATTTCAATGTGTATTTGCTCTTCTACACCGTCCGAGCCTACTATTTATGTAGGTGAATAATCTTAGCAATATGATAATATAATTGATTATATTCATATTAATTACTTTGATTTGTTGTATTATTTATATTGTTGAGATGTGCGACACATATGCATTTCTGTATTGTATATGTGGGTTTTTAAGGTTTTACCTTATTAACTTAAATCAATGATACTTTTCAAATACAAATGTTTTTATTTACATATATTATTAATGTACAGTAGCAACAATATTAACTTTTGTATTAATTGTTTTTATTAATAAACTTATTTTAATTTAATACTTTTTCTTTGCTTTTTAAATATCTTTTCAATAATTGCTCAAGTACTTACGTATCCAGAACCGTATTCACAACAAAAAGGGGTCCTAAATTAATTTCTTTAAACTAGACGATCACGTGTTTTGGCCAAAGGTAGTTTTTTTGTGGTTTTAATATTTTTTTTAATTATTAAAGTGTGCCCCCCATGCCCCGTTCGTTACAAGATGAATTAAAACAATTAATACAATTACCATAAAAACAAGTGGATAAATAAATTAGTATGTATACATACTATAGTAAACAATATGAATAAGTGCATCTTTTTTAACATAATAAATAAACAAAAATATGTAAAAAATGATGTTAGTATGGTAAGTCTATAAAATTTAAAAACTCATTTAACGAGTGGAAACAATGGTTTAACAGATAGGTCTTTAGAGCCAGTTTGTATTGTGTTATAGAATTAATTGTGCTTATATTGTTTGGTATTTTGTTAGATGCTTTTACACATCTAAACAAGAAACTCTTATGATATAACTCGGACGTGTGCGCTGGAATTCGTAGGAGTGCACCGCCCCTGGTATTAATCCCATCAAATATTTCATTGTTTCTTGTAAACAAACTAAGTTTTTCTTGGTAAAGATTAGCATATAGTACATATACAAGCAAGGTATTATTTCAAGTTCTTTAAAATAGTTTCTGCATGAGGTTGTTCGTTTGAGACCTGAGCCCTCTTTTGAGCAATAAAAGCGAACATTGTAGACAGTGATGGATTTACGCCTAAGCCTGTGAGGCCCGGGCCTAGGGCGGCATAATTTGAAGGGCGGCAAAATTTTTAAAGTGCCAAAATCACGGTTGCGGGTAAAATCCAACAATATAAAACTATTCTCGAATTCGAGATAACTACATACCTATATGGTTGTATTAGTTAAAAAAGTTTAAAATCCACTTTCTGCTGGTCAAAATGGTACATTGTCTCCAAGACCATTAAGGCGTCGAGCCACCAAGGAAGAAGAAGAAAACATCGCGCTGTAGAAAAGTCATAGTTTTATGATTGCTCATTATGTGTACAAGTCTCAAATTATTTTATTATGTTTCTTAACAGTAAAAAAATAATTGATTGATAACTTTAAATTAAGCACTGTTTTTTTATAATTTGTGGTAGTTTTGATTTTATTTTTGAATTAAATATGAGTGGCTATCGAAAAAAATTTAGCGGTGCAGAATATCGTAAAAGAAAAGCAAAAGAATCTACGAAAATAGATAATTTACTTAAACAAATTCCAAAAATATCTGGTTTTATGACAAGCTCAAGTAAGTCTTCTAATAATAACCAACAACCATCATGTTCATCGGTCGTAAGTATCTTGTTATGATTGCTAATAACTTTTTTATATATGTTACGGCTAATGTGCAAACTTGGATAGTTTTTAAACTAGCTGGATAGTTTATAAACTAGCCAAACTGTCAGCTATTTTAATTGAAAATGTATTTTCAATTAAATTAGCGGCTAGTTTACAAAATAACCAAGGATCTTGGCTAATTTACTTGAAATTATTAGGGAAACTAAAATAGCTGGATAGTTTGTATACTATCCAATTCAATTTGGCTAATATGAAAACCAAAATTTCTAGTAACACAAAATAGCCAAGCTTTAGCTAGTTTGTAAACTAACCAACTAATTCTCTGGCTATTGCCCATTTTAGTTGGGTTTTTTGCTCAATGGGGCGGGGTCGGTTGGGTTGTTTTGTTGAGTTTGGGTTGGTTTGGGTTTTTTTTCTCTCATTTTTGAACCATTTGACGAATGGGACGGGGGGGCAATGGGGCGGGGTCGGTAGGGTTGTGTTGTTGAGTTTTCTAACAAGGAAGCGTTAAAATTTTGCCTATGATTCATTTTAAAAACGTTAAAATGCACAAAACAAATCCGGTTAAGCCGGCAAAACGAAAAACAATGCCGTAAGCTCACTTTTTTAATAAATTAGCCAGATAATTCGTTGGTTAGTTTACAAACTAGAAGACGCTTTCAAATTTTCCTTCATCACAAGATACTGAAGAAATCCAGTCAAGAACTGATATTTTAAAATTTAATACTGATCCCTTTTTATGGAATTTGAATGAAGAAACACGGGATTTCATAACTATAAACGTTATACCACGAAATTATGATACGGATTTTAAAAATTACAGAAATGTTTATAGTGATAAAACAAGGTATTGTTCCAAAAGTTTATTTCAACGTACTTTAAAAAACGGAGAGATTCAACGCCGTGAGTGGTTAATTTATTCAGAAACTAAAGGGTCTGTATTTTGTGTTCCATGCTTATTATTTGGTAGAAGTGGTGAAATGAATGCTTTTACTGGTGAAGGATTTTGTGACTGGAAAAACTCAAAAGCACGCATCGAAGCTCATGAAAATTCTGATTTTCACAAAACTAACGTTAGTAATTTTAAAGCTCGAGCAGTAGTTTACGGGCGTGTTGATCACCGTCTAATAAAACAGTTCGATGAGGGAATAGCGTATTGGAAAAAAAATTTATACCGAGTAATTGCAATTATTAAATCACTAGCAATAAGAGGGTTGCCATTTCCAGGAAATTCAGAACGAATAGGAGATCCCCATAATGGGAATTTTTTAGGAACAGTAGAGCTTCTTGCTGAATTTGATCAATTATGAAGAAATTATATTGTTGATTCAGAATAAAGTACTACAACAAATTTCCAGTAAAGTGCAATCTGCTAAGTATTTTGGTATAATTGTAGATTATACGCCTGATATTGCACATGTAGATCAGCTTACTATAACTATCAGATATGTACGTAATAACGGTGAAATTGTTGAAAGGTTTCTAGAATTTTTACCAAATATCGGCCATAAAGCTAAAGATATTGAGGATGCTTTGTTAAAATCTCTTGAAAATAATGGTTTGGAAATAATGAACTGTCGTGGTCAATCTTATGATAATGCAAGCAATATTCAGGTCTTCAGACACGAATCAAAACAATTAATCCTTTAGCAGATTACGTTCCTTGTGCCGCCCATTCTTTAAATTTGGTAGGATCATGTGCAGTTGAATCGGTAACAGAAGTAGTCAACTTCTTTTCTACTTTGCAAGAACTATACAATTTCTTTACTATATCTACACATCGTTGGGAGATCTTGGTGCAGCGTACAAATTTAAGAGTCGACATGATGCATGTTACGCATTAGAAAAAGAGTGGCCTGCAATAATTGATGCACTGGAATTTATTGCCGAAAGCAGATGAAAAACCAACTACGCGATCTGAAGCTACGGGATTGCAGCGAAAATTACAGCATTTAGAAACAGCAATCCTAGTCATTGTTTGGAATGTAATTTTAGATCGTTTTAATGCTGCTAGTAAGAAGCTTCAAGAATCTCAAGCTGATTTATCATCCGTTGTTCAGATCTATAGTTCTCTGGCTTTATTTCTTCAAGACATGAGAGACAGACAATTTTCTGAATATGAAGAAAAAGCCAAAGCACTATCTGGAGTTCACGATTATTATCATTATGATACTCGTCGCAAAAAAAAACAGAAGAATTCAGCCAGACAATTCACGGGTAAATGAAAGAACACCTTTTTCTGGAAAAGAAAATTTTCGCACAAATGTTTATTTCCCTATTCTAGATACTCTGAGTGTACAATTGGCCGGGCGTAAAAGTGCATATAAAAAGCTTTTCGAAAATTTCACTTTTTTTGGATGATTTATCTGAAATGGATACAAACGAATTGAAAAATCTTGCCAATAAACTAGTCACTAGTTGGAAGAGACGTTACACGGAAAAAAATCTGCACTATATTAAAGAATAGTAGCGTTTGATCAAGAATATACTCGTTTCACTATTCCACAAGAACTCATAATATTTGATTCAAATATAGCCCTATTCTTAAAAATTTTACTTATATTCAGAATACGCTAGTGTTGAATTTGACAATAGCCTTAACATTGTTTTAAGATTAAGCTATTCTTATTTAAAAAACTACAATTTATTTCCAAATATTTCTTATACTTATTTCAAATATAACCCCCGATTGTTCTAATAACTACTAATACTAATCTGAAGTATTTTTTAATTTTGTTTTAAAAATATTGTAGCTTTAATATAAAGAATACTTTTATTGAAAATAGTTTACATTTAATTTGATTTAAATTTAGGGTTTTTCTTGCTTTAAGTAGGTAAAATTTGTTTTAAATAAATTCATTTTTGCTTCAAATATAATAAATGATTGAAGCTAATTGCACTAATGTCGTTTTAATCAGTATTTAAACTTGATATGTGAAATAAGATAGGTATTTACAAAAAAACAAAACATCTAGAAATAGATACATATATTTATTTTTAGTAAAAATAACAAATTAAAAAAATAAAACGGTTAGATATTACGCTACCTACCTTGGAATGACAAGGTTCTAAGTGCAGGTGCCCTGTTAAGCGAAAACGCCTTATCTGCAATATTTAGTTTTGTATTATACAATTTGTATACAATAGATATCTATAGATAAAAATAATAATAATCTATAGATCATTTTAATTTAACAGTGACGCTGCACTTAGAACCTTGTCATTCCAAGGTTCTATGCTCCACACCTCAATGTCCCACTACGTGACTACGTACGGAACGCAGTCTTTGATCCTCTGTCAAAAGCATAACATTGTCCAAGTCAATTTCATTTTCTAAAAATAAACATAGATGTACCTTATTTTACAATAATTAAATTATCCTAAATAATATTTCCGAGAATTACCCCTTTTTTTATTCAATATTTGCGCCATATCTCAATAACGGTTCATTGTAGAGAAATTTACCTAAGACCAAATTTGTAGGAAATTAAATGACGAAAAACTTTTCTAAAAACCAATTTGTCAAAAAGTTGACCGTTTTCGAGATATTGGTGAAGGGGTGGTCGAACTTTGACTCTCCGTAACGGCCCACACAATCGCCGAATCGATGGGAAACTTTCACCAATTATTTATAGTCATAACAACAACGTGTATGCAAAAATTCACCATTGGGCGGGCACATTAAATTGGTCAATGTCCATTTTTTCGACCAATAGCGCTTCCCGCCCCTTGCGCTCTATCTCAAAAACGGTTCATTTTATGAAAAAAAGTTTCAGACAAAAGTGGTTAGGAATTTTATTATCTCCAACTTTTGTAATAGGTATTGACATCATTAAAGCCATAGGAACCGAGATAAACGTGAAAAACGTATTTTTATGACCTTTGACCTGCAATAACTAACGAAGCGACATACCTATAGGTAAAACTATAGTTTTACTGATTTTTGAGACAACGACAAAATAAAGGTGTATACGAGTTTTCAGCCTGGTACCGCGCACTGGGCAGGAAAATACCAACGTGACTGGACTAAATGTGGACCTGGTCCACTGGACCACTATACGCTAAAGAAGTATCGCTAGTATCGCCACCTCGTGGCCATCATCATCGTAACTTAACTTTAGTTTTATTAAGCAACTGTCAAAAGCATATATTTTAAATGAGTGTTTTTTAAAATGAGTGCGGAAAATATCGAGAAAATAAACGTCTATTGATTTGTTGCACAATAAATTTAAGTACCGATAACGGGTATAATATGAATTTTATATAATATTATGTTGCCATGAATTCGTAGATATATTATTGTTTAAATGCAGTTGTCGGCGTTATTTTTAGAGGACTCAAATATAAAAATGTTTAAGATTGAGGTTATGTTTTTATAGTTATTGTTTTGTGCGAAGTTTTGTGGTAATTTCTTAAAAACTTCCAAACTTAAATATAAATTATATTAGATAAAGCTATCATTACCCCAGTAGCACAAAATATTGGGCCAATATATTAACTACATTGGTAAAATATTGTTTATTGGCCCAATATTGGCAATCTTAGCCAATATTGGTAATTTATTGGCATTACCACCTTCGCATTCATTTGATTTTAATATTAACCCAATATTGGGCCAATTTTTATGAAACATGTTACTGAGAAAAAAGCTTTCTATATGTGCTTATATTTCATTCAATTATGGAGTAAAATCTTACCAAGTTCAAACTAAAAACATAGATTCTCTTTTTAACAATTAAACGGCATTATATATAATGTCCTATTTTCTAATATTGGACCTATATTGGGTATATATTGTGTAGGGAAAATTCTGTAGTACTGACAACACTTGTACAAAGCCAACACATGCTGCGCGCGCTCGCCGCGAATTCACGCATACCAACAACCGGGTGGAAGTGTCAAACACCGTGTTTGACACTTCCATCCGGTTGTTTGAAACACGTGTAAAAGTTTTTCTTCGTGATATCTATACCTATTTATCGATTGCAAATAAACAAAATTTGTATCGTGTGCAAAGTAAATGTAAGTACCTATACAATTTAATATATTATATAAATATTATAACCATGAATATCCAGAAACTGCACTTGATGGAAGAAAAAAATGCTGAAATGCCGGTAAGAATTATGTTAAAAGTTCGATACAAATTATCACGTTGTTTATTATAGGGTCACCGATTGTACCTTTGTGGTGGGGACACTGCCCACAAGGCAGTTTTTCTAATAATAAATAAACTTTTATCAATGGAAGTGGCTGTATTTAGGGACTGAAAAAAAAGGAAAGCTATCCTTTCGAAAATTATCTTGTCATTTGGCTGTAATAAGTAAGTTTTTTTTAATTTTTGCAAAGTAAATTATTATTTATTTTTCTTTATAGAAGCTATCCGTAAACGCTTCCCAACTTCAGAACTAAACAATTCCATATCCCTGTATTTGGCGGGGAGTCAGATAGAGGGGGTGGACACAAAAACAGATAATATGTTTTATGATAGTTTGTAACATCATGGTTTATGTATGTGTTTTAATGTTTTATGTAATACATAGACCAATAAAATATATTTTCGTTATTTAAAATTGAATTATAAATATCTATTTTTTCTATTCCCAAATTTATATACATCAAACTTTATAATTTAACGTAAAAAATTTACTTTATTTACATGAAATATATATCACCTATATTGGGTAAATATTGGATCATTATTAAATAAAAATATAGGTCCTATATTTGCAAACTAAAATGGTAAAATATATGGCACAAATATTGGGTAAATATTGCATTTAAATATTGGATCGGTATTGAATACAAATATTGGTCCTATATTTAAAAATTAAAGTGGTAAAATAAATGTCACCTATATTGGGTTAATATTGTATGTCAATATTGGATCAATATTTAATACAAATATAGGACCATTAAAATACAATCTGACGTTTCCATCATTGGGCCAATATGTAAAAATAATATTTTACCAATATTGGTGTGCTACTGGGGTAGTTGATTCTGCACAACCAAATAGGTATACGTACTGAATTTGATCCTTTGGCAAAACATAAAAATGCAACTTCGAATTAGTTCTTTAATTACCTTTACAATTAAAAACACAATAATTCACAATGATCACAATACACACAATAACGTAACTAAGCATATACAAATTAATAAATCGAAATCAAGTACTAAACCAAGTGATTTTTCAATTTTTTTACAATTAATGTACTCTCTTAACCTGTGCAATTCAAACTTGGCGAACAAAATATTTGAGTAAAACTTCTACTTTCCTCTTCTTTGTGAAAAAACTACTTATTTATTTAAAAATAATGTGCAATTTGTATTTTAATTTATTGTTGACAAACCTATTACTTCAATAATGTTGACACCAGATGGCGCACGCGTTGCGAAAACCCGATGCTTCTTTGGCGCAGTGCTGCCAACTTTAGGGGGTAAATGAGTGGGATGGGATTTTTTTAGGGGCTTTATATTTTTAGGGATTTTTTACTATTGATATTTATTTTTTTAAATAAAAGAAATATAAGTCTAAAAATATAGAACCTGGGATAACATAATTTTGTCAAACCTATTTCAAACGCAAGTGGCGAAGGCGCATTCTCCTTATATAATCTTGTCAAGAATATGCGAAATACCCAATCTATTGAAATGTTACGAAGTATTATGGTCTTCTCTGTGTATTATGGTAAGATTCACATTGCAACGAAATGGCGTATCTTGCAAAAAATGTTAGGTGTATGTAATGTAAACATGTACAATTTAAAAAATCAGAATCAGAAGACGAAATTATATTTGATGTAGGTAATAAACAATTTATGAATAAAGAATATTAAAGATTATTAATAATTAATTATTAAAGTACAGAATATTATTTAGTACTTTATTATTAATTATTTTTTATTATTATTTTTTAAATAATATTAATTGTTTAGGGAGATTTTCAAGTAATTGTGGCGATTTTAGGGGGTTTTGACTTAGCTTTAGGGATAAATATTTTAGAGAGTTGGCAGCACTGCTTTACCGTATACCAGCCTCAAACCAACAGAAATTTGATGTTAGAACAAACCTATTATATTAAATAACGGTTTGTTTTTACTCAAAATACCCAAATAGCTACCCATACAAATAGGGCTTAATAATTTTTTGAATTTTTCTCGGTATTTTTCCATGTTTATTCCCGTTGCCCGTATTATTATAATTAAGTATGAGAAATTAAACTTACCTTCAAATATTGGAATTAATGATTCGAAATTCCACTCCTTTAATAAAACATCCATGTCTTTAGCACACAAAACATAGAAAAAGGATCACAAAAGTCCCAAAAACACACTATTGTCTCTGCTATTGTTGTGGTCACGTACGCGTACCTAGCAAAATGGTTTCTTCTCCCTTCCCTTTATGTACTACGCAGTTACTGCGCCTGTCGCCTACTGCGTCGCAATACGTTTACACTTTATTTAAGAATAAGTATACTCTCTTCAAATATAATGTTATTTTGGCAAAGATGAATTACTCTTTGTTCAATAAAATGGTACTTGTCTCAAAGTAATAATAATTATACAAGTATAATTTAGTGTTATTGCAATAGTTAATATATTTAATTGAAGTATTTTTTAAGTTCTTAATTGAAGAATTATATGGATTTCAAAAGAGAAAACATTTTCACTTAATTTAAGAACAATCCTTTATTTAATAAAATATATTTTTTATTCTTTGTTTAAATAAAAAATACTTAAATTGAATATTGAAAGAGTTGGAAATTAACATTAAGCAAATACTTGAATGAATAATAACGTATTGTTTTTCTAAGTAAATTATTAATGGATCAAATATAAAATTATAAGTATAGAACTATATTTGGATTTAGAAATGTATTTTTTTCCGTGTAGGCAATGAATGTATTCATTTACATTGTCAACTTAAAGATTCCTTAGCAAATACGGAAGATGTACGCTCTGCACAAAAAATATGCAATATGCATTGCTCTCCGTATTTTTTTGAGTATTCAGGCTACAAATTGTTCAGGAGAAAGATCTTTTTCCACTCTAAAAAGGGTAAAAACCTATTTACGCGCAGGCATGGGCCAAGATAGACTTAATGCTCTTGCATTACTGTCTCAACTAGTCCAAGAAATTAATTATGACGATATAATCGACGTTTTTGCGCGGACCAAAGCCATGAAAAAGAAATTTTCAAATTGAATAATATTTAAAAAAAAAATATTATTTATCTGTCTAAAGTTTATCAATGATTTCCTTGGTTTTCGCAGAAAAGCTTTAAATGGATTTACTCACAGCTACACAGGATGTATCATCAGCAAATTGATACACATTCCTTAGATTGCTATTAAGGTCATTCACATATATCAAAAATAGAGTTGGGCCGAGTATTGATCCTTGAGGTACTCCTATTTTAAGACTTACCGACTGATTTTATTGCCACGATTTGGGATCTATCGGAAAGATAAGATGTCATCAGATCTAGACTTATACCTCGGATGCCGTAATACTCCATTTTTTAAGCAGAACTTTGTGATTTGGACTGTCGAAAGCCTTTGAAAGATTGAAGTAAATACCTGCTACCATATATCTTGATTCAAGATTTTTAATTATGTCCTGTAGAGATTTAAAATAGCATCAATGGTGGATGTTGTCAGAAGAAAACCGAATTGTGTTGGTGACAATAAATTATATTTTTTTAAATATAAAATAAGGCGATTATTTAAGATTTTTTCAAAGACTTTCGAAAGTACAGGTAACAAGGATATTGGTCGATAGTTTTTAATTAAGTTTGGATCACCTTTTTTTAATAGTGACTGTGTTATGGCAACCTTTAAGGCTTCAGGAAATACGCCACTGACAAAACAACAATTGATAATTCTGCTTAAAATTTCGGATATATCTTTAGCCACGATTTTTATTATTGTGATCGGTATATGATCTATACCGGATGAATTTTTAGAAGGCATTGGACATGATAACATCCTATACTTCCTAAGCATCAATTGGAATCAGAAAAAAATTGTATGGAACTGTGGCAAAATTACTATTCCTTTGAAGCGGTTTAATTTCAATACTTGATAAAAATTGTATTCCTGAAAAAGGCCTTAATTTAAAATACTTTGACAGAATAATGGAATAACAGAAAATTCTAAACGAAAAGAAATTTTAAAATTTAAATAAAATAGAATGTTATTTGGAAGAGAAGGTCTTTTTGTGCTTCGCTCAGTTGCCTAAAAAGCAACTGCAATCTTTTGAGCTTGGCACAAAAAAAATTCTCGTCCTAATGACATAATTAACCATATAAGACCCGTGAAAAACGCAAGATGACCTTGAATAGATCGCGTTACGTCACAATGCTGATGGTGTAAAGCCCGCTGCACAACAGCCCGGTAACGGGAACGGGAACGGGAACGAGAACCTAAACGGTAAAGGTGGGAGAGACTCAGAGAACCCTATCTATCAACAGTGTTTTTTACGTCTCTTCCACCTTTAATGTTAAGATTTCCGTTCCCGTTACCGGGCTATCGTGCAGCGGGCTTAGCAGTCGTGTCAAATAAAGCAGTGGCGTGCAGAACAAGTCTGATGGTGCTGCGACCTTAAGAGGGCCCCCTAAAGACCCACATTATAACCTAGTATTGAGTATTTAAATGGACTAAAAATTTTAAAATACCTATTTCTAGTCATTAATGATTTAACCATTATAGTCCAAGTTTTGATGTTTACAGCTCCCAAAGACTTGGTTCTTTTTCATCTGTTTCGGTAAATTTTCACTTTAGCGACTTTTCCGAAAAACAGCAGGAAAGTTGCCAAAATGCCAAAAATAGGTGTGGAGGGATGTAAAAGTGCATAAACAATCGACGCAGGGTGAAAAGGTTGTATAATTATCGCGTAATTAATAAAAAAGGGGCTGATAATTGAAGTGACTTACCGTGATTTTCTGTCAAAAAGAACATGCAGCGAGCCAAAAACACGTATCTAATAGACGTAGAATTTGAAAGTAGAAGTGAAAAAGCGTGAATTATGAAAAACGTCATAAATTGCGGAAAATGCAATTTTTAAAATCAGGTAATTTGAGGTTATGACGATTAGCTGTCATCTTGGTTATGTAGGTACACTAAAATGGGCAAGTGAGCGAAACCAACCCAAACCAACCCAAACTTAACAACCCAACCCAACCGACCCCGCCCCATTGACCCCCCCCCCCCCGCCCCATTGAGCAATAGAGGTATAATATATCTAAGGGCAGGCTGGATTGTGAACCTGCATAACCTCAAATTATCTGATTTTAATAATTGCATTTTCCGCAATTTATGTTGTTTTTCATAATTCAATCTTTTTCACTTTACTTTCAAATTCTACGTATATTATATAGTACGTGTTTTGGCTCGCTACATGCTCTTTTTCACAGAAAATCACTGTAAGTCACTTCAATTATCAGCCCCTTTTTTTATTAATTACGTGATAATTATACAACTTTTTCACCTTGCGCCGATTGTTTATGCACTTTTACATCCCTCTACACCTATTTGTTGCATTTTGGCAATCCCCATGTAGTTTTTCGGAAAAGTCGCTAAAGTGTAAATTTAATTCTGTTTCTATCGCCACGATTCGAAACGTAGCGTTAATTAGAATATTTGTTTAAGATTTTATCACATCATTTTTAGGTTAGGTTCAATTGACATGATAACATTTTTAGCTTTATTTTTATATTGGTAGTGTCTCCCCGACCGTCGGACGGACGTAGAAAAGTGTGTGCTCGACCGTCGGACGGACGTAGAAATGTGTGTGCTCGACCGTCGGACGGACGTACAAACGTGTGAAAATGACTAGAGGCTAAATCAAAGAACTGTGTTCTTTGGGCTAAATGTAGCAAAGTATTCCTCAAGGTTATGACGAATAGCTGTCATCTTGGTTATGCAGGTACACTGCATTGTGCCATACCAAACCAACCCAAACTTAACAACCCAACCCAACCGACCCCGCCCCATTGAGCAATAGAGTTATAATATATCTAAGGGCAGGCTGGATTGTGACAATGGGGCGGGAGGGGCCCAATGGGGCGGGGTCGGTTGGGTTGGGTTGTTAAGTTTGGGTTAGTTTGGTATGGCACCATGCAGTGTACCTGCATAACCAAAATGACAGCTATTCGTCATAACCTTGAGGAATACTTTGCTACATTTCTGTGGGTAAAAGGCATAAGGGGATAAGTCAAAAAAAGCAATTTTTCGGTAGAGACTTAAACGTGTTCGTATTAATTTAGGAAATATATTTATGGTTAGCGAGCATACCCTTTTGCTAGCATATGACATGTGCTGGCAAAAGGATATACCCGATAACCATAAATATATTTTCTAAATTAATGCGAACACGTTTAAGGCAATACTAAAAAATTGATTGTTTTGACTTATCCCCTTATGCCTTTTACCCACAGATTTAGCCTCTAGTTGAAAATGAGGTTAAAATATGCGACGGTTGAGCACATACATTTCTACGTCCGTCCGACGGTCGAGCACACACTTTTCTACGTCCGTCCGACGGTCGGGGAGACACTACCTTTTATATTTTTAGGTTTGTAATAATTTGACTTTTGAACTAGTTACTAGTCTTTGTATATAAAGGGGCATAAAGGCATTTTAGCATGAAAAAAAGTTACGTGTAGAATTGGGTAATTTAGAGTCCAAATTTTTTAAAAAATTTCTTAAAACGTAAAAATTCTGCTTGCTTGTAAAAAGTAACAAGGAGGACAACAAGGGCAACTTTAAAGGTATGTATCGACTCGTAATCGAATTTTATTTTTTTTATTTTTTGTCCGTTGTCTGTGAGTCTGTGGGTGTCTGTGTATCGGTTTTTTCGAACCGCCGCGGCGCGCCGTTGCTCGAAAGCCGTTGAAGGTGGACCCTCGAAATTTGTATCCTTTTTTGTGCCCACGAGACCTATCGGTGGACCAAATTTTTCCGGTTTCGAAAACGTCCAAGTCCACTTTTTTTCCATTTATCCGTCAAATTTTGTCCGTTCCTTTGAAATCGCGTAACTTTCGAACGAGCGGAGATTTTTCCTGCCAAACTCTAGGAAAAGGTGCTCCGGGACGATAATTGGTTTCCTATTGCCGGATCAAATAAAACTTTTCGAGCAGCGATCTTTTTTGATTTTTTTAGAAAAATTTTTAAACGTTTTTTAGGGCGAGAGAAATTTTTGAAATTGGCCGAACGAAATACACGAATTGGTTATAGACCAAAGTTTGACATACTTAAAGATGAGCTTCATCGAATGAAAACTAATCGGCCAGAAGCCCGTTTAATTTTTGTTGGGTATTTAAAAAAGTTAAAATCTCCAAAATCAAAAAGCTTACAGGAGGATCCAACAAAATATTAGGTGATAATGGGGTGTTGCCAAATTTAATTGCGGTGTTGCCATCTTTTGCATAAACTTCCCAAACGAAATATAATTAATAAAATTCATCAGGTGGATCTTCGAACTAAAGTCGATTTAATTTTTTTCGCATATCATATACAGGGGAACCCAACAAAGTATCCAACAACACTTTGACAGGGTCAAGTGAACAGGCCAGGTAACAGATGACAAAAGGCAGATGACAGGTCACAGATGACAGGTGACAGATAAAAGGTGACAGGTGCCAGTTGACAGGTGGTAGATGACAGAAGACAAATGACAGGTGACAGATGACAGTTGACAGATGACATGTGACAGATGTCAAGTTGACAGATGACAGGTGACAGATGGCAATTGACAGATGACAGATGACACATATAAGTTGACAATCTTTAAAATTACTACCTAGTAAGCACCAAGCTTGTTGATTAATGCAAACAACAAAAACTTTAAAACTTAATAACTATTTTCTAAGAATAATACAATACACCGTAAACGCGGGTGGCTTTAGCTCACTTTAAAACTTAATCTTAACATTTTTGTAGTTTTAACAATCATAATCATAAATATTGTATACCAAAATTTGAGTCTTGAGTTGCTTTTTCATAATAACTATGTTATAATCTTACATAGGGCTGAGTTTCAAAAATAAAAAATAAAAACTGGGTGTGCAAAGTTACCCCCTGGTTGCGGGTTACTTTGTCTCACAGTGTATTTTCCGTATAAAATTAACTCAATATTTTATTTTATTTTTATTAGACATAATATGTTAGCATCGACATGTTGAAATTGCAAGGGATTGCCGATAAAAACAATAAGAAATCGACCTGCAGGTAGTTAACCAAGGATCATCATTCCAAAGAATTGCGCATAATATAGAAATTAAAACGCGTGTATTTTTAAGAGTTTTGCACTGATGCAATATATACAATTTTAAAGTGAATTTATTTTTTTAAAACACTGATTTTCCTGTTATATAAACTCAACAGAATCGCTCAATTGACAGGTTTAGACCAACAAATTATAAATGTTAATTTTATCGAGCGCGAAAAGATTTTTCATAAAAGGGCTAAACGGCCATTTCAAGCGGATGGACGGGACAAATCACAAAACTGTTTTTATAAAAAAAATTGTAGGTAATTTATTATATATTATTTTTGCATCAAAATTGTCAAATATATTCTTCTATTATTAGGCTATACATTACATAAAAAAAATCGCAAGAAATTTTTTATAAAAGTAGAGATAATTTCAATAAATGACAGGGGTGGACGGGACAAGATAAATCTTTTTTTTGTCCCGTCCACCCCTTTCAATTATTAAAATTATATCTACTTTCATAAAATATTTCTTGCGTTTTTTTTAATTTAATGTATAACCTAATAAAAGAAGAATATTTTTGACAATTTTGATGCCAAAATATTATATAATAAATAATCTACAATTTTTTTTATAAAAACAGTTTTGTAATTCGTGCGTTTCGCGCGCTTGAAATGGCCGTAAAGTCACCCGTGTTTACGGTATGTATTTCTTGTGATCTAAATTAGGACCTTAATACATGAAAAAATAACACGAAATAAACTCTACACTGAAAGAAAATTAACCTTAATTATTCCTTTCAAAGTCACGTGGTAAGACTGTGTTGAGCATACTATGCTCCACACAGTGTAGTACTGTGCTCAGCATATATGCTGTGGTACTATAGTACCACAGATTATAAAGGTCATAGTATTATGTTATACCATTGGCTAGGTTTTTCCTGTTCCCTTTAAATATATTCAAAAAGGTTTTATGAAACTGTTAAAAAATTAATATATACTGACTCTATGGTGCGGACTAGTCCGAGAGAGCTCTTTTAACACAAAATATGTCAATAAATATGCAGACAGGTTATTAATCTATGGACAGGACAAGGTTTGACATTGTCATTTAAAAAATTACAGTTTAAATGCCAAAACATAAAATTCTTGTAAAAATATTCTTATAGCACCAGAAAATTGTATTACATTGGCATCAAAATTGTCGGTGCAACATTGCAGGAAAGACCGGTCCTGCCGAGCGGGCGATATCGATTGCGCGCAAGCTACAACAACACGACGACTCCAACGACGTCGCTGCTCGCGTTACAGAGACGCCCCGACGTTGGTTTGCTACGACGCCGAACAACCAGTAGACCTGTTGTCGCGAAGTAACGCGATCGTTGCCAAAGCACACCTACCCCCATATGGCCTAAACGGTACAACAACACAAGTGTGTCGTGAAAAAGACGACATCACGTTTGCCGAGAGTCGTCAGCCCCCTTTGATTCACATTTACGTGACTTTTTGCGTAAAGGTAAGACATAATATACTTACTATTTTGATTATTTATCGTGGTCCTATTATAATTGTAAATGTCTTATTCTTAAATAAGGAGGATTGCCTTTTAAGCCGTTTTTTAAGAAAATAGTATGTTTTTAATAGGATTGTGTACTAAATAATGCTTCTTGATTTTCAAGGCTATATTAACGTTATTAAATTATAAAATAGATAACATTTTGGTACAAAATTTCATTTGTAAACATCTTTACTATTTTTTATCAACCGAGTGTTTCTCGACAATTCAGTCGAATTATGAAATTAAATTTTCAGAATAATTTAAGTAATTTGAAGTAATAGTAGGTATCAACTTGTTTTTGTGTCTTTTTATTGTTTTAATTTTTTGTACTACCTTTTATTTACAAATACGTCAAAATTATATTAAATAAATTTGTTTAGACTTAAGGATTAAAATTACTATTTACAACTAAATTAAACGACCCAGCTACTTAGTAGTACCTATCTAACAGACAAAGTTTGCCAATTAATCTCCGCTGTGTTGTACCTATATACTATTTTTTTCAAGCATTTAATAATTCTGCACTTACATTAAATTATATTTTGCGACATTTTGTCAGGTTTGACGTTTGGCATATGTTATATTCTAGGTTATGTACATGAATTTATTTTACAGTGATCTGTAATCTTACATTTTATTGCTGATTTCGAGCTAAACGCAATGGATGGAACCTTGGTTAAAAATGCATTGCAATTACATATAAAGAGTGCACTCTTTATATGTAACTCCAATGTATTTTCATTATTGTAGGGCCTATAATAATTTGACTTATGTACAAATATAATATAAAACTGAAATTACTTTTTTTCAAGCGTATAACAACTCCATATTATAACACCTATAAGCCTTTAAAGAAAGACTTCTTATATATTATATAAGAAGTCTTTCTTTAAAGGCTTATAGGTGTTATAATATGAAGTTGTTATACGCTTGAAAAAAAGTTATTTCAGTTTTAAAACCAATAGGGAATTTTATTAATTATTTGTTGAATTTAGAAGTTTTAGATTGAAACAAATATTAATTTAAATATGACTATGGGTACTTATATCTAATTTGTTTAAATTAATTTTGCTTTATTTTGTAGTTTTTATACAAATTAAAATATAAATTTATGATTTTTATTTCATATTAAGTTATAGATATTTATGTAATAAGGCTAAGAAGTGAGTATCAAACTTTTTAGGCCGACGCATAGCAAAGGTCTACAATTAAGCGAAGCACAACAGGACACATGTCAGCCGCTTGGTATATAACAATTTCTCTTATTTTATATCTACTAAAAGTATTAGATCTGAATTATTGGTCCAAACGGTTTTTTTTACAGACTAGGAGGTTACCCGGTCGATCTATAGTTATTTTTGATGCTAGATTGCGAAATGCTACTTTTGCTTTCGAGAATGAAAGTTTTGTTTACGAGCGATAGCGAGCAAAAAAAATCATTCAAGAATGCAAATATGAGAAAATTGATTTTACTTGACATGCATGTTATAAAATTATATTATTTACAATTTGTAGCACATATTTTAATATTTAACGAGAGCAACGGATTTAAAAGTTATTTATGTCTTAAGGCTGAGAAGTGAGTCTTTTTGGGCTGAGCTAATAATAATAATTTCTTTATCATCAAAAATCAAAATATTTTTTAAAAAACAATAGATAAAAAATGTATCCTTAAATTCATCCATGATGTAACAGCATGTATCGATTGTAAAAATGACTTTACAATATTTTAAAATTAATTTAATGATTTTTCCCTGAGCCTATTTGGAAAATTATTGTAAACGCGAATCACTACAGAGTGTAATGTTATCTCATACTTTGCATGCCAATGCCTCTCAATCGTATTTTTGATCTGGTGATGTATTGGCCTCTATTTTTATTAATTAAATCTACCTTATTAGTATAAAGTTTGTATACAGGGTGTTTATTTTAAAACTTCCCACCCTAAATTTCTTGGAAACTGGAAGGTTTTATATCGAGGTCAACATCTGCATTAATTGAAATCTTTGTACATTTTTGTAGTAATAAAATGTATATTTAAGGTAGTTGTCGTGCTGTAAGCATACATTTTAAATTTTTGTATACATATTAAGGACATGACAACAGAGTGGGGCAAATTGTATTCGATTATGATTATGATTATGATTATTATTTATGAAATGTAATTATGAATAATGATTACAACAAAGTAATCATAAATCATTCTAACATGAATAACGAATATTATTTATTATTTACGTTTTGAGTGGTTATAAATACTGAAATCGTCAATTATCGGAAAAGAATAATGATTAATAATTGTAGTCATGGTATATGATTAATCCCGACGAAATTATATATAACGAGTGAATGAATTTTCTTAGTTACATTGTTCTCACTTTAAATTCGTTAAGCAAGGATTATTTACCAAAGTAATTATACAAAATGATTATAATTACATAATTTATTCTTTAATTCTGATTATGAATATTAATTATAATCATACTTTCATAAATAACGTTATTCATGATTACAACGTAAAATTTGATTATAAATAATGAATATTATTCAAGTAAAGTATTCATGAATAATGACTACATAAATAATCATTAATCACCAAAATAATTACTATTTATATTCATGATTACAATTTTATTCGATTACTGCCCTACTCTGCATGACAATACAATTATCCTTAAAATTTGAAGTCAATTGACCGTCTATAACCCGAGATAAATTCAATTAAAAAATGGATAATTAACATGGATTGTATAGGCTTTCTGTAGTTCTGTACCAGTTTCTTAGTTATAAAAAAAATAACTGTCAGAAGCTTTCAAAAAACTAACAGTCTTTTAATGTATTTTTGCTGAGTTTAAAAAAAAATAATTAAAAATTTTTGACCGTCCAATTGTTTATAAATAACCGTTTAAAGTTCAACAATTTGTAAAAAGTATACATCACTAGTGTCAGATAAAAACAACTTGGCAACGTTGTACGCGAGTATAGATATTATTTCCGCAGTAAATTCAAACACTGATTCAGTCTCCAATATATCTATTGGTTGAGCATAAGCGACGTTGCCGGATTAAAACTTATGAAAATATTTGAAAGTATTACGTAAAGGTATCGTCTCCAGGGTACAGTCTTGCGAATAAATTATGATTCACTTAGCTACAAGCTCGTATACTTTTACGGTGCGTATAATCTAAAAAATTTTGACAATATTGTACCACGACAACTACCTTAAAAACTTTACGAGTTAAATGTAAAAAACTGTAGGTAACATTTCAAGACTTTTAAATAAAACAATTACAAACAATTGTTCGTATTGAATGAGCAAACACTGTTCAGTTAATAATTATTATTATTATTATTAATTATAATTAAAACATTAAAATAAGAGTTTACTTTTCTCAGTGTAAGTAACCTTTTAAATGCACATTGATGAGTTGTGGCTTTAAGGCGTTTTAGTCACGGGTTAAAGTTAGTTTTAAGTTAGTTGATAGTTGTCAAATGTAATACAATCGTTAAAATGCCCATCTTGTAAAATATTAATAAATTGTATAGTATATTATTTATCAAGTTTTATAAACGCCATTTTAGGCACGATCGAAGCCTGCGAGCGAGTGTTTAATAAAAACGAGTGTCTAGAGAAGTTTATAAAATGACTTGCAAACTATACTTTACCTACGACGAACATAAATAGGAATTAACAGCCAATTTTGATTTATAAAAAATTGACATTTGACGAAATTAACCTTAGTTTTTCGCAATTTATAATAAAGCTTACTTGAGCTCGTGACTAAAATGCCCAAAAGCCAGTGATGTTAACTTCTGCCCGTGACTAATTATAAAACGCCATAAAAACTATTTTATTACCTTAATACAAAAATCCAAAAGTATTAAATAGTTTATTAACGCCAAGATTTTAAAAGATTATATGAACATTGTACTGATCATTTAACTTCGCCGGTAGTAAACTAGATTTAACTTAATTTCGGGTGAAGACTCCACGAAGTGCCCATAAAACATGTTCATTGCTTTCACTGTAAAAAAACTGTTGTTAGTCCATTTTCAAGGTATACATTTCGATTTACACATACAAATTTGACATTTTTACCGTCGCGCCGGTAGTACAGATTCACATTCTTATGGTTAATTTATTTTTGTATAGATGTCGCTCTATACAAATATTTAATTTAATTCATTTTTAGATAATAGGTATTTGTCGTAAAAAATAGCATGCAACTCGTTTATAAACTTTTCTTCCTTTATTAAGGTAGTTGTCGTGCTGTAAGCATACCATCAGAAAATTTTAAATTTTTGTATACATATTAAGGACATGACATTACAATTATCCTTAAAATTTGAAGTCGATTGACCGTCTATAACCCGAGATAAATTCAATTAAAAATTGGATAATTAACATGGATTGTATAGGCTTTCTGTAGTTTTGTACCAGTTTCTTAGTTATAAAAAAAAACTAACTGTCAGAAGCTTTCAAAAAACTAACAGTCTTTTAATGTATTTTTGCTGAGTTTAAAAAAAAATAATTAAACATTTTTGACCGTCCAATTGTTTATAAATAACTGTTTAAAGTTCAACAATTTGTAAAAAGTATACATCACTAGTGTCAGATAAAAACAACTTGGCAACGCTGTACGCGAGTATAGATATTATTTCCGCAGTAAATTCAAACACTGATTCAGTCTCCAATATATCTATTGGTTGAGCATAAGCGACGTTGCCGGATTAAAATTTATGAAAATATTTGAAAGTATTACGTAAAGGTATCGTCTCCAGGGTACAGTCTTGCGAATAAATTATGATTCACTTAGCTACAAGCTCGTATACTTTTACGGTGCGTATAATCTAAAAAATTTTGAAAATATTGTACCACGACAACTACCTTAAGCACTTGCTGGCAAGCTTGCACGTGCCTAAATTAAATTCGTGAATAAAATGGCTTTTATCAAACTCGACTTATAATATACTATTTTTGTATTTTTAATGTTATACAAAAACTGTATATCATTTAAAATTTAATTATTAAATATTTTTAATATTTAAATAATATTTAAAAAACCGGTTTAAATCAAAACTTTAATGTTGTTTTTCTTTTGTTTTATAATTTTTACCCTCCTCGGAATGTATTTAACTTATTTATTAAATTACTTTTAATAGTAATAAGTAATAGGTAAAATCTATTTAGGGACACTCAAAATAATTTTATAAATTTATTAATAAAAAATGGTTTACACTTTGGCTGCAAGAGTTGAAATTGAGCTAAATTTATGGAACTTATGTTCAATGTGCTCGAAGAACTGCATCAAAATTTAACGAACGACATCCTGATAAAGCCACATCCCATGGGTATTTAATTTAATTGCAAAATTTACTAAGACTGGATCTGTTGGAAATGTAAATCATATGGATACTCGAGTTTTGAATTAAATAATTCAAATAGAAGCCTTGGGCCATTTTGGTATAAATCCCAATGCTTCACTGGAATTTCTTTGGGCTTCGTCCATAATATAACAAAACTTAATAAATGTTATACTTATAAAATAAAAATTTGGCAAGAGTTTCATTAAGATGATTTTGACAGAGGAGTCCAGTTCTGTAAAATAATGACCAAAATGATTAATAATAATAACTTAATAAATTAATTAATTAATATAACTTTTTAAAAATATTTGTTTTACTGATGAATGTACTTTTTATTTAAATGGGTTTGTAAATAAACATTAATATAGATAATGGATTAATCCTGATCAGTTTATTGAAGGACATGCAGGTATTTTAGGAAACCAAGTTATTGGTTCATTGTTTATTGATAAAGTGGGGAAATATTTTTTAATATGTTAAAAACAAAATCAATTCGTTGTTTATTGAATCTGTTGAAGATTAGTAATATTGTGTTTAACTCCTAAGAATGGTTTTTCTCAAATATCGAAAATAATACACCAATATGTAGGGATTTTAATAAACTTGATGATGTATTACTTGACACCCCTTCCTCGTGCAAATTTTTAATTTTGCCATAAAAAGTTGTCTCTATTGATATAAAACTTGTCTCGGCGTCTTTTTCAAAAACATTTCAGTTTCCGAGAAATTTGCGGTGGGAAGTTTTAAATTGAACACCATGTATATAGACACTTTATAACGTTAAAATCTTATAATATTTAAAATAAGCCCCACAAGAATCTAAATTTTTAATACCAAAAATAAACCTAATGGCATATTCAAAATAAAAATTATATTGCTAGGTATTGCTAGCAAGACCCCATGTTAAAATATTAAAACTTAAAGTAGAATAAATATTTGCATTATAAATATTAAGAAGAGCCCAAAATATTTAATTTTTTTTCAAACTATACCTATAGTTGATATATGGACTTATTTTATTTATGAGCTATAAAATCAATTAAAATATAACTGCATAAAACAGTCTTATTTTATTTATAATTAAACTATTCTTAAAACATCAATTACTAAAATCTTTTATCACTTTCATTCTAACAGTTAGATACATCATCATTGTATATAAATAATTTTCCTATACTTATACAAGGTGTCCCTAAACTTAGTGGCATAAATTTAGGAGCAGATTAAGTCAAAATAAGACGAAAATCTAAATAAAATTTTTCGTAATTACTTATGTTTCCAAGATATAGGGTGATAAAGTGTTACTTATCATATCCGTTTTTTTTTAATATAACCTCTACTGTGGTAGTCTTGGAAAGGTGATATTTTGCGAACAATCACTTACTTCGAGTGAACACAGTGTCGTAGAAACAGGGGTTGCTTAAGCTTATTGTCCCAACTTTAAGGTTATTTTTTTATACCATTTGATGCAATTTTTTGATTACTTAGTCCTGCTACTATTAAAAAGGTGTACCTCTCAAACTTAGATAAAATAAACCGTTTCCGAGATATTCGAGATTACAATAATTGTTATATCGCATTAAAGGACTAGAGGTATATGATAACAAATTTTTAATTGAAAAAAAAACAATTTTTTTAACGTGACGATCAGGGCAAAAAGTCCCGAGGCTCATGGAATACTCTTTTTAGTTTTTTCAATTAAAAAATATTATTTTTTATCATATACCTTTTAATCCTTTTAAATAATGCGATATAACAATTATTGTAATCTCGAATTTCACGAAAACGGTTTATTTTATCGAAGTTTGGGAGGTTCACCTTTTTAATGGTAGCTGAACTGTGTAATCTAAAAATTGCATCAAATGTTATAAAAACCTAACCTCAAAGTTTGTATGGGACAATAAGCTTAAAGCAACCCCCATTTCTACGACACTGTGTTTACTCAAATAATTATAATTATGTGTGAATATGTGTTTTGGTAGTAAGTGACTGTTCACAAAATATCACATTTCCAAGACTACCATAGTAGGGGTTATATTATAAAAACTGATATGATAAGTAACACTTTATCACCCTGTATCTTGGAAACATAAGTAATTAGGAAAAATATTTATTTGGGTTTTCGTCTTATGTTGACTTGTTCAATCTTTTCCTAAATTTATGCCAATAAGTTTAGGAACACCTTGTATAATTGGGTATATCATTCATAAACAAAATAAAGAATAAGGAAGCCAAACTACTCCTTTAAGAGGTTCCAAGGAAAGTATTAAATACCTTAGACTTTTTTTTCCTGAATTTTAACAGAAAATTGCCTATTAGCAAAGTTCAAAAAAAATGTCTTAGCCAAATGGCATACATTTTATCTTAAGGCACAATAATTTTATTAGTTTAACGATACATTAAACGTAAATATAATTATAATAATAGCATAAAGAAAATTTAGATAGCTTCAGAGTTGTCAGCATCTGTTTTTTACAAACTGGGATGTAAAAACTTTACCTGATTGGTCTAAATTATTTTTACAGCCTAGGAGATAATCTAATGCTTTAGTAGTGAGCGTAGTAGCGTAGTAGTGAGCAATATTAAAGCTTAAATTAAAGAACGCTTAAAGATAAAAGAGTTTATAATTTTAAGGGCTCCAAGTCTTAGGTTCTCTAAAGCAATTTCTAAGCAAAAATTTCTCAAAGGAAAAATTTCTCAAAGCATACATTTCTCATTGCCAAAATTTCTTAAAGCAAAAATAACCCATTGTAATGGTTTCTCAAAGCAATTCATTCTTATAATAAACATTTCTCAAAACAACATATTTCCAAAGCAAAAATTTTTTAAATCAAAAAACTCTTTAAGCAAAAATTTCTCAAAGCAAAAATAACTTCAAACAAAATTAACTCATCATCATTTAGGGACCTGGATAAAAATTCAATAATCAAAAATTACTATTTATAGGCTTAATTACTATATTTTAAGTAATATATTATGCATATATGCATGTTAACCAAAGTTAAGGGTTAAGTTAAGGGTACAGACCAAGTTCGCGAACTGTTCGCGAATAGTTTGCGAACACTTTTCCGAGCTTAGTGTGTACGCGAGTTCGAGAACAGTTCTAGAACAGCTCGGCTGTTCGTTCAAGTTCCGGGTCGAGTCGGTAACTGCAAAGGGTTTGTTCGCAAACACGTGGCGAGCTTAGTATGTGTGTGGACGTTCCTTGTATCATGTGGACGTTGACTGTTTTGCACACAGAGTAGAACCTCTGTGGTTTGGCATTTATTTATTTAGTTTATGCTGGGCAGTAT
Organism: Brassicogethes aeneus; assembly: GCA_921294245.1. NCBI lineage: Eukaryota > Metazoa > Arthropoda > Insecta > Coleoptera > Nitidulidae > Brassicogethes > Brassicogethes aeneus. The sequence continues at coordinate 16,530,156 of OV121134.1, read as the reverse complement.
GGGTTTTTATTATTTAACAACGTAAATATTCTAATTAACCTTAATAAAAGGCTGTTTTAAACATGGACTGGTCAGAGGTCGATATTGTTTGGCTAATCAATGAATTTTGTTTTATTAAAAAATAGGCCGCACAAGCAATTATTAGATCGCTTTCTTAATGGCTTTTCAACGATGACATTATTTTTATTTGAATGTTTAAATTTGAATTATGGAATTATGGAACCCTCGACGAATTTGGACGAAGTTGCTCACCGAAACTGTTCCCATGCAAACTTTTCTAGTGTGGACGACACGTTCGCGAGCTGCTCGGGTTCAATTTGAAAGCTGTTCACGAGCAGCTCGCGAACTCTTTGTTTTTGGTCTGTACCCTGCTTTAAGCAAACCCAACCAAACCATCATTTGGTTACCTATTTAGATAAAAAAGTATTATCAAAAATTATTAATATACAAAATTGCTTAAAAAATGAAAGAAAAACAAAAGAATGAATATGAAAATTAAATTTTATTTATAATGAATATTAATACAAAATTAATAATAATATTAACAGGATATATATTTATTTAATTATATTAATTATACAATAAATAATGAAGGATCCATACTTATATTATAAAATATCAAACAAAAAGATGTTAATATAATGGCATTTCAATAGAAATCAGTAGATAGAAAAGTTGCGTATCCCCAAGGCTATAGATTTAATTTAGACCTAAAAATCAAAAATTCCTTTTATTTAAAATATTGTTTTTGTAATTGGCTCATCATAACAGGAGATTTTATTATATATATTTAAAAAAACATACAACAATCTGAACAACATTTTTTTAATAATATTACGAAAATTAAATAATCACTACATAAAAAAAGGAAATAAGGGCCCAAATAATTTTATTTAATTACTATGTTAAGATTATTGCAGTGAGAAATTATTCCAATAAGAAATTATTTTAGTAAGAAATTAATGCATTGAGAAATTATTGCAGTAAGAAATTACTGATTAAGAAAATAATGCACACCAATTGTTAGTTGTGTGCCGTTTACAAATAAAACTTTTCCTTGAAGATTAAATGTTTTATGCCATTCGTACTTTACTCAATTTTAGGCCTCCGCTAACGCGTCGGACTTTAAACTTTGAGGTCAGAACAAAAAAACTCACTTTATAGCATTATGACAAATAATTATTACGTTCTGTACAAAAACACTATTGTTTATATGCTAGATGTAGAAATCACAGACTGTGGTAGAAATGCTACTTTTGAATTTAAATTTTTTTTTTTTGTGAGTAAAAGCCAAAGCAAAATATCAACAGCAACATTTTTCTGGTGCGTTCGTACTTTTTCTGTGTAATTTTATTATAGTCCTATAAAAGGACCCCTTTATAAAAATTACAACTGACTTCTATAATATGTAATTGTAACAAAGAAAAATTGATTCATTATAAGGTAAAGGCTTTTTATAAACAACCGGATTTTTCCTTTAAGTCAATATAAAATTATAAATGTTATTTAAAATGAAATATGAAAATTAATCCTCGTGCATTCGCCATTTTTTCAGTGGGTCCGAAAAATTCGTGTAAGCGAAATGCTTGGCCCAAAATGCATAACCTATATCCAAAATTATCTTCATTGTTAAACTCGTCAGTAGATTTTGATAATTTATATACAAAAAACATATATATATATATATATATATATTTGCGCGCATTCGTTATTTTAGTTTCGAACATTTTAAGTATATATATTGACATATATATTGAGTTTTTGCTTAATTTTTTTAAACTTTAAATCGACCATGTTCTTTCAGTGGTTTACACGAAATTTCGAACATCCTAATTTGGTTGTTTTGGTTGTATAAATCTCTTAATAGCTAAGAAAAAATAATGACCATTTTTGCTTTCGCTGTCAAATTCACAAGCGAAAGTAAGGTCCCATAAAATATTTTGATTTCAACTGGATGATAGTCGTGACTTTATGGCGTTTTAGTTACGGACTAAAGTTAGCAGCAGTGGCTTTCACGCTTTTTAGTCACAGTTGTCAAATGTCATACAAACGTAAAAACAAAGTGCTCTTATTGTGAAATAATACTAAATGTTAAAACAATTTTATTATATAAATATAAAAATTTAATATTATTAAATATTTTCTTGGCGCCCATCTTAGAAAAGTTTATATACATGTTTGTACTGACCTTTTCATTTCGCCGGTAGTAAACTAGTATTTGCAAATAAAGCAATACAAATTTCGGGTGGAGTACCCATAAAACACCCTCTTTACTTTTATTGGAAAAACTGCTTCGGATTTAAACAGTTGTTAGTCCATTTTTAAAGGATAAATTTTGATTTTAACAGAAAAATTTGACAGTCCCATTTTAAAAGCCGGTAAAATAAATTCACACCAATTTGGTTACTCTATTTTTGTATAGATGTTGGTCTACACAAATATCTTAATTAATTAGTATTTAATTATATTTGAAAATAATATTTTTCGTAGAAAAAGAATAGTATGCAACTCGTTATTAACTTTTGAATACACTCATTTTATTAATCAGTTGCTCGCAACCTGTTAAAATGTATTCCGGTGCATTCGCCATTTTTGACAAAATATAGTGCGAACGTGATTCAACAAATAAATGCATGAATAGATAGATAGATTCTTTATGTATGTAATATGTATATATGTATAAAATTTTGAATAAGCATCTTGTATATGATACTCAGATTTCCTTGAATACAAAAACAGATCTTGTCTATCGCAAAGTTTTTGTTGTTTTAAATTTGCATTAAGACCTCAATTTATACTGCAATCGTAGTGAAAACCCTAAATTTTTATGTTGATAATTAAAATCTATACTTATTATAGGTATAATACAGATTATAGGCTATACTGCCTGTGAATCATAGAAGTAGTATCTGTTTTTTTATACTTGCTGATTATGACGTCTAAAACTTTATAAGACTAAAAGTTGTAGATTCTTGGTAACTGTTAAATTTATTTTTAAATAACGCTCATTATCGTACATGTTTACATGACAATATGTGACCTTTTAAATACACATTGACAAGTTGTGGTTTTATGGCCTTTTAGTCACGAGCAAAAGTTAGTTTTAAGTTAGTTGACAGTTGTCAAATGTTATACAATCGTTAAATAAAGTGCCCTTTTTGTAAATAATATTAAATGTAAAACTTATTTTATTATCTATACAAAAATATAAAACGTAGTAAATAGTCAAATAGCCAATAATTAAAAAGTTTATATGAACATTGACCTTTTAATTAAGCCGGCAGTAAAGTATATTTAACTTCAATTCGGGTGGAGGCTGCCAATAAAATATTTTCTCTACTTTCACTGAGATAAACTTCTACTATATCGGATTGAACGGTCCATTTTCAAGGGATACATTTCGATTTACACATAAAAATTTTACATTTAACATTATTACACATTCCCAAGTTAGTTTTTCTATTGTTTAATAGATGTCACTTTTTAAAAATATTGAATTTAAATCACTTTTAGATAATAATAAGTATTTGTCGTAGAAAAAGTAAAGTATGCAACTCGTTTGAAAAAAATTATTTACTTATTTAATTAAGCACTCGCTCGCAAGCTCGATCGTGCCTGAAATAAATTCATGTCTAAAATGGTGTTTATCCAACTTGATACAAATATTCTATTACTAATTGTAATATCTTTAATACATGATGACTATGTCCTTAACAATAAATATCATAGATAGAAGCACTTAAATCATGATCACGTAGATTATTCAAGCTTGAAATTTGGAATTTATGTTGATTTGATACTATATCCCACATCTAAAAAAATTACTTTTTTTCAATTTTAACTTTAAGCTAACTTTAGCCTGTGGGCAAAATTTTATTTCGCCAACTAGTGGGTTAAAGTTAAGAGATAAACTATCGTGGAGTTTATTATTTTGCCCACTGTCAGCAGGGCCACGAAATTACATATTTCTTCCAGGTATACAAAAATAGTAGATAATTAAATGATTTTCAAAAATAATTAAATTAAATCTGACATCTGTCAAATGGTTAACCTCTCTTTTTTCCAAAATTAAATGTTAATAATAACAAAGTCGCCTTTTCCTAATTTAAAACTCGATTGGTTCAAATTACAGTGAATATTGAAATCCGCCAATTACTCTCTCTAAAAAAAAGTTAACAAAAAGGAGAGCGGTTTTGAAGAAATGGTCATTTTTCCATATAATATGGAATTGACTATATCTCAAAAACTGCTTTATATTCATAATTTTTGATGTTTTTGTCGGATTCAGGGAACCATTTTACATAAGAATTGGCTTTTAAATTTTGGGATACCATGGTATCCCATGGTATAAGTGAAAAAATCAGCCACTAATAACAGTAGTAATTAGTCATTTTGACTTATTCATTTTTAGAGAACTGATGCCTGACAACGTGAATAATAAGTTCATTATTCCCTTTGTTAGGCATTGAATTTATAATGTTTATTATCATCAGCACGAAAAAAAACACAATATTATGCAATACGAGTAGATAAATGATTTTTTCTACTCCCACCTTTAAAACGCCCTTTATCGTACATGTCACTAAGTGACCTTTTAAATACACATGACAAGTTGTGGCTTTATGTCGCTTTAGTCACGGGCTGAAGTTAGTTTTAAGTTAGTTGACAGTAGTCAAATGTCATACAATTCGTTAAAATAAGGTGCCTTTCTAAAATAATACTAAATGTGAAAATTATTTTATTATCTCCATACAAAAATACAAAAGTATTAAATAGTTTCTCAACGCCAATATTTGAAAAGTTTATATGAACATTGTACTGACCTTTTAATTTCGCCGGCAGTAAACTATAACTTAAATTCGGGCACGTATTCCACTGTAAAGTGCTCATAAAACATTTTCTTTACTTTCACTGTAAAAAACTGTCCATTTTCAAGAAATACATTTCGATTTATAACCTTTATAATCTGTATAAAATATAAAAATTTGACATTTGACGGTGAAACTCAGATCCCCTATTGTTTCATAGATGGCGCTCTATAAAAATATTTGATTTAAATAATTTTAAGATAATAATAAGTATTTTTCGTAGAAAAAGTATAGTATGCCCCTCGTTTAAGTATAAACTTTTATATACACTCATTAATTTAAGAACTCGCTCGCAAGCTCGATCGTACCTAAATTAAATTTGTGTTTAAAATGGCGTTTATCAAACTTGATACATAATATACTATTATCTTCAAGCGTTTTATAATTCGAGCTTTATTATTGCTTAATGCAAGTGAGGTAGAGCAATTATGGTTGGAGGTATATTTAAATAATGTTAAATTTGCCATAGGTGTACTTTATAAACCCCCCAACCAGGATGTTGCTGTTTTCCTTGATACCTTAGAAGAAAATCTAGCAAGTTTGGGTGCTGGTTATGATCAAGTAGTGTGTACCGGTGACTTTAATATTAATTTCTTGCAGATTGACAGCCATACCACTAGGCTTAACAATATATTAGAATGCTTCAACTTAAAACAAATAATTAACCAGCCAACAAGGGTAACAAATAGTACTTGTACCCTTCTTGATTACATTATTATTTCTAACAACCTTAATTCCTCTAATATTAAAGTCATCGATATATCCAATATCTCAGATCACAAACTTGTATCTTGCTCTCTAGGTAAAGTTAAACCAAAGTTGGATCCTTTTTTTATACGTTTAGGGACTTTTCTAATCTGGACAGAGACCTTTTGTTGTCTGACTTTGACATTCTGCCATATTGAGATATTCTGTTTTTTCAAAACATAAATGATAAAGTTAACCTATTTAACTCTTTAACTATTAGTTTGTTCAATATCCATGCTCCAATTAAAACAATTTGTATTAGGAAGAAGAAAGCCCCATGGTTAACTGATACAATTAAACTAATGATAAACATTCGTAATAAAGCTCTAAATATAAAAAAACTAAAAGTGAGGCAAGTTATACTTATTACAAACCACTCAGGAACGAAGTAAACTCTGCAATTAACCGCGAAAAAAGGGCTTATCTTGATTTTACGATAAATAATAGAAATCACAATAATAACACGTGGAAAAGGCTAAAGAAGCTAAATATGCTTTCTAAAAACAAGCAAAACACTATTCCAGAAGCCTTGGGTAACGTTAATGATTTTAACGATTATTTTATAGAATCTAGTAGGAGCAATCACCCGGTGGATTTTGAATGCATACATAGGTTTTATAATTCAACTCTAGATGGAATAAATAACTTTGGTTTTAAATTGGTTTCTAAAGAAGAAATATTTTCAACAATAACGACAATTAAGTCTAAATCTGTAGGTCCTGATAAGATAAGTATTGATTTTTTACTATTATTATGTCCTAAAATTTTAGATTATTTAACGCACATATGTAATTTTTGTTTGGAATATGGTACATTTCCAGATTCTTGGAAAGAGGTTCATATTATCCCTATAGCAAAAGTTACCGATCCTACAGATCTTAAATACTTACGCCCAATAAGCATTATTTCTGTTACATCTAAGATACTTGAAAAAATTGTAAATTCTCAAATACGTGAGCATCTTCAAAATAACAATATTCTTCCCGTAAATCAATCCGGATTTCGGCCAGGTTATAGTTGTACTACAGCCCTATCAAATATTATTGATGATATTGTTAATGCTACTGATTCCAATAAATTATCCCTTATGATTCTTCTTGATTTTAGTAAAGCCTTTGACAAAATTAATCATCTACTTCTACTCTCATTACTACATTATATTGGATTTGATCCAGTATCAAGAAGATTTTTTGATAATTACTTGTCTGGAAGATGTCAAAGTGTTATGATAAATGGTCAAATTTCTGAGGCGAGAGAAGTCGTTTGCGGTGTACCACAGGGATCGATTTTGGGACCTCTGCTATTTACAATCTATACATCCCAGTTTAAAAAAAAAATTAAACATTGTAGTGCTCACTTTTATGCGGACGATACTCAGCTAGTTTATTCCTTTGGCGAATCTGAGACGGATAGAGTAAGTATTGTCTAGACATCAATTCAACTAAATCTAATATTTTGTTATTTGGTAAAATCGGAGCTAAAAACAGAGTCTTACCCCGAATAAATGTAGTGATAGGAAATAGTAAGTAGGAGCTGGTCAAATCTTCTAAAAACTTGGGCATTTACATTGACACGAATTTAAATTTTGAAACTCAAGTTAATAGCATTATTAAAAAATCTTTTAGTAATTTAAAGTTACTTTACTCCTATAGACATCTGCTATCCAGGAAAAATAAAACCACATTGTGTGAGGCTCTAGTTTTATCGCATCTCAATTATGGCAATATTCTATACGGTCCTTTTCTTAGACAGCGGGATATCAATAGGCTTCAGCTTATTCAAAATAGCTGTGTTAGACTAGTATTTAGTATTCGCAAATTTGACCCTGTTTCTAGCTATTACAGGGAAATCGGCTGGCTTAACGTAAAAAAAGAGCTCTACTACATAGTTGCTGCTTTTTTCATAAAGTTATACTTCACAAAACACCACCTTATCTTTATAATAAAATAAGATACAGAAATGATATTCACAATATTAATGTCCGATTTAAAAATATTTTATCAATTCCCAAACACAAATCTGAAGCATACAAATCTTGTTTTTCATACCTATACCTACAATAAAATTCCGGATTATTTAAAAACTTATAAACCTAATAAATTTAAGTCTGCTGTTAAAACATTAATTCACAATGATCTGTTATTATAAATGTATACATTTTTTCTAATTAATCTAATTTTTCTTAACTACTACGGGAATGTTGTGTTCATGTGTATAATACTAGTTGTTTTATTTTTGGGATATACTCGTTTTTTATTTAATTTTTATGGTTGAGTGGAAGAGCAGACACTTTAGTCTGAACTCTGCCTTTGACAAACTGTCATCTAATCTTAAGTGTTCATAGAATATTATTTTGTATACCTATGTAAAACAGTTTGCCAATAAAAGCATTTATTATTATTATTATTATTATTGTCAAAGCTTAATACAGTACCTATCCAATTATCTCCTAGGCTGTTAAAATAATTTAGACTAATTTTTTTTAAATCCTATTCTGTAAAAATAACTGCTGAAAGTTCTGAAGCTATCTAACCTCACTTTATACTTTTAATAATTTTTATTATAATTGTAAGTTTGTTTTGTGTATGTAAAGATATTTAGGATTAATTAAATTTAAAAAAAAATCATCGCAGTATGATAAACAGCTGCAGTAAACACACTGATTGACATAGCGCGTTCTAACTTTGCTTTAGGTACAGTTATGGAAAAAAATTATCGATACCTTTAGGTGGACCTTTTAAATAATACAATCCGGAAACTTTTCGGATAGAATATTTACAGTATTTTATAGTACGATTTGGTATTCGTGGGTAAAAATAAATTTTACTCTAATTTGTAAATTGCGCAACTTGGAAATTTCATTTAAAACCTTCGGACAATGTAGGGAGATAAAATGAAAGATCTGTCTGCTTAGAATAAATGAAAATAGAAAACAAATTAAGTGCCAGACATGGAACTTTAAAATTACATAGTTGTAACACAACGTGGTTTCAGCGAAAATAAAGTTGGCAGGGCCATGTCCAAATAAACTTCGGTAAAGTAAAATAAAAGCTTTTAAATCAAATCTCAGTTTTTATGTATTAAGTTAGAAAGAGAAATTGAACTTTAACAAATTTTACAATTTGAAACAAAATTACTTTTTAAATTAAGCACTACTCAAAAACTTGTGTTGTAATAATGATATAAATTATAAAACACATACAAATTATGCCCATGTTATTGACTTTTTTAAAAAGATAATTTTACAATATTTGTGTTTGGCGTTTTCAACTTAAAAATATATATAATCTTCCAAGCATTCTATTTTAAAATAGTAGTAATACATATAAAGCCAGTGGAAACCTTAAGCAGCAGAGCAGCAACAGCAGCCCAGCAGATTAGACCTAAAGTGGGTAAATGAGATTGTACCGAAACGTCATCAGACATTCGGTTCCTACAAAAACCTACAACACGGACCAGATCCCGAAAAACCATCAACACCCCAACACAAGCCCGTGGAAACCTAAAGTAGAACATTGAGCTGGTTTCCATGCAGTTGGTAGTCTCTGTGTATCGTCTCTTGTGTTGAGGTTTCTTGGTCCTGTGTTCGATGTCAAAGTCAATTTCATGAGAAGTTTTTCGGATGTGTTCAGCTAAGGAAGATGTTTTTTATTGTTTGAAGACTGCGTTACAATGTTCTTCGCCTCTAACGTTTCTAACGTTGATACGTCTATTGGTCTGTCCCACGTAGCTTCCGTCACAATTCTTACAAGGAATTTCGTACACCCCTTGTGTGTCCAACTCTATTTTGGTTTGGCGTTTGGAAGAATTTGACCGATCTTTCTTGGGGCGGTAAATGTTGTCTCAATGTTAGGTTTTTTTGAGAACTTTGCCTATTATCTTGGTTGTCCCTTTCACGAAGGGAAGGAAGGCCTTTGAAGTTGGTTTGTTGTTCTCGTCTTCTGTGGTATTTAACTGGCGTCGTGGTCTAAGAGCCTTTTTGATAATGGTTTTGGAGAATCCGTTTTGCTGTAGCGTCGTTTGGATTTTCAGGTCTTCTTGTTTCTTGTGGTCATCATCCGCCAGCCTTTCGTATCGCGTGACAAGTGTCTTAATGACTGACTGCAGTTGTGACGGGTGGTGGTGAGACTAGGCGTGTGTCCTAATTTGCCATAATTTTTCTTGATTATGAAGACATCCATAAAAGGTAATTGGTGTTCTTTCTCGGTTTCCATTGTGAACTTAATCTTTTTGGGAATTCCGTTGAGATGGTCCAGGAATTTCTTCAGTTCCGCTTCTCCGTGGGTCCAGATGATAAATATGTCTTCTACGTACCGTAGCCATAACATTGATTTTAGTGTTGCCGTTTCGATTGCTCGTACTTCTATGTCTTCTATGAATAAGTTGGCTATTGCTAGGGATTTTGGGAAACTGACTTTGAAAAAACAAGGGTCTTGGCTAGCATCGAATACAGAACCAAACGTACCATCCGTGAAGCCATTGAAATAGAAAAATGTCCAAAAAAACCTCAACACAAGAGGCGATACACAGAGACTAAGCTTACTGTCTCCACAACGGCTACATATGCAATTTTAATTTTTCTTGCAAAGTAAAGCTAAAAATATCACTATTAAAAAAATGTTTGGAAGATTATATATATTTTTAAGTTGAATTCAAAACGTTTTAAAACGTGCCATGGAGACGGTAAAATTCAACTTTATCATAGTGTAAATAAAACGCTGTGGCGGGACTCAAGTTCACTCCCGAGTGAGGTCATAATTTTAAGATTTGTTATGTTACGATAAAATTAAAACAAACCAACCAACCCAACCAAACCCTGTAACCTCAACTCGAGGGCTATGGCGAACGGCAGCTTTTCAGCGGAGGGATAGGTCGATGGGCAAATGTTGTTTTTCAATACTTACGTGTATACAAAATATATTTACTAAATTTAAATAAAAATTGGGCGCCAGTGTCTATTTAAGGCCAGTTGTTAAAATCCAATTAAGCCAGACACAAACTTTTTGGTAAATAAGGATATGAAAAGTCAAGTTTAAAAATATAAATTATAATTAACTTCAATCAGAGTTGTTAACGTGATGGTGATCGTATAGATATATATATATTTATTATAATGTTTAATGGTTTAAACATTTAAGGTACCCTTATATGGCCATATATGGTTTACAAAAACCAAATTCTAAGAGACTAAATTACATATAATCAGCAATGATAAAAACTATGTTTATTATAACGGCAAATTAAAAGTTGAAGACTACTTAGAATGCTTGACTCAAAATTACACAAACATGTAATGGAGTTTAGTGAACGCTCTTTAACATTAATATGTAGGAGTACGACCTGTTCGCAGTTGGGGCTCTGGTAGATGGTAGGCTTTCGATGTTGAAATCTCCTAGCATGTCAGATTGTCATCATGGTTTTTCATGAACATAGTTAACAACAGTCTTGTTGGATTCCACAAACATGGTTAACCCAACCAAAAAACTCGAGCAAAAACTGCATAAATCCCATAAAAAAAACTGATTAGCTCCACAGAAAAACTATACTCCATCTTAAAAACCCTAAAAAGAAATACGAACCCGCTTTTACATTAGCTTACCCTTATTTTAAGGAGTTTTCAAACTAAAGACCATTCAGGACTAGGTCAACAGAAAGTACGTTGGAAAATCACGAACACCTAAAATGGAGACCGCGTGGTTAAGAATTTTCTACCACTATTTTAAAAGTTAATTACTCACCTAGAGCTTTCGTACGACACAACTAATGCTGTGCCATTAAACCAGGAGAATTACTACACATCTTTGAAATTCTATCCAAATTCTAAGCCAAAGCTTACTCCCAACCAAACGGCTTCAGCGATCAAACGGAAAAGAAAGCGTAAACCTTGTTAAGTGCGTAGAAGATTATTTAAACAAAAAACACAATGTTGCCAATGTTAAGAAAAATAAAAACAAATGAGGAGTGTTCTGGGTTGCATACTATCAAAACAAGGTAATAAACAAAAGAATAAAAATAATTAAATTTTTTTTGAAAGAGGCAACTAAACAAATATCCTTAGTCAAACTAAAAATAAACCACTTAACAGTTCACATCTATACCGTTATAGATTTACAAAAACTAATAAAATAAAATCAATGGGTAACTGTTAAAATGACGGTTACAACCCAACCCAACACTTTTTAACAAAGGAACAACAAATTTATAAAATGAAAAAATAAAATAAGTTCGATAACTTCTAGTAGTATCGAAATCGGTACCTCTCGAATGGCAAGCGGCTGCCCTACCATCTGAGCCATCCAGCTTAGCATTAATTTTATAGGGTGACGTTCATAATATCGAAATTTTATTTAATCGAATTTTCAATTTATCGAAAATAAAATATCGACGTTCATAATATCGAAATTCACTTTATCGAATTCAAAATATCGAACACTTTTTATCGAAAATCAAAATATCGAAAATACAAAATGTCGAAAATTAAAATGTCGAAAATACAAAATGTCGAAATTTTATTTAATCGAATTTTCAATTTATCGAAAATAAAATATCGACTGCTTAAAATATCGATTATAATAATATGTACATATAAAATATCGAAATTACTGAATATTAAAAATTACAAAGTGACTAGAAGTACACCGGGAGTATCGCCATTAAACGTACACCGGGTGGAAAAAAATTCTTATTTAGCATATTTGTCAAATTGTATAATATTAAATGGTCGTTCAATTTCGCGTTCAATGATCTACTTCCCTATTTTTCACAGAAAAAAACAACACAAACCCAAACTCCATAATATGGAGTTTGGGTTTGTATATATATGGTAATCAACAAATTTTATTTTTGCTAACACAAAATATATAGCTGTAGAAGTAGGCTTTTTAAATATTTCAATTAATCGACATATTATTTTAATCCGAAGTGTATATGTACAGAGGCACCTCTGATATAGAAATGTACTCAAACTCAACAACACAACCCAACCGACCCCGCCCCATTGGCCCCCCCCCCCGCCCCATTGAGCAAAAAACCCAACTAAAATGGGCTAATTTATGTAATTAAAAAGTGTTTTATTTTTATCGTAACATGAATTTGCCCATTTTAGTTGGGTTTTTTGCTCAATGGGGCGGGGGGGCCAATGGGGCGGGGTCGGTTGGGTTGTGTTGTTGAGTTTGAGTACATTTCTATAAAACGCGCATCTCTAGGAGCCAGGGAGCCAAGATAATTCGGTGCATAACCGTAACTTTATCTACAGAGGCGCCTCTGTACATATACACTTCGATTTTAATCATACATTTTAATTTTCGATATTTTTAAATCGATATTTTAATTTTCGAAATTTTAATTATTCGACATTTTCAAATCGACATTTTAATTTTCGATATTATCATTTTCGACATTTTAATTTTCGAAATTTTAATTATTCGACATTTTCAAATCGACATTTTAATTTTCGATTTATCATTTTCGACATTTTAATTTTCGATATTTTGATTTTCGACATTTTGTATTTTCGATATTTTGATTTTCGATAAAAAGTGTTCGATATTTTGAATTCGACATAATGAATTTCGATATTGTGAACGTCACCCAATTTTATAACGCTAGGGGAATAAAAACGGATTTACAGTGTGTGACGTTAGTCGGGATCGAACTTAAGTCCCGCCTCGGGACGGAGCTACTTCGTAAATAAAAACATTTTTGTCATACATACGCTCCCAAAAACAGCTATTTTACGGACTCATTTAAGTCCGTAAAATGCTTATTTTTCGGCCTAGTCCCTAAAAGTCGTCATGGCAACCTTTACGAACTATTCCAAAATTCTTCTTCAAAAAAGCAATCTCTTGCAAATTTGTCGATATGAATATTTTCTTTAACACTTTCGACCAAATTGTCGACGGTTTAAGCTTTTGTGACTGTAATTTAAAAGAGTATTTTAATTTAAAACCCTCAAAATACATCCTGAGTAACTAAGTATTGAGGTGTTTACTTACTTTTTTGTGTAAATAATTTAGCAATACTTCTTCATTTACAACGAGTACGCCATTTTTGTGTTTCCATTCAATAAAAGCATCATATTCATTATGATAAATGGCACGAGACTTCACAGGAAGTAAATTCAACACATTTTAAAATTTATGTGACTTTCTAACAAATTTCGAATAACACAAAACTTATCCAATCAACAAAATTGTTGCTACGGTATCAATTATTTATAAGCCAACTTTTTCAAATATTGTATTTAAAAATTATGGAAACTTTGCAAATTTAAGCGTTCTGAAGAATTGTAAAAAGCATATGACAAAAAATAGTGTTTGTCACACGTACCTAAATGAAGTTTTTCAGGACTCCTCTGCTATTCCGGACTCGGCGTACGCCTCGTCTGGAAACAAAAATGATTGGTCCTGAAATACTTCGTTTTAGGCAGGCCCGTTCCTGGGGTGTCTGGCGCCTACGTGCAGCATTCTTTGGTGCACCCCTTTTATATTTAAATATAATATATTAAATATTTAAAAAATATATATTTTGCGACAAACTGGCTTATGTAATTGAAAATGTAAAAAACTGCTTATTAAGTTACCAAACAAACAAAATCACAAAAAATATTTAGTAACAAAAATACTCCAAAGAAAACAAAAAAAAAACATATAAACAATATAATAACTACAAGTGGTTTTTATTGACGTGCTCTCTAAAAATGAATTAGTAAAAAATTACTAGTTTTCAAAGTGAAAAAGCAGTCACTAATAACAGTAGTCCACAGCAATTTGTATCCCGGACATTTAACAGCTTATTATTATGTAAATTGTCCCCTGAATCCAAAAAGACCTTCAAAAATTATTAAAGTAGAGCAGTTTTTGAAATATATTTAATTCCATATTATATGAAAAATTGACTTTATCTCAAAAACTGTTCAACCTGCTAAATGTTCGGCATACAAATTGCTGTTGACGATAATTATTATTTATTTTTAGAGAGTAAGCTCGTTACCAAGTGCAATGAGTAGACAACTGTTAAACTTTGCTTCCGTCAACTGCAACTATCAAACAAATACTAAAAATATTATGACAATTTCTCTCCTTTTATTTTGATACTCATATAAAAAAGACGCCAATATCAAAGCGGCAAAGGGCCTTAATGCGGCTGATGCAAAGAAAGGCGGTAACCTTTATCCTATGTATGTTTAATTATTTGATTATTTGCAAGTTTATCGTTACAATGTACTGATTGACTTTTTGATTTTGCGCTCCCAAAATGTTGCGCCTACTCTCTAAAAATGAATTAGTCAAAAATGACTAATTTAATAGTTATAGTGGCTGCTTTTTCACTTGTACCATGGTTAACCCTGAATCCGAAAATACCGTCAAAAATTATGAAAGTGGAGCAGTTTTTGAGATATAGTCAATTCCATATTAAATGGAAAATTGACTATATCTCAAAAACTGTTCTACTTTTTTAACTTTTGACGAAATTTCCAGATTCGGGGGACAATTTTACATAAGAATTGGCTGTTAAATTTTGGGATACCATGGTATCCCATTGTTAACCTTGGTATAAGTGAAAAAGCAGCCACTTATAACTATTAAATTAGTAATTTTTGACTAATTCATTTTTAGAGAGTACCTACTTGTAACAAAAATAACTATTTTTGAACTTTTTGTCTACGAATAATAATAATAATAATAATAATAATAATAATAATAATAATAATAATAATAATAATAATAATAATAATAATAATAATAATATTAATAATAATAATAATAGGAAGTGACCCGTTATGTGCATTCTCGGAAAATAATTATTTTGGTTTGGAAGGGTTAAAAAGTATATGGAATCAAAAACTGCAAAAATATCCTCTATATGTGTTTCATTTAAAATAAAAAAGCTCTTGCCGTATCAGGAAAAAAACACTGAAGGTGATCCCCTATAATGTCGCCCCCCTTTAACTTTTTTATTTTAAGTGTCCCAAAAAATTTAAAAGTGTGGTTATGTAGGTACTAAAAATACTTTTTTCGAAAACTGTCATTAAAAGTTAACATTTGCATAATATTTATCAAGTGTCAAAACAACTGTTTTTTGTCTCTTACATCCGTTGCTAGTAGCAACGGATGTAAAAGTCTTTTACGTCCACCTAATTTCATAATTTGTTCATTCCATAAAATCTTTATAAGCACACTCATATTGCCTGATTGATTTTTAAGGAATAAGCCCATAAATTACACTATTCGCTGCATCAGACACTTCAGTTGGTAAATCTTCATCGCTTTCTGATAACATGTTTTAGTTAAAATACCGAAACCAACTCAAGATTTTGAACAATAATTAATATTGGTTACTAAAGCTTGTTCGTTACGTTGCTATGGCGTTGCTTTGGCGTGGTTATGGCGTTGCTATGAACGCTCCAAAGAATATTTGATATTAAAATATTAAAATTTACGTCAAATAAAATAATTTTATGTCAATTTTTTCTTTGAATTTTTATTAATTTTAAAGCTGTGGGATACAGTTTTCGAAAAAATGTTGTTTGATACTCGATTGCGAAATTCTTTTGCATTCTCAAATGATTTTTTTGATCGCTAGGGCTCGCAAAAAAAACTTTCATTCTCGAAAAAAGTGACATTTCGCAATCTAGCATCAAAAATAACTATTTTTCTAAGTATAAGAAAAATGGAAAATTTATCAATATACAGGGAAAACAATGGATCACCCTATATATGAATTTATTTTTCGATTCCTTGTAAAATTCTGAGCATAATTCATATAACATACCATTTACCTACACTTAAAATAAAAAAGTTAAAGGGGGCGATATTATAGGGGATCACTCTGTACAAATAAATGTAATATTTAAAAAATATATTTCAGATCACGAAAATTACGTGAACCTTCAAAGGTGCTTTATATTCAATATTTAAAAGGGTATTTATGAACGGTTCCAAAAGTTGTCTATTTTTAAATTCTTTGTCGGTAGGTTTTTAATAAAGAAATTCTTTATGAATATATTCATTTATCTATAGATAAATACAGAAGACTAATTAAATTTAACGATTCCCTAACGATGTTACGCTAACCTAATAATGAATTTATAAAGTGAGGAGCCTTATTAATATTAACAGCATTACTTACGCAAATAACAATGGCTTTTACTTAATCAATATTTTTTAAACATATTTATTAGAATAGTACCTACTGAATAATATTAATTTCCCATTATGACTTTTATTATTATCGTCAAGCGCACTAAAAATTTAGGCTTTATTCTTGTCAACGCTTACACAGAAAAAACGCTAGCATAGTATAAATGGATGAGCCATTAAACCAATGAGATCTTGTTATCCGTATTCCTGAATAACAGTTCCTATAATACCAATAGGTAGTTAGCACTTGGTTTATAATCGTTTACTGATTTTAAATTAACAACAAAAGTTATCGCTCCTAAATCTATTGATATTTATATTGATATTTATTTCATTTTATGTTAGAATGTTATTGCATTAAATACTAATTTGATTTATTTAATAACTATACTAATAAACTAATAAAAATACTACATTTAACGCAATAAATTCTTTGTCATTTAGGCAAAATATTTAGGAACGATTAATTGTAGCACCCCGACAATACCATGTTGCCAAATGTACAACTTATTTGACGACTCCTAATGGCCTCTATTCCTCAATGGGGCGGGGGGGCCAATGGGGCGGGGTTGGTTGGGTTGGGTTGTTGAGTTTGGGTTCGGTTTGGGTTGGTTTCGCTCACTGTCAATCAACTTAAATGGGCAAAAGTGAGCGAAACCAACCCAAACCAACCCAAACTCAACAACCCAACCCAACCGACCCCGCCCCATTGAGGAGTAGAGGCCATTAGGAGTCGTCAAATAAGTTGTACATTTGGCAAGATGGTATTGTCCGGGTGCTACAATAAATCGTTCCTAAATATTATCCTATTTTGGTTTAACCTATGAACAAAATGAAGGATATGAACCTAAAAAGTCAAAAGTGTTGTTGGCATTCATTTTTGCTTTAAATAGAGCAATGCTATGGAAAGAATTACGAACACTAACAATTA
Organism: Brassicogethes aeneus; assembly: GCA_921294245.1. Lineage (NCBI taxonomy): Eukaryota > Metazoa > Arthropoda > Insecta > Coleoptera > Nitidulidae > Brassicogethes > Brassicogethes aeneus. The sequence goes on along the minus strand of OV121134.1, from coordinate 16,512,469 downwards.
AGAATGAATTAGTTATTATAATAACCCTACGGTAATACGAAAACGAAAAAGAAGCGAGTTTTTACCATAACTTCGGAAGCGAACGGACTTGAGTTGTATCGGAAGTATCGTAAATTAAGGCCACAAAACACGAATCATTCCAGATTTTTCGTTTGTTCCCGGAATGGTAAATGCACTGTGCAACCGGTGGGGATCATCACATTTTAAAGTTTGCCAAGAAAAATTTGAAGCTTTCTGATTCCAATAGCTACACAGGGCATAGTATGCGAAGGAGTGCGGCTATCATGTTGTTTGATAATGGGGGCAGTATCCCTGGTTTGAAAAAAATGGGGGAATGGTCTTCAAAATCTTCTGCTGGGGGTTATATAGGAGAAAGCATTCTAAATAAAATTCAAACATCGAAGAAAATTTTTAAAGGCACTTATCCAATTGTACATTTAATATTTATGAACATAAAAATAGTGAATAATTCTTCGATAAATGTGAGATTTGTAAGCATGGTTGTGTTGCTGACAAGTCAAATGTTGCTAACTGTGTTATTAATTAGTAAAATAAAACATTTCTTTAATGAATTATAGCTAATCAAATGGCTGTATTCCATTAAGGATACAAAAATTATTTTTTATGCCTATACGTAATGAACATACCTGCAGAAATATCCTTTATTATGATAAATTGGAAACAGACAGTTTAATCAAAAACAGCATTTACTTGAATGCGCCAAGTAATGAAGTGCGTATTTTCGTGACGCGGCTATCTTGAACATTGGTGACTTTACGCTTACGTAAAAAATCAGAAAAGAGATGTAGATTACCGACTCTTTAAGATTACATGTAATATTGTCCTAAATTAAATATATATAAATATATATTAAATGAGACCTTATTAAATTAATAATTCAGAGCTTATTTTTACCGACTTTTGGTTACCTTTTTGGGATCGAGATGTAATATTTTTTTGGATGATTTAAATCCAATCAATGACTTAACATAGTATTTCGGTATTATTGAATCTAATTTGCAGAATTGATAATGATTTTTAAAAATAGGTCATTTAATAACGTATTAAACTACACACATGATCAAAATTATTGCATATTTTTGTATTTTAATTTTCGCATTGTATAACGTTGTTTTTTGTTGTTTTGAAATAAATTTTTATTTAATTGTTATAATACGTAAAATAAAGAAAATTTGAAGTATTTTTGTAGGAAATAATAAAAATAAAAGTTTCGGAACCAATCATCCTCCTCGAAGACGATAGTTCCGACGAGGATGATGACTTTGACAACAGTATTTAGATAAATAATTTATTGACAATAAAATGCATAGTGTACATTACAATTATAAACAATTTTGAGAAAATAATCACCTTCATTCTATAAATAAAATTTATATTTAAAACGTTTTTTTATGAGGCGCCGTTTGTGTCATTAATAAATGCTAAAATATATATAATATTTACTGATATATATTTATTTTTATTAAATATATATATATTTTTTGCAAATATATATTTTTTTGTTGAAAATAAATATATATATATATTTACTTTTTAAACAAAAAATATAGGCATATTAAAAAAAAATATATATATATATATATATATACATCCCTAATACAATATTGCGTCATTACAATTCGCGACCTTATTGCGTCTACTAGAAATACGGTATTTAGCGAAAATATAGAAGAGTATATTGGCGTACTTTTTTTTGCTGATTCCAAAAATCTGGTCAGATTTTTTTTATCTTAAAAAATAAGATATACACTTTTTTTTCAAAAGTCACTACATTATCAACTCATTTTAATCTTGATATAATATTGCGTCACGTGTATATTTCATTTTAAATTTTATATGGCTTGTACAGACTTTATTGCGTCCTACAGTGTTGCCAAATTGTAATGACGCAATATTGTACTAAGGATGTATATTTATGTATATGTATATATATATATATATATCCGTAATACAATATTGCGTCATTACATTTCGCGACCTTATTGCGTCTCCTAGAAATACGGTATTTAGCGAGTCAACTTTAATAAGATATGTGTGACATGTGATTTTTCTTTTTAATATTGATATTTTGCATGTTTATAAAATAATGTCTGTATTAGAAATGTGAGGTTTAAAAAGTTTTAATTAATTTTATATTAAATTTTAAATATCCCTATTATTTTTTAAACCTTCAAGGTTTTAGTTTCTATTTTTTTCTTGCTATACATTTTAACATAAATAATTACCATTAATATTATAGTAATTCTTTTTGAAGGGTATATTTTTTAAGGCTATATTTGTTCGTATTCTTAATGAAAAATAGCATACTTACTTTACTAAAAGAAATAGTAAAGAAAAGTATACGTTTTCTGGTTAGCAAAACTTTTTTACCCAGCAACACTTTTATTAAGCACATTTGAAAAATCGTAAAGAAAAGTATTATATTAATCAATGCTTTTTCATGACACTAGCAGCATAAATTCGACTTTTGCTTAACATAAGTTCTTTAATAATTAATATTATTAATTAAGCCAATTATTGTCTTTAGTTTTGTATATTTTTGTTTATGAATTAACTTAAATATTAACAATTTTTCTCTCTTAAAGGGCAGCGAAAGTCGAATTTTCATTTTGTCATAAAAAATAGTGTACATATTTCGTGGTGAAAGGCGGCCATTTCTAAATAGTGTGTTCTACATTCGCCTCGCTCGTGCATCAAAGCTCACGATTGGTCATAGAAAACCGCATAATAGTTTTCTAAGTGTAACTCGAGTACAGCAAATTTCGATACATTTTCTGATTTATACGACAAGATCTCATCTAAAAACTCCTCCAAATCATCGGAGTCGTCGAGTTCCATCACGATAGAATTGGAGGAGGATACAGTGCTTGTGCTACTAGCAGCTAGTAACTAGCTTGATCCATGCATAGCTTCTGTTTATAGTCAAGGTCGACTTGGAATTTTTGCAAGGTGTTTTCTTCGGTGTTTTCCTTGTACTGCCTATAAATCATTTTAATCGGCCAGTACTTACTCTACCGTCGGACTGATCTAAAAGCCAGCAGTACGATGATTTTTTAATAACTGAATATATAATATTATATAGGTACGGTGATTTTTCCGATTCACTGTGCACTTTTTTAGAAAAATCTTTTAAACTTATAAAACTCGTTTCCAAAATATCACATTCGCTATCTTCATTAGAAATCTCGTTCGAAATTAAGTCCATAACTTCATCCATAACTTTATCGTCCTCATTACTAATATTTGTTTTTGCCAATTTTCTTCGGGGTTTTCGACAATTTTAGCGTTGTCTTCGTCGGCGTCTTCATTATCCTGTGTAATTGCAATATTTTGTTTCCGTCTTATTAACGGTTAACGGTACCTACCTGCATATATTTCCAATCGTTTTCTTTTTCATTAATTCCAAGATGTTTCATGTCCTCATGACATTTTGTAGAGCTTTTTTAACTGTAGATTTGATATCCAAATTTAAAATTTCTTCTTCACGTGGTAAATTTTCTTTTATTAGTCTGGTTTTTAATCTTTTGTCTTCCCTTGGAAATGTAAATGTCCCCCTCAGATTGTTTATGGTATCAGTTGTCTTAACCCGTAACCGGTACTGTGGTATCTGGGAGACACTCATCAACGAACAAAGCCCTGTCCCACCCTCACCTTTTATTTTAAAAATCTGTCGCTTCCAATACTTTTAAGTTGAGCAGTTATCAATATGCTCTCAGACTTTGAACAAATTGGATTGTCAAACGGACAAATTATTACAAGTCAAAGTGTTGAGGTGTCTAGTAGACCACTGCGTACCGTTTACGTAATTTTTATAAAACAATTAATTCGTTATGGATTCGCAGCAAGGGCCTTCTAAAAGTGTCCAAAGTGATAAGAAAGGCTTTAAGGAAACTGTAATGTAGTGGTTTTATGAAATCTACAGCGATAAAAGTGATATAGATGACTGTAGTATACTACATAACCATTATAGTGATTATGTCGTTGAAGATAATCACAGCAGCGATTCAGGACTTGTCTGTGAAGAGTCTATAAAAAATAATTTTATAGGGTCAGATAGTGAAGAATTTGAAATTTTTTAAGAATTTGAAAAAAAAATAAAAAAGTTACCATGGAAAAAATAATTGTAAAAATTAGCTATAGTTTGAAGCAGATATTTTTGCTGTTAAAAAAAGATATTTTTAAATTTTTTTTGTTTATGTTATTTTTTAAGGTATATTCTTCGAAATAAAGATTGTTTTATTTTGTTTGGTTTAATATTTTTTATAGTTTAATCACAAAGTTTGCACTACTGCACTTTTTGTACATGTTTTGATTAAAACCTATTTGTTTAAATTTTTCTTTTATTTAGGTATTATTTTTGGTGATATTCTAACTTTATATATATTTCCTAGTATCCCCAAAGCCTCAGATAAAAAAAATAATATAAATTATAATTTTAAAAGGCAGGTGTCTCTCAGACCCCTTAGTACCGTTTATGACCTGAAAGTCGTACAGTACCGGTTACGGGTTAATTCTCATAATTCGGTTCAGCATATCCTTTATACTAAAATGTATTATTGTTGAATACGTAAAAGTCATGGATCTGGCAGCCCGAAATAAGGATTCACATGCTTGGCTACCAAAAATGCCGGTGATGAACATATCTGGTTTTAACTCACCGCTGTTAAGCTTCAGTATTAGTTTAATCAAAGCATGGGCGTTTCGATGCAAAGGTTACAATTACTGGTCAAAAAGTTGTCTGTTATTTTATATTCTTTTTGTTCTTTAATCCAGGCTTTCCCGATTCTAGTAAAAAATACAACATACCAGATGCGATATAATCTAGTATGCAACACAGTGCTGGAATTTAAGAACGACGATTCGATGTAGTACATTAGCTTGAGATACGCCACGCTCTATTTAATTTGTGGAATTTCCTTATTTAGTCGTTCAATTACTATCAAACTCCACATTTTTTCTGCGGATGCAAAATTCATCTTGTCTTCACTTTTGAGATCCGAATCTGTCAGTGTGTTACAAGTGAAATAATACCTTATAGTTTTTCAATATGCCAAACTCAAAATGTAAGTTAAAAATTTTTTTTTAAACATTCAATCCCCCGGGGGCGCGGCAAAAATTAGAAATTCGGTAGGCTGGGCTGAAATAATTATTTTTGGAAATCTCACTTAGTTAAAAAAAAGTTGTGAGAAGGGTATTTGTTTAAGCTGTTTTTTTTTTTTAATTTTTAAAAATAATTTTTGCCACGCCCCCGGGGGATTGAATGTTTTTAAAATTAAGACAATTTTTTTTAACTAACATTGTGTGGTATTATTTGATTTTAAGATATACATGTATTTAATTATGCCTGAACATAGAGATAATGGACGGGGTGACATTCCATAGACCGCTCAACATTCGAGTTTCGAAACTACTTATTTAACTTGCTACTGCATTGTTTAATGATATTATTATGTTTAATTTTGTTTAGTAATGTTATTATTATAATATGATGTAATATTATTATTACAATAATTAAAATTATAATAATTATTATTATAAGACATTCAAATTTGTATTGTGTTTTTGTTATTTTGTGTAAAAACTGTAATAAATCTACTAAAGATACTAAAGAAAAAATGTCAAAATTTACTAAAAACTATTTTTTTTTTAATCCGCCCATAAATAACTTACATAAAAAGTTTTACTTCAAAACAAAGTTTGATAATTCAAAAACAAAAGCTCAATAATTTCAATTATTGAAAAATATTTATTAGAAAGCCTAATTTAGATTGTCAATTTTTAGTAGAAACACCCTGTATTTATAACATTGATGTTTTATTTTTTTTAAATTTTTTTGAATTACCTGTTAATAACATAAAACACATTGTAGTTATTTACATTGATATTAACCTTTTTTTTAACACGTTAACGGCCACGGCGGTCCCAGGGGACCGCTAATAGTTTTTCCATCCAGGCCACGGCGGTCCCTAGGGACCGCCTGTCAATTTTTTGTTTAACAGTTTAACATGATTTTCTGGCCAGCGGACCGCTCGTATAAGGTATTTTAAAGCATGCATAGGACCGCTTGGCCCTGACGGCTGACGAAGATACAAGAGTTTTTTAATTATTTATTTTTTAATCTGTATTTTGACGATTTTATTTTTTAAAATGATACAAGTAAAATATCAACTTGGCCCAGTAAACAAAATCACCAAAATCGCCGTGGCGTTTAACGTGTTAAGTACCTATCTAAAAACATGAAAAACTTTTATTATTTTTGAAATAGTAAAATTAACAGAAAAACGATGATCATTTTTTTACGATTATAAGCGTAAAAAAATGATAATCGTTTTTCTGCCTTTAAATCTGCATCTGCATCTATAATTTAAAAATACATTGTCACAATTACTTATGTAGAAAACAATTTTATCTTACAATCAGTTTTAATAAATCGACCGTCATAATTGTAAATTTCATAAAACTCGACGCGCGCCCCAAGATTATAATATGATTACATTTAAACGAAAGAACAACTGTCTCTAGCGTGACGTCACACGGTGCGAGAGAGACAGCGCTACCATTGAATGGTAACCATTCGCAACAGTATCGTGAGTTTAATTCAAATATTAAAATCATAGGCGAGACGTTGCCAAATTGTGCGACGCAACAACATACAGTATTTAAAAACACGTATATTGAAAAACGTATATTATCGCAACGCCCTCATCGTCAAATGGGTTGAACTAAATATACACATTTTTTCCATTTTTAGTATGTTGCTGCACATTTTTTGTGTTCAAATTTTTCTAAATATTTAAAAAACGCAGGGTCGGACATAAAAAATTTTTAGACACAAAAATTGGGCATTAAATTCTACACAGATCTGTATTAGCAAGAATCTTAGAAAGTGCTGGGATGAAGTAAATTTTAAGAAATAAGTGCTTGACATTAGTGCGTCAGATATACTGATGCAGTAAAGTCGTTGACGCAATAAGAATAGGGATTTTATAAATGTATGGACGCAGCAATGATAGAATTTTGTATATATATATATTAAAAAATAAATATATATATATTTTTAAAAAATAAATATATATTTTAGTGAACTTACATATTTATATAAAAACTGAGCTTATGCGAACAGTCGCTTGGTGGCGTTCACTTCGCAAACGCAACGCTGCAACAGCTGACCCAAAAATAGTGGTGCAAAGTTATGTTATAAAACTAGATAAAAAAGGGTTATGAACAAGAAATTGCCGGTAGGTAATTGTGTTTGATTTGAAGTAAATATTTTATGTAGTGCACATATCTTTAAATATGTGATCCAGTGTCTACATAATAATAATAATAATTTATTTGCAGTAACTGTAAAAATATACATCAATGATTTACAATAAAACACAATTACACATTTCTGCAAAAAGGACTGAAAGGCAGTAATTACTGATACAAGTTTTAGCCCAGAAACAACTATAAATAATTTACAAAATAGACATTTAAACAATTTAACACTATGGCATTATCCTAAATAAAATAAATAAATAATACGCCCGCAACAGGCTTTCTGCGAGCCAAAAATAGCTAACCAATAAATTTAAGACAACATCTAGATATAAATAACACTAAAAATGAACAAGCCTAAACCATAACTAATCTAAAGTAATCTAAAGTAATCTAGTATTTATATTTAAATACAAACTTAATAAGAATCCTAGACCAATAACAATGTCGGAAGAAAGAAAGCGCCAAATGTAATGTTTTGTCACGCGTCAGCTGTTGCAGCGTGAACGCCACCAAGCGACTGTTTTCATAAGCTCAGTTTTTATATAAATATGTAACTTTACTAAAAAATATATATATATTTTTTTAAATATATATTTATTTAAAAAAAAATATATATACAATATAAATTTGCAAAATATATATATATATATATTTAATAAAAATAAATATATATCAGTAAATATTATATATATTTTAGCATTTATTAATGACACAAACGGCGCCTCATATTTTTTCACCTAAATCGTTTCTGATAATTTTTAAAAATTATATTTAGTTTTATTTTTAATATTTCCTACAAAAATATATACTTTAATATATTACATTTTCTTTATTTTACGTATTATAACTATTAAATGAAAATTTATTCAAAACAACAAAAAACAGAATGTTATACAAAGTGAAAATTAAAATATAGAAATATGCAACAATTTTGATCATGTGTGTATATATTGCCAATAATTAGTTTTTAATTTAAGCATTAGAAGGTACTTAAAAAAATTTGTTTTCGGTTCAATAAAAATGGTACTCTTGGTTTATTTTATTGCAATTATTCTTACGTTATTCATTTTTAAATATTTTACTACTCTCCGAGGCAGTTACTTTTAAAAAGATCGATTTGTTTTTTACTGATCGCTTCAGTTAAAAGTTTTCCACTTAAACGTTTTTAAACCAATTTTCCATTTAGTTTCATAACTTTTTTCCACTATTTATGCCGCGTTAAACATTTAAAAGTTAAAAAAAGGTAAGAAAATAAAATATTTTAATACCTGGTTTCTTACAATCAGGTTAAAGCTGTAAAACAAAACTAATTTTTCTTATTGTATTGTATTAAGATGTATTATATTTTTCTATTCATTGGCTTTAACAATAATAGTTATCTATATCATAAAGCTGAGAAGTGAGTCTTTTTGTGCTAAGCTTAAAGTTTGAAATTTGAGTGAAGCACAAAAAGACAGACAACCATTTTATCTTAAAGACTGTTTTATTTGTTATACGATACATAAAACGTACTTACAATAATTGTAATACAATTATAATATAAAAATTATTGTTATTAATATAATAATGTATTGTTTCTAACGGGTTTTTTAAAGACAAGAATGTAAAAAACTTATTAAATTATTTTAACCGCGTAGGAGATAATCAAATACTTTTTAGTACCTACACATAAAAAAATCTAACATAGTACCAAGAACAGCGCTGTCATTGAATGCATTGAAATTGAAGCAATCTAAATTGTTATTTGCTCAATTAATTACTCAATCCTCATACTCAGGGTTCCCAGCATTGTTTTGTACTTTTTTTTATGATTTTATGACAAATTTTTCAAATTTTATGACATTTTTTATGACAAGAATTTATTATTTTTAAAGTTATTTAATAAAATAAATGTAATTTTTTAACGGTTTATTATATAAAAATAAATATTTTTTCTCGCATCAAAATAATAATATTTCTGCTATAATATTTTTAATATATGTTACTTTAGTATTTTATTATAATAGGTATTATAATCTCAAAATAAATAAAACCACAAAGGCATACAAATCTGAAATTTTGGAGGCTCAAACAATGAATAACATGGGTCTCAAAAAAGCAAAAAAAATAGTATATACCTATAGGTACTATTTTTTTTGCTTCTTTAGACCCATGTTAATCATTGTTTGAGCCTCCAATATTACAGATTTTTTAAGAGTAGTTATGTAGTTATTGTTAAGGTACTTCGATAATTTCTTATTTCCTTCAGAAATAATATTTCTTGTTATTTTTAACTCTGCTTCCTTACTTGCCAAAATAGTATCAATTTCTTCAAGTCCTTCTTTGTGCCTTCCTTAGTAAAGTAATATAGTATAAAAATAAATTTACCTTTCTCATTATTTATTTCAAATTTTAAATTCATTTCCTAACCTAACTTCTTTTTCCTTCATAGTATGAAGTTCATACGTCAACAACCAAGGCCATATTTAAAAGGTGAGAAAAATAATGAAATTTTATTATTTCTATGACAAAATGTGAATTTTATGACATTTTAGGACAATTTAACCAATTTTATGATATTTAAAAATTTTATGACAAACGGGAACCCTGCATATTATAATTTTCACTGACACCTTGTACCCCTTGATTGTTTCTCTATTCGAGTATTTCCATTGTAACGGGTGCGACACTAAAACTGCGTGTTTTCATGATAATAAAGTTTTTGTTCATATATATTAGGATACATTAATATAAAGAAATAAAATAAAAAATTAGGTATTTAACACAAACTAAATGTCAATAAAAACTTTTATAGAAAACCTTTTATAACGTCATGAATAGCGTAACGGGCGCGACCTTAGAAAATCGGTAAATCGACCAAGTTGGCTTCTAAAGTTGATACTGTAAAATTTTGGATAAAAGCATATAGTAATAATTTTTTATGTAAATCTTGAATAGTAACCTTAAACAAGCACGTATTTTAAATGCACAAAAATTGTATACTTTATTTTCTAAATTTTTTTCAAAATGTAACGGGTGCGACATTTGAACATTTATCGAGTATTGAAACCAGGGTTGTCAGGTATGGCTAATTTTATGCCTATAAAAGTTGGCCATATTTCAAAAGTGTTTGGTGATTTTTTGGCTAATACAGGTAACAACTGCTAATACTCGTATATGATAGATGCACTGTGTTGTCAACATTTGATTTTTATTATTTATTAATACGAGTACTTCGTTCAAAACAAATACGCCCGTGTGGTCTAGGTTGCCTGCACGTTTTCGCAGGCATACTCATACCTTTTCTATGGTACTAGTTCTCTAACCTTTAAAATCTGTGGATCACCCTTCGGGGTTTTCTATGTGTGGATCTTAGCTATAAATCTCTTCTTTTTTTTATGTATTTAATGAAATGTTTCTAACAAATAAGTATTAAATGTTATTAGATCTAAATATAAGTAATGCAGAATCAAATGATTACTTAACAGGAAGTATAAATATTATTGGTGACTATTTCCCTCGTCTTAATTTTGAATTACAAATGGTTTCTAGGTGAAAAAACTGTGTGACACCACCTGTCAGCAGTTTTTTCGAGTTTACCCGCGGCAAAACTTGACAGCTGTTGTCACCAAAAATTGCAATTTTAATTGTTAACTGTTACTCATGAAATAGTCTTGTCAAATACCATTCGAGCATCTAATTTTTCCTGTGAAAAAAATCGAAAAAACACAATGCTAAATAATATTTTTTAACAAAATGGATTCGTGCAGGTGCAAAAATCCTCCTCTTCGACTCGGATTTTTGTTGCCACCAGCACTCATGCTTTTTGTTAAAATATTACTTAGCAACGTGTTTTCGGAAAAATTAAATGCCCTTATGATATTACTTACGATAATTTCACAGTTCCTTGTATTTCAGAAAATTAGTTTTTGTTTTTACGTAACCTCGCAGGAAAAACTAATTTTCTGAAATACATTAGACTCAAGTCTATAATTATAATTTATGATGTTAATTTATTTTATAGAATAGGTATTTTGTTTTATTTATGTTATTATTTATAAATTTTATTTTTGTTAATTTGATAGTTTTGTTTTTAACAGTTGGCTTATTCTTGGCTAGTTGTTTTTTTTTTAACAGTTGGCTATTTCATGGCTATTTTATTCAGTCCAACTGGCTAAATCGTATTTTACAACCCTGATTAAAACTCTTCCGCAGCGTTGCCATTCGTACGGTAATTACCATATTTGTACGGTAATTTGAATGAAAATACGGTATACGGTCCAAACCTCAATACCGTACACAAATGTACGGTAAATTTACTAACTGACATTTTTATACATAGGTAATATTATTAACAATATTTTTTATTTTTTTTTACACATTTAAACACATACTTGAAAGTATGTGCCATGGAGGCTCCATGGTATGTGCATTTAAAGGTTCCACAAGTATGTGCATTTAAACATATACTTACCACACTGTCTGTGTGGTAAGTATATGCATTTAAATTAATATAGCGCCATCTAGGGAATTCTTAGTACATAAAAGGAGCACCCCGACTGTAGGGTTCTGTAATGTTGACATTGATGAAAGACACGGTCTTATACAGGTCTTGCAACTTTATGCTTCGAGGTGACTTCCTTAACGTGCCAAGCCGCTAGGTGGCGCTAAGATCGAAGGGCAAAGTTAATTAAATGAACTACTTAGTTAAATGTGGAACTACTGCATAACCATAACCTAACTTTTTAAATTCTTTTTCTATGTTTTGTTTACATTTTCAAAAATTTAATATTTGTGAGTTTGTTTCGGATAATTTACGTTAACAAAATAGGACAACAAAGTCTATACTATATAACAAGAACAAATATAACAAGAAAAAATAGAACAATATAATAAAACAATAACGAATATCACAATAACAATAAGTAAAAACTCCCTGTAACAAAATACACAAGCTTGTTTATAAAAATGTAGGTTATGTTTCTTAACACAGAACATAAGTAGGTAGTTCATTTGACCTTTTATCCCATAGACTTTAAGGACTTAGAGCGGGTTTTACAATCGTTAGATTAAGTTAGCTTATTTGGCGGATAACTTTCATAAAAACCTTCTATCTAAGAAAATTATCCACCAGAGAGCTTATCTAACGATTGTAAAAGCCAAAGATAAAGAAGGTATAAAAACGACCTTTAAACATCTATGGTTTATCCATAACTCGATGCGCCATCTGGTGGGTGTCTCATTAGAGAGGTCACTTTTCCTATCCCTGCCGAAAATGCCCCTTTAAAAACAATAGAAACCAATGGGAATTTATGTTGTAATGTATTGGGTCTTATAGGTTTGAATCTGGTGAATTGGTATCAATTGGAAAACATAATTGTCTTGAATTGGTTTGATTGGGTCCCACATGGCAAGAACTTGCAACCTAAACGTTCCAAAAACGTCCCTTGTGACATTGTTACATTATCGTTAATGTAACATAAACGTACTAATAACGTCATGGGGACTGCTAATGTCCGCCTTCAAAGATGTAACATTGTTACGTCACAAAATTAACGTTGCTGTACTGTTATGAATTAGCAGATTTTATGACGTCAATTTCTGTACTCTACAATTACGCTTCTATTGTAACATTTATATATCGGAAAAAATGTTACATGGGGTAAAATCACCTGGATGTAATGAAAAAACGTCTTAATAAAATAAATTTTTATTCATATAATTTAAAATAACATAAATACCTAGGTATATATTAGCTAATATATATATATATATATAAACTCTTAAAAAAGAATAATATAAAATAAATTAAAAACTAACAACACAAAATAAAAGGAACATTATTTATAAACTACCTAGAATCCACAAGAATAAAAACAAAGCAAATGGCTACCGTTTACCGGCTCCAAGCCTCAACGTCAACGCGTCTTTTGCCCTTTCCTTCTTCCACAAATAGAAAAACTCCATTTGTCTCTGTTTCTCCTACAAAAATGGTACTATATATTACTTAATTGTGAACATGAATGATTGAAACTGCTGTATACCTAGGTATAAGTAGGTAGGTACTTTTTAACCTTGATTTTTGTAGGAGACAAATTGATTTTGTCTATCTGTGGAAGAAGGGAAGGACAAAAATATTTTTACTATTTACCTAATTAAATATGAATAGTTATGCATTCAACTAATTACAATTTTAAAATATTTTATAATACCTACTTAATTAAGTACTTAAGTACCTACCTACTAATTATTTTTGAAATATTAATGAAAATTATCTATATTTTTTATGTTTAATAATACAACATTCAATCTAACCAAGAGCACTTACACTGTATTTAATATTTCTCACTAACACACTAATTTAAATTAAAAATTAGAAAAATGCGACGATAACCACCATGTCGTTGCAATACGTAGACTGACAGACCCGTCTCGAATTTACGGATTTATTTAAGTTAATATAATAACATTCCAATAACAAGCGTATAATTTCGTGTTAGAGACATCCTAATCTTAACGTCAAGAATGAACTGTTTAATTAACGTAAATTCAGTATTGTCACAATGATGAACATTTAATTTTGTTTTATAAACATCACATTTTAAACGTAACGATATTACTGTTTTGTTGATGTATTTGTGGTGACAGTCCCATAACGTCACAAAATTAATGGCTCATAAATGTTGATCAGGGCAAGTAGAAATCCGGACGTCCGAGAAACATTTATGGGACACATTTAAAAAGAGAGCACATATTTACTGTCTATGAAACAAGATTGAGACGTAAATTTTAAACGTTCAAAATGTGACCTTTTTGAGAATGTAACAAAATGTTTCTAAAACGTTCTTTGTCATGTGGGGTATTTCCCATTTAGCCCTAAAACCATTTGGCGACATATAGAACCCAATAAAAACCAGTACCAATACACATATTTAGTCCGGTACAAACCATTTCATTCTCTTATTGGTTTCTATGGGTCATTTTCGGCAGGGATTGGAATTGGGCGAAGTTGCAAGACCTGTATATAAGACCGTGATGAAAGAGAATAATAAAATTAACCTTTATTTTATACTCTCTCTATTTTCTTTGCTAAAAGCGCCGACGCAAACCCATTTGTTTTAAATTTATATATTCCTGCTAAAATTAAATTTACTTTAACTTAAGTGTTTTGTTCTTTGGTTTTGTTATTAAATATGTCTGATTCGAGTAGCGATGATGAACCATCTGCAAAAAATAACAGGAACCCACCAAAAACAGGTAAGCCTTTTTTACACCTAGCAATTATTAATTATTAATACCTATATATAGGTATTAAAATTCTTAAAGTATACTTGTATTATTATAATTATTATTTTATTATTTGAGTTGTTTTGTAAATGTTTTTTATTTAAATTAATTTTTATTTATTTTGAGTTTTCAATAAAAAATATTTTTTAACTTTGTTGAAATTGTTTTGTTGCTTTTATAAATTAAATATTTTATGTTAATTTTTCATGTACGGTAATTTTTTTTAAACACAGTAATTTTTACCAAGCAGGTACGGTAATTTCATTTTGACTATCTGGCATCGCTGCTCTTCCGTGTTTATTCTTAATGTTAGATTCTTACCATCACAATGTACGAATATTTTAAGGTTATAAATTACGTCGCAATTAAACTATTTGACTTCAGATATAGTTGTTATTTTGTTAAATAAAACATCTGATTTTTTGTCAAGGTGGGGTAAGGTTTCGTGGAAATACCCATTGACAGAATTGTTCAAAAGTTTTATCATATTTTTCTTTTGACTTAGGTGGAAGCAGATTTTGGGTTTCTTCTCTCGCGGCTTCCAAAATACTCTAATTTTCTTCAAAAAAATACGTAATACGTACCTATCACATTTACCGAAAAACAAAATGTTAATAAGATTGGTAGACCCATCCCCGGACTATGACAATTTAAATGGCTCTGTGAGTGAGTATGAGTATGAGTATGGGAACATATGGCAGGCCCCAGATATATTATCCTCTACGATCTCCCGGGGATATTTTACCCCCTTTTCGTTCTCCTGCGTATCCCGCCAAATCACAGCATTACCTGTGTTTGTTGGATCCGAAGTTTTTACGCCGGCTGGTAGATCCACCCTAGGAGGTCGTGGAAGACAGTGTCAAAGGTTAAGGCCGCTCCCGGATTTTTGTCAGCCGGGTCGGGCCATACGTCCAGTTTAGGAAGGGTTTTTGGAGGACATTGAACTGACCCAAAACTAAGTACAATCCGGAATCCCCCTCAACCAGGGCTTTAGTAATAACCCCATTCATTTGGTATTCTTGAATGGGGGTAGAAGTGTTAGTACGCTGCTAGAACCTGTCCTTTTGGTGTATTTCTGTACGTCACTGTCCGAGTCAGTATCAGGTTCCTGGTAACCTCTTTAGAATTGTTTGCCCCCCTGTGTGATACTCAGTCTTGGATTGGATGGATTTGTTGGGTGGAGGGTAGCCACATTGTGGCTACATGCACTTAGGCCACAGTTGGCCCTTTGTACTGCCCCCGAGATTCATTTCCCCATTTGTGTTTGCTCAAATTTTTTTAATCCAGCCATCCGAGTTTCCGAAAGAAATCTAGAAAGACGGCTGGAGAGATGGAGCTAATGTTGGTTGCATCAACCCATTCTTCTCCTAAAGTGGATTTTCTGAATTCGAGAAGAGCAGGACATTCACAAATAATGTGTATTACATTCTCTTCGCCCCAGTTACAGGCTCTGCAAAGAGGACTGTCTACTTTTCTTATCGTATGAAGATGTTTGTTTAGTCTACAGTGTCCCGTTATAATTCCGACAAGGTCGGAGAGGTTTTGACGAGATAGCTGTAGACTGTACCTGGCCAGCTTGTCAGATGGATTAGTGATAATATTTTTGGTCTGACGACATGAGCTTAGATTAACCCATCTTCTTAGTTGTTTTTCATGGGTTAGTTTTTTTATCTGGACTTTTAAGGTTGAGTTCGTAAGTGGCAGGACAGGTTCAGGGCCCACTGGCAGCTTTTCCGATCCCTGTCTTGCCAGTTCATCAGCCTTTTCATTTCCTTCATTACCATTATGTCCTTTAACCCATACTAGTTCTAGGACATTATTAATCGTTATCAGCTTCAAAGCAGCAATGCATTCCGCTACCAGTCCCGAGTCAACTATATTGTGACTCAAGGCCAGCAAGGAGGCCCTGCTGTCTGAGGAGATTCTTATTGTTTTTCCATGTATTTGGAGCTCTATTACTTTACGAGCAGCCTCCAGTATGCCTGTGATTTCACACTGGAATATGGTCGCATAGACACCCAATGATATACTGAGGCGTATGGATGGGTTCTGACAATATACTCCAGCTCCAGAGCCTGAGTCGGTTCTGGATCCATCTGTAAAGATAGAAAGATCAGGCGAGGTATTTGGGTGTCCATTTATCCACACCTGATAGGGAGTATTAAAATTATAGCTCCGCACAATCTGGTCGCGCACTGCACTCAGAATAGGTGTCTGTCGGACATTCTTTTCCAGGATGCAGGTGTGACGTTTGCTAGAGATATTTTCTTTCCACATTTTAGTGGTCGAAAGCCTCAGAGATGATCTCAGTGCATCCTCCTCTACGAACAGATCCAAAGAGGGGATGTTCAGGATTGCTTCCATGGCTGCGGTTGGAGTTGTGCGCATGCTGCCTGTAACAGCTAGACATGCAAGCCGTTGCACATGCTCTATTTGTTTTGCTGCAGTAGTTTGTTTGATTTTGGGCCACCAAACGACAGATCCATAGCACAACATTGGTCGAATGACTGCAGTATATAACCAGAGAACTATCTTTGGGGATAGTCCCCACGTCCTTCCGACAGTCCTTCTACACTGCCAGAAGGCCACTGAGGCCTTCTGAATTTTGTGCTTTAGATGACTACTCCAGTTAAGTTTGCTGTCTAGAATTATTCCCAAGTACTTGACTTGGTTTGTTAGTTCCAGACAGGTTCCAAATAACTTAGGCATTTTGAGGAAGCCAAGTTTTCTTTTTCTGGTAAATAGAATTAATTCCGTCTTTGCAGGATTTACAGAGAGGAAATTCCTATTACACCAGTTTTCAAGTATGTTTAGAGCTGTTTGCATTAGATCGCAAAGGGTGCTCTCAATTTTCCCCGTTAGCGTGATAGTGATGTCATCTGCGTAGCCAAAGGTGGTAAAACCATTGTTGTTGAGAGACTCTAGAAGATTGTCAACAACTAAGTTCCATAGAAGTGGCGAGAGTACTCCCCCTTGAGGGCAACCTTTGATTACCACTCCTTTGGTTGAGTCTCCATCGCCTACGCTGACAGCTCTACATTGTAGCATATGTCCAATCCAAGTGCAGAGCATAGGATGAACACCAATACTCAGTCTTGTCTTCCGTATCAAAGTGTTGACGGCCCTGATACCCGTGGGTGCCCTCTCCCTTGATGGGTATTCTTCCTGCCAAGTATCGGCTACCCACCTTGTATATTCCTTATTTATTTTAAAATTATTAATTATTGTCAAACCAGTATCTATATAGATCTTATATAAATATCAATCAATATCAATACCAATACCAACCAATCAATCAATTAATCAATATTAACGTTAGTATCAATATCCACCAATTAATCAATCAATACTTATATCAATATCAATATCCATAATACCAACATCAATATTAACATTAATACCAATAATATTAACATCAGTACCAATACCAACACCCATAATATCCATACCAATCAGTCGGTCTATTAATTTATTAATTAATTAACCAGTCTCTCTAATGTAAATACCAATATACAAAATGGATAAATCCGGCCCTGTAGTGTATGTAATGGAATGCGGCAATATGGCATTGGCTGAGTGGGTCTTCCTTCTTATCTATCCTAAATGGATATACAATATTACCTATTCACACACAACACTTATTTATGTTATATTGTTGTCTTCTTGCTTGTTTGGTTTATTTATTTATCTTACGCCTTTTTCGATGGTTGTTTATGATTTGTCTACTATGAGAAAATGAGGTTGTTTATTTAAAACTTACGGAAATGTTCTTATTGTTTTTTAAATTTAGTTTTTGAGACAATAAAAAGAATTCTTAGTATTTTTTTTTTGCAACATTGTGAAATGCTTATATAAACATTGTGAAATGCTTTTATAAACATTTAGCGAATATACGGTAAGACATGCAATTGGAAAAATAACTTAGCTTGATTATTAGGTGCTGGAATTGATCCATTTCGCATGCCGCCCGCACGTGTGGTAGCCCAGGAAATTTCATTGGAACTGATCGTCTCTCTCACACCTTTTAACCAGGTCCAACACTTGAGGATTTAATCCAGGGGGAGGTACCACACACAATTTGCACTCTTTTGCACTTGGGACAGTTATCACGTTTAGAATCGATTGATTTATTATTATTTTACGGCGTTAACCAGTTATCACGTTACTACGTTTGTATCGTATACGCTGCTTAGGAGAGATCTCGTTGAGCATATGCTTACACTTCAAAAGTCAAGACCCAACCCAAATAAATGGCTCTGTGATGCATAACAAATTGTTATTAACAATGGACCAAAACCTGTATTTTAAAACGTCTACTCACAAAGTAATTCGGATTTGGAAACAGATTCAGTTGTCCATATCGTAACTGATTCTGTCCATAAGACTAGTCTAGAGTTATTATTTTCAGTTTCACCTGTATCGCATTTACACTCAAAGTAGTAGTGTAACTGTGTAACAATATTGGTAATCGGTAAGGCAATATCAAGAGAACAACAAAAAAATAGATTATAATGGTTTTTATGTGAATATTAAGAAATAAATAAATTAGTCGAAAATTCCTAATTACAGTTATTACAGTTACAGGTACATATTAGTGACTGCTTTTTCACTTATATAATGGTATCCCAATATTGACCAGCCAATTCTTATCTAAAATGGTCCCCTAAATCCAAAAATACCGTCAAAAATTATAAAAGTATAGATATAGTCAATTCCATATTATATGGAAAATTGACTATATCTTAAAAATTGTTCTACTTTTTAACCTCTTACGACATTTTCGGATTCAGAGACAATTTTACATGGAAATTGACTGCTAAATGTTCAGGATACAAATTGCTTATGACGAGAATTATTAGTGGTTGCTTTTTCGACAAAAAAATGACAATTAGTCATTTTTGATTAATTCATTTTTAGAGAATGTGATTTCGGTAAATATCTGATGTTTACCTGGTAAATATCAGGTATATGCCCAATAGGTATATACCCTTCACCCTGTCTGTATATCCCATTTACCCACCGTCCATTACTGCTTGTATGGAACTGGTAGCGAAATGCATAATTTTCAGCTGTCGAATGTCGAAAGAGGCATAAGGGCATCTAATTTTTCCTAAAAAAATCGAAAAAATACGTTGCTAGGTAATATTTTAACAAGAAGCATGAGTGCTGGTGGCAACAAAAATCCGAGTCGAAGACGAGGAATTTTGCACCTGCACGAAGCATTTTGTTAAAAAATATTACTTAGCATTGTGTTTTTTCGATTTTTTTCACAGGTAAAATTAGATGCCCGAATGGTATTTGACAAGACTATTTCATGAGTAACATAACATACTACCTATAATACATACATACATAATAAATAGGTGTGAAGAACAGGTGCTGTCATACAGTTTTTCCACCTGGAAACCATTTGTAATTCAAAATTACGCGTTTGTGATTGGTGAAAATTAAGACGAGGGAAATAGTCGTAAGTAATATCATAAGGGCATTTAATTTTTCCGAAAAGAATCGAAAAAACACGTTGCTAAGTAATATTTTAACAAAAAGCATGAGTGCTGGTGGCAACAAAAATCCGAGTCGAACAGGAGGATTTTTGCACCTGCACGAATGCATTTTGTTAAAAAATATTACTTAGCATTGTGTTTTTTCGATTTTTTTCATAGGAAAAATTAGATGCCCGAATGGTATTTGACAAGACTATTTCATGAGTAACAGTTAACAATTAAAATATAAATTGCAATTTTTGGTGACAACAGCTGTCAAGTTTTGCCGCGGGTAAACTCGAATAAACTGCTGACAGGTGCTGTCACACAGTTTTTTCACCTAGAAACCATTTGTAATTTAAAATTGAGCGTTTGTGATTGGTGGATATTAAGACGAGGGAAATAGTCGTAAGTAATATCATAAGGGCATCTATTTTTTCCGAAAAAACACGTTGCTAAGTAATATTTTAACAAGAAGCATGAGTGCTGGTGGCAACGAAAATCCGAGTCGAAGAGGAGGATTTGTCAGGGGCGTAACTAGGCATGTGGGGGCCCCGGGGCAAGGACGTGAATTGGGGCCCATGGATAAAATTGAAAAAAAACTGTTTAAAATAACATAAAAACATGTTTTTTTCTTTATTTTAATCTTTTTTAACAAAATAATGAGTAAAATTGTGTACATGTAATAATAGGTATTTTTTTAAACTTCATGGGTTGACATCATCTAAAATTGTTTTCAGGCGCGTAAAACGCACGAATTACAAAACTGTTTTTATAAAAAAAATTGTAGATATTTTTTTATATAATATTTTGGCATCAAAATTGTCAAAAAATATTCTTCTTTTATTAAGCTATAGGTACATTAAATAAAAAAACGCAAGAAATATATTATAAAAGTAGAGATAATTTTAATAATTAAAAGGTGTGGACGGGACAAAAAAGATTTCTCTTGTCTCGTCCAGATCAATTATTAAAGTTATCTCTACTTTTATAAAATATTTCTTGCGTTTTTTTAATTTAATGTATAGCTTAATATATAAAAGAAGAATAATATATAAAAGAAGAATATTTTTGACAATTTTGGTGCCAAAATATTATATAATAAATCACCTACAATTTTTTTTATAAAAACAGTTTTGTAATTCGTGCGTTTCGCGCGTTGAATTGGCCGAGTTGCCTTTAACATTTTTTATAAAAACAGTTTTGTGATTTGTCCCGTCCGCATGCCTGAAATGGCCCTAATCACTCATGGCTAATAACTATAGAATACTTTTTTATTTAAGAAATCAAGATTATGAATAATATAATGGATTTTTTCTGCTGCCTGAGGATTTTATTTTTTGCTGTAAGACATTTAATTTTTTTACGTTTTGGGGGCCCCTACCCCAGGGGCCCTGGGGCGGTGCCCCGGCTGCCCCAGCCTAGTTACGCCCCTGGGATTTGTGCACCTGCACGAATGCATTTTGTTAAAAAATATTACTTAGCATTGTGTTTTGTAGATTTTTTTCACAGGAAAAATTAGATGCCCGAATGGTATTTGACAAGACTATTTCATGAGTAACAGTTAAAAATTAAAATATAAATTGCAATTTTTGGTGACATCAGCTGTCAAGTTTTGCCGCGGGTAAACTCGAAAAAACTGCTGACAGGTGCTGTCTAGGGTTGCCAGATTCTATCAAAAAAATAAAGTACATTTTGTGAGAATTTACCTTAATTACAAAACAAAATTGTTATTTTGAATTTGACGTTACCTAAGTATTGTTGATTGAGTCATTTTTGTAATTAAGGTAAATTGTCACAAAATGTACTTTATTTTTTTGACAGAATCTGGTAACCCTAGTGCTGTCATACAGTTTTTCCACCTAGAAACCATTTGTAATTCAAAATTGCGCGTTTGTGATTGGTGGGACCTAAATAGTAGTTTTATCGCTGCAAAACTGAAAAAAAACCTCGTTTTCTGAAATCTGATTGGTCCATAAAGTAATGACTGGAATAGTAATAAATAAACCCGTTTTCAACTTACAACTATGCAAAAATAACGAAAGGATATTTTTTTCAAATGGAATGTTTACGTGTACACATAAATTACTTGCAGTCCTCAAAGGAAAAATAATGGTTTTTAAGGAACCGAACACTTTCCTTAAGCTTTTGTCATATTTTTTTAACAATGGCGTTTTTGAAGAAAGCAGTTTTACTTTGAAAACATTTAACGAACAAATAAAACCAGTATGTTTCAAAAATACAATGATTCGCAATCTAGAATCCCACTCTTAGCTTAAAAGCTTTGCAATAAATTCCAACGCTATATGTACTTTAGTGGTGTGGCAATACTTTTAACCTGATTAAAACGATTTCGCACGATAAATTAACTGTTTTTTGAACGGTGTTTTGGTTTTCTGGTAAATTTACGTGTATACAGAAAGCAACAAATTCAAATATAATTTACGTATTCAAAACTAAATCCCGTGGAGAGATGTAGGGAACCTAACGAGACAGGTAAAATTAATTGTAATAAATCTCGAAACAATTTTGCGAGCGAATTTAAACGTACTAAGTAGATAAAGTTTATCTTCAAACGTTCTATAATTTAAGCTTATTATTATCAGCGCTCACTCCCAAAATATTAATAGAATTATATTGTCTGTAAATATAATTTGGACCAATCAGGTCAAGTTTTTTATATCCTAGTCTGTAAAAACATTAATAACTGCTCTAAAGCTATCTTACCTCACTTTATACTTTTAATAATTGTGATTATAACAATTAATGTAAGTACCTTTTATGTATCGTTCAACAAATAAAACTGTTGTATTCCATTCTGCTAGGACGTGTCTTTTTGTGCTTCGCTCAATTGTAGTCATCCGCTAACGCGTCGCCTTGAGCTCAGCACACACAGACTCACATTTTTTAGCCTTATGAAATAAATAACTATTTTTTATTTCTATACCATATTAAGCACAGTACGATACCCATTTGTGTTTCCTACTGTCTCCACAACAGTTCAATACATGGCAAATACGATACGCAAATATAATTTATAATTCGATTTTTTCTTAAAATTTTGCCAAATAGAAAGAATAGTATAAAGAACTCATGTAATTGTCCTCGTCTTTAAAAATGACGTCTTATGACATTAGTTCTTTAATATACTATTTATAACATTTCAATAACCTCACAATAGTTCACACTAGAGTATATTCTGTCAATAATAAACATTAATATATATATATATATATATATATATACTAGGGTGATTCATTTCCGCAAACAACTTTTTTTTTCTCGGCGCTCAAGCAAAATATTAATCTACCTATAGAAAAAAAAATTTTCACCAAGGTAGAGCTCTTAATATCAATTTTAAGTACTTGCAGTTTAAATTTAAAGTTTTCCCATTTAAAATGCATGTAAAAAAATGTTTTTTTTTTCAAATTTCTAATGCTCGCCCGCTCTTTACAATATTGTGAATCGGTTTTATGGATCTTATAGGAAATTTCACGCTCTTCAAAATTGTCTTTGTTTTTATTTGTGTAACTCGTAGTGGTTCGCCATTAGGAGTCATCAAAGTTCAATTTTTTGAATGAACTTTTTTTTTGCAATTTTTTTTAACAATTCGCAAAAAATAGTGAAAAAAAAAAGAGCTGAATCGTAAAAAATAGTCTTTTAACAAATATTTGATGAATTTACGGCCATTTTTATATCTTAAAACGTAAGTAATTGATAAATAATAACCAATTATGCTATTTAAATTAAACTTTCTTATTTACTATCGATATAATTCTCTACAACAATAACTTTTCCAGAGTTATTATGATTTTTGACTTATAATAAATATAAAAAAACACATTAATTTACAAAAAAAACAACAAATATACAATTGCAACTTAGATTCTGCAATTTTTCAACATTTCCGTAATATAGCAATAAATATAAATGAAGGTTATTAAATTTTTTTAACAAAATTCTTAAATTAACGAAAAAGTAAATTGTTTTTATTGTCAACTTCATTTGCTTCAATATTATTTAAGTAGAAATTGCTATTTGAATAATTGCACTAAATAATATTTTGATGGCATATTCGAACATAAGTAAAAAAATAATGATAATTATTTGATTGGGAAAGCAAGTTACAATTTTATGATTGCTCTAGTTAATTAGTATGACGTTAGAGACTCTATTGTCTTTGTAAACGGGTTTGATGCTTTATGTTATACTTAACCCCAAAATGTATTGTTTGTTGTATTTAGTGATAGTCCGAGAACAAAGTACGAAGTGACTAGGTGCACGTTAGAGTGCCTGCAATTTATTTTTTACGGGCACGCTAGTGACGTATTAGATAAAAAACGTCATCACTGCCGTGCCGCTTAATTTAAAATTGGCGGCACAACAATAATAAATTGTACCTGTATACATGTTAAGGGCACGTTAGTTACGTCATAAAATAAAATCTTAATTTGCTTTGTATAAAAGTCGAAATAATTTAATATTTATCAACTTGTTTATTTATGACTATTGAGATTTTTATTAAATTTGCAATATATTATCTAATAATGTAATCTGTTATTTGTTTTGATTAAAGTTTTGTTGTTTTTTTATGAATTAATGAGTTATGTTTATATTTATTTTTAGTCAGAAATCATAATAACTCTGAAAAAGTTATTGTTGTAGAGAATTATATCGATAGTAAATAAGAAAGTTTAATTTAAATAGCATAATTGGTTAATATTTATCAATTACTTACGTTTTAAGATATAAAAATGGCCGTAAATTCATCAAATATTTGTTAAAAGACTATTTTTTACGATTCAGCTCTTTTTTTTCACTATTTTTTGTTAAATTGTTTAAAAAAATTTCAAAAAAAAATGTTCATTCAAAAAATTGAACTTTGATGACTCCTACTGGCGAACCACTACGAGTTACACAAAAAAACACAAAGACAATTTTGAAGAGCGTGAAATTCCCTATAAGGTCCATAAAACCGATTCACAATATTGTAAAAAGCGGGCGAGCATTAGAAATTTGAAAAAAAAAACATTTTTTTACATGCATTTTAAATGGGAAAACTTTAAACTTAAACTGCAACTACTGCAACTACTTAAAATTGATATTAAGAGCTCTACCTTGGTGAAAATTTTTTTTTCTATAGGTAGATTAATATTTTGCTTGAGCACCGAAAAAAAAAAAACTTTGCGGAAATGAATCACCCTAGTAGATATACTTCACAAACTTTATACTTATTTTGTGTAATAAAACGCTAACCTTAAAAGAAATTCAAATAGGTCAAACTTTAGGATCAGTTTAGTTTTATAATTGAACTTTCGTGCAATATCTGTTTATTTTTTATTGCTACTTGGGAAATTTAACAAATTTATGTGGTGCAGTTACCATTAAGCTATAATGTAAAATAAGCATAAATTAACAAAAATTTAGTTTACCTTAGCATGCAGCTTTGCGATCAAATCTGTAAATGTTTCGCAGAGTTTTAAAATATTTTAAAAGTAGTAAATTAATTAAAATAATATATTTATACAGTGTTCCAAAAATGGATTAATTAAAATTCTATACATTTTTCTAACGAGTGGTTTTTGAGTTATAACGGTTTAAAAAAAAGTTTTATTTTTTTATTATAATCCCAGATAGCAAAATGTATTCACTATGAATTTACGCGTGAATTCATATAACGCGACAGATGAATCCTCAATCCATGTTCAATTTGCCATCACGCGAAAACTTTTCATTTTTTGCGCATGCACTTTTAGAATATGGATTTAATTTTTCAAAATAATTTCCCAGACTGCAATAAAGGTTCGAAAACATTCCAGGAATATGCCCAATCATCTAGGACCAATCCGCTTCATTCTAGGAATATTCATTGGGAATATTCCAAAGAATGATCCTCTAAAACTTCCAAACACCATCTAAGAACATTCCCAGTGAATATTCATAAGTTTAGTTGCAATACCTCTCACCGTTGATTACGCATGCTTATAACTATATATACCGATAGGTTAGTTAAATAAAATATTGTTCAAAAGAAAAGATTCCACTGTTACTATTTTTAAACCTATAATATATTTTTTAAATATTTCATTAATAATATTTACTGCCCGTGTTCGTTTATTACTGTGCTTGATTTTAAAACCCTAAATTTTTATTTAATAAAAAAAAATTATTAAAATACATACACTCATCCTTGATTTTTCAAAACCAAAATTATGTTGAAAATTAGTCTTTAATTAAGTAGGGCTAAACCTCAAAAATAAAAATTTAATTTGAGAATTGTTTACCTTTTCCAAGAGGCGTTTCCCCTTTCTGGGGACACACTGTATATATTATATATAAAGGACAAAATATATTTTTATTGGTTTTAACAATTAAAATGAACTTTTAAATAGCTCTTCTGAAAAATTGTTTAAAGCCAGATACGCCTCACGTATTTTAAAAACCAAAAACTTGTGGAAATGTACATACATTTTTTTAAATTCCCAGGTATAACAAAGTTATAGCGACTTTTAATTTTAAAAAATTTACATTTTTTTCGAAATATTTTGAGAACCGATGTTTTTTTTTCCAAATGCCAATTGAACTGCCCTTGTAACGACTGTTTTGTAATCGTTTTCGAGATAGCAATCGCATAGCAATTTGGACTCACTAAAAAAGAATATTTTCCGGATAAAATATACTATTTTGTTACCCGTAAAATTGTCCTTATACTTGCGGGTAAAAACGAATACTTTTTAAGGTAATTATTTCTTAGAATTCTTAATAAAAACTCAAGAATTACGACCAAAAATGTCATTCTAGTTAACAAACATTTTCCGGGTTTCCGGGTAATACCGGTTTAAAAGGCGTGCATTTTTTCCCTTGAACAAAGTCATTTCGATTTCAATTTCACTCGTTGCTAGCCTTTTGATGCGGCAATTTAACGAAATATCCTCTCGATCCCTCCCTTATTAAATACTGGTACCTGCTTTACTATTATTACCTAAAAATATCATTTTAACCAAGTTTTTTCATTTGTTTGTAAAAAAAAGTTAGTTTTAATAAACAAACTAGTTTTAGCAACTGAATTTAACCAATCTAAGCAGTGTTGTAACAGTTACAATATTTTTAGTATCTATAGATACTGAAAATATTGTAACTGTTACAACACTGCTTAGATTGGTTAAATAGCTACAGTTACAGTTACTTACCAAAATTTGTAACTAGATACAGATACAGATACATATTTTATTGCAGTAACTTGTTACCTTTTATTATTTTAATTTTTTTTATAATATTTAATTTAAATTAACTTATTTTTTATAATATATTTTTTTTAATAAATAATAGTCGCAGTTTAATTAAAAATGTATCTTAAGGTAGTTGTCGTGGTACAATATTGTCAAAATTTTTTAGATTATACGCACCGTAAAAGTATACGAGCTTGTAGCTAAGTGATTCATAATTTTTTCGCAAGACTGTACCCTGGAGACGTTACCTTTACGTAATACTTTCAAATATTTTCATAAGTTTTAATCCGGCAACGTCGCTGATGCTCAACCAATAGATATATTGGAGACTGAATCAGTCTGTTTGAATTTACTGCGGAAATAATATCTATACTCGCGTACAGCGTTGCCAAGTCGTTTTTATCTGACACTAGTGATGTATCTATAATTTTAACAAATTGTTGAACTTTAAACTGTTATATATAAACAATTGGACGGTCAAAAATTATTAATTTTTTTTAAACTCAGCAAAAATATATTAAAAGACTGTTAGTTTTTTTGAAAGCTTCTGACAGTTAGTTTTTTTTATAACTAAGAAACTGGTACAGAACTACAGAAAGTAGTATACAATACATGTTAATTATCCAATTTTTAATTGAACTTAACTCGGGTTATAGACGGTCAATCGACTTCAAATTTTAAAGATAATTGTATTGTCATGTCAAGTATACAAAAATTTAAAATTTTCTGATGGTATGCTTACAGCACGACAACTACCTTAAGATACAAATTTGTATCTTAACACACCTAGTTACTTCGAATTTGTAACTAGTTACAGTTATAGTTACTAGATTGGGATAAGTAACTAGTTACACAAACAGATACATAAAAAGTATCTAGATACTGTATCTAGTTACTTGTAACTAGATACGTTACAACACTGAATCTAAGATACGAAATCAAGTTGTAAGTTTGATTAAGATGCAAAAGAATTTCATTTTAAATTTAGTCGTTTGGAGCATTTTGGTTTAGGATTATCTTACATAGAACTTTTTCATTGTTTTTCCAGATATTCAGAATTTAGACATTCTTTGCAGAAACCACCTTTGGTATATGAGATGAGCTTAAACATTTTTTTAAATTTACAGTCTGTTGAATAATTTATACTTATTTGCAAAAATATACGAGGTGTGTTCAGAAAATAACGGGCATTTTCGTTTTTTTGATAAAAATATTTATTTATTCGTCCACATTAATGTTGTCGCCTTCAAAATAGACCCCATTAGATATTATGCACTTGTGCCAGCTCTTCTTTCAATCCTCGAAAAACTTCTCGAACTCGATCTTTTTTAATGTCATCTAAGCTTGCAAAACGACGGCCCTTTGAGATTTTCTTTATTTTTGGGAATAGAAAAAAGTCAGAAAGAGCCATGTCTGGGAATATGGAGACTGGGGCATCATTACAGTTGTTTTTGGCCAAAAATGTTCAAAATTCAACAATTTTGAAACAAATTTTACTGCCACGCGTTTCATACCCAAAACATTCTAAAAAATTTCATGGCATGAGCCAATTCATATACCAACATCATTAGCGACTTCTCTGATTATGATTCGGCGATCGTTTATTACCATTTCTTTCACTTTTTCCATGTTTTCATCGGTTGTTAATGTGCTTTGGCGTTCGGGGCGTTCGTCATCTTCAACGTCTTTTCGGCCATTTTGAAAACTCTCATACCACTTGTAAACTCTTGTTTTACTCATAGCAGACTTACCATAGGCCTTAATTAACATTTCACACAATTTAACGAACGAAAATCGCTGAGCTCATACAACACGTCTAAACTTAGCGGCTGCCACAGAGAAAGTAAAAAATTAAAACAGCTAAAGTTTTATCCATATTTCAGGGGCCTGTTTACCAACATACCTAATAAAGAAAATTTATAACAACCGGACTCTCCAAACCCGCGAAATTTAAAAATTCCCGTTATTTTCTGAACACACCTCGTACATGCCTACAAAAAGGGAAATCCATAAAAACTTATGTTTTAGCATTTTATCAATATTGAGAAAAGTAAGTCAAGGCGTCACCTGGTGATAAAAAATATTATTTGTTAGACAAAAAACTTTTAATTGTTTTTAAAGTAAATATAGTAAACCAAAGGTAAACCAAATAATTTAGGCTTTCGTGGTATTTTCTTTAGAACTAATAAGGTTTTCCGGTTTTAAGCCGCGTCTCGTAGTAATCGCTTTGACGTTTGGCAGCCATGTTGATGTCTTCTTCAGAAAACTGAAACTGAATTGCTACGGGATACACTGAAAGAAATATATGTTTGTTTTAGCAAATGTATGTGGTTCATATATGGACTACCACATACATTGCTAAAACAAACATATATTATATTTAGTTTTAACATAATATGTTAAAACTAAATATAAAAATGGTTAAGGTAAATATATTTTATGTTTCATATATAGACTACCACATACATTGCTAAAACAAACATATATTTCTTTCAGTGTACGGCTTAAAACCCGAAAACCTTTTTATTTCCAAAAAAATCATTTTTACTTAATACTTATTTCTTGCGAAAATCGATTTTTAGGATTTAGGTAATATTACATAAATCATTGTTGCAATAATCACTTTATTTATTAGGTTGCTATTCAAAAATAAATTAGTTAAAAATGACTAGTTTTCATAGTGAAAAAGCAGCTACTAATAAATGAAGTTCACAGCAATTTGTATCACAAACATTTAGCAGTTTTAGAGATGTCAATTTTCCATTTAATATGAAATTAACTATATTTCAAACACTGCTCTACTGTTATAATTTTTAACGGCATTTTCGGATTCAGGCGATTTTGACTGTTAAATGTTAGGGAGTAAAATTGCTGTGGACTACGGTTATTAGTTACTGCTTTTTAGACTATGAAAACTAGTTATTTTTGGAGAGTGAAGTGGGATATCGATGGTTATTTGACAAAACATCGTAAGCGACAATTTTGTTAAATTACTTTTTATTTTATCAGAGTGTCAGTTACGATAAGCTGCACATGTTAACATAATAGTTATCCCAATTTTGAAATCTAATATTGGTCAGTTTGAAAAATTTTATTATTGTAAGCAGCTCTTCTTTTTAATTTGTTAATATGTTCCCGACAATTAATCGTAAGCAACTCCGAGACATGGCGTTTGCGATTTAACATTGTGTCACTTACGATAATATTGTGCTCCCGCCTTGATCTATTAAGGCGTTATTCCCGCTCTAAACAATTTATTTATGAGTATACCTGCATCGTGGTTATTGCTACCAAGGTTTAAAACAATATTTTATTTCATCAAAAGCTTATAATTCCTTTTTTTCATTGCATTATTAATAGTTATACTAATTATAATTGTTTTTACGTAGTGTAGTTCGTTAATAGTATATTATGTATCAAGTTTGATAAACGCCATTTTATACACGAATTTAATTTAGGCACGAGCGAGCTTGCGAGCCAGTGCTTAAATTAATGAGTGTTTAGAAAAGTTTATAAACGAGGTGAATACTATACTTTTTCTACGAAAAATACTTATTATTATCTTAAATTGATTTATTTAAATCAAAAATTTGTATACAGCCCCATGAAACAATAGGAATCTGTGTGTCACCGTCAAATGTCACATTTTTTAATTTTATAAACACAGATTATAAAGGTTATAAATCAAAATGTATAAATTTAAAACTGACAATTTTCAAGAAATATATTTCTTCACAGTGAAAGTAAAGAAAATGTTTTATGAGGACTTTACAGTGGAGTCCGTGCCCGAATTTAAGTTATAGTTTACTGCCGGCGAAATTAAAAGGTCAGTACAATGTTCATATAAACTTTTCAAATATTGACGTTGAGAAACTATTTAATACTTTTGTATTTTTGTATTGAGATAATAAAATAATTTTTACATTTAGTATTATTTTACAAAAAAGGCACTTTATTTTAACGATTGTATGACATTTGAGAACTGTCAACTAACTTAAAACTAACTTCAGCCCGTGACTAAAAACCTGTTGCTAACTTCAGCCCGTGACTGAAGCGCCATAAAGCCACAACTTGTCAATGTGTATTTAAAAGGTCACTTAGTGTCATGGAAACATGTACCTACGATAAAGGGCGTTTTAAAGGTGGGACTAAAAAAAAAAGTGTTTTTGTAGTAATTGTATGTTGTTATAGCGTCAAAAAATTTGACTTAAATTTATAACGGTTCCACCCTGGGTTAGATTATGGTACCATGGGTTAGATCATGGAGCGTACACAAGGAGTCCGAACATCATGTAAACAAGAATCTTCCTAAGATAAGAGGGCGCTGGTGTTTCGTTTATTCTGAAACAATTGTTTAATTTGTACCGAAACGCTACCATCGACAATCAGCGCCGCTGGTGGTGAAAAAAATAAACTTAATTTGTACAACTTAAGTTTTGTCAAGTTCGGGCTCCTTGTGTAGGCTCCATGGGTTAGATACTGGTTTGTGAATAAAAATCGTTCGTTGTTTTTAAAGAAAGTTAATGTAGAATTTCATTTTCAAACATTGGCAAAATATCGTTTTTAATAAATTATTTTGTACCCATTTTATTGTATTTAATAATAAAAGTAAAAAAATAAATGTCGCTAACGATGTTTTGACAAAAGTAATAATCAAATCTATATCCCACAAAGTAACGTAAATGTTACTTAAGCGATAAGACTAATTTTACATTTTCCTAAAGATGTTCTTATAAAATATCGTATGCCACAAAATTTAATGAAAATTTTATATTGGATTCGATCTTACTAAAATATTTGAATTCTACATTAATAAAATAATGCCTCACCAGTTTTCAGATAAATAACTTTAAAAATAAAGCTCCCACACAAAAAAAATCTCTCCTGTAAAATTTAAGTTTTGTAGCTTAAGATGTTTTGTCAAATAACCATCGATATTTTTAATATACAAAAAAAGTACTAAGGTGTAAGCAAAATTTTAAATTTTATGGATACGAATGGTTTTATAACAAAAGATCCTTTTTAAAATTTTTTATAATATTATAATTATAATTATTATTATTTTAATATCATTATAATTTTTTTTAAGTCCTTCTAAAGATATCCCGAAAATGGAATACCAACATGGTTAAACTTGAACCATGGAGTTGCTCAGAGAGTCGAGTTTTTTTAAACTAATAATAATAACTCAAAAAATAGTTGTCGGAAAAAAATGATATATGTAGGTACCTAGTATTTTTGTCATCAGCACGTTTTTGAGGATAAATCCCCAAGTGGTCTAAAATCGATTTATCTCGATTCTCACATAAAGTAGTATTTAAATAAATATTTAGGAACATAAAAAACGTCTTTCGTATTTATTATTTTGTTTGTTTATAGGGTTTTTTTAATTGTATTTTAGAATCAGTGACATATTAGTTTGCCTGCATTATTTTTCGCATTTGATGTTCTGGCCGTAAAACTATCTTCTTTAAAGTTTATTTTCTAAAACAATAAATTTAAAATGTCCGCAAAACAAAATGTCTCGTCTCGTCCAATACATTATGGCCAGTTTTTTTATACGTGCATTTCTGGATCAAACCCAATCCGAAATGGCATTGTTCCACGGTATCTCCTGCATTGGTGCAGACATTAAGGCCCGTTATAACCGACATTTAAACCTACAAATGGTGTAACTTCTTATCAAATGATCCTTTACTAACAAATTTCAATGCATTTTTTATTTATAGTGCCGTGACAATTATTATCAAAGGCCCATTTCCAAAAGAAATATTTCTACAAAAAAATATCAAATATACTTTAAAAGTTTTATTTGTGTGCTGTTATAATTATTTGTCATGTGAAAATCTTTAGACTGATTTCATAAACGATTGGGAAGTACTTTGTTTTGGAAAAGCTTAAACCCCTTATTTAAATAAGGGGTTTAAGCTTTTCCAAAACAAAGTACTTAGACATTTCTAAGTGAACTGGAATGGCATAATTTATTCAAAGCACTTTTTGACCAAGATAATGAAAAAATAAAAATATCAGGTGCTTGCTAATTAAAGAAGCTATTTCATTTAAAAACAAATCAAGTAAAAAAAGTGCGACCAACTGAAAAAAACATTAAATTTGCCTAAATATTAAAAATTATATGGTAATCTTCATTTAATATACTCTTCTTATAAGGTGACCTAATAGTTTCACCTCTATATTAAGCAATTAAAGGGCTACTGCTGTGATTAAGTATTTGGGGCATTGCCTACTTATAAGGTATCAATGCGGTTAACCATAAATTTCCTATTTTGTTAAAGTAACAATGAATTGGGCAATGAAAATTTCAATAATATACCGTTGCAAATGATGGTGCAAACATCCGTCACGCTTATTGGCAGCGGGCCAAGACGAAGTCAACTACTTCCGATTAAGATGCATACTTCAAAAGGCTTTTTTGTTTTTTTATGACGTAGCATGTTGCTTGTAATTTATCTAACCGTCGGAACTATTAAATCAAATAAATTTAAATTTGAGGTAATAAAATGTTCACTTAAAAATTGCCTCGTTTACTATTCAAAATGTAATTGCACATCCTAAATAGATTTTGTTAATTTCAATTCCATATGTTGATATTAGCCAAAAATCAATTAATGTCGTATGATTGCATTCGAAATCGGTAACTGCCTTATGCGGAAATTGCTTTCGTATAATTATCGACTATACCTGACACCTATTAGCCAGAAATTTCTAATCTTCCACTTAGGAATGGTAAATGGTTAAATACAAGCCAGAGGAGTGCTTGCAGGCAAACTTATCTAAAACTTTAATTGGGCCAGCATTAAAATGTGATCTTGTTTGGAAAACTCCATTGCATTTGATAATTAAAAGTTTAAAAGGTTTTTTCTAACTAATGGAGTAGCCGAGATCTACCATTATAGAAACAAAAAGGATTTTTTCTTATTTTTTTCTTCTCGCGAGAACAATAAAAAATCCTTTCGCGTAAAGTTTCTTAAAAGCTTTATTAAGGTCCCTTATAAGTAAAACGAATACTTTAAGTAAAACAAATACTTATCGGCAAGTTTGCCGAACTTGAAGACATTAGTCGCGGGAAATACACGAACGTTGAAAACATTTAGTGGGCAGTTGTAAAATGTAGAACAAATTTTAAAACAAATAAAACTTTTCTAAGAATCATCTCAATAGTTTTTCTTAACTTTACCATACATTTTTTGCTATGTATTTCGGGTGAGGTTTAAAATCCCAAAATCTTCTGTGTGAAACCCATACCAATTTAAAAATAAAATAAACAATTTAATTAAGCCAAAAAAAATGTTTACAAAAAATTCGCCTGATAACCAGCACTATGGTGTATAGCTGATGTACTGTATTCATGCTACCGCATAGGGCGAATGTTAAAAATATCGAAATAAAAAAACGTGGGACAAATTGTTGTGTTGGGCGTTTTTTCGAGAGAAAATCCGGGGTTAAAATTCTACCGGTTTCCCAATAAACAGTGTGAATCCGAATGAAGAAATAAATTGCATACAGTCCCTGTAAATATCAATTGTACAGTGACGGACACGGAATTTTGAACGGCTTTCGTCCAGTTAATATTAAAATCTTAACTTCCTTTATGGACAACTAATCTTACTTCCGGTTATCACTAGTCTTATCGTTTTGACAGCGAAAGCAAAAATGGACAATATTGTTTCTTTGCTATTTACAGATTTATACATGGACAACCAAATTATAACGTTCAAAATTCTGTGTCCCCCACTGTACCTATTAGATACAATAAATACACATTTTATTAATGATTTATGTAATTCAGTAAATTCAGTAAACATCATAAAACAAATAAGTCGTCTAAATGCAAACAGCATGATGAATTATTAAAAGCGTTGATTAAGAAAGTCTTTACAAAAGACCAAAAACGGGTATTATTTATGTATTAGGTATATATAATATTGAGTAATATTGAGTCTCCGTTACCGTAAGCCGATTTGCAAATGCACGGCTTTACCCGTGTTTGCTGGGTGCGAATGTCCACCGCGTCCGGTACTGTATCAGTAGTTTGAATGGCTTTTCCCGGATTCGCCAGGCCGTTGCTATACGCCCATTAGGAACAAAAGGAGGTGGGGACAGGGGGGACAGACATGTTGGTTGTCAGGGGACAATTACGCCGACTCAAATCTGCGTACGATACGGAATTAGTATTACTCCAAACATTTGGGATTACTATTTGAGGTTGGGGACTTGCTTTCTTTGTCGTTCACATTTAGTGTGCATAAGTACTTGTCGAGTTGCGTGTTTACCTCTAATTCAGTCGTGTCGTTGTTTGAAGATTGCGTTTTAGTGTATTTTCCATTACCAATAATCGGTAACCGATTGCTCTAGTGTTTGTGTCGATCGTGGTAGGACTGTTTCTTGATGCAAGTCGCTATTTTGGCCATACATTTAAGATGCTGTTGTAGTGGTTATGGGTACCTATAGGTACATTATAATGTACCAAGTCTGTAGCATATTGTTAATGTAGGGAAGTTGTCGTTCATGGTGTATATCGATTGCGAAGTTGAATAGGGTAGAGAGGGGGAATGGCGACCACCTAGGAAAAAATAACCATAAAATAATTTCGAACCAATATTTGTTAATCGGAATAGAAAGACTAAAGTCTAAAAATTATTCATGCATCAATTCAGAAATACAACTCGAATAGTTTTCCAAAAAAAAAAGATCTTAGCAAAGTTTAGTTAGAATAACCGACAGATGACCGCTTTTTGACAGCATTTCAAAATTAGTTCGTTACTATTAACCGCTAACTGACCAAAATCGTGATATCAGTCATCAATAAATAATTTCGAAACATTACTTAAATAAAATGAAAGTATTGATTATTGAAGAAAAAGGGAGAGCAGAGAGACAGATAGGTTATAAATTTAACAAAAAATCAAATTGTGTCCCCGAGGGTTTTTTAAGATAATTTAGGAAATTCAAAAGGTTTTTTTGCTAATTTTTTTTTATTGAGTATAGGAGGATATTATATTAATTGAAATAAAAAGCATAAGAATGTTGGCACAAGAGGTGAAATATATTAATTTACAAATTATAATATGACAGTATACAGTCTGTCCCCGGATCGGATTTCCGACAGGAAAAACTTTTTTAGACCTGACACAGCTAAACCGATCATGAATTGGAATCATAATTTTTGCGTTTAGCTTTTATATTTAAAGAGTTAAAAATTTACCTACAGTGTTATTATTACGTCAGACATAATTAAAATTATAAAAAATTATATATTCCATAATTTTTAAAAACTTACTTCAATTTTCTTTTACATTTAAAACATTTACGATTAAAACGTGAAAAGGCGTGCCATACTGTAGGGAGGTAAAAAATAACACAGCTAAACGCTTGTAGGTACCTACATGTAAACAAATTTTTCATCGTAGATTACAAATCCGTTCTTGGTTTAGCTGTATTAGGTCAAAATTTAAAGAAATTTAATTTTTTAGTTTTGAAGCATTCAATTAAGAAACTATATATATATTTAAAAAAATGTAATTGGGCTGCCTCCTACATCCATTCCAAATTAAAAAAAAAATCTTTAAAATTTTTGTTGTTTTTTTTTTAATGAAGTATAATTGAGGATATTATATTAAACGATACAAAAAGCACAGGAACAATCTATAATACCAGTATACAGTGTATCCCTGGATCGGATTGCCAATAAGAAAAACTTTTTTAGACCTGATACAGCTAAACCTGTTTACGTGTCCGAGCGTATAGCTGTGATATTTTAAAAGTTAAAAATTTACCTACAGGGTATTTCCATTGTAGCGGGTGCGACACTAAAACTGCGTTTTTTCATGATAATAAAGTGTTTGTTCATATATATCAAGATACGTTAATATAAAGTAATAGTATAAAAAATTATGTATTTAACTCAAATAAAATGTCAATAAAATATAGAAAGAAGTACCTATAGAAAACCTTTTATAGCGTTATGAATAGCGTAACGAGCGCGACCTTAGAAAATCGGCTAATGCGAACAAGTTGGCTTCTAAAGTTGAGACTGTAAAATTTTGGATGAAAGCATATAGTACTAACTTTTTGTAGTGATTCCCACGAGAGTCTCGTTTTCGAGAGTCTCGCATGGTCTCGTCTCGTTTTCGAGACGAGACTCGAGACGATATTTGGACCGGACGAGACGATACTTTTATTGGTCTCGTCTCGAGTGCATCCCTTACTGGACTGGAACAAAATTATCCATGAAGGGATTTCGAAACTTTTGCTAGACTCTCGTACGAGAAACGAGACGAGACGAGACTGGAGGCTGCGAGACGAGACTTGATACAAGACTTTTTATTTTATCGGCGAGACGAGACAAGACTTTATGAAAGTCTCGTCTCGTTGGTCTCGTGGGAATCACTAATTTTTTGTGTAAAACTTGAATAGTAACCTTAAACAAGCACGTATTTTAAATGCACAAATATTGTATAGGTACTTTATTTTCTAAAATTTTTTCAATATGTAACGGGTGCGACATTTGAACATTTTATCGAGTATTGAAACTCTTCCGTGTTTGTTCTTAATGTTATCTTCTTAGCACCACAATGTACGAATATTTTAAGGTTATAAATTACGTAGCGATTAAACTATTTGACTTCAGATATGGTTGTTATTTTGTTAAATAACACATCTGATTTTTTGTCAAGGTGGGGTAAGGTTTCGTGGAAATACCCTACAGTGTAATTAAATATATTTATACAAACATTTTGGTCTCTAAAAACTATCACATGCCCGTGAATAATGCCGGCTGTCATTTTAATGTTTTGCCATTTGAGTTTGGGCCGTTAGACGCTAGGTATTTAACAATGTTGGCATAAATTATAATTTTTATAGTTATAATCGATAATTATCGATTTTTTTGTAAAAGTGGTGTTTTATTTTATATTCTAAACTTTTGTACCTAAACCAAACCAAGTGCCTATTGTTCTCATTTGCTATAGGCCCCGCGCGGCCTAAATACGACACTGATAAAGAAATAGAAAAATAGAGTATAAACAAAAGAACTATATTAAAATAAGCTGCAGTCAGGAACAAGACATATCCTGTTCTAAACGAGAAATATAATCCTTCTGTCTACAAGGCAAACATAAAAAAATAAGTTTTTATAAAGCGTGCATATTTATATAACGATATTACGTTTCAGATTCCAAATATTAATATGACAACAGAGGATAATGGAAACGTGGGATACATGAAGCCGACTACGAGCAGCAATGAGGACCTGAGCGAGTACACCGACGCCGACGAAAGTATTTCGGCCCCCACCGAATTTCTTGCAGAGGTAAATAAATAGTAGTTTAAATCATTTATGATAAGTTATCATTGCTAACATGAATCCGCGATGTATGTCTAAAGTATGTTTTTAAATTAAAATTGGAAAAGGTTTTGATGGTTTAGTACCAGAAATGTTTTAATCTAGGCGATTTTAAATATTCTAATCTGATAAATACCAGAATAATATCAGATTTAGTAAGTCTGTGGCGGCTGGTGGATTTTGGGCACACCCATATCTCAGTTATTAGACATGGGAACCACATCAAATTTATATGTATCCTGGGAGCAGGAGGCTGGGGAGCACACTAAAAAACTTTTTTTCGCAAACTTCAATTTAAATTCTGCTTGCGCAGAACTTGTCTATATAATGTCATTATAAACTCATATAAATTTGATGGGTGCCATGTCTAATAAATGAGATATGGGTGTGCCCAAAATCCACCAGCCGACACTGATTTACTGAATTTAATTTAGTTTTCGAAATATGATATTAGAAAAAATTGGAATTAAAAATGTTAATAGCGTTGTAAATAATAATAATATATAAAAAGTGAATAAAATCAAAATATATTATTATAATATATATTTATAAATATATATATTATAATATATACATATAATATAATATATACATACCATAGTATGTATATATTATATTATATGTATATATTATAATATAAATATATATTATAATAATATATTTTGATTTTATTCACTTTTTATATATTATTATTATTGGTCAATTATTTTTATTGGTTTATAAAGATGAGCGGTTTTAAATTTATCATTGCTTGTAAACAGCATACAGGAGGTGCGTGCGCATCAGGGGCGTAGCTACCGCGGCTAGGGGGGCCCTCGATTGGCTTGGACGTGTAAGCAAAAAACATATTACCCACATGTTAAAAAAATTGAGGCATGAAATTAAATAAATAAATAATATTATTAATTAATTGTTTATACTTCGATTTATTAAATTAAAATTTTCCTGAATACCCTCCTGTTCCAACAAGGCGTTGAACTCATACGAATTGTTTCTGCCTGCACCTTTCCGCTATGCGTTGTCTGCGGCGCAGTCTGCGCATATTGTTCTGTGCTCTGCGCCGCATACCGAGTCTGCTTTGCATGTTATTATCATAGCAAATTAGAAATAATTATTATAGCGTTACAATTATTTCAAATGACTTGCCTTTATTTTAAAATATAAACCTTTTAAAAGATGTTAAAGAACGGTAAATGTCTAAAACAAGACAAAATATTATAATAAGCCTGTACATAAAAAGCTATGTATACATATATTATTTATAAAATTATACAAAATTGGTAAATGCAAAAAAATGATACTCTAAAAATTTTTTTTTGTTTACCCAAAATAGACTTGATACCCAGAAACTTTTGCCAGAATAGTACGTATCGTTTGAAATTATGTCAAATTTTATAGATTTATAGGACCTTTTAATGAAAAACCTAAACCATACCTACAAAATATTAAGAAATTTTACTAGTCGATTTCTGGTTATTATAACCCCTTTTAACAAGTCGGTGCCTTGGAATGACAAGGTTCTAAGTACAGTTGCCCTGTTAAGGAAATCTGCAATATTTTATATTTTAATATTTTAAAAACTCTAAAAATTAATTAGTCAATAATTACTAGTTTTCAAAGTAAAAAAGCAGTCATAACTGTAGAAATTTGTATACCAGACGTTTAACAGTCAATTCTTATGTAAAATTTTCCCCTGAATCCGAAAAGACCTTCAAAAATTAGGAAAGTAGAGTATTTTTGAGATATAGTCAATTTCATATTTTATTGAAAATTGACTATTTCAAAAACTTCGACTTTTATAACTTTTGGCGAAATTTTCGGATTATGCGAACAATTTTAGATAGGAATTGACTGCTAAATGTCCTGGATACAAATTGCAGTTAACGATAATTTTTAGCTATGAAAATTAGTCATTTTTGACTAATTCATTTTTAGATAGTAGATAAGTGAAGCTGCATTTATAACTTTGACAATCCAAGGTACCGAAGTTTCACCACCGCCATCACATGGATTTCTTAATTATCCCATCCCTATACTTTCTTTGTATCTTGTTATCCTAATATCTTGGTTGAATATCTTTTCTTGTTTCTACTCTCTAAAAATGAATTAGTCAAAAATGCCTAATTTTCATAGTAAAAAATCAGTCACTAATATTTCTCGTCAATAGCAATTTGTATTCCGGACATTTAGCAGTCAATACCTATATAAAATTGTCCGTTGAATCCAAAAATGTTGTCGAAAGTTATATAAGTAGAACAGTTTTTGAGATGTAGTGTATTTTCTATAAAATATGGAATTGACTGTCTCAAAAACTGACGGTACTTTCGGATTCAGCGGACAATTTTACATAAGAATTTATTGTTAAATGTTCGGAATACGAATTTTTGGGGTGACGTTCACAATATCGAAATTCATTATATCGAATTCAAAATATCGAACACTTTTTATCGAAAATCAAAATATCGAAAATACAAAATGTCGAAAATCAAAATATCGAAAATTAAAATGTCGAAAATGATAATATCGAAAATTAAAATGTCGATTTGAAAATGTCGAATAATTAAAATTTCGAAAATTAAAATGTCGAAAATGATAATATCGAAAATTAAAATGTCGATTTGAAAATGTCGAATAATTAAAATTTCGAAAATTAAAATATCGATTTAAAAATATCGAAAATTAAAATGTATGATTAAAATCGAAGTGTATATGTACAGAGGCGCCTCTGTAGATAAAGTTACGGTTATGCACCGAATTATCTTGGCTCCCTGGCTCCTAGAGATGCGCGTTTTATAGAAATGTACTCAAACTCAACAACACAACCCAACCGACCCCGCCCCATTGGCCCTCCCCCGCCCCATTGAGCAAAAAACCCAAGTAAAATGGGCAAATTCATGTTACGATAAAAATAAAACACTTTTTAATTACATAAATTAGCCCATTTTAGTTGGGTTTTTTGCTCAATGGGGCGGGGGGGGGGCCAATGGGGCGGGGTCGGTTGGGTTGTGTTGTTGAGTTTGAGTACATTTCTATATCAGAGGCGCCTCTGTACATATACACTTCGGATTAAAATAATATGTCGATTAATTGAAATATTTAAACAAAATATCAAATTCAAAATAAGAAAATATTTCGACATTTTGTATTTTCGACATTTTAATTTTCGACATTTTGTATTTTCGATATTTTGATTTTCGATAAAAAGTGTTCGATATTTTGAATTCGATAAAGTGAATTTCGATATTATGAACGTCGATATTTTATTTTCGATAAATTGAAAATTCGATTAAATAAAATTTCGATATTATCATTTTCGACATTTTAATTTTCGATATTTTGATTTTCGACATTTTGTATTTTCGATATTTTGATTTTCGATAAAAAGTGTTCGATATTTTGAATTCGATAAAGTGAATTTCGATATTATGAACGTCACCCGAATTTTTGTGGACTACAGTTATTAGTGGCTGCTTTTTCACTTTACAAATAGTCATTTTTGACTAATTCATTTTTGGAGTGTAGCTGTAACAGTGATGGATTTACGCCTAGGCTCGTGAGGCCCGGGCCTAGGGCGGCATAATTTTAAGGGCGGCAAAATTTTTGAAGTGCCAAAATTTTAGAGGCAAAAAAAAGTAAAGACAATCAATTTCAAAAATTGGTTCAATTATTTTTTATAAAAAATTAATTAATTAATTAATCACGGTTGCGGGAAAAATCCAACAATATAAAACTATGCGAGATAACTACATATATGGGTGTATTAGTTTAAAAAGTTTAAAATCCACTTGCTGCTGGTCAAAATGGTACATTGTCTCCAAGACCATTAAGGCGTCAAGCCACCAAGGAAGAAGAAGAAGAAAACATCGCGCTTCGCGCTGTAGAAAAGTCATAGCAATCATTTTAGTTTTAAAATGCTCATTATGTGTACAAGTCTCCAATTATTTTATTATGTTTCTCAACACTAAAAAAATAATTGATTGATAACTTTAAATTAAGCACTATTTTTTTTATAATTTGTGGTAGTTTTGATTTTATTTTTGAATTAAATATGAGTGGCTATCGAAAAAAATTTAGCGGTGCAGAATATCGTAAAAGAAAAGCCAATTATTTTATTATGTTTCTTAACACTAAAAAAATAATTGATTGATAACTTTAAATTAAGCACTGTTTTTTTATAATTTGTGGTAGTTTTGATTTTATTTTTGAATTAAATATGAGTGGCTATCGAAAAAAATTTAGCGGTGCAGAATATCGTAAAAGAAAAGCAGAAGAATCTATGAAAATAGATAGGTAATTTACTTAAACAAATTCCAAAAATATCTGGTTTTATGACAAGCTCAAGTTAGTCTTCTAATAATAACCAACAACCATCATGTTTATAGGTCGTAAGTATCTTGTTATGATAGCTAATAACTTTTTTTATATATAACGTTAGTCGGGATAAACATTAAATAAATGCAGTTGTTTAAATTGATTTTTTTTCTAGCCGGAATTAGAGATTTCAGAACAAGATATCGAAGAAGTACAGTCACACCCTTCTCTCTCACAAGATACGAACAAGACGCCTTCAAATTTTCCTTCATCACAAGATACTGAAGAAATCCAGTCAAGAACTGATATTTTAAAATTTAACCTACTGATCCCTTTTTATGGAATTTGAATGAAGAAACACGGGATTTCATAACTATAAACGGTATACCACGAAATGATAATACGGACTTCAAATTCCAGAAATGTTTATAGTGATAAAACA
Organism: Brassicogethes aeneus; assembly: GCA_921294245.1. Lineage (NCBI taxonomy): Eukaryota > Metazoa > Arthropoda > Insecta > Coleoptera > Nitidulidae > Brassicogethes > Brassicogethes aeneus. The sequence continues at coordinate 16,469,092 of OV121134.1, read as the reverse complement.
AGGTATTGTTCAAAAAGTTTATTTCAACGTACTTTTAAAAACGGAGAGATTCAACGCCGTGAGTGGTTAATTTATTCAGAACTAAAGGGTCTGTATTTTGTGTTCCATGCTTATTATTTGGTAGAAGTGGTGAAATGAATGCTTTTACTGGTGAAGGATTTCGTGACTGGAAAAACTCAAAAGCACGCATCGAAGCGCATGAAAATTCTGATTTTCACAAAACTAACGTTAGGCATTTTAAAGCTCGAGCAGTAGTTCACGGGCGTGTTGATCAACGTTTAATAAAACAGTTCGATGAGGAAATAGCGTATTGGAAAAAAAAATTATACCGAGTAATTTCAATAAGAGGGTTGCCATTTCGAGGAAATTCAGAACGAATAGAAGATCCCCATAATGGGAATTTTTTAGGAACAGTAGAGCTTCTTGCTGAATTTGATCCATTTTTATCTGAACATTTAAAATTGTATGCACAACCTGGTAGTGGAAATACGTCATATTTGTCTAAAACAATCTATGAAGAAATTATATTGTTGATTCAGAATAAAGTACTACAACAAATTTCCAGTGAAGTGCAATCTGCTAAGTATTTTGGGATAATTTTAGATTCTACGCCTGATATTGCACATGTAGATCAGCTTACTATAATTATCAGATATGTACGTAATAACGGTGAAATTGTTGAAAGGTTTCTAGAATTTTTACCAAATATCGGCCATAAAGCTAAATATATTCAGGCCTTCAGATACGAATCAAAACAATTAATCCTTTAGCAGATTACGTTGCTTGTGCCGCACATTCTTTAAATTTGGTAGGATCATGTGCAGTTGAATCGGTAACAGAAGCTGTCGACTTTGCAATAACTATACAATTTCTTAACTATATCTACACATCGTTGGGAGATCTTGGTGCAGCGTACAAATTTAAGAGTTAAGAGTCTTTCTCAAACTCGTTGGTCTGCTCGACATGATGCATGTTACGCATTAGAAAAAAAAAGACCTGCAATAATTGATACACTGGAATTTATTGCCGAAAGCAGAGATGAAAAACCAACTACGCGATCTGAAGCTACGGGATTGCAGCCAAATTTCAGCATTTAGAAACAGCAATCCTAGTCATTGTTTGGAATGTAATTTTAGATCGTTTTAATGCTGCTAGTAAGAAGCTTCAAAAATCTCAATCTGATTTATCATCCGTTGTATACGTTCTCTGGCTTTATTTCTTTAAGACATGAGAGACAGACAATTTTCTGAATATGAAGAAAAAGCCAAAGCACCATCTGGAGTTCACGATTATTATCATTATGATACTCGTCGCAAAAAACCCAGAAGAATTCAGCCAGACGAGTCACGGGTAAATGAAAGAACACCTTTTTCTGGACAAGAAAATTTTCGCACAAATGTTTATTTTCCTATTCTAGACACTTTGAGTGTACAATTGGCCGGGCGTAAAAGTACATATAAAAAGCTTTTCGAAAATTTCAATTTTTTTGATGATTTATCTGAAATGGATACAAACGAATTGAAAAATCTTGCCTATAAACTAGTCAGTAACTATCCTGACGATTTGGAAGAGACGTTAGGCAATGAATGTATTCATTTACATTGTCAACTTAAAGATTCCTTAGCAAATACGGAAGATGTACGCTCTGCACAAAAAATATGCAATGTATTGCATTCACGGAGTCTTCGAGATGTTTATCCGAATGTGGACATTGCTCTCCGTATTTTTTTGAGTATTCCGGCTAAAAATTGTTCAGAAGAAAGATCTTTTTCCACTCTAAAAAGTGTAAAAACCTATTTACGCGTAAGCATGGGCCAAGATAGACTTAATGCTCTTGCATTACTGTCTATTGAAGCTCAACTAGTCCAAGAAATTAATTATGACGATATAATCGACGTTTTTGCGCGGACCAAAGCCAGGAAAAAGAAATTTTTAAATTGAATAATATTAAAAAAAAATATTTATTATTTATCTGTCTAAAGTTTATAACTTATTTATTTGTCATGTATATTAGTTATATTTAAAATATATATTTCAATAAATAAAGTTATTTTAAAATAAAAATATTGGATCAAAATTAATGAAATTCATTTTATCAAAAAGGGCGGCGCATCGAACGGGGCGCATCGAGCGGCAGCAAGCCTAAATCCGTCACTGAGCTGTAATCATATTCTATCCTGTTAGGCACTTAAAATTATTCAGATATTTTTACGGTGCCTAATTCTCAGTATCCTGGCTTGTCCCACGAATAAAATCCAGTAGAAAAGTTCGTTTTATTTATTTATTATTACATTAAGGCCACAAATTAAACTAAAATTATAAAGTTTATTAATTTTATTGTTCTGAAGGCACGAAATTATCACAATTTCACAATGTATTAAAAAATCACTTTACTAGATGCAAAAAACATGCAAAAATGGATGTCTTACATGCGACGTTGTCGCTTAAAGTCCGTTACACGATATTATATTATTTAAAGTTCTTATAACATAGACTAAATTACATTTATTTATGCGTAGATAAACGTTGATTTCATTTTATTTTCTGTTTTTTTCTTAGTTTCCTGGCTCTTAATTTTTTTAAATAGGTACTAAATCTGTAATTTTTTGTTTAAATTTGTTGTTCTTTCTTCTTTAACACAAATATGTAGAAGTGTGGATTTTAAAAATACAACATTGTAGTGTAGAAGAAGTTCTTCATTACTTGTTATTAGCAATCATCAGTTCATTCGCATTAAAATTATGCCGTTACGGCGATTGGAAGCAGTTCAACTTGAGTAATTAGCGCGTTGGATACGTAAAGTCCCTAAAAGGTTGAATGTGTCCCAAAGTGTCGTAAGTCAAGCATTAAGTCTTCTTCTTCTTCTTTAGATATTGGCCTTTAATCTATTTCTGATTATTTGGCCAGCTCATGATAGGTAAGCATTAAGTCGGTATGTAGCCAGATACATACACCTTAAGATAGGATGGTGCGCATGTTGGGCGGGGCTTAAATACGTCACTTGATGAGTGTTTTTAAATCTTTAACGTGCTTTTTAATTATCTGCTGCTAAAATTCTTGTTTTTGCGATGCTGTTGGATGTTAACATGCTTGTTGTTTTTGCGTTCGGTAAGGTTCGAATTACTTTTCTGTGTTCAAATTATTGTTATTGCGTTGTGTTAACCTATTCTGTTTCTTTATATTGTTTTTGTGTTGCGTTAATTTGTTTTGTTTGTGTCGTGCCATTTGCATTTATTAAAATGCGGTGTGGCATATTTGGATGCAATTCGGACAACCAGTCCAAGAAAAACCATTTAAATAAAAACATTAAATTTAATCGATTCCCGAAAAACTTTGATTTGTGCAAACAGTGGTTAAATGCCACAAAAAGAATAGACAATTAACGTTAAGACCGCTTCTGTTTCCTATAAACATTTTCTGGACAGTGATTATAAGTTTAATTCAAAACACCAACGCTTAAACTACAGCTATAAATGTTATGAAGGACTGAAAGCATCTAATATCCATATTATAACACTTTCTTCAATATTAAGTTTAATAAAAACGCACTATGTCCAGATATTTCTCTATTTTCTTTGATAATATTACTATTATTCGTGTATTCGCACGGCAACTACTCATCAAGTGACGTCATGCGCGGCACGAACCAAAACTCCAGTATACACGTATGGGGGAGGACGTAAATGATTTACAACTTGACTGCCAGAAGAAACCGAACATTTACAGCTAACTTAACTTAACTTAAATTAACAGTTTCTTTAGGCAAGCTACTGGATTTTTTCTTGAACTCTCAGAAGAAGTTGCATACATTTAACTTAAGAACAAGAAGACGAGCTATACATCCACGGTTAACACCAAATCAACGTGCATGCAAATATCCTTGGGCGACAGAACACAAAAATTGGAATTTTCAAAATTGAAGGTATTGTCTTTGATCTGACGAGTCAAGATTTCGTTTGTATACGTGTGATGGTCAAATATTGGTAAGGAGGGAAAGAGGATAGCGATACAACGAAAATTTCATGACGCCAAACACTCCTTTTGATGGCGGATCAGTTTGCGTATGAAAATGCATTTGTTTTGATGGCCGCACTGACCTACTAGTTCTGAAACCATGACTGCTCAAAAATATCGGGATAAGGTTATAGAGCCGATAATTGTGCCATTTGCAGGTGCAATAGAAAAAAGATTTGTTTTCATCCACGATAATGCCCGCCCTCATCGTGCACGGCTTGTAAACGATAGGAGAAAATTATCATGGAATTACGAGAATGGAATGGCCAGCATTTTCACTAGACTTGAAATGTATTGAACATGTTTGGACCAAAATGTCTAGGCAATTTAATGGGCTTCAACAACCTTCAAACATTGCGACACATGGCCAGCAAGCAATCTGGAAAAACATACCTCGAGACTTTATTAATAATTTGATCATCAGTCTTTTAAACCTTAAGCCTGCGAGATTAAACTTTTATACAGCTGGTGCAAATAGCAGCAATTGCTATTTATACAAAAACTTTTGTTTTGTTACTTTTCTTATATTTCTATCTTTTACTTTAATTACACATTTCTTTAAATTTAATAAATGTTTTTTTTTGTATTATAACGTCATCAGTAAACTATTACTAAATGTACTTGATTTTTTTTATTTTAAATATATACTACGCTGATAATTTTAAATTTAATATCCACTTTAATTGTTGAGAAGTGTCACTTAAGAGCCATTCCACGCGTAACGGATACGACAGTTGCCGTGTTTTTATTTACAAAATAATATTGTTCTATTATATTACCAATGTCAAATTTTTATAAATAGTTCTAAACTAAAGCTGTTTAACAAGGTTTTTATTTGGCAAAATTAGGTATCGTGGTTGACTGTTTAATTCCTTAAAAACTAATAATTTAAAGCGTAACGGACGGGACTTCGTAATAGTACGCGTGGAATGGCTCTTAAGTGACTTAAAATAGGCTAAAAAATGTTAAACGCATAAAATGTTCTTATTAAACATCGAATTGTTGGAGGATTACCGCAAGATGCGCTAGAACAACCATTTTTATAAGTAAATCTCAATAAAAGTTTGGTAGAACTGACTCAACATATGCAAAATATATATCAGAATTGCTTCAGTACAATAACCAGTTATCTTTAAAACAATAAAATTTTACAGGTGAGAAAAACGCTCCTATAAATTTACCCAATGGTTTGAAGAAAATTTCACTCTAATTTAAAATCTAAAAAATATTAATTTATTGAAAATACCTGATTCTTGCAGTGGATTCCTCCATTGCAAAAAACTTGAAAATCATAAGCGTTTGAAATGAGGATATACTTATTGAATCACCATTTAAAAAGCTCCTCTATGCTTCCACACCCAGTGTGTCCTAATGTTATTTTTTTTAAACAAGTATGGGTAGAAATAATGTATTATAAAGTTATAAGATGTCGCAGAATAAATAGGTTTTATCCAACACACGACAGTTATTATTATTATTATTAATGTGACATTAATGACATTAATAATGTCATTTTAGATAAGTAAACTATCAAAAAACACCCATATTTAAAGTAGTATTCTATTTATTTATTACTATTTTAAGCAGAATTCAGATTGATATTAAAATTAAAGGAAAACGCTAACGGTTTATTCGAATTTGAAGTCATTGTAAAATTCGTTGGTTTATTAGAACCAGACGCTCCCATATCGGTACAGCTGCTGATACTGCTGGAAGACGCCACACTGTGGGCCAGGATTGTGTAAAACATTGAAAAATATCAAACTCAACAAATGTATCAAATTTTATAATGTAATTGTTATACTAGAGTAAAATTTAACAATATTTTGCTATTTTGCAAACTTTACCCACCAGGGCGAAATTGTAAAACTTATTGACGCTCTTGTGTTTTGTAATAGAAGATATGAGTACATTAGATGCACAACTCTGTATTTGCAGGATAAGTGATTTTAAGAAAAACACAAAAAACCGTCATTTTTGAAAAAAAAAATGCAAAAATTGTATAGACGTGCTTTTGCATCATTTCTTATTCAAAAAAGTAAAAAAAATCTTTTAAAATTAACTAGTTTAGTAAATAATTGAAATCAAAAGATTTAAAAACATAGTTTTGCATCTTCCTCGTTCAAAGACCAAGTTTTGGAAGTGAAAAGTGCAAATACCAAAAAATAACAATTAATCAGGTGATTGTTATAACAATTAATCAGGTGATTGTTATGTGGCCACGTAATGCGTATACTAGCGACGTGATTGGTGACCAATCATTGGTCTACAGCCAATACCGAGTTTTGCATCCGACAGGAAGAAACAAATACCCAGTTTTGCATCTGCGGTAAGTATAAATGTATTTTATTCTACAAATATTAACTTATGCATCTGGTTTACTTAGGTATGCAGTGCAGTTATGAACATAAATAGGATAAAATATATATTTTTTAAAAATTTGCAAAAACCGAGTTTTCCATCTAATATAGGATGTCAAAATGGAAATAATGTCACAAATAGAACTTTAAGAGCCTATATATCTCTCTGTATATTATTTATTTTTCAACAGTTTTTGTCAAATAATATAGATTTTCATAGAAAACTTATGACCGCAAAAAAAATCGAAACAAAGCCGGAGTTATGCAAACAAAAATATTTAAAATGCTATATTTTAAATTTAAGTCTTTAATAACAACTATAGAACTGCAATAACAGAAAATAATAAGTAAACAACCAGGGAAAATATAGCTTTAGTTGACCAACTTTCTTAGTCGGAATCACTATCGAAGCTTGTATTACTGTCAAAACAACCAGCTTACTGCAATAATTTCAGTGCCTCTGGGCAAAATTAATAAATATATTTTTTATTTCTAATATATATATATATATATATATATATATATATATATATATATATATATATACAGTAGGTATGTCCCTGGATAGGGTTGCCAAGAGGAGAAACTTCTTTATTTTTCATTTTACGATAAAAGTGTATTCTTTATAATAGTTTTTGCTTGTTTCAAAATGGCTAAATCAGTTTCCACCGTTTCAAATTTCCTTTCCGTTGAAGAGAAACATGAAAAAATATGTCCTTTTAGTTGAATATTTGTTTAAGTCCCAACAGTTACACGACTATTGTTTATTAAGTTTTCATTGCAACAATTCAACAAAATAATTAAACTACTAATAAATTTCACTCGATCCATTCACCACCTTCATGAACGCATAGATCAAGTCTGCGACGCAGTAAATTATTATCTTAAAAATAATTTAAATATTTCAGAAACGGTTAAATTTAGGTATATGGTATGTTATATGAAATATGCTTAGAATTTTACAAGGAATCGAAAACTAAATTCATATATAGGGTGATCCATTGAAAAAAAATAAGCTTTTTGTTTTTCCCTGTATACTGATCAATTTTCCAATTTTCTTTATACTTAGAAAAAAAGTATTTTTGTACCTACATAACCACACTTAAATTTTTTGGAACACTTAAAATAAAAAAGTTAAAGGGGGGCGACATTATAGGGGATCACCCTGTACAAATATGGCGTTTTTTGCACCAAAAATGCAGTTTATCAAGATCTACACTTTAAAACAAATCCCGTTAAAATCGCACATTAAATAAAGATTTTACAGGGGTGAGTTGCAAACAAATGTGTCAAACTGTCTATATATATATTTTTTTATATTAAAAAAAACTCAACATTTTGATTTTTAATAATAAATGTTTCTTGTTCTCAGGGTATTCTAAAATTACTCTGCCAATTTATAGGCACCACAGCTCAAACCATTAAACAAAAAAAAATTAAAAAAATCCATTAAAACGTCAAAACTTTCAAAATGACAGATCACATATTCAAAAAGTCTTTTACAATCTAGGCCTTATAACCTTTCAACTAATACCCGAATAGAGCTTTATTTTGAATCAAATTGTAAAAGACAACACAGAAAATCCTGCGTTTTCTTCTGGATAGGAAAAATTCGGCAAAAGTTTTTTTTTCGATACTAAAGCTTGAGTACTGGAGAGTATCAACAAAAATGTGATGTTAATTTTTTTTGGAAATTCGCAAAGAAATCCATAAAATGGTATAAAACCTTGAACTTGCCTGCATCTGGCCCACTCATAGTGTATGTCAAAAAGTTAATCCACCTTTAACTATAATGTCTTAAACTTAAGCGATTTGTTTAAACAAAATAAACCAGACAAGTATTAAATTTACCGACATATGTTAAACACGCGTGTGTCAACATAAAAACTCAGACATATTTCTGGTGTTTTTGTAAGCTTAATGGCCTACTTGACCGTTTTTAGCATAAAAAAAACTTGGTGTTCCATCATTATTCAAAATTGACTTTTTCAATGTTTAGGGAATTTCTGGCCCACAGTGCGCCGACGCATTAGAACCTTGTATTTTTTTCTGAAATTTATATTTTGTTATGCACGGATTCTTCTAGGTATCCTTCTGCTACCGTCGAGGACTTCCATCCTCCGTGATGCTGCAAAGTAGTCATGTTAGCCCCTGCATTGGCCAAAAGAATCGCCGAAGACCTTCTCAGGCAATTCCAAATGTGTTACAGACTATACTTTTTCTACGTTTCCAAAAAATACCTACCATAAAAAAATAATATAAATGGGAGAAAGTGAGGTTGGATCGGTTTTTAGATAATAAACACAGAGATGGCGCCACCAGTGTTTATTCTGTCATCCGATGATAGAATATTTCATTCTGTAAAACTATATCACAAAACTATATATAATATATTTATTCTACTCCTATTACGGAAATTGACCGTTCTAATATCACTTTTATCTATGGAATGACATATATTTCGTAAAGTGAATGAAATATTCTATCATCGGATGACTCGTGGCGACATCTCTGTTTTTAATATCTAACAAATTTTAGACCGATCCAACCTCACTTTCTTCCAATTAAATTATTTTTCTATGGTATTTTTTGGAAACGTAGAAAAATTATAGTCTGAAACACGTTTGGAATTGCATATTCCGCTCTCGTGAAACCATCAAACTCGCCTTCGGCTCGTGTGACAAACTCTTCACTCGAGCGGAATATGCTGTATTCCAAACTTGTTACAGAATATACTATTTTCTACTCCTATTACGGACTTTGATCGAACGTTCTAATATCACTTTTATCTATGGAATGACATATATTCCGTAAAAGTTACAGAATTAAATATTCTATCATCGGATGACAAAATAAACACTCGTGGCGACATCTCTGTTTTTAATATCTAACAAATTTTAGACCGATCCAACCTCACTTTCTTCCAATTAAATTATTTTTCTATGTTTTTTTTGGAAAAGTAGAAAAAGTATAGTCTGAAACACGTTAGGAATTGCTTATTCTGCTCTCGTGAAACCGTCAAACTCGCCTTCGGCTCGTGTGATAAACTCTTCACTCGAGCGGAATTGCTGTATTCCAAACTTGTTACAGAATATACAAATATTATTAGATTGGTAAAGTATAGAAAATTCCATTTCTGCAAAATTTATCGGCGTTTGTTCTCTTGATTTATGTATATTATTAATTTTTTTGTGTTTTAACTTTTTACAATTTTATTATTTTTTGTTACATTTCTCTTAATAAATATTCAATTTATGTTAACATTATTATGTTATTATTTTTTGTAGATTTTTTTTATTTTTATTAAATATTTTTAATATACCTGTGTTTTTTTTACTAAAAATTACACATATATTTAAATCTACCGAAATTTTATCATCTTCTACCGAAAATTTTCAAGGAATCTACCGATAAAATGTTGGAAGAAGTTGGCAACATTGACTGAGACGCAAGTAGCTTTGATTTGATCACAAAGCTTATTAATTATTATCTCATAAAAAACGATTTCTTCCACTTGTTGGATAAAACATTGTATGCGACTCGTGTATTATGTTTCCTAAGTCACTTGAGAATTTATAAATCTTTCTCGCGTCACGCGAGTCGCGTGACTTATTTTCAACATAACACACTAGTGCCATAAATTACTAATATTTTAAAGTTCATCATCATCAAACCTCATACCATAAATAATAAATTTTTTCTACTCCCACCTTTAAAACGCACTCTATCGTACATGTTTCCATGACACTAAGTGACCTTTTAAATACACATTGACAAGTTGTGGCTTTACGGCGCTTTAGTCACGGGCTGAAGTTAGTTTTAAGTTAGTTGACAGTTGTCAAATGTCATACAATCGTTAAAATAAAGTGCCTTTCTTAAAATAATACTAAATGTGAAAATTATTTTATTATCTCAATACAAAAATACAAAAATACAAAAATATTAAATAGTTTCTCAACGGCAATATTTGAAAAGTTTATATGAACATTGTACTGACCTTTTAATTTCGCCGGCAGTAAACTATAACTTAAATTCGGGCACGGACTTTATTGTAAAGTCCTCATAAAACATTTCCTTTACTTTCACTGTCAAAAACTGTCAATTTTCAAGATACATTTCGATTTATAACCTTTATAATTGTGTTTATAAAATGTAAAAATGTGACATTTGACAGTTTCCCCTGTTGTTTCATAGATGGCGCTCTATACAAATTTTAGATTTAATTCATTTTAAGATAATAATAAGTATTTGTCGAAGAAAAAGTATAGTATGCACCTCGTTTATAAACTTTTCTATACACTCATTAACTTAAGCACTCGCTCGCAAGCTCGCTCATGCCTAAATTAAATTCGTGTATAAAATGGCTTTTATCAAACTTGATACATAATATACTATTAAACTTTAATCTCCTTAAACACTTGACAGGCAAGTAGGCTATAGCTATATTGATTCCCACAGCTATATTATCAAAATCATTAAATGAACAAAACCAAATAAAAGTAGAAATGGTAAATGCGCAAAATTAACGTTGCCTACTAATGAAACTATTTAAGTGCCTAAGCAAACACTTAAAGTACTTTACATGCGCATACATATTAAATTAAATTTATAAAAGAGATCACACGATTGCCCAATTTAATATGCAATGTTCTTTCAACACGCCTTAAGCCCCGGTAAGTGAGCACTTAAGCTTTTGACCTTTAACCTTTGTTTTTTGCAAACTCATGAACGCTTTATTTAGTACGTATGATTGCCATACAAATATATATATATATTGTATGGCAATCATATATCCTAATATCAAACCCAAATTTTCAATTGGATTCCAATTATTGGAATGACAAAGGTCCGAAACTTCCCGGGTGGCTGGAAATTTTGGTAAATTTAATAAATGCCAGCAAGATATCTAAATCTCTATAAACAATAATTGTTATCAAGATATGTTTTGCAATATTTGAAACAACAAAAACGAGAAGTTAGGATTTTATACGTTAAATATTCTATTTTGAGTCAAAGTTTGCAATTTAATATTTAATTAAAAATTAATTCAGGAATGTTGAAATTAAAGTGAGTTTTGTCATGTTTAATGCTTTAAATTTCTACTATTAAAAGACTTGTTGAATTGTTAAAAGGGGTAAAAGTGCCAGTGCATTGTTAATTGAAGAGGATGAAGTCCTTTATTATTAAAAATGTTACCTCACCTGAAGGGGTTGGGTTGTTTTTTATAAATCTACTGGGGTTAACAAAATTACAGTTCAGGATAATTGTCAATGTTTAAATTAGACAATAATAAACAAAAACGTTTTTCCTTAAAAACTTAAATATCAAGTATTTAAGAAACACGTATACTTAAAAAAGAAGAAAAAAAATCAAAAATACCAATGAATGAACACCGTTATTAAAAGTCCTGCATCAATAAATAAACCCCGTCTAATCAATGTAATTTTAATCTTTTTTACTTTAAAAAAACCTCGGAAATTAACTTTTCTTGGCAAAGCAGTTTTTTTCAATATATTATTTTTGGAGTGCAAAATTTTTTTATCGTTTTGACTTTAAAATCATCATTTTGTTTTCTTGTTATTTGCTTAGAAAAATATTTATTTTCTGCACAATAACAAAATTATTTACTTTTACGTCGTAATTGTCAATATCCTTTGTAGGCTTTTATTTAATAACTTTTTATTTCTTATTTTTTTTATTTATAGGTACATTATTTTCCTCTGCTTTGGGCTTTCTGTCCTCTGCCTTCTTCTTAATCGACATTATTCTCATTTGGGGGCCACCGCAGACACTTTTTACAAAGGTCTTCTTTAGAACTTGCAGCACTTGTTCCAGGTACTACTCTGTCAGAAAGCACTTTGAGTTTTGGTACATTGTTAATTTCTTTAGTATTATATTTTCTATTATCACGGTTATTTACGTCTATATCACAGTTGTTGTATGCTAAATTTCCTTTATTGGTATCGTCCTCTTATGTTTGGTCATTATTTGACAGTTTTTCTTCCGTTTAATTCTCAAAAGATATATATATGTTCCATTAACTTCTGATTTTTTCTCTTTGGTATCATCATCTTTTTTTTGGTCCTTATTTGACTGTCCAGGAATCTCCATAGTTTAATTCTATGTTTTCAGCCTACGCAGTTGAATTTGATTCCCCAAATTGACCGTTCTCATCATTTAGTTACTCAAAAATAATATTATCAAACTCTATTGGTATTAACTGTAATAATAATGGTGTAATAAATAGTGCATCCTCATTCGTTGCTTCGTGTGGTGTCCACGCACATTTTTGGTGAACATTGTAAATATCTATACTAGCATCAGAACAATTGTCTTTAAATAATATTCTAAAACTTTTTTGATGATTTTAAATCACCTTTTGTAGGTTTCTCAGTACTATTTAAATAAAGTCCGTTAGAAAAAATTTGATTTTGCCTCTTCTTCTTGTAAAACAAATTATTCTCCCATTTCAGAGAATTTGTCTTGGGGTCATTCCACCTTACTCGGGGATTTTTGTCCCACCCGTCACAATTAAAAATTGTGAGTAAAAACTACAAGTTATAAAATTTATTTAAAAATATTGTTTTATTATGCTTTTAATAAGTTATAAGCACAATAAAAATATTATTATAAAATATTAATTTTATAACTTGTGGTTTTTACTCACAATTTTTAATTGTGACGGGCGCGCCCGGGCGGGACAAAAATTACCGAGTAACGTGGAATGCCCCCTTAATTCGTGTACTCTTACTGACTAGCTACAAGTGGTAATTTCGCCTTAATGAAAAATGAAAAATCTTTCGCAGTCGGTGCTAGTGGATACAATCCACAACATATGAAACCATTAAATGCTTTTTATAAAAGAGGTGCAAAAGTACTTTTTGTTATATATATATTAGATATTTTTTCATGTGCACTTACGGTTGACTCGAAACGGTTGGGTGACTTGAAACATTTTGTAACAATTGAAAAAATATGCGTGGCAACCATGCATTTATAGTTTAATTTATGAGCGCAGTTTTCGCAGCTAAGCTCAGCGTCGCCGAGTCGGTGTACACACCCCTTAGTTTATCAAAATGCTTGAAAGCGGGTTAATCGATGATTTAAAAAACTGCTATCACCTGCTTACTTTCAAATATTTTTTATTTAGCCAAATTGCAAAAGGTGTTTAAAACATCAGTCTATGTTTCCATTCAGATGCCGAGGTTCCAACTTAAATAGTAAGTTTATTCAAAATAGGTTCTTTTTCAAGACACCCGGAAGGGAGGGTGGCTTGAAAAAGAGGGAAAATACAATAAACTTGCTTATTTAATAATTTAATTTACTCCCTTACAAAAATTAAACTGTTCCCTTTAAACACTAAGTTGTAACTGTTTTAAAATATACCGTCCTATCTATGTTTTCTACACGCTTTTTTTTCTTGAATATTTGAAAAACAGGAATTGTACCAAAAATTGCTTATTTGGTCTTTCTGTAACGACCCCTCAAGTTGTCGGCTAGATGAGTGTAGTATTGGTTTTTGTAATAAAGCACCTAAAGCAACTAATAAATAAACAATCTTTATATATGTTTAATCCTCTATATATTACCTAATACTTAAGCGCGTACAAGTAATGAATCACATAGTACACTACATCCCTTCTTTGTTAACAATATTTTTTTACAAAGTACCTATTTTCCACAGCATCAATTATATAATAACAATAATATTAATAAGAAATCTTCACTTAAACTTTAATACACTGTTGGCAATAAATACATATATTATTATTAATTTACTTTTCCTTGTCACTATTGTCTTCGCATTCGTTTTCCACTACTTTCCATTCTCCTTCCATTTTTTTCAAGTGAACTACATTACGCCTAAAAGTCTGACCTGTTTCTTCATTTTCCACGTTAATATCACTTCCATTTTTTTCTACTATTGTGTGTGGGATTGGGTTAAAATTAGAGGTTAATTTGTTTTGTTTACTCATATTTTTTAGGTAAACTTTATCTCCCAATTCAATAGCGTCTTTTTTAGCTTTTCTTTTTCTATCGCTGTATTCCTTTCCCTCACATTTTTTAACCAAGTCCTGATCTCGTACTTCTTCATCGGTTATTTTATTCTCTAAATTAATAAGTGTTGGTATCTTGTCCCGAAACTGCCTTCTGAAAAATAGTTCAGCTGGTGTTTTGCCTGTCGTTGAATGTGGTGTTGCATTGTACATCATTAAATAGTTTAAAATTTCTTGTTTCCAGTCAGTTTTTAGACTCTGACTTATCTTAAGTCTTTTAACAATGTCTCTATTTTGCCTCTCAACTTCTCCATTTTGTTGGGGCCAATAGGGTATAGTGTTGTATAATCTTATACCTGACGTTTTACAAAACTCTTTAAATCCCTTGCAGTTAAATTGTTTTCCATTATCTGCAGTGATAGACATTGGAAATCCTAGTCGTGTAAATATTTCTTGGAGTGCTTTTATTGTATTATCAGCAGTTATTGTTGTCATAATTTTTATTTCTTTATAACGACTAAAATAGTCTATTATAACAAAAAGATAATGTCCGCTAGGCAATGGACCTAAGAAATCTATAGCTACATCTATCCATGCTTCTGCTGGCAGCTCACGTCGCTTCATTGGGTTTGGTGGATTTGGGGCAGAGATTAAAGTGCACCCCTTACAATTTCTGACTAATTTTTCTGCGTCTGAATCAATCTTTGGCCACCAAACTTTAGTTCGTAGTCTGTTTTTCATGGCAACTATTCCTGGATGTCCTTCGTGAGCGGCTGCCAAAACGGGTTCTCTTAATTTCTTTGGAATAACGATTTTATTTCCTCTTAATAAAATGTCATCATAAAAGCACAACTCTGACGAAAACGGTACAAAGTGCTTAATTTCCTTATCCAATTCGTTTGTAAAAACCCATTTCTTTACCTTATTAATTTCGTCATCATTTTGGGAATTTATCTGAATTTCTGATAAAGATATAGCTACTGGTCTTGAATGCTCAATAATTTGTTGTATGTGTTCTTCATTATCAAAAGATTTATTTGGCAAAATATTTGGACATAATCGAGAGATTGGATCTGCTATATTGCTTTTTCCTGGCCGATAAAGGACTTTAAACTTATAGGACTGTAACCGAAGGACCCATCTTTCTATTCGAGCACATGGTTTTGATTTTGCTCCAAATATGACTTCCAGTGGCTTGTGGTCAGTTACAAGTTCAAAGTTTCTTTTACCATATAAGTAAATATGGAACTGCTCGAAGGCCATACTAATGCCAAAGCCTCCTTTTCAGTTTGACAGTATCTTTTCTCACATTCAGTTAAACTTTTGTTTCCAAAAGCGATTATTCTAGGTCCTTCTGAGTCAAACTGTATTAATACCGCTCCCAACCCAACAGGACTGGCGTCTGCTATAAGTTGAGTTCTGTCGTCTGGGTCGTAATAGCCCAACGTTTTAATGTGGGAGAGAGAATGTTTTAGTTTTTGAAAAGCATTATTTTGTTCTTTTTTCCAATATTTTTCTATATTTGCATTTTTTGCTAGCTTAAGACGTAATATTGTTCTTAGTGGTTCTGTTAAAGTGGCTAAATTAGCAATCCACTTGCCTATATAGTTTATTAGTCCCAAAAAGCTTTGCAGTTCATCTATAGTGTTAGGTGGTCGGAAGGTGTTAATCACTGATATATATTTATCCAACGGTTTAATGCCTTTTGGAGATAGTTCATGCCCAAGAAATTCTAATTTCGTTACGTTGTATACACATTTTGTTTCGTTTAGAAAAACATTGTTTTCTCTTAGGGTATCAATGGTAATCTGTAACCTTTTATTGTGTTCTACTTTGTCTTTCCCAAAAACTACAATGTCATCAATAAAGTTAACTGTACCATCACAAGGTGACAATATTCGTTCCATAGTTTTTTGAAAAATTTCGTGAGCACAAGATATTCCAAACATCAGGCGTTTGTATCTAAAAAGGCCTTTGTCGGAAATAAATGTTATGTGTCTAGACTCCTCGTTTATCTCAATTTGATGAAATGCGTTTTTGATGTCCAATCTAGAAAAATGTTTTGCTTTTCTAAACTTTGTAATAAGCTGGTTCATTGTAGGTAAGGGGTGATTTTCTCTTCGTACCCATAAGTGAAGATTTCTAACGCTCTTTTCCATTTTTCCCATCTCACTCCGACTGAACTTGAGTCACCATTGCAATCGAAAGGTTCTAACGCATTTAGGTTTGACATTGTTTTTACCTAAAATTATTTATTTATTTATGTATTTATTTATGTATTTTAATTAATTTAATATTATTATCATTATTTTTTTTATTAAAAGAGTTTACGTTTACGTACATTGTACGGTTAAGAATTCAAGAAAACAATCGCTAAACCGAGGAAAATAATTAAAATATTTAGATTTTTAACGATGTAAAAACAATACTTTAATAAAAAATTTACGGTTGTTTTTATCCAATTTTATTCAAGTTCTGAGCTTTTAAAAACAATAAAAAAAACCTCAACGCAAAGTCATAAAAAAATAAGCCAAATTGAGAAATTTCTTTATTTTCAATCGAAAAAAAAAACAATAGAATGGAAAGTCGGCACAAAATGGGAATAGTGGGGTTAAATACTGTCTTAGTTAAAGTTTTTTTTTGAGACAAAAAAATTGAGAATCGAAGGTTTCAGAATTCGAAAAATGACGGTTTTATTGAAAAAACTGAAATATTTCATATATCGTGACTTCCGAAAAATTGTTTGTATTTTTTTCTGAAAACTACATTTAAAAACAAAAATTTCAAAAAAAAAACGTGCCGAAAGGTCAATTTGTGAAAAAGTTATTTTTTTGGGTCGGGTAAAAAAATCTGAAAAAATTCAGAAAAATGTCTTTGGTAGGATAGAAAATGATAAAAAAGTTTAAGCGAAATCGAAGGGGGTCGGGTCAAAACCTCGGTGATTTGGCATGGATTGCCCCATATGTTTAATCCTCTATATATTACCTAATACTTAAGCGCGTACAAGTAATGAATCACATAGTACACTACAATGAGAATCATAATTTACTATAGCATAATAAAAAATAAGGAGTGTATCAAATTCCAAAGTGAAAACTTATACCTAACACTTAATACATGTTTAAAACAAATATTTAAAATTATATCTAATATTTTGGTACCAACTGTTGTGATGTATCTTGTAATGCATATGATTCCGATAAAATTTAGATTTAAATGCAGGCCCATAACCAGGGTGGGACTAAAGAGGGCTTAGCCCCCTCTAAAATTTTGAGAGCAAAAGATACTTGTTGAAAATTCAACTTTCAATGTTTTAATTTCTAATTACAATTTCATTTTATGAGCTTCATTTTAAAATGTATTTTTACTAATAGCTTTCATTATTGGTGTTTGTTTTGACTTTTTCTCTTTTTTTTAATTTTGGTATCTTCTTGTTTAATAATGTATGGCTGCACACATTTTTTTCAGCAAAGTACTTTGCTTTCGTATGGAAACGCAAGTGGAGTGTTTTTAGGTGATTGGTTACCATTCAGTGGTACAATTTCAACAAGAGTGCTGGCTATCGATATGTATCTGCTCAAAAAACCGCGCAAAAATTGAATTTTAAAGTTATTCTGTAACTTATTTTCCCTGTCACCATACTGCTCCAATTATTTGACACCTTTCATTGTATATAGTTTTTTACAATCAATAAAGACATTATTATTATTATATAGTAAAAAATACGAGCCCTCTCAGAGCCCCATCACAGCCACACCTAGGATATACGATGGTTACGGCCAGAGATATATTTCTGGTTACGGCCCTGTTTAAATGAATGTGTATTTTTTATTAAAAATATGTTAAATAAAATATTCAAACGAGGAACAATTTTGTTGTTAATTAGTTATAATAAAAAACAAATATCTATATGAAATATAAAAATAAAAATCTAGCAGATTTTGACCTATTTGCCATGTTCAGAGTTCCGATTATGGGGGTGATTTTCTTTTAAATGCCGACTTTTTTAAAGATTTTGCCGACTTTTGAATCAAAATGAAATTTATTTGACTGCTTGTAAGCAATATAAATAATATTTTTATAAAGGACTCGATTCGTGAAAAAAATAAATTTGTTTGAAGATTAATAGCAAGAGTACAACTGCCATTCCAGGGTAACGGATGCTACACTTCGTACGATATTTTTCAATAAAATAAAGAATTTAACAATGTAGACCTTGCATTCTTTTAGGCAGTAATGAAGAACAAACGGACAATACCTGGCTTTAACAAATAAAAGCGGTACAAACTTTCTGTTATTTTTATATATTGATTTTTAAATTTGCGTAACGACGCTACAGCGAAAAGTAGTGCTATTTTATAATAACTATATTTGAAATTCTTTTGCAAAATAAATTAAAGTTATCAAATAATTTTCCTATTCACGTAAAGATACAGTAATAATAAGATGTCATGTATATAAAATAAAAATTTTATTTGTGGATAGTTGGCACGTGTTTCTTATAGCCCATCAGTAAGACTGCGGCTTTTACAAGATTTAAATTTTTTGACTTCATCTTCCTCCAAACCGTTATTTTGACATTGCCACCGATTGCATCTACAGCTCCTTTCCCTTGTGACGTCGCGAAAAAATTCCACTATGGTGATGTCTACAAATAACATAAATTACTAAAAGTAAATCTAAACATTAGGAACTTCTTCTAATTTTTTAAAAATCTTTTGGAGAAAAATATAAACCGCGTATAGAGGATCCAAATTACACAAGTAAAAATTGTTATTTGCTTATGAGACCAATTTTGATTTGTGAGTGAATAATTCTTAGCGAAGTCAATTTTGCACTATAACAGTACGGTTTTGAAAAATCTCTTTCTTTTGGTAATTAAAATATTTTTTTCTACTACCTTACTAGAAAACTTAATTTTCCACCCCCCGAGCGAAGGAAAAAAATTTTCCTCTCTCTTTTTTTTTTAACAATTTTACATTAGCAAGAGTTTTTGTACCTTGTCTATTTGATTTTGTAGGAAAAAGATTTCATCCGCGCTTGTTCAACCATTCTTTTAACAAACTTTATTCATTTTCATATCGCTCTTTCGATTTTTAAGGAAGGAAATTAATTGCAAATATTCTTGCCTCTTTAGCAAGATCTTGCGGCAGGTCTTCTTCGCTAGAACTCATTTTCAAAACGTAGGAAGAATTTAAAATTTATGATAAACATTCTGACAGCTTATAAAAACTGTTATGTTTGTATTACCAAAAATACCATAGCAACAAAGCGTTGTTAACATAACGTCGGCGACGCAACACCTACCTACACTGAAAGAAATATATGTTTGTTTTAGCAATGTATGTGGTAGTCTATATATGAAACATAAAATATATTTACCTTAACCATTTTTATATTTAGTTTTAACATATTATGTTAAAACTAAATATAATATATGTTTGTTTTAGCAATGTATGTGGTAGTCCATATATGAACCACATACATTTGCTAAAACAAACATATATTTCTTTCAGTGTACTTAATATTTTGTCATAATTTTATAGCCCTATACCGGGTAAGTAAAAGGAACCGAAACGCTTAAAAAAACTATATACGTACCTCAGGAGGAAAATGCGTTTCCTCCCTTGAATATTTAATGCCCTTCGCTTCGCGTCGGGCATCAAACTATTCGCGGGAGGAAAAGCACTATTTTCCTCCCATGGTATGTAAATAGCTATTCCTGCACTTTTTTAACACTGCAATGTGTTTAAAAAAATCCAAGTTGTTTTTCCATTTCGTTGACGGCTGCAGCTTCTTTTTCTTTAATCTACACATCAGTCCATTTTTTTTATTTCAATAATATTTCAGAATAGATATTTAAGTAATACCAAGGCAAAATTCAAATCTTTGTCACAGCTGGGACACGCTACTCTGCTGGCCATAAAGTCCTCGCTATTTACATCAGAACATACTTTATCTAGCAAATCTCTGCATGTTGATGGATATGCGAGAATCACACATGTAATGCTTCTTTTAAAAACTAAAATTCGTATAATATCTGCACACACAGACATTGTGCGGCATATCAGATGAAAGCAAAACATGTTTTGGATGTAATTCATAAAATTCTTTTTTATATAATGCAAACGCTTCTTTTACAGTCATAGGTAATTAAGTGTATTTTTTCTCGGTTGCCTGAACTTACATCCTTTACACTGACAGTATCTCTTTTAACTGCTTATGTTATTTCTGATATAGAACTCCTTGATATGTTCAGTGGTCTCGGTATTGTATAAATACTGAATATAACGTGGTTAATTTTCTTTAATACCATCCGGAATTTTATCATGTGCCAAATATTTAATAATCGTCATTTGTTTTTCAGGACAAGTTGGTAATACCTTGTTTACCTTAGATATTGCTTTGCCAAATGTCTGTTTACAATTGTATGGCCAAATAATGTTTTTGTCGTTTTCGCTCTTTTCATTTTTATGTTGCCTAATTTTTTTTTGTTCATTGTCATTTTCTTTCCTTTTCCGTTCGTTAATTTTTTGTCTGTACCGAAGCATTCGTTCTTTTTCGCTTTTTTATCTAAAAAAAAAGAAAGAGGTATGGTAATTTTCGTATATTACTGTTTTACTGTATAGTTATACCTACTAGATGTGCCAAAAACATCCCACATTGGGAAGAAATAATAAAATAAAACGTTTAATTGTCATATAAATTAAGCAAACTACATTTTGGCCATACCTGTATACTATAGTTTAATTATAGCTTTCGACGTAACATACGCTACATTTTTTCACCCAGGGACGGACAGTTTGGTACGGTGTCCGGGGTCCTCGATCATATAGGGGCCTCCAGACATAAAGAAAATTGTTAAATAATATAATAATCATTTAAACACCATTGCACACACATGGCATAGTGCCGAGGGCATCCGAATATTTTAAAAGAGAGTGGGCATATTTTGCAGCGAATATGGGACACCGAAGTGCACCGTTCGAGATCATTTTGCTTATAAATGCAAAACGCTATAGCGTTTTATATATATAATATATATATATATATATATATAATGATGCTCGAAGGGAGCAAAACATCACCACTTTATTTCAAGGAGTACGGATTCACTCGGTACTGTATACCGTGAAAATACGGTATATATTTCAGGAAAATTTTCTGCTATTCTCACTGTAAAATAAACTTAATTAATTTTTTGTAATGGCCGTTTTTAATCACAAGCTCAAAAAATATCTGAATCGTTTTTGAAATCAGTTTAATATGTTGCTTAATTTAATGAAACATGACCTTAAAGAAGGGCTATTCAGGGCCATATTACACATTAGGCAGGCAATTGCCTTATTCCTATAAAAAAAATAGGCGCCTTGTCCCCAACCAACTTAAAAAAATAAAAATTGTTACCAAAAATAAATTATGTTAACAACAATTATAAGTACGGTAAAGTACCGAATATCCTTTACTGTTTTTATTATTTTTATAAAAATGCGGCTTCCTTTGTAATAACGTGTAAAGACGACAAAAAAGCGTGCCGCAAATTCGCTTCTGTTTTCATGCCAAGTACATAAATTTATTTCAGATGAAATTAATCAGGTGTTATAACATCACCCATAATATAACAAGTGGTATGGTTAATAACCATACCATTGGTTATCATCGATGATATTTTCGAATTGAAACCGAGATGCAGACGCAGGACGAGTGAAATGTGCTGCTTCGGTTTCAATGAGTGTATGACTGTAGGGAGGTGAAAATATCACAGCTAAACGCTCGGACACGTAAACTTAATTTTTGGTCGTTGATTACAAATGGTTTAGCTGTATCAGGTCAAAATTCAAAGATATTGGAAACACCCTGTATAAATTTAAACACCCTGTATAATTTTTTTAAAATTAAGTTTGGCGGGGCCCACACATCAGTTCCAAATTTAAAAAATATCAAATTCTTGCAAAATTTAAAGTTAATTGATCAAAATATACACGTGTCCCTAAGGGTTTTTCTTAGATAATTTAGGAAATTTGAAATATTTTTTTTATTGAGTATAATTGAGGATATTATATTAAATGAAATGAAAAGCATCAAACTGTTGGCACAAAAGGTAAATTATATTATTTTACAAATTATAATATACCAGTGTGTTCCCGGATCGGATTTCCAATAGGAAAAACTTTTTTAGACCTGATACAGCTCAGTGGCGGCTGGTGGATTTTAAGTATACCAATATCTCAGTTATTAGACATGGGACCCACACCAAATTTATAATAGTTTATATTGACATTAAATAAACAAGTTCGGCGCAAACAGAATTTAAATTGAAGTTTGCGAAAAAAAGTTAGTTTTTCCTGTCGCCCACCCTGCCTCCAGGCCCCCCTATTTGAGATAATTCAAATTAAAGTGATGCAATTTATTATCCACTATAAAAAAAAAGTAAAGTAGAGTAGTAACGCCATCAACCTATCCAGCTTACAGACAAAGCCTATAAGGTTCGGTTCTTCAGCGGGACCTACTGTTTAACGTGGAATCCGAACCACGGTCCTCGATGAGTTAGACTCATCTACCGACTTTCAACGCGCACAACACCCAAGGCTGTGACCGGGAATCGAACCCGCTACCTTTCGGACGCAGTTTGTCTCGGCATAGTCGCCTAACCCACTGCGCCACCGTTATCCACTATAATTTATCGACAAATTTAAAATTTTATTTAAAAAATCAAAATATTACAGTTTTTATACCATTTTAAATAATTTTTTATTTTAATAAAATAAATAATAAAAATTTAAAATCAAATAAAATCTGTAATATTTGGATTTTTTGAATAAAATTTTAAATTTGCCGATAAATTATAGTAGATAATAAATTGCACCACTTTAATTTGAATTATCTCAAATAGGGGGGCCTGGAGGCAGGGTAGGCGACAGGAAAAACTAACTTTTTTTCGCAAACTTCAATTTAAATTCTGTTTGCGCCGAACTTGTTTATTTAATGTCAATATAAACTATTATAAATTTGGTGTGGGTCCCATGTCTAATAACTGAGATATTGGTATACTTAAAATCCACCAGCTAAACCGAGCACGGATTTGGAATCTACGACCAAAAATTATGTTTACGTGTCTGTGCGTTTAGATGTTATATTTCAAAAGTTAAAAATTTACTACAGTGTTATTATTAATAACTTATTAATCATACCACGAGTTATATTTAGTGAGAAAATATAATGAATTTTATGATTTAAAAAATTGTCAGTTTGACATTTAAAATTAAAATAAGCTTTAAAATATAAAAAGACTTTAATAAACTATATTTATTCAAACTTACCTTAATTTCATTATCGTTTACACCAACCCATCGATCTTTTAGAGTTTATAATTTATTATTTTAATGATAAAACAAACACAGGATTTAAATGTCAACAAATGTTAAATCAAGAAAAGTGTCAAAATCCTTAGTAACGTGTAAACAAGGTGATAAATAATATTGTCGCTAGGATAAAATGCGTAACTATCGAATACTGGCATTTTATTGGTTCTAATATTAATGAATTGTATTGTCGAACCCATAACACATAGAAGATTCACTTGAAGGCGGTGCTCGATTACGCAAGTAGAATAAGAGATTTTATTATTTACTCTCTAAAAATGAATTGGTCAAAAATGACTAATTGCTACAGTTCTTAGTGGCAGCTTTTTCACTTGTACCATGGTTAACCATGGGATACCATGGTATTAAAAAAACTTGAAACATAATTAAGGTATCTAAAAATGAATAATTACTACAGTTATTAGTGGCTGCTTTTTCACTTGTACCATGGTGAACCATGGGATACCATGGTATCCCAAAATTTAACAGCCA
Organism: Brassicogethes aeneus; assembly: GCA_921294245.1. Classification (NCBI taxonomy): domain Eukaryota; kingdom Metazoa; phylum Arthropoda; class Insecta; order Coleoptera; family Nitidulidae; genus Brassicogethes; species Brassicogethes aeneus. The sequence goes on along the minus strand of OV121134.1, from coordinate 16,444,867 downwards.
ATTCTTATGTAAAATTGTCCCCTGAATCCGAAAATACCGTCAAAAATTATGAAAGTAGAGCAGTTTTTGAAATAAAGTCAATTCCATATTAAATGGAAAATTGGCTATATATCAAAAATTCTTTTAATTTTTTACCTTTTGACGACATTTTCGGATTCAGTGGACAATTTTACATAAGAATTTGCTGTTAAATTTTGGGATACCATGGTATCCCATGGTTCACCATGGTACAAGTGAAAAAGCAGCCACTAATAACTGTAGTAATTATTCATTTTTAGATACCTAAATTATGTTTCAAGTTTTTCTTTGCAGTTTAACGTAAGGATTTATTTTTTGTTAATTTAACCAAATTACTGTTCAGTATACTGAACGGGTACGCGATGTAAGAGGAACCTGCTGCTGGAAGGATTTGTATGTTTATGTTCGGTGATAGCAGCCTGTGTTTGATAGTTAAGGTGGATTTAGCCAACATTTAATGTAATTTAGTGTAACTTTAAGTAATTTTATGTAATTTAACGAAAAATTGTGCCATTTATACAACATTTAGTCCATGTTTGCGCTTATAAGCGCAATGTAGACGTAATGTTTTTTTAAACCGATTTTGGCAAGACTGTGGTTGACTGAATGATAATTATCTGTACTTTTAAACAATATACAAATATTTTAAGCACAAAACAATATAGGTAACTAACCTTTGCAAATAAGGATAATATTGCGCCGCGCATGTGCAGATTCATTTTTATGTTATATAATTTAAGAAAAGTAAAAAATTGGCCAACTTTACATAACATTTCTTTTTAACAAAAGCAACAATGCTCATTATATTTGTTTTGAAGTTTATAGTCATAATAAAAAACCAACCCAATTTTCGAAAAAGCTTTTTATAAAACATTTTTATTTGTTTCAGTTTTTATCCGCAGTGATGTTAAAGGACTACGTAACCGCATTAAAATATTGCAAACTAAGTAAGTAAGAATGTATTGCAAAAGTTTTCCATAATTTCCATAATCGTATCTTTGAAGTCGCTAGCAAGTCAAATTAACTAATTAAAACAGCGATTCCGCGAGTCGCGTCTTTTCCAGCGGAATTGCGTAATTACAAATGGCATAATCGAATTTAGTAAGTTACTATCTTTTCAACGATACTTTGATCCAATTACATAATTGATCATTTGTTTTGTTAAATATTACATATACACTGTAAAGCGCGATGCTTGAGTATTTAAGTAGGACTTAGTATGGCCCGAACAAATTTTTTTTTAATAGTTAAAATTTACAAAAACACATTTTTGTTTACTCCTTTTGACATTGCTTGGATTTTTCCGTGTATAATGGTAACCTTTATAACCGCTCCGCCTAATAACGGGAATATTAAACTCATCATTTCCTTAGCTAGGCCGATTTCATTATTTACTTAGTAGGAAAGCCAGCAATACGGAGTATACCTTGAACGATAAACCAACTTAAACATATATCATTTTATTTTTTTAGCCTTTTTGGGTTGCCAGGTCTGATTCAGTCCTGATGCCCCTTAATTAATTAAATAAGTGTCTTTTTAGGATATATTTATATACAACATTAGGCAAACCGCTGCAGCGCGCTGGCTCTTGGACTAACTGTAATTTAAACCAATAGGATTTTAAATTGGAAGAGAGTGTGGTTGAAAAATGACTGACAGATGTCAGAATTTTTTGACATATCGCCGTTGAAAATACATAAAGGCTTATTTCGTGTTTGTTACTAAGCAAATATGTACGATATTAAATAATAAAAGTTAAAATATTTTTGCTTAGTATAGAAAAGATACGTCTTTACGTGTTTTCAGTTATACGAGGGACGAATATAATGATCTTTAAAATCGAATTTAAGTGAGGTTAGAACCGGCTGACAGATGTATACTCTCTTAAAATGAATTAGTCAAAAATAACTAATTATAAGTCATATTTGACTAATTGTCATAGTGAAAAAGCAGTCACTAATAATTAGTCAAATTCCACTAAATAAAATAGTCAAATTAGTAAATTTAAATTTAAAAAAAGTTTTGACCCAGCCTGGGATTGAACTCAGGTCTGTCACTTGACAAGTTTGTCAAGCTAACCTCTTAACGCATTCGGCTGTCAGCCACTCTTATAAAAATTAATTTTATTTGTCAATAAATATTGTTCATAATATTTTAAAGTTTAATATATTATTTGTGTTGCTATTTTGAGCTAAACTTTTGGCATCTTTATTTGTTTTATGGGTCATTTAACCATGGAGAGGTATATGCATTTAATTCAAATAATACTTTGTTGTTGGCCGTAAACGACTAAAGAAATTAGTTACTTTTAACTGTCAGAAATAGTCAAATATGATGACTAATCTTAAATTAGTCAAACTTTAACTATTTACATAGTAAAAAATAACTATTTAAAAGTGAAAACGACTATTTTATTAGTAAAAAATGCTGGTACTAATTCAAATAGTAGAATTTTGACCATTTCATTTTTAGAGAGTACATTTTCAATATATTATTATAATATATCAATAACCCAAAGGGCAAGCACAAACAAGTTTAAACGGTTTCTGAATCTTAAGCGTGCAGACTTCCAAGTACTTAAAAAAGTTGAAATTCAAATTTTCCTAGAACATGGCATTTGTTTATTAAAAAAATTATATAAATTTGCAACAATGACGAATAGCACGATAATGAAAAGGATATTGCTCATTACATTCATTTCTTATCGACCTTTCATCAATATTTTACAAATAGTTTACGAAATTATGATTTTTAAATCAAATGGTGCAGAAATGATTTTTTCAATTTTTTTATAACCTTTAGAATTTTCTAGAACCTTCTGTTGCAAATCGCTAGAATTTTCCAGCATTTTCTGTTGAAAATCGGTTTTTAAATTTTGCACATTAAATGCATGTCACACATACTCATCTGGATTTTCATCTTCCTGTTCCAGCGCTTCTCGAAGCCGCTGCTGCAACACATTCTTTTTCCCAGTTGTATCACATTCCATTTCTTCTAGCTCCCGCTTAAAGTCCATTAACGAAACCATTTCACAAATTGTAACGTTTTTACTGTTCGTAGTGTGAATTAAATCACCAGTGCGAGTTAAAAACGAACTAAACGATTTATTTTACAAATTAATTACACTAATAAACTATAAAACTAACTAAACACTTAACTACTGATTATTTATATATCACTACTGTTCAAGAGTCTATTTATTTTCATGTATATTTATTATATTTCGTCGCGAGTACCAAAACTTAACTGACTGTACGAGTGTACCTGAGCAATTTACTGGGTTAATGACCCGAGCAAGGGTAGGTCATGTAGACCTTTTACCCTAACCCTTGGATGGGGGCAACGAAGTAGTGAGAACATGATTTAGGGAGGAGGTGCCTGCGCAAAAACTTGGATATTATTTTAAGAGGACTGTATTTATACTTTGCCATACAGTTTATGGGTTTACAAGTTAGGCCTAAAGGTTTAAATTGGAGATAATATAAAAGTTACATAAAACATTAAATATCATCCATAACAGAGTAATAAGGATTTTCCAGTAAAAATAATTTAACTTTTTGTCAAAATAATTTATATAATAAATTTTTATTTTATCTGGTAATTTTCTGAACTGAAAGTTTTATACCAGCAGATAATATTATAAATATACCAGCATATAATATTATTATGATTAATAGTAATAATAATAATAACTTTTTAACATTAACAATTAGTGGTAATACAAACATATTAGAAAGACCATCAAAATTTTTGAAAAAATTTAAATATCTTAAAAACTGTTAAAAATAAAAAAATAATCAAATTTTGGTATTAAATGCAATAATATTTATATGGTTCCATTTGAAAAACCAAAGTTGATATCACTTTCGGTTTAACCGAAAGTGATAACGGATGGAAAATAATTTTAAAAAATAGTATAATTGGTATGTTGTTTAGCCCGGGATGCTATTGGGGCGTTCTACCACCCACCATTTCTAACGTGGTTAGACGAGTATATATCTTTGCTAAGTAATTGTTAAAATAATTTAATTTAGGAAATAACAAGAGTGATAGATATATAACGGCCATTTCAAGCGGATGGACGGGACAAATCACAAAACTGTTTTTATAAAAAAAATTGTAGCTAATTTATTATATATTATTTTTGCATCAAAATTGTCAAATATATTCTTCTATTATTATGGTATACATTAAATAAAAAAAATCGCAAGAAATATTTTATAAAAGTAGAGATAATTTCAATAATTGACAGGGACGGACGGGACAAGATAAATCCTTTTTGTCCCGTCCACACCTTTCAATTATTAAAATTATAGGTATCTACTTTCATAAAATATTTCTTGAGTTTTTTTTTTTTATTGAATGTATATCCTTTAGGACGAAGAATATTTTTGACAATTTTGATGCCAAAATATTATATAGTAAATAATCTACAATTTTGATGCCAAAATATTATATAGTAAATAATCTACAATTTTTTTTATAAAAACAGTTTTGTAATTCGTGCGTTTCGCGCGCTTGAAATGGCCGATAAGTTAATTTAATGATCTCTTTATTTGTGGGACGTTGTAAAGCCCATAAGATATATTTAGTACGTTATTCATCCCTCGTGTAGGTATATAAAATCCAAGCGGACGGTTCTTGTTTAGCCCGCAACGTTGCCGGTTTTCACCAAGGCAACGCGTACGAATTGTCCAATAAGAGACATACATTTGCATTTAATGCCTATTTTCATATTATTCTCCCTACGTTAAAACAGTAGGTACTTTTTGTTCGTTGTGCATCCCGTTTACATATACCTATATAAATACCAATTATTGTTCTTCCTTTAATTCTCCAATGTACGATTTAACCAGAAAACTATTCCATTTAAGAAAATCGTAAAAACATATATGTTTTTACGATTTTACATGCTATTATTGCAATACTACTACTTAATTTACTTAACTTTTCTTGTATAAATTGTAACTTACCAAAATATTTACTATAATATTGTATGCGTGTATATTTTGATATGCTAAAAATATAGACCATGTTATTGGCGGACCCCCTAACATGGGCCCCTAGTCTGCTTATGAAATAAGGTGATTGTTTTGTAAATATAGTAAAAATAGATCATTGAATTTAACTGTAGGTGGCGCGCTGTAGTAAGTGTATCTAGAACAGGAATCCTAGATATACTACGGTTCTTGTGTAGCCCGAAATCCGGCAACACTTCAACACACAAATTTTTCGTAGGAAGATATTATTTAATATCAAGCAGTGAGTAGAGTTTAAACGATGTAAGTTCGATACCGCGACTTAGTCAGAGATTTATTCGAATACTTTGAACTATTTTTATTATTTAATGTATTACACAATGAGTTTTATTTTTTATTAAAAATTCTTTTTAAAAAAATAAAAGGCAAAAAACATTAATTGTACAGGTAGAACATACCTACTTTAAACATTTTTAGATAACACAATTTTATTGGGTTGTAATAAGCAGTTTAAATTTAATCACTCAATCAGACTTTATAACTTTTTTAGTTAAATGTTTTAAAAATAGATATATTAAAATATTTGACTAAAGTTGGGCATATGTTTAATTAGAAATAATCCAGAAGGTACATAGTCTCTACGGACAGAAACAGATAGATATCGGTTTTGTTGGGGTTTCCTAGATCTTCCTCTTCTAGGCCTATCCTCCACAGATTCTGTATCTTTGTATCTTGAACTAAGACGAGAAATTACGCTTTTTGAGCTATCAATGATTGCCCAGCTTCTAGCATTCCAATGGCCATAAACCGGCGATCTACTCTCTAAAAATGAATTAGTCAAAAATGACTAATTTGATAGTTATAAGTGGCTGCTTTTTCACTTGTACCATGGTTAACCATGGAATACCATGGTATTCAAAAATTTAACAGCCAATTCTTATGTAAAATTGTCCCCTGAATCCGAAAATACCGTCAAAAAATATGAACGTGGAGCAGTTTTTGAAATATAGTCAATTCCATATTAAATGGAAAATTGACTATATCTCAAAAACTGTTTCACTTTTTTAACTTTTGACGACATTTTCGTATTCAGGGGACAATTTTACATATGAATTGGCTGTTAAATTTTTGGATACCATGGTATTCCATGGTTAACCATGGTACAAGTGAAAAAGCAGCCACTTATAACTATCAAATTAGTCATTTTTGACTAATTCATTTTTAGAGAGTACACTTAACTTTTGCCTCTCCATTATTATTATAATATTAAATAAAAAACGATTTAAACAAGTGGTCAATTATCAATAATCTACTAAATGTGATTTAAAACAAATCGCGTTAAATAAAAAACAGCGTAAAAACTAAGCAATATTTTTTATTAGGTATGTTAAAAAAACATTATTGTTCATAAAATATTGGTTTAAAGAAAAAATATACCGGCGTCTTAACTATACAGGGGGGTTCCCTAACTAATGAACAGCAGTTTATAATGTAAATCTTTCAAAAGTAATGGTGGAATCGTAACCTTTTTTGCATCATATTTCCAACCCATACAAATTCTCAAATTACGTATAATATTTTAGAGTAATTTTTCAATCCTCTTAAAGCTTTTTTCATTGACCCCTTTTATTTTATATATAGTGGCATATGGATTTCTTATATTTATGGGATTACAAATCCAAATTATGTTCCTAACATTATTTAAATTTAGTTAGCGTTTTACCACTTTACCACATTGCTGTCAAAAGAAGCAAATTACGCGAGACTTGATAAGATTGATATTAAAATTATTTTAATTCAAAAGAAAATATTGTCCAAATTTTAGTTTCTGATATTTAAGCTATTTAAGCTAAGAAAGTTAACCGTAAGATAAACTAAACCAACGATTGAAAAACCGGCCTAACCGTTCTAAGTGGAATTAAATTATAAAATAAATCGTTTAGTTCGTTAATAAACCAGTGCATGTTCCAATTCAAACTAAGAACAGTAAAAACGTAATATCATTATAATTCATTTATTTTTGATAGTCCATTTTTAGCAAGGTATTTATATATTGTATTGTTAATGAAATTATACTTCCTTGCTTAATTTTAAATTTTATTTATATTGCTACTAGTTTCGGTCTAGGACCATCTTCAGGCAAACTACAAAATATACATAAGTTAAAATAATTGTTTTGATTTGAAAAGTTAGGTTATAATTATGTCATTGTAAAAATCAAACTTATATTATATTATATTATATTAATAAAATAAAACAATATACAATATTATTATAATATATCGATGACTTTCTGTCAAAGTATCGCAAGCAACACAACTCAAATTTCGGGAATTGAAAACATTTTTTGTTTTAAAGTCTGTTTTAAATTAATTATAGTCTAAAGGTTTTATAACAAGTAAATAGCTTATAATTATAGCTATTTACTTGTTATAAAACTTATAGGTTATATATGGTTTAAAACAGACTTTAAAACGAAAAATGTTTTCAATTCTCGAAATTTGAGTTATGTTGCTTGCGATACTTTGGCAGAAAGTCATCGATATGGTAACATACATATTAGGGCTACTTACATTGTCAAAAGTTAAAACATTAGTTAAAATCAATAAATAACGTAAATAACTTAAATTTTCTTGTTATAGTCCGGTCAATCTAGACATTCGAAGGTACATAAATTTACAACAAGCTGAAAATCAGTAAAATTGTTCAGAATATAATTATAAATAAAATTTTAAAGTTCCCCATAATTCCCCTGTATGGAAAAATTTTTATTCAAGGTCAAAGGTCAAAAAAATAATTTTTCGCGATTTTCGGCAAAACGGTAAATTTTATCATAAAATACCCCAGACAAATATTGTAGATCATAAAATTATCTATACAAAATGTATCAATACTTTTTTTTCTACGAGCCACCGTTTCTGAGATATAACGATTCGAAAAGTTGTAAAAGTTATAATCGTCATAATATGCACACGTTTCCACGCCATCTATTAGGTAGTGTACTTAGCGCGTTTTTTAACGTGGTTTCCACGGGTCAGTTGTAATCCTGTTTAATTTGAAACTATTGCAAAATAACGGAAATTAGCAATGATTGGAAAAGATAAAAGCGATGTAAATTTAAAAAAAGTACTGAAGTTAGTTTGTCTGATTCGTAACATTTAAATTCTTCTTCTTATTCTTCTACTTGTTCTTGTTCTTGTTCTTCTTCTTCTTCATCTTCATCCTGGGTACAAGTAAATTGCGTCAGTAGCGATGTATCGCATGTCACCTCGTTGGAATTAAATGAATCTCCACTGTTTGTGATTCAACATTAGAGCACGACCGGCCTTGACAATTCGTACATACCAGAGAATAAAACAGTCCGACTTTTTTGCAACCACATTTAGCACTGCATCCCTTTTTGCAGTTGCAAAAAATTGTTTTCAGCATTTTTTCCGGCGCAGGTGGGAGTAAAGTTTGAACTGATTCTAATGGGTTGTTGACCAACTTCCAACCCCAATCTGTAGGGTCTAGCTGATAACCAAGCCACACTTGAACTTGAATAATAATACCCGAAAAATATTTTGATGAGCAGCAACTGAGGTTGGAGGAAGACAAGCTAATTGAACTTGTTTTTTATTTTAGTATTTTTAACAAAACATATCGATACTTATCAAAGCAGGTAGTTTTTTTAGGAGCTCTGTATATAGAAAGAAGAAATCGAATGCCGTTGGTGATAACTTCTTGTCCCGAAGCACCTTTTCCTCGAGTTTGGTCGAAAAATCTCGTTCGAAAGTTAAGCGAAGACAACGGAACGTGCCAAATTTGACGGAAAAATCGAAAAAAAATGGACTTGGGCCTTTTCAACACCGGATAAATTTCGTCCGCGGATAGGTCTCGTGTGCAGAAAAAATGATGCAAATTTCGTCCGCGGATAGGTCTCGTGTGCAGAAAAAATGATGCAAATTTCGAGTGTCCGCCTTCAACGGCATCCGAGCTACGGCGCTTAGAAAAAAAAGGATATACAGACTAGCAGACAACGGAAAAAATAAATATTGCAAACGGGCCGGATCCGCCGGAAACTTTTCGATCTTTTTTATTTTTTTCGAAAAAAATTTAAACGTTTTTTAGGACGAGAGAAATTTTCGAAATTGCCGAACGAAATACACGAATCGACGCGTAAAAGACCAAAGTTTGACATACTAAAAGATGAGCTTCATCGAATGAAAACTAATCGGCCAGAAGCCCGTTTAATTTTTGTTGTGTATTTAAAAAAGTTAACCAATTAAAATCCCCGAAATCAAATCGATAAGGTGGCAAATGACAGGTGACAGATGACAGGTGACAGATGACAGGTGACAGGTGACAGATGACAGGTGACAGATGTCAAGTTGACAGATGACAGATCATCTGTCATCTGTCACAGATGTTGTCTCGATGGCGTATAAATTAATTAATTTATACCCAGTCCCTTAAGGGACTGGGTTTTATTTCACTTGATATTCTTATAGTTATAACTTATGTAGGTATATTTTATATTTTAAGCGTAAGTGAAAATGACCGATAGAAAAATATATTAACATATATTAAAACTCTAGAGATGTTTATACGTCACGTACTCATGTATATTATGACGATTACAACTTTTACATCGTTATATCTCAGAAACGGTGGCTCTTAGGAAAAAAGTATTGATATATTTTTTATAGACAATTTTATGATCTACAATTTTTGTCAGAGATATTTTTGTGATAAAACTTCCCGTTTTGCTGAAAATCGCGAAAAACTATTTTTTTTGAACTTTGACCTTGAATAAATTTTTTTCCATACAGGGGAATGATGGGGAACTTTAAAATTTTATTTATAATTATATTCTGAACAATTTTACTGATTTTCAGCCTGTTGTAAATTTATGTACCTTCACTGTTATTTTTTGGTCTAATTTGACCGGACTATTAGACAAAGATTAAAATAATATATAGTTTAAAAACAAATGCATGAATGTTACGTGGGTTTCAGTCTTATAATTGCCTAAAGATATGATTGAAATATAAATAAATCTACTTGTTCGTTTAGAATGTTGCAGTTTTCATCTTTTAGTGGTTTATTTATTTTGTAAGCTTCCAGTAGTGTTTACTTGAGACTTTTTTCTTCTGGGTGTAATATCTTGACGTTTTTCCAGTTATTAAAGGTATGTCCACAGTGTAAATATTTATCCCACACGGAACAATTACATCCAATGGATATCCAATGGATTTCTTTTATGGATATCCAGGATATACATAGGATATCCGGGATATCCAATGGATAACCATTGGATATATAAATGTCCGACCCTCCTGGACATAGTGTGGATATCCAATGGATACCCAGTGGATATATTATTGTATGCAATATGGTTGTAATCTGTATTCAATATGGAGATTGTATGGATATCCAATGGATAACCATTGGATATATAAATGTCCGACCCTCCTGGACATAGTGTGGATATCCAATGGATACCCAGTGGATATAGTATTGTATGCAATATGGTTGTCATCTGTATTGGATATGGTGAATCAATGGATATTTACTTTTCAATAAATAACATTTCAATAAATAACATTGCAATGTTATTTATTGAAAAGTAAATATCCATTGATTCACCATATCCAATACAGATGACAACCATATTGCATACAATACTATATCCACTGGGTATCCATTGGATATCCACACTATGTCCAGGAGGGTCGGACATTTATATATCCAATGGTTATCCATTGGATACCCATGGGTTTTAAAATAAAAGTCTTATTCTTTAATTTAAATATTTATTTTTATGAAAACATAAAATAGAACAGAAAACTACATATAACTAAAGAAGTGAAGTCTCTGGCTTGCCATCACTCCTCCAGCTGTCATTTGCCTTTTTATCAGCCTAATCATTTAGGGCCTATTTCACCTGTCTCCTTATGATTCCCAAAATTTGGCCAATCCATCAGCCCATTTGTTACCCTCGAGCCTATGTATAGCTTGCAAATAAAGGTACGGTATATAGGTAAATGCATGCATGTATTCACCTTTAATGTTTTACCTTCAATGCTAACCGAAAGTTTATAAATTGCACTTAAATATACCTATTTAATTTAAAATTGTATTAGTTTTAGACAAATACAATTTAAAATGATAACTATGATTAGAAAATTAATAAAATATTCACTTACCACTAGAGACCTCAAACAAATAACCACAAAACACAATAACTTGGCAATAAACTTTATGACAAACATATAACAAATAGCAATGATTGCGAATGAACCTTTACAATCTGTGGAATGAAGCAATTTGCTTCAAGCAAATAAACATGAAAACCCTTTGGATGTACCTAACAATCATGGCATCATATTTAACGGACGCTACCATAGAAAAAGGACGCTTCTTTATCTTCTGTGTTCGGCAGCAGTCACTGCTGAGCAGTGTTGTCAGACGTTGAAATAATTTCAGAAAGCTCATCAAAATGGCGGTTATATTATTAAATCTTTAATACTTAATTAATTAGTATAACTAGTATACCTATTTGACATAAATGTGGTGAATAATTATTTTAAATTTATTTAATTTATTTATTAAAACTTAATAAAGTCCGGAAATATATTTCGTTTAGTTATTTTGCTTATAACGGGCAACACTGAAGATTCTCAAATTCAGCGCGTGCGTAGTACTATGAATCACAATAATAAACAAAAGGGACTTTTTTAAGTAATTTTTTATTGTATTGCAGACTGTCATAGTCATATTATTAACAGAAATAATATTATTAATATATAAATATTATTATCTGGGTAAAGTGAACATTTCAAAATTAAAAATTTCGTAGCTCTTGGCAAAAAATCAATTTACCGTAAAGTTGTTTTTTTTACATATGCTAGTTTAAACCATCACAAAATCCCACATGTATACATACAAGTATATATACAAGATATCCATATCAGTTATCCATCGGATATCCAGTGGATATCCAGTGGATATACATTAGATGTACAGTGGATATACTTTGGACATACATTAGTTATCCATTGGATATATATTAGAGATACTTTGTTGAAATTGGGTTAATAACGATTTAAATCATATTTATTAATCATAACATAAATTTATCCTATAAGGGGCTATTTTAAAAAAGAAAAAAATATTTTTAATGTTTTTGTTTTTTTTTGAACATCCAGTATGGATATCCATTGGATATCCAGTGGATATACATTAGATGTACAGTGGATATACTTTGGACATACATTAGTTATCCATTGGATATATATTAGAGATACTTTGTTGAAATTGGGTTAATAACGATTTAAATCATATTTATTAATCATTACATAAATTTATCCTATAAGGGGCTATTTTAAAAAAGAAAAAAATATTTTTAATGTTTTTGTTTTTTTTTTGAACATCCAGTATGGATATCCATTGGATATCCATTGGATATACATTAGATGTACAGTGGATATACTTTGGACATACATTAGTTATCCATTGGATATATATTAGAGATACTTTGTTGAAATTGGGTTAATAACGATTTAAATTATATTTATTAATCATAACATAAATTTATCCTATAAGGGGCTATTTTAAAAAAGAAAAAAATATTTTTAATGTTTTTGTTTTTTTTTGAACATCCAGTATGGATATCCATTGTATATCCAGTGGATATCCAGTGGATATACATTAGATGTACAGTGGATATACTTTGGACATACATTAGTTATCCATTGGATATATATTAGAGATACTTTGTTGAAATTGGGTTAATAACGATTTAAATCATATTTATTAATCATTACATAAATTTATCCTATAAGGGGCTATTTTAAAAAAGAAAAAAATATTTTTAATGTTTTTGTTTTTTTTTGAACATCTAGTATGGATATCCATTGGATATCCAATGGATATCGTAAAAGGCATGGATGTTATATGGACATTGGGATAGCCATTGGATATCCATTGGATAGCGTGTTCTGTGTGGGATGGTTACCGAAGCTAAAGGTCTTGTTGTCTTTTACGTGTTCTTTAATTTTAACTTTAATTTTTCTTCCTGTCTCCCCAATACATTTTGCATTACATTCTTCGCATTTTATGCAATATACACCGCTTTTTTCTAAATGATTTGTGGAGTCTTTTCCGTTCTTGAGATGATTAATTATATTTTCTTTTTGGATTTAGAGTAGAAAATACCTCAGCTCTTTAGTATGAATCATGAAGTAATACTACTTCATGCTATAAATAAAACAATTAAGTTTTATAAGGCTAAAAATTAAGACAAAAATTTTAAAGCAATTCATCCAAATACAAATTTTAATTTAAAATTATATTAATATTAATATCATATTTAATTCATATCAATATCAATATTATATCAATATCAATGGGGCCAAGCTTGGCTGTACGTTGGGCTACCCCGAGGACTGCCCTCTCTCGTAGATAGATAGATAGATAGATAGATAGATATATTGGCCTAGGCCTCGGACAGTCTTTAAAAATTGAGTCTTGGCTTCCAAGTCTCTGACCAGGCTCCGGCCAGGCTTTTAAAACCGAGACTTGGCTTCCAAATCTCTGACTAAAGCTTATAAGCTTTAGCCTGACTTTTAAAACCGAGTCTTAGCCCCCAAGTCTCTGACCAAGCTTCAGCCAGAATTTTATGACCAAGCCTTGGCTTCTGTCTCTTACCAAGCCTCAGCCAGACTTTTAAAACCTAGTCTTGGCTTTCAAGCCTTGGACCAAACCTTTCAAGACCAAGCCTTCAGCCAGAGTTTCAAGACCGAGTCTTGGCTTTTAAATCTCTGACCAAGCTTCAGCCAGATTTTTAAGACCGATTCCTGTCTCCCAAGTCTCTGACCAAGCCTCCGCCAAACCTTCAAGACCGAGTTGGCCAAAATTGATATGTTAAAAAAAACATTTTTTACTATTGGCAAAATAAAATTTATACATAACAATAAAGCGTTACTTTGATCAAAAAAACTTATGATCATGACCAAAGACTGTGTTGTCAGGTTCTGTAAAAAAAGGACATTTTTTGTGAATTTAACTTAATTACAAAGATAACACAATAATTAACAATAATACTTAAGTAACGTCAAATTGTATTGTATTATTGTGTCTTTGCGTCCTATTTTCTATCTTTTTATATTATAATTAAATAGTCTAGAAACATTGAATTGACAAAAATAAAATACAATTTTAAAACACTTAGGTATAACTCAAAAACTACTAGTCGGAAAAAATGTTGTGTGCTTAAAATAAGATATTTGAAATAACCTCCCTTATTGCGTGGCCTGGCCTGGCCAAATACCTCGTCACCGTTGCTTTCGTTTCGAGCGTACAACACAAGCAGGCACCGACAGACAGTCTGTTTCGATATTAATAAATATATGCACTGATTAGGTCTAATAAAATCATCTTATTTGACCTATCAGTGCAGAATAGCCGTGGTGTGTAAGCACGCTGGAAACACGCTACCATGGCTTTATATAGGCAAACAAATACAGCGACCGCGGTAAGATGTAATCAGCCACCGTCCATGCGAACGGACAGCAACGGTGACGAGGTATTTGGCCAGTTTTCACAACATGTACACTACACCTTAAGCAGAAAACCATTTTTGGAAACTGCATAAACGCATACTCACGGTTTGTCTTTCGGGTTGTAGTCATAGCTGAAAGACTGGTTGTAGTGGAGCATGATTTTTACTCCCGCTATGAAGTTTAGGCAGCACAGTTCTGCAACACCCATAGTGGGCCACGTCCGCATGGACGGTAGACAACTCACCGCGGTCGCTGTACTTGTTTGCATATATAAGGCCATGGGCCATGGCCCATGGCAGCTTGTTTTCAGCGTGCTTACACACCAATACTATTGTGGTAGTATTGGGCCAAGACTGAAAACTAACCTCTAGGTCAGAAAAACATCCCAGGCTTGGCCCACTCTTGGATTTGAAGCTTGGGTCAGAGCACTTTAGAATTTCAGCCTTACACTCCAAGCTTGAGTATATTATTACCATACAACATATAACTAAGAAAATTAAATTTTAAATATATATATATATACATATATATATATATATATATATATATATATATATATATATATATATATATATATATATATATATATATATATATATATATATATATATATATATATATATATATATATATATATATATATATATATATATATATATATATATATATATATATATATATATATATATATATATATATATATATATATATATATATATATATATATATATATATATATATATATATATATATATATATATATATATATATATATATATATATATATATATATATATATGTATGTATACATTAGGGTGTTTCAAAAAAATCGACTTTTTCTTTTTCTTCAAATGGTCAGCAAATTCTTTCAGAGGATGTCAAAACAAAGACCTCGTTAAAATTTGAGCTTTTAATTTGAAGATTTAGAGGTCGCGGATCGCAATTTTCTATTTCCCATTTAAATAACATAGGAAATTTTTTTTTTAACTTTGGAATTTTATACGTCTATATCGAATCAACTTATGGCAAGGAACATCTTAGATTTTTATAGTAAATTTAACGCTCTATAAAAAATGTCTTTTATAATTTTTCTATAAATTGATTTCTTCCAGAGTTATTCGAGGCCAAAGTTTGATTTCCATCGAATTTTCTCGTTTTTTCAACTTTTAGCATCATGTAGTAAAAAAATCACATATTTATATCTGAAACATATGAAGTGTTGTAAAAAAACAAAAAAACAAAAAAACGTCACTTTTTTCCAAAGCCTACTACAAAGTTTTAATGAAAATATGAGATGTGTATAATATGCAAAGTAATTTATTTATAAATGCATTTTTCTCGAAAATGGCGCATCTGAGCAATTCAAATCAAGAGTACCTATTTTTCGTAAAAAACTATAAATTCTCATAATTTCATAAAAAAAAATAAATTATTAACCCAGAAAAAAGTTGGGGCTATTTTTGTAACTTTGCCCCCTCCAAATGTTACGCCTATGATTAAATTTTAACAGTTTTGATCATAGATCTAGATTCAGCATGTCAAAATTACCAAAGTACCTACCGAAAATTCATTTGTTCATGTTCAACCCTCTAGGAATAGTTTAAAAAAAATTATCCTCTTAGGCTCCTATTCAGGGGGCCGTAGCTCCTTTAGGGAGCATTTTTTGATACATGTTTATTAAACAAAAAGTGTTATTTTTATACGAATAATGCACTGTTTAAGTTTGGCCACCCGTATAATGATAATTGTACCATAAATGTTAAAAAAACGCGAAAATTCTATGGAAATCAAACTTTGGCCTTGAATAACTCTCGAAGGAATCAATTTATAGAAAAATGATAGGAGACCTTTTTTGTAGAGCGTTAAATTTACTATGAAAATCTAAGATGATCCTTGACATAAGTTGATTTGATTTAGACGTATAAAATTTCAAAGTTAAAAAAAAAAAATTCCCATGTTATTTAAATGGGAAATAGAAAATTGCGATCCGCGACCTCTAAATCTTCAAATTAAAAGCTAAAATTTTGACGAGGTCTTTGTGTTGACATCCTCTGAAAGAATTTGCCGACCATTTGAAGAAAAAGAAAAAGTCGATTTTTTTGAAACACCCTAGTATACATATATATATATATATATATATATATATATATATATATATATATTTTGAACAAAGTATTGTTAAGAAAGTCTCCTCTCAAAAATATTTGATTAAATATTTAAACTAACATAATTAAATTATAAAACTACTAAATTAAACCGCAGCGAACTTTATTTAAATACAACAATGGTAATAATCCTTAAAGCTTTTCTTTGTTCATAAATGTTTCCATTTTTGCAGTATTACAATACGAACCGAACAATTCCACGGCCAAAGAATTTTACCCGCTTATATTGGAGAAACTGCAGCAAAGTATGACTGACCCAGATAATGTATGATTAATATTCATTAATTATATTTTGTGATATAGATTTACAACCCGGCCCTAAAGATGATGCGAACGACAGTGAAAGTGAGGACGAGGATAATAGCGAAGATAACAGCATAAGCTCAGTATCAGAAAGTAGTACAGATGATAGTAGCGAAGGACAAGAGGTAAATAATCCTTTATAAATATGTTAATGAGTAAACAAACATCATCAAATATATACATACCCTGACCCAAAATATTTATTTATATTTACTTCATACATAACAATTATATAATAAGCGCAAAAACACTACCACAGTAGATCTAGAGCAGAATTAAAGAATGAGCGCCATGATTTGCTGCCTTGTCATAAGCATTTATATTAGATTTATAAAATAGTACACTTTTTTTTCAAATAATAGGACATTTTTCAAATTTTTGACAACAGAAATAAAGTTGTGTTGAAATGGTAGCATTAAAATCACGGATAACTTATTGTTTAATTTTTCTTTATCAGTGAGCGTAGTGTTTTTGTATCTCATACAATTGTTATTTTTAAAGTAAATATACCATAAGTTTTATATATTTTTGGAATTCATCTTGAAACAATCTATCGAAATGTAAAAGAATATATGGGCCATTCCATTATTGTTGACATAAAGAAAATTTGATTCTATGTTATAAAAAACTATTCAAGAAAAGCACGCTAAATAAATATTGTAAAACAAAACTTCCCCAAAATCCTGGGGCGTTGCGAAGGTTCCAAATATGAAGGGATAATTTTTATTAAAATTGATTTTTTAACGATTTTTTAATATTAAAATGTAGAGGAATACGTTAGACTGATTGTATAATTTTTTAAAATTAATATTATTATTATTATTAGTAGCCAAAGATAATACACCCCATTTTTATCTTTGTTAGCAGCATCAAAAAAATTGTGAGTTTGTGATTAAAAAATTAAACAAGAAAAAAACGAGTTTTAGAAAAGTCACTGCAAATTGAAATTACTACAAAAAGATCTTTTAAACATTCCAGATTTTCGATCAAAAACATCGCGAATTTGCTGAATAATCCCTATAAGTTCTCAAAATATATAAGTAATCCCTTTTGTCTGCTATATTCAAAATTAGCTATTATCAGGGCACCTTGAAAAAATTGGAATAGTTTTCATCTAAGAAATTTTATAAACTACGTGAAATATCGATTTTTTTTGGAAAATTAAGGGAGTCCAAAAATGTTTGAACCCTCGAGCGGCTGTTATTCGGCATTAGCTACAGCTGCAGTCGGCATTAGTCGGCAGCCAATAAAACTTTCGAAAATTCTGACTAGTGAATTCACAGAAAAACAAATTTACTTTCGTATCTTTAACAATCTTTAACTAAATAATTTTCCAAAAATTGCCATTCATTGGGAAATAATATCGGAATCTCGGAAAATTCCCACTACAAAACGTTGGGGGTCGTAACACCCCCATTAGGGTGTCCCTTATTTTTATTTTTTTACGCATACCCTCTAATTATATTTATTACTTGTTTATATACTCCCAGTAAAAATTTCAGCTCATTCTATAAACGGGAACCCGTGCCGACTTGCATCTGAACCCTCCGTTAGCCAACCTTAGGCGCGCGCGTTATTTTGTAACACGAAACACTTTAAAAAGAAGATATACTTCATGACTGTATTTTTCTAATGATTTTATTAAATATGATTACTAATTAATATTATTGCTTTTGTTTCTATCATTTGTTTCACTAATTTAGTTGATTTTATCCCTTAAATATATTAATATACTAATTAGTATTGCTAAAATATACTGTTATATGAAATTTCAGCTTTTTATAATAATTTCTTTTCTTGATGTCCTCCCAAAAATATTTCAGACAGTTCAATAAGTTTTCGGTAGTCATCTCTTACAATAGACTCTTTTAGTTATTTAGAGTAAAACCCATTAAGTTTATCAATTTCAGAGTTTACGGCCTATTCAACAGACCCCTCCGGGTAACTAGCCACTCCCTGTGAAAATATACATTTTTATCAAAGTATACACATAAATAAAACTATATTTTAACATTTGTCAATAATTTATAATATAAGGGTCACATAATAACAAACACAAAATGACTTCGCGACCAACCGTGTTACAAAATACCGCGCGCCTAACGTTGGCTAACGGAGGGTTCAGATGCAAGTCGGCACGGGTTCCCGTTTATAGAATGAGCTGAAATTTTTACTGGGAGTATATAAACACGTAATAAATATAATTAGAGGGTATGCGTAAAAAAAATAAAAATAAGGGACACCCTAACCCCCATGAACCTTCACTTGCTACGTCTCTCTTAATATTTAATAAACCATATATTTAAACGAATTATTTATTATATTTTTAAAAACAATAGGTAATTACACAAACAGAATTAAATGCATTTGCATAAAATTTAAGACAGTTATATTAATTTAGAATAGAGCCGTTGTTCACCATAAGAAAGACTATTTCTTCCACGTAACTTCTATGTTGTAAATTAATTTACAAAATATCTTTGTTATTCAAATAAACCTTCTTGCTGAAACTTTTCGGTTTATGAATAACTAATTACGCTTTTCATGTGAAAATTAGACGGTTGGCCATTTCAGATTTTATTTAACCGACCCGTTTTAACCATTATCAAAATGCAAAATACAAAACGTTTCGACGATTAATTCTGCTTAATCAAAAGCATTTGTTTACTCACTTTATGAATATTTAAACTTGGTAATAAATCATTCTAGAGCTCTTAGCTGATAATAGGGTATTTATATGTAATTTTATAGACTAGTTTACACACAACTTATTTTTCGATAAATTAAGGAAGAAGAGGTTGAACTTGACAACGCAGGTGATAAACAATCCAAAGGATCTTCTGATGGAGATGCTACCACAGGGAGCTACTCAAGCTTGGAAGATGATGAAGCAGAAACCACTGATCAGCTTGCAGCCCTGGCGGCGAGGTATCAGATCGACAATGTGAATCTCGGAAACGGAAACAAAATATGTAAGAAACATTTTTTATGTAGCCCTACGAAAACCTATCGGACAAAAATAACGATCTCCAAAAAAGTTTATTTAGTGTTACAACATATTTATTTTTGAATACCTTGAATGACAAAAAAAATATGATATTGGCTACTTTTTATGTTTGTCGTGATTCTCGCGATAAATAAACTTGCTTTTGGAATATTTTGAAATCATTCAGAAATAGAATATCAAAAGATTGCCATTTGATTTTATTAAAGAAAAAGACACCATTCAGTTAACTTTTCTAGGGTAATTTGAGCACGCTGAACTAAAGAAACAAATGTATCCATAAAACAGCGTAGTATGTTTTTTTGGCGGAAGGCGAGATAGGTTCATATTTCTTGATGAATATATCGATGACTTTCTGCCAAAGTATCGCAAGTAACATAACTCAAATTTCGGGAATTGAAAACATTGTCTTAAAGTCTTTTTTAAATTAAATACAGCCTAAAGGATTTATAACAAGTAAATAGCTATAATTATACGCTATTTACTTGTTATAAATCCTTTAGGCTATATTTAATTTAAAACAGACTTTAAGACAATAATGTTTTCAATTTCCGAAATTTGAGTTATGTTGCTTGCGATACTTTGGCAGAAAGTCATCGATATGATGCAAATTTACACTGGTCAACAGCTATTTTGCTGCCGTGTGGGTAATTTGTGCACGTCTACTTAAAAAATGGCCATCCCTTTAAAACAATATTTAAAATGATATAACTTTTTAAATTTTAATAAATCACATGTATTAAATATTTTTACATTGCACGTTTCTCTAAAAATTGTTTGTTTTCTTATGATCTTACTTAAAGTATGCATAAGTTTTGTCGTTTTCATATTTTCCTAATTTTTGAACACCCTGTACATCTGATCTTAAATTTTTTTATCGTGAATTCATTTTCTCAACAAGCAGAACTTTTTATAAAGAATGACTTTTGGTCGTAAAATAAATAATAAAGATTATTTTCCCCTTGGGAACCCCATCCGCGGACACAACGTATATTTTTACAAACATACAGTGCTGTAAATAACATCGATAATTAATCATACCACGAGTTATATTTAGTGAGAAAATATAATGAATTTTAGGATTTAACGAATTGTCAGTTTGACATTTGAAATTAAAATGTGCTTTAAAATATAAATAGACTTTAATAAACCTTATTTATTCAAACTTACCTTAATTTTATTATCGTTTACACCAGCCTATCGATGTTTTAGAGTTTATAATTCATTATTTTAATCATTTAACAAACACAGTATTTAAATGTCAACAAATGTCAAATCAAGAAAAGTGTCAAAATCCTTAGCAACGTGTAAACAAGGTGATAAAAAATATTGTCGCTGTGATAAAATGCGTAACTATGGAACACTGGCATTTTATTGGTTCTAATTATAATGAATTGTATTGTCACATAAATATTTCTAAAATAATGAATATTAATTTGAATATCTTGTTCTTTTCAGATGAAACCAGGAGTCTATCTTCGCCCTACAAAAAGCATACAAATGGCAAATCGGCAAACGAAGGCCAACTGCCAGTGGGCACCAGTTCGGATTCTGAATCACCTACAGAGCCAGTTAGTCAGTTAACGGTCGCGATGCTTAGGGCAAGAGTGGTGCCAAAAAAAATCTACAGTTAAACATTCCTTTGTAGGATAATACCCCCACAGTCGGTTTAGTTATTGGTTTTCTACGAAAAAATATAAGTATCTTTGTTCCGTTTGGTCCTTCAAATGCAATGTGTTTCAAAATTAATGGATATTATATCCTAATGTACTGGAAATTTTTTTGGTATTTTTTAGTATTAGAAAGTTTGAATATTTGGTTTATCTGGTACACCCACGATTTTTTCGTTTTTGAAAACATGGAAAAAAGTTAACTATTTTTTTTGGTAAATTTCTCCAAGCAATATTAATTCAGCTGCTCCCCATTTTTTCAAACTTTTTTGTATGCTCCACTGAAGATGTTCAGAAATAAAAAAAAAGTATACCCTGACTTTTGTAAAAATTAAGTAGAAATTAATAACCTTTTTTCAAAACAAAAAAATTATAGCTGGTATGTAATTTATATTATTTGGCAAACCTTAAATAATAAAAAAAATTATTATACTAAAAAATAACATAAATCAGTCCCAAATTTTACAATATATTTAATTATAAAGATGAAATTTTTACAATTCTCTAATTTTGAAACTCAATGTACAATCTAATATTAATTTTTACTCTGTAGTTTGTCATTTTTAAGGAAATGTCTTCCAAAAATATTTTATGAAAATTAAACTGTACTGATATAAAAATACCCTTAATATGCTCATAGGGCAGGTTAAGTAAAGTTATGAACTTGCTCTATCTGTTTTAAAAACTATGTAACCCAAAAAAAAACCAATAGAATAAATGTGTTAATTTCTAGTTGAGTTGTCTTCTACAGATAAGTTGTGAAACGTATAAGAAAACCTTAACGGATTGTCAGCGATATATTTTTGTATTTTTTGTAAGTAGTGTTCTAGACAAAATAATTGACCAATGTAGATACTGTTTTTAGGTTTAACTTTTTTTTTTGTTTTATTTAGCGAGCCGAATTTGTCAGACATAGAATGTACGCAAGACTGAATGTTCTAGTAGATTTTTGTAGAAACATTAAACATATCGCCTATGCATGTATGTTAAGAGACGGTAATAAACAATTTGAATTGCTAAATTCAAATTTACGTGATTAAGACCAAAGAAGACAAATGTAAAAATAAATAGTTAGGTACCGGGGGGATGTATTAATAATAATCTAGCCTTATTATAAATACCTATTCGTCCCTTAAATAAATAAAACTAGTTTTTCTTGGTGTTTTATCCCCTAAAGAGTGAAGTTTTATATATTGGCTGAAGTTTAAATAAAACATTTACTTTTATACTTACTTAATTATATGAAAATATAGTGTTGTAATATTGTATTACTATAAATAACAAGTAAACATTTACATTAATTTATATTACTTTTAAAATAGCATTTAGGTTTTTTAATAAACTTTATTTAGACAACCTCAAAGGGACACCTTGCATTTTAATACAAATCATTAAGGTTATCTATCTGTCGCCATTTATTCTTATTTTCTGGAAATAATACAATATAAATATGTATTTTAAGTGGATTATTTATAAAAAAAGACGAAATTAGCGTTAAACTGACATATAGATAACCTTAATTATTTGTATTCAAATGTTAAGGTGGGACTTTTAGGTGTGTAGATTAGTACATGATAACTTTACATCAGTCAAATTTATTACAATTACTTTAACTTGGAATGCTGAGGCCTTGTGTACTTTGTGTCATAAATATTGTAAAAATAGAATCTAAATAAAGCATATCATTATTTTTTTAAATTTTAATTCTCCTGTGACAAAAATTGTACCCTACTGTATACTGTTCATTTGATGGATTAATTTAGAGTAATATTGACATTTTTTAAGAGAAGTTTCAACGTTGCACTTGTCATAAGAAGACTAAGAGGCCTATTCCCTTTCGCTAAACATGCATGTTCATGAACTACATATGTTTCGTAACATATGAGCCTATTCCCTTTTAATTATTTCGTCTAAAGACGCATGCGCTCGAAGAATTTCTTAAACATCCATGTTTATAAACATCATCGGTGTTAAAATGGCTATTCCGTTTCCAAAATTCGATGTTTGGTGAACATACATGATGTTTGAAAACGTATGTTTACGAACGCTTGCCTGAGAGGTGCTGTTAGACAATATTTGAGGTTTTTTATCTTGCATTAATCATAAATTGCGGCGATGTTTGGTACAGTATACAGTACAGTATCATTATCAATTATGGATTAATTACTTTTTCATAATTAATACCTAATTAATTATAATTATAAATGATAAATAATTATTTATAAATGGGAATAGGACAAATCATATAAGGTTTCACACCAAACAAATAAAAATATATTTTTTGGTCGTTTTAAAAATATGTTTATTTGTTTTTTAATTTTTAAAATGTATTTCCTAATACAAGAATACAAATTTTGCTTTACTGATTTTTTTTAATATAATTAATATTAATTTTATTATAATAATAATAAATATTTATTTAGAAAAAAACAGAAAATTAAAAAACTCTGAGTGTGAAGAGAGAATTTGGGGGGAGGGAGGTCAAGACTTATATGTTACTAAAACGACCTCTCTATATATATTGATAGAATAAAAAATAACTTGGAAAAATATATTTTATTAAAAAAATACAACAAATATAAAATATCAAATACCTATGTAATTACTCAAAAATATAGACAAAATATTAGTGAAAGAAAAGTATAACTAATAAAATACAAAAAAATATGCATCTAAAAACTCTTTTTCTTTACATGGGAGCTAAAACTTTTTGGTTTAATTTTAAAAACTTTTAGGTTTTATCAATACCTTGTAAAACCTCTACACCTTCACTACTCGTCAGAGTTTGAGTTGGACTTTCTCTTTATGCCTCTCTGTTGTAGAAGGGGCCCTTCCACCTGACCTTAAAGGCTGGTCAATGAAGAGTTCCAACAATGATATTACCTCCACCACTAACTTTCACAGCGATTCCTCTATTAGGGCTAGTAATTTATCCTTAAAGTCATTAAGTTGTTTTACTGGCTCCCCGACATTGCCAGTCTCCATGAGAGAAATGCGTAGTTTTCTTGCCATTTTCAATACACTAAAAGTGTGTAAAAATAAGTAACAAATAATTATTTTAAGATATTTTATGATTACCCTTTTCCATAATATGGAATAATATAATATATTATACTTAATTGCCCCGCCAGAAGATCTGTGATTTGGCTAGTTCAGTATAAAACGTTTTTCCCAAGTATTTTTAGAATTTGTGGATTTTCCTAAGTTGTTTTTAAGTTCATTTAATATATTAAATATCACAAATGATTTAGGTTATAAAACAAAGGTAGTCTCTGTCCTAGAAATATTTATCGCTCTCAACATATGAGAAACGGAATAGCCTTAAACATAGGTGATGTTTGGGTTATCGTTGGGTGAACATACATGTTAAGAAATCGATGTTTAGGAACAGCCTCTAAATTAAGAGTCTGTTCGGCGTATGTTTTACCTTACGTCAGGGTTGTCCCACTTCAAGTGGGCCAATTGGGCTCTTAAGGGCCGCTGTAAATAAAATACTAAATACTCTATTTTACGTTTATAATGACTTCATTGTAACACCGCTTTCGGTGCTGTAATGAGGTACAATTGGCGTCCTCGAAATGTGAACGATTTTTGGTTGTCATGGATTTTTTTCATAAAATTAATTCGTTTATTCCTGGCTTCGGCCAGTGGTGTTACAAATAGAGGGGATAATACTAAGAATAAGAATAATTTTTAATAATATTTTAACAAACAGTAATATATACAATATTACAAATAAATTAACTTTAATTTGGTTTTGTACAACAATATTAACAAGTAGGTAGGTAATTAACAAATAAAAATAACATAGCAAATTTAACATATTGCTCAAGAAAATTGGTCTTTGAGTGAAATAGCTGCAGATTTAAATGTCTTAAGCTTGTAGCAAAGTGATGAAAACTTGCCGAAGGTGTGGGTGGTAGGTTTTTAAAGACTGTAATTCCTGAACACGCTTTATTCTGTTAAGACAAATTGACCCTCAAATTGGTAACATTTCTTGATTCTTCGGTTATTAAATCTAAAAACTGTTTCACCACTTAATTTAAGTGAACATAAAATAATATATTAATTTAGTTACCTGTTTCACCAGATAACTTTTCGTTTAATAAAACGAACATTAATCCCGAGGATGATAACAAAATGTAAAGATCTAAAACGTTGCAAGCAACTGCTAAAGACAACAGGCAAATGGTGGCCGAGTATCACCAAAAAAACTAATAAATTTCGCGGGGAATTATTAAGGCGGAAAATTTGAATTAAGACGTGTTACCAACTTTACACAATGATAATATCGTATAATGAATAAAGTAGTACAAACATAACCAAATCGCTTCAAGCTCTTCAATAATTTTCAACAGCATTCCGTGAATTATTTCGTTTTGCTGGCTTAAAAAACTGTGCTGCTGCTCATAAGCTAATTTAATACTTAATTGCAGAGACATTAGCTGCCACAACACTTTGCAATCTTCTTGGCATGGACATTATTAGGTAACGCATGTCTTATGATTCAGCAATTGCTTAAGCTTTTCCCAAGAATTTTCAACAGCATTCCGTAGATCATTTCGGTTTGCTGGCTTAAAAAACTGTGCTGCTGCTCATAAGCTATTTTAATACTTAATTACAGAGCCATTAGCTGCCACAACACTTTGCAATCTTCTTGGCATGGACATTATTAGGTAACGCATGTCGTATGACTCAACAAGCTCTTCCCAAGAATTTTCAATAGCATTCCGTAGATCATTTCGGTTTGCTAGCCCAAAGTCCCGTTAATATAATTTTTTAAATATAAAACCCCACACGTTTTCAATGGGGTTTAAGTCAGGACTTCTAGCTGGCCATGGCAAAAGAGTTATGTGGTTGTTGTTTACCCACTCTGTAACGCGAGCTGTGTGAACTGGTGCATTGTCCTGTAATATAATATATATTAGAATCATTTTTCTATACTATACAGTTTTCTAACATGTTGGAATATAACATTTTCTGGAAACACATGTCTAACTGAAGGAAACACATGTCTAACGGTCGTATAGCCGTTAATCTACCATCAATTTCCCAACATATTCCCGCACCATGAACGCTTATCAACTCCCAAACATTTATGGAAAAGCGTCCACTATTTGAGGTTCTTAATGTGTAGATATTCTCAATCTTGCGTCTCTTGGACAATATACACGCCACCTTCTATTATTGCAAGATTGGAACGTTTTTTCATCAGAAATTTTAACATTATTCCAAAATCCCTCTCCATAATTTAGATGGACTCTCCTGGACTTATTCTCGTCAGTTAAAAAAACCTTATGAGCAGCATCAAAGTTTTTTAAGCCAGCTGTTAAAGAGATCCTGGAAATTGTGTATCTTCTCGGACCTTAACTGCGCTATTAAAAGGATTTTGCCTAATATGTGCGACAAGAGCATTGACTTCATTTTCTTTGAAGATTTTACATACACCTTGCCTGATAATCTTTGTTGTTCTTGCCAACGTTTCTTGATATAAAATATGCAGCCTTTACTGATATTTAAATCTGCAGCCACTTCACTTAAAGACCAATTTTATTTTAATTTGGCTATTGTCCTGGACCTCTGAGCCTCAGTTAAGTGGGGTGGAATTTTTGATTTTGCAATTGACAACTATTATCAAATTTGACAACTACCGACGACACTGATGCAAAGCCCATATTACACAATTAAATTTTGTCGTTCAC
Organism: Brassicogethes aeneus; assembly: GCA_921294245.1. Taxonomy (NCBI): domain Eukaryota; kingdom Metazoa; phylum Arthropoda; class Insecta; order Coleoptera; family Nitidulidae; genus Brassicogethes; species Brassicogethes aeneus. The sequence goes on along the minus strand of OV121134.1, from coordinate 16,417,481 downwards.
ATTTCGGGGACGCCAATTGTACTTTACCCCACCCAAAATTTTGATTTTATAGGTTGGCTACTTTAAACAGAATACCAGTAAAATAAATAAATAATATTTTTATGATTTTTCTAGTACTTACAAGACTTTTCTGGCAATAAATTTTGTTTAACACCAAAAAAAATCCTTTTTTTCTTCTTTAACATTAACAGCCTCTTATTGTAAATAAGTAAATTAAGGACGCCATGGCGAATCGATTTTGACATTAACCCTTCAAACTAATGACTGTGATCCGTGTTGCCAGATTTAGGCCTAAAATATCCCTAACAAGGTAGGCCCACGACTATAGCCGTGTGTGTACGAACATAATCTTTTTACGAGTCAGAAAGCGCCTGGAGAAATAAACCTAATAATTAAAATCAAGGGCCTACCTTAACAATTGTTAGGGATATTTTAGGCCTAAATCTGGCAACTATCTAAAGTAAAATTCGACCAAATTAAATATAAGGTATAAAACTCCATATACCTATAACTTAGTTAGGTATAGGTATATGTAAAATTAATTTTTTTATAGAATTTTTGCAAAATAGATAAAATAGCATAAAGAACTCATGTCATAAGACTCGTCCATTACAAAACTCGCTCCTTCGTCGCTCGATTTATAAATTGTCCTCGTACGACAAAATGTAGACTTGACATTAGTTCGTTAATATACTATTGTATGAAATTTTATCACTGATTTAAAATAGGGTAGAAAAACGTGTTTAAACAATTATTTATACCCAGTAAACCAAACCGTGACTTATGACCCAAAACGTGACTTTCATATGATATAATTAAATGACTTACCTACATGTTACGTACAACTTATGTAATATTAAAGTCATATCGTGACGTGACGTGACCTAAGAAATCTGTCATTATATTACATAAGTTTTAGGTCACTGTCTTACGTAAGACTGACGTAATAAATCTGTCATAATATTACCTAAGTTTAAGGTCACTTTCTTACGTAAGGCTGACGTAAGAAATACGTCATACTATTACATACGTTTTAGGTCACTTCCTTACGTAAGACTTACGTAAGAAATCTGTCATACTATTACATAAGTTTAAGGTCACTTTGTAAGGTAAGACTGACATAAGAAATCTTTCATACATATTATTTAGACGAACTAGATGCAAAAGTAATTTCAAAGTATGAAATTCACTGTAATGAATGAAATAGGCAAACATAATTTTTATTTTTTATTCATTGAAATGGTTAGTTCCAATCATTGAGTAAAATAACGTAAGTAAATTCTATTGATTGAAATTGACGACGATTATTTTAAACAATGAAATCAGTGGATACTTTTCCTTACCAATCAGTTTAATTCAAACATTAAAATACAGCAAATTTCATACTTTGAAATGTGTAAATCCTAATAATTATTATTTGTGTCTGTGATTAAAAACATAACTATGGCAGGTAAGTAAAGTAGAATAAAATAGATTGTGGTACCTTAAAACATACTAGTAACTAGTAACTAGATACCGTTTTTTGTGCTCGAACTTTGTCTGAAGTATAATCCAGCAAAATGATGTCATTGATAAAGAGATTGCTCAGTTACAAGAGGCCGACGCTGTTTGTGAATAGCCAGCCTTCTTATTATGTTCTTAGTTTTGCTTTAAGTTATGTCCCGAGTTATGCCTTAGTCTTAAGTTTGGTTCACACTATATTTTTTACGGCGTTATAATATAATAAACCTTTTTTAAACAATAAAAACATTTCAACACAAAAAGTGCCTAAGTCCCAAATTATTATATATATTTTTTTTGATATAAAAAGGTTTTTTCTTTTTTAATCATGGAAGTCCAATCCACTTTCCACAAAAAATACAATACAACACACATTTTGATCATAATATTTTGTGTAATATTTCATAATCAAAAATAAACCTCAATATCTCAAAATCACTTATTTGTGACTAAGGCACTTCTTGCATTGACCCCTTCAATTCAAAACACAGTAATTAGCAAAAACCTGGGCCTTACCATAGACTGCAAACTAACATTCACCAGACATGTCTTGACTATTTACAGCCGATAAATACATCTTTCCAATATTCAACAAAAAAAAAGATCATATGTACTGTATTATTACACTATGATTAGACCCATACTAACCTACAGCTACCCTGTTTGATGCTAAATGTCAAATATTGTTGTCTTGCAAAGGCTGCAAAATAAAGCATTAATACACATAACAAACAATGAGATAGCTAGATAGATCGGACATGCACGAAGACACCAACCAGAATAAACTTAAAATAAATCTTCCACTAAACAATATTACAAATATAAGATATATTAACACAGAACACACAATCAAACATCCTCATATACAAAAATCTTTCAATATATTATGGAAACACTACAGCCGGCTTAAATACGCACTAAAACTCCCTAACTCAAAAATCAAATACAGAAATACTAACCTTAACATCAATAATAACCACAACTGACATATAATAATTCCCATCAACTATAACAATCCATTCCCTCAATAATAGTATGCATATGGGGCAAAACACCTCAAGTGTTCCCACCTAAAAATGATGTTTTCTCCGAATTTCACAAAACTTTGCCAAATCATTGTCCTATTGGACAACCTTAATTTTCCAAATGGAGGGCAAAAAGGATTAGCGGGTTGCAGAGATACAGGGGCCTGAAAATTTATTTTTTTTCTCGTGCGCTTCAAAGACGTCGAAATATTAATTGATATAATATTTTTTTTTTAATTGATAATCAACATATCGTATAGCGTTTTTTCCACGCTTTACGATAAAAATGGTCTCGAAAGCGAGAAAAAATTTTTTTGTTATAAAAAAACGATTTTAAAAATATATTTCTTTTTTTTCTCGAAATGCGACACATTGGATTTTTTAAATTTAATATCAAATTTTGATGTAATATGAAGATGGAATCCCAAGAATAAGTCGAAAAAAATAAGGGTTGAAGCGCGTAGGGACCGTGCGGCGAGTAGCTACTATAGTATACCTATTGCAGCGGTGCTCGGTCTACTACTTAGTGGATTAATTGGAGAGGGTCAATACAACTTTTAAAATTATTTTTATATAGAAATAAATGTATTTTTCGATGGGTTTAAGTCAAAACAGCACAAGCGCCAAATTTTTTTTTTTAGAAGAAGGTCGATAGAGAATTTAATTCTCTATCGACCTGCAGGTACATGTATGTACTTCTAACAAATTTAAAATTTTTGGTGCTTGTGTCGTTTTGCCTTAAACTCATCGATTTTATTGCAATAGTTCAAATTAATAGCAATTAAAACCCATGTTTTGGTTTTTGTAGTCGAAAAAGAAAAATGTAGAAATAAGTTGCTCTTACTCTGAATAAATTACACGTGTACGTAAATGTAAATAAGTTCTACTATTTAATGCAATTGCAAGTGTCTCACAATAATAATACACATTTTTCATGTAAACTTTTTATTGAACATTTTACCTATTTTTTATTTTTGGGAAAAATATCATATTCGTTAGCAAACGATATTTTTTTTAAGTACAAAATTCCTTTTCCGTTAGTAACAAATGAGTTATATTTCTGTGTCCCAGGAATTGATTTTGTAGAATCAAATCGCTTTTTAAGAATAATTTACAAACTGGAGAATTTCTTGTATTGTGCGACTTCGCTGAAAATTACGCATTTGTAGTACAAAATGCGGCTCAGTCATTTCATTGGAATAATGACCAAGTTAGGATTTTCACAACCGTCATTTATTACAAGGAAAATGAAAAACTTCATTATTTTAGTGCAGCAATTTTATCGGATTGCCTAAAGCATGACACTGTCGCAGTTTATGAATTCCAGAAAATTTTGATAAATTATTTAAAACAAAATTTTATACCTAAAAAATGTTTTTATTTTAAAAACAAGTACAACTTTACTTATGCAATATGAAACAGATTTTGGTATTTCAGCCGAGTGGCACTTTAATGCAACACCACACGGTAAAGGCCTCTGTGATGGCATTGGTGAGAATTTAAAAAGACTGGCTGCCCGCGCAAGTTTGCAGGCAAAATCAAAAAATCCAATTCTAGATGCCAAAGATTTGTATGAATAGCAGAAATTCATAAAAAGCGATTTGATTCTGCAAAATCAATTCCTGGGACACAGAAATATCAGTCATTTGTTCCTAACGGAAAAGGAATTTTATACTTTTCCCAAAAATAAAAAATAGCTAAAATGTTCAATAAAAAGTTTACATGAAAATGTGTATTATTATTGTGAGACACTTGCAATTGCATTAAATAGTAGAACTTATTTACATTTACGTGCACGTGTAATTTATTCAGAGTAAGAGCAACTTATTACTTTCTACATTTTTCTTTTTGGACTACAAAAACCAAAACATGGGTTTTAATTGCTATTAATTTGAACTATTGCAATAAAATCGATGAGTTTAAGGCAAAACGACACAAGCACCAAAAATTTTAAATTTGTTAGAAGTATATACATGTACCTGCAGGTCGATAGAGAATTAAATTCTCTATCGACCTTCTTCTAAAAAAAAAAAATTTGGCGCTTGTGCTGTTTTGACTTAAACCCATCGAAAAATACATTTATTTCTATATAAAAATAATTTTAAAAGTTGTGACCCTCTCCAATTAATCCACTAAGTAGTAGACCGAGCACCGCTGCAATAGGTATACTATAGTAGCTGCTCGCCGCACGGTCCCTACGCGCTTCAACCCTTATTTTTTTCGACTTATTCTTGGGATCCCATCTTCATATTACATCATAATTTAGGGAATTGAATAAGCTTTCTTTTGATATTAATTTTAAAAAAATCCAATATGTCGAATTTCGAGAAAAAAACAAATTTTTCTCGCTTTCGAGACCATTTTTATCGTAAAGCGTGGAAAAAATGCTATACGATATGTTGATTATCAATTTAAAAAAAATATTATATAGATGAATATTTCGACATCTTTTAAGCGCACGAGAAAAAAAATAAATTTTCAGGCCCCTGTATCTCTGCAACCCGCTAATCCTTTTTGCCCCCCATTTGGAAAGTTAAGGTAATCCAATAGGACAATAATTTGGCAAAGTTATGTGAAATTCGGAGAAAACATCATTTTTAGGTGGGAACACTTGAGGTGTTTTGCCCCATATATGTTTTATAAAACATACAGCAACACTAACTAAATAATAAGCAAATACAAGCAAGATAATCGATACAAATAGTCAACGCAGCATCATCGCCTGGAACCACAAGGTGGAGAAGAGGGCAAACCAAATTTTTATGACACCATACTTGTTAACGCTCTCGCCACTTCAACTGACGAGTAGACGACAGTGATTTATTTACCGTCAACTGCAGCTTTTAAAAAATTATATGCATTCTCCACCCCTTGCCTTTATGTATACAGTGTGGATCAGCCAAATGGAATAAAGTCGATAATAAATAAATGTTCCAAAAAACGCTCGGATTGGTATTTTAAGTTGGACATTTTTTTACAACAAAAACTTTTTGTACAGGGTGTTTCATGTAGCAGTGGCAATACCAACTTTCTTATTTTAAATGCAACACCCTGTATATTATTTAATTTTTGTATTCTTCAGAAAATTGTAGACATATTTTATGTACAATATACCTACCTATCTTTAAATGATAGGAAATATTAAAAAATTAACATTAAAGAACGATAATTTTTTTTATAGTAGTAACAATAAATAAATTAGCTTACAGGTTTATAAAAAGTTCAATAACAAAAAACAAAAACCATAAATAAAATAAATACAACATTATTAATAAAATATCATATCTGATTTAATTGATGTTTAAAAGTGCACAAGGACACACCAAAAAAGTTACAATTAGACACCTCATTAACAATCCTTGACACACGACATATAGGCGAATTGTTTGCGTAGGTACACAGTTCGAAACAATGAGACTTGTAATAATTATCCCTTAAGGGATGATTTCTCAAGTCAATATTTCAGGGTCTACAATAAGGCTGTTTATCACTTTATAAAAAAAGGTTGCATCAATATATGTATAAGTGTTTTAAGAGACAGCTTATAACGCATATAAAGGATAAATCTGTTTTGAATGCCTTCCAACCTATTTAGGTGAACATTATAAACTGGAGACCATATTGTAGATGCATATTCAAGTTTAGAACTTACCAAGGATGCAAAAAGAATTAACAATGGCATACATTCAGCTCCAATAGTATTGGAGTATAGTATAGTATAGTATTGTGGCGGCTGGTGGATTTTGGGCACACCCATATCTTAGTTATTAGACATGGGACCCACATCAAATTTATATGGGTTTATAATGACTTTATATAGACAAGTTCTGCGCAAGCAGAATTCAAATTGAAGTTTGCGAAAAATAGTTAGTTTTTAAGTGTGCCCCCAGCCTCCTGCCTCCCCCCCAAATCAAGATAATTCAAATTAAAGTGGTACAATATTTAATTCACTGAAGTTTGTCGACAAATTTCAAATTTTATTAAAAAAATTTTAGTATTACTGTAACTGTAACAGATTTTATACCATTTCTATTTTTTTTAATTTAGTTATTCTTGAAATGTTTTAATAAAATTTTAAATTTGTCGATAAACTGTATTGAATTAAATATTGTACCACTTTAATTTGAATTATGTTAATTTGGGGGAGCAGGAGGCTGGAGGGGCACACTTAAAAGTAACTTTTTTTCGCAAACTTCTTTTTAAATTCTGCTTGCGCAGAACTTGTCTATATAATGTCATTGTAAACTCATATAAATTTGATGTGGGTCCCATGTCTAATAACTGAGATATGGATGTGCCCAAAATCCACCACCCGCCACCGATGATCGGTCATATAAATTATGTGACATAATGATAGCGCTGTTTTGTTTAAAAATAAATTTGAGATACCATTTGATTACAGAAATTCGCTACAAACACACTGAAAAACTAATAAGTAATAATGTTTATTTCTTGATAATGTAATAAACAACAAAAATTAATGACAATGTAGGAGACATTCAAAATGCTCGCCGTGAACGACTTGGAAACATCCTAATTTTAAATAGAAATTACTTCTAACGTTACTCATCATCTGAGGCGTGACCGATCTAACCGCCAGCGTTAATCGTCGAGGGGTTTAATTTTTATACAAAACTTTTGACATATCCCAATAGAAAAAATTATAAAGACGTCAGATCAGGGGATCGTTAGGATTGGTTTTCTGGATGGTTTTCTTTTTAGAGCCCCACCCCTAATAAATATGCACCAGTTTCTCCATAGTTTTTAAAAGAAACGAGGATAGACCGATGGGTCTATAATCCTTTACTGTCTGGTAGTTACAACGTCCTGGCTTGAGGATGAACAACACTGGAACATTTTGCCAGAATTGTGGCACGTATACCCGTGCAAGGCAGGTTCTGAAGAGACGTATCAAGTGCGGGGTCAGTGGTTCTAGTCCCTTTTGTAAGAGCCGGAAAGATGCCATCTGATCCCGCGCTTTTAAAAGATCCAAATGAGTGGATAGACCAATTTATGGAGCGTGGGCAAGGAAGACTACAGAATCTGTAGTACAGATGCGTAAAGTGCTCACCGCGCATGGCTATCATTGAATTCTGGCTGGGTAATTTACAATACCTACATACCTACACTCACAGACACATACTGCACTATGCTCCACAGCCACGGTCTTATATGTATGTGACGCGGTCTAAGAAAACGAACCTTAGGTTATTTTCGAGATTATGATTGTTTAGAATGGATTGGTACCTAAATAATCTTTCGAAAAGTCAAACGTTATTACTTAATCGCATTTGGTACGCAAACTTTAATCGCCTCTCCTGTAAAATTTCATTTTAGGTTCGTGTTCTCGGAGCGGCTCACATATACAGGTCTTGCCATTTCAATAGAAAAAGTTACTCCACTATGAAACACACTTATTCTAAGAATGACCACATCGCCCAAACGGCAGCAAAAGTCGAAAAAAAAAATGATTTTACTGTGCTCATGTGATCAGCTCTCGGCCTCCATCAAGGAAAGCTTGTGGATCATAATAATAAAAAATAATATTCAGGATTTTGGTAAAGGTCTTGAAATTAAAGAATCAATTTAGTCTATATGAATATATTTTCTACAAAAAAATTAAAAAGAATACCCTACTAATACTACATTTATACCAGGATACAATAAAATAAAAATGTAAAAAAAAGAAAATGGTTTCTTTAACAAAGGAATGCAGTGAATAAATTATGTTGTACTCTGCAAATAACAATGGATTAAAAAAATGATAATTATGTGTAAATATGAATGCAGTTCTAGTACGTTAAAACGAAAGTTAGTGATATGTATTACAGCTAGTCTTAAAAAATTAACAAATATGTACAAAAATGTCTACACAAGGTTTGTATGATTACGAATATAATACACCATATGTATTTAACACCTTATTTTGTTAAACAAAAATACAACAATATCAAGAGGTTAAATATGTTGACCACATAAAAGCACCGATTAAAATAAAAAGTGGTTTAATACAAAGTCTAGCAACTAAACAAATGTTTTCTGAAAAACCTATAAATTTGGGGATGGTTTATAAAATATTTAGCAAACTATAGTATTATTTAGTGCTCTGGAAGTTTGCGATGTAAGTTTAGTTGACACACCCTGTACTTAGAGGTAGAGGTAATAGGATTAAAAAAACTTACTCTAAATGAAAAATTTGGCAAGATATTTTACGTATTAACCTGAGATTCAGTTTAACAAATTTAAAATAACACATGTACATGTTCGCGATTATTTTTTTATAATTTTAAATAAATCTGCCAATTTAGTAAATAGTTTACAAAATAATTTCAATGTATAGTTCAGTCTCAAAATTTTTCAATACAAATAATACGCAAAGTGCGCATTATTTAAACAATGATTTACTATTTTTTCCATTATATTCAATAAAAATAAAATTTAAATTCAACAATCTAAAAAATATTTCCCAGATCTACTGGTTTAATATTAACAAATTGTATTTGTCAAATACGCTGTACACTGTATTTTCTAAACATACTAAATGGATATATTTATGAAAAATATAGTTATATTTTCAATAAAACTTAACAGTTAATTGCACAATAATTTTTAAAGATTTATCTTTTAAACATCAAATTTAAAAAATTATAGTTTTAAATATTTATTTCTGTTCTGCTACTTATATCTAAGGGTTAGATGTTTAGAAATAAATTTATGGCACAATCCTAATAATAATAGAATTATTGTTAGTAAATATCTTATCTTATTTATTAAATGACACCAAGTAAAATAAATAGTTGTTATTTTCTTCCTTAATAGTATTCTTGAACTTGGTAAAGATTTTATTTATATTATTTGCAATGATTCCTTTGTTGTACTATAGTCAAATATTAACCCTTACTTGTTAAAACTAATTTGTTTAATATAGAATGAAAACAAAATAGATCAGCAAAATTACCAAGGTATCATTGCTACATAAAATATCTGGTAAGTCATATTAAAATTACATTTAGTCAATAACCTACTCGTCAACATTTTTCTGATATGTAAATCTAAGAAATTTCAAAGAATTATTTACAGAATATTTTAGGTTACTGTCTAAAAATGGGAATTGGACACATAAAACTTTAAAAGTGAAATAGATCTTACATAAACAAAAATACTAAACCTTATAATATAAATATTTTTTATTATTATAAATCGTCTTGACCCCACACTTCACTGTAGCTTTATGGTTATAAACATTTTATGAAAATTAACTATTTTGTTTTTTACTGTCTATTGGCACATTGGTAGGATAAATTGCACTAAGCAGTAATAAACCTGTTACTTTGTTTGCTCATGTTTTAAATAAATAAGCATTATTCCTAATGCATTTACTAAAACTTGAGAAAATCTCCATAACAAATTTGGTACTTCCTTAGTTTGTTTGTTGCATAATGCTTTGTATATGTTGGTTATAAATGGATTTTTAGATTATAATTATAATAACAGGTCGTATTTTAGTTAAACAAATACAGAAAATAGACGTTTTTTTGTAATTCTCTATTGTATGTTTGTTGAATGTGGTTGTAGGCAAGTGTGGTAACTAAGACACTGCTTTTTGAGCAGGTACTGCTATAGCAATGCAGGTACGGATCTATCATATCCAGCTGTATCTGAAATTTTTTGTTATTATTAAAATGGATATAATTAACAATAACATTTATAAACACAGTTTCAGGTGTTTATATTACACTATGCAATAATTTTATGCTTAAATTGCCTGAATGGGCCAATATTATTGGAGACCAAAACAAACTTTGAAAACTTAAGTGAACTCCAAAAATTATAGTTGTTTAAAGTTAAGTGACTCATACGCGATGTTTAACTCTGGAACACTACTCGGTGTCGTATAAGGCAGACGTTAACCAGAGCGCTTCCATATCGCTTAAAAAAATACCGTTTAATCTAAAGTGCAGTGCAAAATCATTACAGATACGGATAAGGGATAAGTGATAAGCGCTCCCATACCTGCCGGCGAAAAGCATACCTGAAGAACAACAAGGCGAAGCAAGATCGCGAATAGGGACCAGGGGACACCTATAGAATTTCGAGAAGTACATTTAGCATGAACTAAATGAAGAAAAACTAGCAACAAAAACAGTTAACTTGAGGAACGTTTAAACACGTTTAAATCTCCAGACAAAATAAACACTTGTCATCTACAACTAACTAACATAAATTAAGCAATTTTAACTAAAGAGGCTCTAAGAACGCATAAATCTCGTAGACAAATAACATTGGACAACTACAAGTCTATTAAACTAACAGGACATAAATAATAATACCTGAACTGACACAAGGTACCCAAATCCAATAAATCAACAAAATGCAATGAAAATAGTCCAAACAACGAAATATACAGTGACAGCATCATTAGCTAAAAGGTGTGTCCCCTACACGTGCACAGAAGAACAAGTCTTGTTCTTCTGCGTCTTAGACGCAGTACACGACAAATAAACGTTAGGCCCCCACAGCAAAATCAAAACCCAAGACCCGAAATGCTTGGCCCCGGTCTAAGGAGATTCCGCGTCGTACCTAGGTTTGGGTCGGCGTTATTGTCCCCTGAAACCCAAATGGTCGAGAATACTCGGTTAAACATATCTACATATGTACACTGAGAAAAAAGTTTATTGCTCCCAAATAAAAAAAAATATTTAAATATGGGACAAGGGTACAGTTTATTTATCCTAAATATATTTTTATTCCCGACACATAAAGTTTTACTAAAGTATATTCATCGTTATTATTTCGACTATTTAGAGGTAATAAACAATATATTCACTATTAATAAAAGTATTAGCTACACAGTTTATTTGTCCCATTTTTTTCTCAGTGTAGCGACAGTCAAGCAGTACTCCGGGATCCACTAAGAAAAGGTCAACTCAAGGACTACATAAAAACCCTCGAATTAATCAGTGTGCTCAAGAATGTCACCCTTATCTGGGTACCGGGTCATCGAGGCATTAAAGGCAACGAGGAAGCATACCAGCTGGCTGAGAAGTAACACAGCCTTTTTAGGGCCAAAACCTGTCATAGGGATCGCCTCCTGTCTGTTAAAAACCAAGATCAGAAACTGGACTAACAACCAGTTCCAGAACAAATGACGTGAACATAAGGCCTCAGGCAGTCAAGGGTCTTTATAAAGGGTCCTACAAACTACAAAGAGGCAAAAATATTTCTCTGAAACTTAACAGGAACCAGTTAAGAGCCATCACAGGAATCCTAACAAGACACTGGGTAGTCAAATACCACCTACACAAAACCGGACTCAGCAACGAGGAGGATTGTAGGTACTGCAGCGAAGTAGACGAAACTACCGATCATATAGTCTGCGAATGCGTCGCTCTAGTCAATAGTAGACTAAGGGCCGTATGCAGAAACGTTGATTTATTTATATCAACTGATTTACGCATACCCACTGATTAAAGTTTGAATCAATTTGGCAACATAGCAAATTTTAAATGAAAGTAAAGCACAGTAAATATTTGTAGGTTATCTTACATATACTTAAATATGTGTTTATTACATAATAAGAGTAATACATTTTTAAAATGTATTATTAAATATACACATAAATACATTTATAACTGAATAAACATTATTATTGACAAAAACTTGGTTTTGAAGAGAATTGCGGCAATATAAAATACAACAATTGGGTTATGTTCGCAGTTTGCAGTGTGCTTTGTTACAAGTACCTAAATTTGCATTAGAAGGTATGAAAAACGAACCACTATGTAAAAGTCTCATTTCGTAATGGCATCGTTGCTTAGAAAATTAATCTTTTCATTGACAAGGCAAAACTGGAATGTAAAGTGACGTTTCTGTATGAAAAGTGACAGGTCTGTGTGAAAAGAAATTGACAGCATCGTTTGACATTTGAATTGTATTTGTATATGTATGTCTAAATATCATTTAGAACACAATTAATTGTGTTTGTTTAATTCTAATTTTTGGTGCCTTTATTTAAATTGAGAAGGTAAGTTTATTGATTTTAATTTACTTATACCTTAAAAATTAAAAGAATAAGATGAAAGTAATTTTAACAGCTGTCAAACACGTTTTTAGGATATTTTGTTTTGTATTTGAAAATAATAAAAAATAAAAGGGTGGTAGAGAAAACTACGAAGGCGTAGAAGGGCCAACAAAAATTTTACAAATTTTAGCCAAAACTAACTTTGATTTTTGCAATTTCTATTCTATAATTGTAACTTGAACTTACAATTGTAACTTGAACCTACAATTGTAACTTGAACTTACAATTGTAACTTGAACCTACAATTGTAACTTGAACCTACAATTGTAACTTGAACTTACAATTGTAACTTGAACTTACAATTGTAACTTGAACCTACAATTGTAACTTGAACCTGGGTCAGAATTTCTCAAACGGGCCACCTGAATTAGGTCAAAATTAGTTTTTGATTGTAGATACATTTTTTCGATAGTATTTTACATCACTAACACAAATCCTAAAGGATTTTGTAAAAAAAAAATTTCAATTGACATATTCATGATATTAAAAGTAAAAGTTTTTAGTAATTAAAAAATAAAAAAAAATCATTATGGCTAAACTAATTATCCGATTCCAACGATTTAACTAGCGTTGGAATCTTGTTTTGACATAGATTCTTTGTTATTTTTTTCAATTGTACAATTTACATTTAGGTCGATTTTTTTTTGTTTTTTTTATAACAAATTCGGAAATAATTGGCTTCTGCGCCAGCTATCGACTCGAAAAAAAAACACATATACTCCAATCATTTTTCGAAATTATGCTGCTGAGAAAAAAAATGGCCCGCAGGTTCCAGACCACCGTAAGACGTCGCGTCACAAGCGCGTACAGCGTACACGGTTCGGAGCGTGAGCTGACACCGCGCGCGGCCACAAAAGGACGAATAACTTTTTGTCAACCTGCGGGCCATTTTTTTTCTCAGCAGCATAATTTCGAGAAATGATTGGAGTATATGTGTTTTTTTTCTCGAGTCGATAGCTGGCGCAGAAGGCAATTATTTCCGAATTTGGTATAAAAAAAACAAAAAAAAATCGACCTAAATGAAAATAGGACAATTGAAAAAAATAACAAAGAATCTATGTCAAAACAAGATTCCAACGCTAGTTATATCGTTGGAATCGGATAATTAGTTCAGCCATAATGAATTTTTTTATTTTTTAATTATTAAAAACTTTGACTTTTAATATCATGAATATGTCAATTGAAATTTTTTTTTTTACAAAATCCTTTAGGATTTGTGTTAGTGATGTAAAATACTATCAAAAAAATGTATCTACAAACAAAAACTAATTTTGACCTAATTCAGGTGGCCCGTTTGAGAAATTCTGACCCACCTACAATTGTAACTTGAACTTACAATTTTAACTTGAACCTTAGACGGCCAAAAAAATCAACTTTTTTTTTTTGAAAATATGGTATATTAAGCTCTATCAACGCAATTTTAATATTTTTTTCCTCAGCAAGTTTTTGTCTCAGAACTCCCAAACCATTGAGTTTAACAAAATTGGCTTGATAATATTATTTTAAGAAAATTAAATGCTCTACAAAAAAGGTTAAAGTGAAATTTTCCGTCAGATGAACCGTTTCCTGAAAATCATGCCTTAAAAATTGGTCTACTTTTACATTTTGATCTTTTAAATTGGAATTTTGTAAAAGTCAGTACCCATAAAAAACCGATAAATATTAATATATTTTTATGGGAAATCAAATGCTTTACAAAAAAGCCTATTGACATTTTTGGCTAAATTCACTCAATCAAAAGTTATTCAAGGTTAAAATTTCGTTTTGAATTCAAATTTGAATACCTAACTTTTGATTGAGTGAATTTAGCCAAAAATGATAAAAGACTTTTTTGTAGAGCATTTGATTTTCCATAAGAATATTTATCATTTTTTTTTTCAGGGTACTGATTTTTACATTAATTACAATATTGAATATTGTAATTAATATTGAATATTGTAATTAATGTAAAAATCATATTGAATATTCCAAAGTTAAAAGATCAAATTGTAAAACTGAACCAATTTTTAAGGCATGATTGCAAGAAAACGGTTCATCTGACGGGAAATTCCAATTTAACCTTTTTTATAGAACATTCAATTTTCTTCAAAAAATATTCTTAGGTCAATTTTGTTAAACTCAATGATTTGGGAGTTCTGAGACAAAGACTCGCTCAGGAAAAAAAAATCTTAATATTAATAATATGGACTCAAACTTTCACAATATTTTTTTTTGTCACCCCAAACCATATTTTCGATATACTTTTCAAAAAAAATAGTTGATTTTTTTGGCCCAGTCTATTGAACCTACAATTGTAACTTGAACTTACAATTGTAACTTGAACTTACAATTGTAGGTTCAAGTTACAATTGTAGGTTCAAGTTACAATTGTAGGTTCAAGTTACAATTGTAAGTTCAAGTTACAATTGTTAGTTCAAGTTACAATTGTAGGTTCAAGTTACAATTGTAGGTTCAAGTTACAATTGTAAGTTCAAGTTACAATTGTAGGTTCAAGTTACAATTATAGAATAGAAATTGCAAAAATCAAAGTTAGTTTTGGCTAAAATTTGTAAAATTTTTGTTGGCCCTTCTACGCCTTCGTAGAAAACTGTGTTTCACTTGTGAGAAAAGCTTTCTTCAAGCTCGTGTTAATGCACACTCGGCCTAACGGCCTCGTGGCCAAATTAAACACTCGCATGAAAAAGTCGCTTTTCAACACTTGTAAAACAAATAACTATTAAACACAGTTTTGGTTTTATTTTATAATCATTATTATTTATTAAATAGTATTTTTTTTTTAATTATCTATAATATAATACCTATAATTATATTAAAAAGTAAACATTTATGTTTTTTAATTTAAAAAAAAATCAATAAATATTTTTACCCAAGTTCAATGTTAGGGGAAATTATTTTAAAATGAAAGTATGAAGTTATAAATCAATTGATTTTAAGTATTCAGCTTTTCAATCAGACAAAAAAATAGCAAATAATAATAATAATTTATTGCTTGCTAGTAATACAACTATACAAATGTCAAATAGTTATTCATATATTACAATATTAGATAACTAAATAAATAGAAGTATTAAACAAATAAGTTTGAGACTACATAATATTTTCAAAATACAATTCAGGAATTCACTAATGCTATAAAAGGCCCCATTCAGTAAGTACCTAGTTCTTAATTGTACATTTAAAGGCTTCCAAAAGATATTTGATATAATTAACATGGTAGTAATTTTATCTTTTAATTTTTTTTATTTTTTAATTATATCTTTGTTATAGGTATGTTTACCTTCTGAATTTATTTTTTCATATACACTATTGGACAAAAGTAAAGCAACAACTGTATAAAAAATCTAACCCCAAAACGCCTTTATTAATCTTTAAGAAATTTTGGATAAAAATACTTGAACTTAAATCTCAGTTTACGTGTTTGAGGGTTTTTTAAAAAATATTTTTAAAGCCCATTTTTTTAATATTAAAAGAACCTTCGAAAAATAATTTTTACGGAAATTTTTTTTTAGTAAATAAAAAATATACTGTTAAAAACCGTATTTTTGTTAGTATACCCTAAAAATTTTGTACAAATCAAATGAACAGTAACGAAGATACAGCGATTCAAAGTCGTCAAAAATGACCACTTTTCAGCAAAATAATCAAAAAAGGGTCATTTTTACCGACTTTGAAGCGCTGTATCTTCGTTACTGTTCATTTGATTTGTACAAAATTTTTAGAGTATACTAACAAAAATACGGTCATTAAAAGAATATTTTTTATTTACTAAAAAAAAAATTTCCGTAAAAGTTATTTTTCGAACGTTTTTTTAATATTAAAAAAATGGGCTTTAAAAATATTTTCTCAAAAAACCCTTAAACACGTAAACTGAGATTTAAGTTCAAGTATTTTTATCCAAAATTTCTTAAAGAATAATAAAGGCGTTTTGGAGTTGGATTTTTTATACAGTTGTTGCTTAATAATAATAATAATAATAATATAATAATAATAATGTTTATTTATGTTACATACAAACAAGTACTTACACAAGTCAAAATAAGAGAATACAAAATTAAAGTAGAAATTACAATACATGTGGGTAAAAACAAAGTATCGGTATAAATTCAATTTTTGCTAATAAAAACTAATTAAAATTAAAATTTAGAAATTCATCCATTGAATAAAACGAATTTTGAATAAGAATTTCTTTTATTTTATTTTTAAAATCTCTGGTCGGAAGACTTCTTAAACTTATCGGAAGATTGTTAAAAAACTTGATTCCCAAAAAATGTGTCCCTGTTTGACATTTTTTTAATCTGTAATATGGCAGTGTTAAATTATTTCTGTGTCTTGTTTGATAGCTATGGGTGTCCGATATTGTAGGATAGTTTTTTTCATTGTTTTTCATATAAAGAAGAGTCTCCAGTATAAAGACTGATGGTAAAGTTAAGATCTTTAATTTTTTAAATTCATGCTTACAATCTGCCTGATAGCTCAGTCCTGCCAATATCCTTACTGCCCTTCTTTGAAGTGCAAAGACGCTACTGGCGTGGGGGGAATGTCCCCAGATTATAATCGCGTAAGTGAGTACAGAGTGCACAAGTGCAAAGTATGCATTTCTCAACACTTCAATGGACACTGATTCATAAAGTCCCCGCAAGACAAAAATACTTCTCTTGATCTTATTACAGATGTAGTTAGCATGCTTTTCTTTTGTCCAATAGTGTATATTTACAAACAAAAATACTGTTTATTTTTATTCATATTTTAAATCAGTCGTATCAACCGATTTAAATTTTAGATGATTTTATTGGCCAAAAAACAAATCTAGTAAAACATTATATTAGCGAAATTATTTTCTAAGGTTAAAAACAAATGTCACAAATGTCAAATAAATCATGATGAAATTTTAATTGTTTTATGTCTAATTTAAAATGTCAATGTATGGAAATCAACTTTTTTTTGGAAAATATAAACGTTGAATAGTTATTTGTTTTACAAGTGTTGAAAAGCGACTTTTTCATGCAAGTTTTTAAGTTGCCCACGAGGCCGTTAGGCCGAGTGTGCATTAACACGAGCTTGAAGAAAGCTTTTCTCACAAGTATAACACAATGTTTTTTCTGCGACCCTTTTATTTTTTATTATTTTTAAATACAAAACAAAATAACCTAAAAACTTTTTTGACAGCTGAATGTCAAACGATGCTTTCCGGTTCTTTTCACACAGACCTGTCAATTTTCACACAGAAATGTCACTTTACATTCGTGTTTTGCCTTGCCAATGAAAAGATTCATTTTCTAAGCAACGATGCCATCATGAAAAGTGACTTTAACATAGTGGTCGTAGAAAAAGATAATTACCCAATTTATTTCATTAAACAAAATACTGCGTTGCCATGTCGTGCAAAAAACTATATCCACTGATATGCTAAATCAGTTGATAAAAATAAATAAACGTTTCTGCTTACGGCCCTAAGACCAGGTTTGGCAGGTACAGGTTTTTTAGAACCTAGATAATATGATCACTGACTGATGACTGACTGATCATATGATCACTGACTGAACTTCAATAGTTTATGATCATTGAACTTCAATAGTTTATGATTATGTTGATCCATTTTTAGTTTTAAATAAATATTATTTATTGAACCAAAGCTTACTTAGTCTTAACCTACAAAAAACTAAATTTATGTGTTTTTCACCAACAATTGTTGACCAACCTTCTCGAGATAAACTTAAAATACACTCTGATGATTGCAAAAGTTTTCAAACATGTACATGTGAATCTATTTATAAAGTTAAAAGTATTAAATATCTAGGAATAGAGATAGATCAACACTTAAAATGGGACAAACATATAAATAACATAGTTAAAAAGCTTAGAATTTTAGTCTATAAATTTTATCAGTTAAGAGATATTTTAAACAAAAATAATTTAATTATAGTTTACAACTCATTGGTTGAGTCGCTACTGAGGTATTGTATTATTGCTTGGGGGGGTTTTTATCAAAACTCCATTGATCCCTTAGAAAAGGCTCAAAATAGTTAAAATTATGTTAAGAAAAGGCAGATTATATTCCACCGAACTTCTATATAAAGAATGTGATTTGCAAAGTATTCGGAATATATATGTTTTTCAGTGTGTAATATGGATGAACAGAAATAAAAACATCGGGGAATGGGTTTATGATATGAGGCAAGCAAATTCCCAACATTTGCCTTTTTTTAAAACATCTTTTACGCAAAGAAATGTTTTCTATTTTGTACCAAAATTCTATAATTTTCTTCCACGAGAAATAACACAAATTCTAAATTATAAAAAGTTTAGAACATATGCTAAAAGTTATATAAATACTAATTTACGTACGTTTTTAAAAGTTATTTTGCAGTGAAAGTTACTACATATATAAATTTGCTAATTTACCTACTTATCTCTTTCTACATTTTTTTAATCGAGCGTGTCTACATTTTCCTCCAGAATTTCCTTTCTATCACTAACTTTTTAAAATCTTTACTTTTACATTTACATACATCTAAAATTTCCTCAGCACATACCTTTATACAGGGTGTTCCTTAATATCATGTACAAACAAAAGGGGGTGATTCTTTGGCTTATTTTATGAATTAAAGTTCCTATAAACATGGGCCCGCAAACGCTTCGTTACCGATCTACAGGGTGTTAAAGTTTGGAGATTTTTTTAGTTTTTATCTTATAACTTCTGCAGTTTTTGAGATATTTGGCCCAAATTCGGAATATAGGTTGGGATATAAGGCTTACATCATTGGGCATGCCAAATGGTTATAAGAATCTACAGGGCGATACTTTTTTGTATGTCATGCTCCCCTTTTTTCCCAAGAACTTTTTTATGGTGCGCTGCTGGTAGATTTTAAAATACAAAATAAGTTTTCTGTTTTGTTTAGAAACTTTTTAGTAACCTAAAGTTTTTTCGTATCTGCAACCATTATCGAGAAAAAAAATATAACACAAGTTGTTGTCATTTGCGAGATGAAATTCAAATTTCTAAAATAATCTGGTTGGCTTTATTAATAATTTATTTTTATTTATTTTTAAAATAATATTTCTATACTTCTTATTGGAAACAAAACGGTTTTGGTTACAATGATTTATTTTAATACAAAAAACTTAAATATTTAGAAAAACTAGAAAATTACCTTACAACAATTGTTGTAATGGTGTACTCTTTTAAACATGATTTGAATTCATTTCTGCCACTACTTATTAAATATCAAATCTGAAATAAAATGGTTTATGTAGCTATTGGATACAACATCACAGACAACACACTGTCTACAACATCAAAAAAATACATAAAAACGATGCTATTGACAGCACGCATTTAAAGTTTTAAACTGCAAGGTGTAATAGTATATTAAAGAACTAATGTTATAAGACGTCATTTTGTCGCACGCGGACAATTTATAAAACGAGCGACGAAGGAGCGAGTTTTATAATGGACAAGTGCGACAAAAGGTCTTATGACATGAGTTCTTTATGCTATTTTATCTATTTTGCAAACATTTCATAAAACAAATTAATTTTATACCTTATATTTAATTTGGTGGAATTTTACTTTACATAGTTGGTATCACATTTTGAAGTTTGAAGGGTCATTAACCTTTCAAACATTATCACATTCTTTCGCTATGGCGTCGTTAATTTACAATAAGTATTTACAATAAGCGGCTGTTAAAGAAGAAAAAAGGATTTTCTTTGGTGTTAAACAAAATTTATTGCACGAAAAGTCTCGTAAGTACTAGAAAACAAATCATAAAAATATTATAACCTATAGGTATTCAAAACTGTATTTTACCAGTAGCCAACCTATAAAATCAAAATTTTGGGTGGAATAAAGTACCTCATTAAAGAACCAAAAGCGGTGTTATAATGAAGTCATTATGAAACCAAAATAGATAAAATTATTTAAAAGACTCGTTATAATTAAATTTCTTATCAGTCCGTAACAATGCCAAATTATACGAATTCTGAAATGGCTGACATGCATTTCATCTATGGCCTTGCGGATGGAAATGCAAGAGAAGCTACACGCCTGTACATGGAGCGCTATCCCGATAATAGAATAATACCCGATCATCGAACATTCACAAATATTCATAGGCGTCTTGCAGAAAGTGGAACTTTTAAAAAGAATACCAATGATGCAGGTAGACAATATACGGTAAGAACACCACAGATTGAAGAAGCTGTTTTAAATGAAATAGAAGAGCATCCAGATACTAGCACTAGAAAAATTAGTGAACATTTCAACATTAGTCATCAAGTTGTTTGGCGTATCCTGCGTGATTCTCTGCTATACCCTTACCACATTCAAAGGGTGCAGGCGCTCCTTCCTCGAGATTTCCCATTAAGGCTTAATTTCTGCCGATGGTACCGTGCCAGGCTAGCAAGAGACCCTAATTTTGACTGTAAAATCCTTTTTACCGACGAAGCCAACTTTTCTAGAGACTTAATTATAAATTTTCATAACAACCACATATGGGCTGAAGAAAATCCACATGAAATTGTAGAAATGCATTTTCAAGAACAGTTCTCGTTAAATGTATGGGGTGGTATAATTGGGGATTATTTGATTGGTCCTTTCTTTTTGCCTAATCGACTTAATGCTCAGTCATATAGGCATTTTCTTCAACATGAATTGCCTTTTTTAATAGAAGATTTGCCTGTTTTGCTAAGAAACCGTATTTGGTATATGCACGATGGCGCCCCAGCACATTTTTCTATTTTGGCTCGGGAGTATTTAAATGTAGCATATGAAAACAGGTGGATAGGACGGGGTGGACCTCAGCCATGGCCCCCTAGGTCTCCTGACCTAAACAGCCTGGATTTTTTCCTATGGGGGCATCTCAAATCTTTAGTCTATGCAACACCAGTTAATAATATAAATGACTTACAAAATCGGATAGTAGAAGCATTTGAAACCGTAAGAAATACTCCGGGGGTGTTTGAAAGAGTAAGGGCATCAATGAGAAGAAGAGCAGATGCTTGTGTGAGAATTGGAGGAGGTCACTTTCAACAATTGTTGTAATGTAGTTTTCTTGTTTTTCTAAATATTTAAGTTTTTTGTATTATAATAAATCATTTTAACAAAGAGCATTTTGTTTTTAACAAGAAGTGTAGAATAAATTGTTAAAATAAATAAAAATAAGTTATTATTAATAAAGCCAACCAGACCCTTTTAAAAATTTGAATTTCATCTCACAAATTTTGTTCTACATATTTTTCTCGATAACGGTCGCAAATACGAAAAAACTTTAGGTTACCAAAAAGTTTTTAAACAAAACAGAAAATTTATTTTGTATTTTAAAATCTACCAGCAGCGCACCATAAAAAAGTTCTTGGGAAAAAAGGGGAGCATGACATACAAAAAAGTATCGCCCTGTAGATTCTTATAACCATTTGGCATGCCCAATGATGTAAGCCTTATAGCCTAACCTATATTCCGAATTTGGGCCAAATATCTCAAAAACTGCAGAAGTTATAAGATAAAAACTAAAAAAATCTCCAAACTTTAACACCCTGTAGATCGGTAACGAAGCGTTTGCGGGCCCATGTTTATAGGAACTTTAATTCATAAAATAAGCCAAAGAATCACCCCCTTTTGTTTGTACATGATATTAAGGAACACCCTGTATACCTTTACTTATATTTGTTTTGTTTTTTATTTTTGTTTTATATAATTGTAGCGATGAAAATAAATATTTTTTTTACACAATGTAATATGATTTTAAGCTAAAGTGGTCTGTTTTCACACACAAATCCCAGATTTAGGTGAACAGACTAAAAATATTATATATCTTATTTTATTACCAAATTATCTTTTATCTCATGTTTAAATATCTAGTATACTATATAAACTTTGTAATCTTATAAATATTATGTATTGTGTAATTTTCGAGGTTCTTAATAAAATTGAATTGAATTGAATTGAAAATTTATCTATATGTGTTCAGTACTATTAATTAATGTTACAAATCAGCAATTTTTAATCGTCAAAAATACCATCTTAAAAAACCTAAAAACCTAAATAAAACCTTAAAAACCATAAAAAACTAAAAAACCTTAAAAGCTACAATTTATTTTTCCTATTCTTAGGGTTTTTCCAACCCTGTCTAAGACACCTAGGGGACAGATATTTGGAAGCTGAGGAATAATGCATGCCCTACCAGCGCCGTAAGCATGTAGAGGCTACCCTTCAAATCAATCAATCAAGTTAAAATTATAAAAATTACCATTAAATTAATCAGGATATATGTATATAGGTAAAGTTCGAACGCGTTAAGAATATCACCGCAACATCACTTGGAAGCGACAGCTTCTCAAAGTTCCGCGTACTTGAACTCAGCGGCGTAGAGTATATGTATTTAATAAAATACTTATGCATCAGAATTTAATAAAACAATAATTATGAAATAAACAAGCCAGGCAGTACGGTAGTCATAGCGCTAGCGACGAGCTGATTTTCGAAAGTATCGTTCCTAATGTATTAGAGAAAATTTAATAAGGAACATTTTGAAATTTTAATGAATATTTTTAATTAAATAAATATAAATGTTTCAATAAAGTTCTTTATTACTTAAAAGTATGTTTTATTCACTAATGCAATGTCAGGCAGCTGAAATGCGGTAGAAAATTCTGGGAATTTCTATCGCACCTGAACACCCTTAAAAAATATTAAATTGAACACACTGTATATGAGAGAGAAGGAACATTTGACGCGTTTTTTGGAAAAACATCATTAGTCCAAAATAAACATATTTGGGAAAATGAAAAAAACTCTCCGACATTCCCATTTTTGACCAAAGTACTTTATTGACCTATTTACTACATGTAAAAAAATGTAAGATACTTTGTCCAGAATTCCTCATGTTTTTTTTTCGACGAATATGAAAAAAACACAAAAAATACATGAACATGTGAGGTTCTTAGAAGAAAAAACGAACAATTATCCTTACTACAAACACTACAAACTAAAAATTAACTCTGAGTAACAAAATAAATAAAAACTGAATTACTGCCACACTCAGTCTTCGCATCCACTGCTGTTATCATCGTTGTCGACCGTGATATCAGGACTGTCAGGTGCTATGGTCTTCTGGTCTTTTATCAAGTTATCATAAAATTTTCTATTGCTGTGGTCATGTAAAAGAGGTAGAAGCTTTTCTAGAGTGTCCAAAAACGTCACATGTTAGGCACATGTGACTTTCTTAGACAAAACAGAGTGGACTTGTGATGTTTTTGAAGAACAAGCTAAATTTCATATTTAATTATTATGGAACCTATGACATTTTTACGAGAAACACTTATTTGTATACGTATATAATATATACTATATACTATATATGGAGGTTAGGAAACAGTTGGTGCTAATATCTAAATTTCGACGATATTGGACTAATGATGTTTTTCCGAGAAACGCCTCATTTGTTTCTTATATATGTTTTAGTTAAAATAACTTACTACACTACTAAAAATAATTAAATTGTAAACTTTTTAAAAATATGCCTCAAAATATTTTTAATAAAAGTTATTTAAACCAGTTTTTTTATTTTGCATAAAAAAACTGTTCATAATAAGATTGAAACATTTTCATGGATCGAAACAGATTCAACAATTGGAATCGTTAGTTGCTAATTAGTTTCGACGGAAAAAAATGTGTTGCTAAATTTTATGCAGAAAAAATTATGCTTTGCTAACTTGACGTCAACTTGGGGAAGCAACAAAGCAAAAAAAATGACCGCGCGTGGATTGTGCTTAGGCACTGACCAACCCGCCTGAGCTGCTTATAAAACCTTATTAATAAGTTTAGTTTAATATAAAAACGCTCAGGCAAATTTTATATTAAACTTACTTAAGAAAAATAGCGAAAAATATCTATGAGCATATTCTGAAAGCAACTAATTGGCGGTGAAATTAAAATAATAATTAGAAATATTAGTTTTGATGTTTTCTTGTGTTTATTCGTCACGTACAATATTGTTATGTAAGCAGTTGATTTATGAACCGCAAGCAGTACTGATCGGCCGCCTGTGCTGAGAAGCCGTTCGATAAATAAAAATTATTAAAAGTAAATTAGTGGTGTTATTGCCTCTCTGCATCTGCATCCTATTCCGCTTGGATCGACTTGGAAAAGGAAAGTTTTTTACGTCCTTGGATATGTCATCGGGTTTCCATCAAATACCGATATATGATGATTCTATCCACAAAACTGCGTTCGTAACTCCAGAGGGACATTACGAATATTTAAGGATGCCCTTTTGACTGGCAAACGCTCCTGAGGTTATCTAAATGATATCCATATCCCGTCGGTGACCGTTGAAAAAGGAGTAACATTTTTACAAAAAGTTTTGATGGCCAAAACACAGGTCTTTCTTTGAACATTAAAAAGTGTCACAGGTTTACAAGACAAGTTGGAGTATCTTGACAGAGAAATTCCGGCAGAAGGAATACGCCCTAGCGGTCGCAAAGTAGAGGCTCTTCGAAATACCCCATCCCCATCCACTGTAAAGCAAGTGGGACAGTTTATGGGCCTTGCAGGTTATTTCCGCAAGTTTATACCGGATTTCGCTGGCAAGATCCTGGTAACCAAAGCAGCTAAGTAGCAATTAAGGCACTGGCCCACTGATTGGTCCTTATCAATGGACATGAGTGAATTGTTGAATCAGCTAGAAGCTGAGGACAATGATTAAAGGTATATTTTAGGGTTAAAACCTGTAGATGTTTTTGTGATGAAAGCTAGACGCCTTGCAATTACAATATTGTTAAAAGCTGGACGCTTTGCATAAATTTGAATTTTGGATATTGAGATAAGTTTTTTGAAAGCTTGACGCTTTGCAATGATAATATTGTTGAAAGCTGGACGCTTTGAATATTGAGATACATTTTTTGACAGCTTGACTTTTTGCAATAATAATATTGTTGAAAGCTGGACGCCTTGAATATTGAGATACTTTTTTTAAAAGCTTGACGCTTTGCAATAATAACATTGCTGAGAGCTGGACGCTTTGAATATTGAGATACATTTTTTGAAAGCTTGACGCTTTGCAATGATAACATTGCTGAAAGCTGGACGCTTTGCAATGATAACATTGCTGAAAGCTGGACGCTTTGAATATTGAGATACATTTTTTGAAAGCTTGACGCTTTGAATATTGAGACTCATTTTTTGAAAGCTTGACGCTTTGCAATGATAACATTGCTGAAAACTGGACGCTTTGAATATTGAGATACACTTTTTGAAAGGTTGACGTTTTGCACTGGTATCATTCTTTAAAGCTGGATGCATATCTGTTGTTAGTTAAAAGCTTAATTTTAAGAATTGTTTATTTTTAGTATGACTTCAGACAACTATCCTCTGGAAAAGAATCACCGTAAAGATTTATCCTAATGGAGTTGGTTTATGCTTCGAGAGCGAAGCTTTTGTCAGGATTGGCTGTGTTGGCGGTGGAATTAAAATAATAATTAGAAATATTAGTTTTGTTGTTTTCTTGTGTTTCTTCCTCACGTACAATATTGTTATGTAAGCAGTTGATTTATGAACCGCAAGCAGTCGTTCGATTAGTCAGTCTTGATCGGCCGCCTGTGCTGAGAAGCCGTTTGATAAATAAAAATTATTAAAAGTGAATTAGTGCTGTTATTGCCTCTCTTACATTTTTTAGTTTTTTAATACTATGCAGTTTACAATGTCATACGGTCTTTTTTTTCTTGTTGCTTCCCAAGTTGACGTCAAGTTATCAAAGCACGGGTTTTCTGCACAAAATGTGTTAGACAAAAAGCAGGACCACGCATCGTCTATTCTAATATTCTATTATTTTGTTTGTCTACATATAAAATGTATTATAAACACACTTTTTCCAAGTGTAATTCAGCCTTGTAATTCACCGCCTGTTTTTGCTTGCTTGCTCCATACGCGTGCGGTTTTAAAGGTAAATAATTTAAAATAGAATAAACACTATATATAAAGTTAATCCTATTAGCATAAATATTTGATAGTGCAAAATAAATGCTTTTTTTTAATTTGTATTTTACTGAACTTTTCTCAAATAGCTTCATGAAAAATAATTATTTTTTTCTACGACCAAAAAAGTCACATTTTGTAATGGCATCGTTTCTTAGAAAATAAATCTTTTCATTGGCAGGGCAAAACTCGAATGTAAAGTGACATTTCTGTGTGAATGTAAGGTGACATTTCTGTGTGAAAAGTGACAGGTCTGTGTAAAAATAAATTGACAGCATCGTTGTCAATTTAGGTTTGAAGTTTTTAGGTTATTTTGTTATTTTGTTTTGTATTTGAAAATAATAAAAAATAAAAGGGTCGTAGAAAAAACATTGTATTTCACTTCGAGAAAAGCTTTCTTCAAGCTCGTGTTAATGCACACTAGGCCTGACGGCCACGTAAGCAACTTAAACACTTGCATAAAAAAGTCGCTTTTCAACACTTGTAAAACAAATAGGTACCTATTTCAAAAACTGTCATTTCCGCTGGAAACCAAAAGAGTCACTTGACCAACTTTTGACGCTCGAAAATTAGACACTGAAATTAGGCTTCAAAACTTTTTGAGGCTCAAATCAAGAGTCAACAGTCGGCGACTGTCAGTCTCACATACATCAACAAATAAAACCAAGCTTATGCTTCAACAAATATAAATAAATTTTACATTAATTATTAAACTGTTATTGTAATTATGTTAAGTATAATAAAATGAATATTAATGTTGTTTTTGGGAATTTGTTTCGCCAAGTTAATGTACATTTAACCTTTTATGCACATTTATTTTTACTTTTGGAAAACTTTCCAGAAAGTTTTTAACATCCTAGAAATTTGTTCGGAAAGTCATGAATAACAATAATAAAATGGTACTTACATTAAGTCCTACATGCTGTTTTCCTTAATCAATGGCGGGGGCGTCGTGTTTTCTATAAGACGTGCCAATGTGGATGGTTGATACTTGTTCTGATGGACCACCCTTTCCATCACGCAAGACGCCGACAGACGCGCCTCGGCGTCGTGGTCCCAACACTCTTCCATCGTGTCACACATAGCTGCCAATCCCTAGTGAAATATTAATAATACAATTCTTTATTTAGTGTATAACTTCAAATACATTTAATAGAAGCCAGAGCACAAGTAGGTTTTGTTAAGTTTTAAGATAATCATGTTTTTTTAAATATCTTCCAAATAATAAGTAAACTTATAAACTAGATATTTTAATAACATTTTGTCCATGAAAGAAAACTCAATAAGAACGCCGGATTTGGTATGTTAATTAAATACCTTAATAATTTAAAAATAAAATTTGTTTTTATTTCAACATAAAGAACAAATCTTCCGATTATGCCCTCTTTTAATGAATTTTTTTATAACATTTTCTCATATGTGCTGCTGAATTTCGTCAATAACGTGTCGAATATCGTTTTTAAGTTGATGAATTGTTGCTGGTTTGTTGACCCAAATTCTGCAATTTTATTTGTTGACATAGCCACTGATAGCGCTTCATCGATAAACTTTTTTTTGCAAATTCAACATCTTGTTCCTTGCCAGAATCCAATTAACAAATTTCCGGCGAATTGCATAAACTACTGGGATTAGCTTCTGTGTTAATTGAATTTTGTATGGATGCAAGTAAAGATCTTTGTTAAAATGTGCTGTAAACTTTCCTCGAAGTAGCAACTTGTTGGTAACGCTGACAAAAGTATTTGTTTTTTTTATTTAAAAATAAATCATAAGTACCATAAGTATATATTAATTTTATTCCATTCTAATCAATCAGTTGATCTTTTTAGGTCGTTGTTTACTGCCATTTCTAGACTGTGCCTTTGCTGCTGTAGACCAAGAGGGTATCATCAGCAAAGGTATGGTAGTGGCTTCTCTAAGACTTAAGACATAAATTGCCAGTGTGCTTTTGGTTTTATTAATTTCTACATACTGTCTGTCCGTTAGATATGAATTAATTATTGATAATATTTTGCTTCTGAGGCTCATACTCTCCATTCTATCCAATAACACATCATGGTCCACAACATCAAATGCTTTTTTTAAATCGACAAATACTGTAGCAACATATCTATTTTTATTAAATTGGTTGCGGCTACCACCGCACTTTTTTCCAAGAATCCATACTGAAAATTATCAATTAAATTTTGTTTTTGTAAAAATTCCAATATTCTAATTTTAATCATTTTTTCAAAAATTTTAGAGAAGATGCTTATTATATAGATATTCAGGCCAATTCACTAACATGCGTCGTTAACATTAACCACTAGAATCAGTGGTTATCGGGCAATCCGGCCAATCGGGCCGTTTAAATATAACGATAACCACTGATTCAAGTGGCTAACGTTAACAACTTATGTTAGTGAATTTGCCTGATTATCTGTAATAAGCATCTTCTCTAAAATTATTGAAAACATTTTTTTACAAAAAAAAATTAATTGATAATTTACAGTATGGATTCTTGGAAAACTCTTTAATAGGCCTATAGTTTTCTAGTGTTTTTAATTGGAAGTTGGGTTTTGATCGTCATAGGGTAGACCCCTCCAATGAAAGAGTTTGAAAATAAGTGAGTTTGTGACCTGAGGAAACAAAATTGGATTCCCAGCGTAGAATTTATAAGATCTACATTAGATTGAGTAAGTTTCAAGTAATTTCCACAACGAATGGTTTAGATATATATGGAAATAAGTCTGTGCAAGCAACCATTTGCCATGTGAAGCATGGTTAAAACGAAATAGAAAAAGTATGATGCATGAAACAAATTAAAGCTAAGGATTTGAGTATTGACCATAATTTATGGTAAAGGAAGTGATATATAGGAATTTTATTGGATACAAGCTAAAGATTGAATTCTAAATTTGTGGTTAATGTGTGTACGTCTTCGGAAAATATATTAAAGAGGAAATGATTTAAAGATATAGATGTAGATACTACTCAGATTTATGAACGAAATGAAAATCAAATATTGATTTATGAAAAAATTCTATTGGATACAAGCTAAAGATTGAATTTTAAATATGTAGTTAAGGTATGTACGTCTTTGGAAAATATATTAATGAGGAAATGATTTGAAGATATAGATGTAGATTGGGGTGATTCATTTCCGCAAAGTTTTTTTTTTTCGGTGCTCAAGCAAAATATTAATCTACCTATAGAAAAAAAAATGTTCACCAAGGTAGAGAGCTCTTAATATCAATTTTAAGTACTTGCAGTTTAAATTTAAAGTTTTCCCATCTAAAATGAATGTAAAAAAAAAGTTTTTTTTTCAAATTTCTAATGCTCGCCCGCTTTTTACAATATTGTTTTATGGACCTTATAGGAAATTTCACGCTCTTCGAAATTGTCTTTGTGTTTTTTTTGTGTAACTCGTAGTGGTTCGCCAGTAGGAGTCATCAAAGTTCAATTTTTTGAATGAACATTTTTTTTTGTAATTTTTTTTAACAATTCGCAAAAAATAGTGAAAAAAAGAGCTGAATCGTAAAAAATAGTCTTTTAACAAATATTTGATGAATTTACGGCCATTTTTATATCTTAAAACGTAAGTAATTGATAAATATTAACCAATTATGCTATTTAATTAAACTTTCTTATTTACTATCGATATAATTCTCTACAACAATAAGAGCGTGAAATTCCCTATAAGGTCCATAAAACGGAAATGAATCACCCTAATGTAGATACTACTCAGATTTATGAACGAAATGAAAATCAAATTTTGATTTATGAAAAAATTCTCCCTTGAAGGTATGGACACTTAAATGAGGGCCTTCGAGTTTACATATATGGAAAAAAATACAGATATGAGCTGGCCAAATAGCTGTAACCCGCTAAAGGCCAAAACTTTTTAGAAGAAATGTTTTTAATTTATACTTAATGAGATACTCAATTTAAATATGAAAAAGTACCTAAATAAAAACCTCAATAAAACATAACCTAATGTTTTTAAAATTTTATTTTTAATCGATGTAGGTATAATTTAAACTTTATTGTTATAGGCTTTACTGCGTTTTAACCGATCATAAAATTCGATAACTATCACTGTCAATAACCTCACTTTCTACTTTTAATAATTATTCGTTTCATTTATCTTTTAATCGAGCGTTTAATAAATAAAATTGTGCTTTGAAAATAAAATGTTTATGCCATTCCGCCAAGAAGTGTTTTTTGTGCTTTGCTCAACACAAAAAGACTTGATATATATTAGTTACCTAACCTCAATTCTTCACGTTTATAGACTAGAGGTGGCAAGTTTCATTCCAATTCGTTCAAAATGAACCTTGCTAAAGTCATTGAAACGTCAGCAGACGTCAGTGTGCTACCTGGGATAACTTATTTAACCGTTTCATTTATTTTTATTGTCATGCCTTGTGTTATGTAGCACTTCTAACAAATATAAAACCGTCATATAAAAAAATGTTTGTCAAATATACTCGTAAAAAAGAGAAATTAAAAAGCTCTAAAACTTACTGGGTGTCTTCTCCAATGGTCGGGTATTGTGGGTCTGACTTTTCCTTGTACTACAGACTCCTGCATGTCTTCCAAGGTGGGATGCTGTCCCACTTCTTCTTCAAACGGTAATCTGTATTCGGGAACGGTGCACTCTTGTGCCGTGCAACGGGAAACTAACTCCCACAGAACCAGGCCGCAGGCGTACATGTCGATTCTCAAAAATGCGTCGGGAGTAAAATTAATTGCACCTTCTAGGACTTCCGGTGCCATATATCTAAATATTAAAACAAAATTAATATACAATTTTAATTATCGTTTTTTTTACCTTCTTGTTCCTACTTGTCCATGAGTGTCACCGCAAGATTTTCCCGCCTCGAAAACAATCGCCAAACCAAAGTCGGCTATGCAAGCTGTCAAATCGCTTTTCAGCAAAACATTCTTGCTCTTGAAATCTCTGTGCGCCACAGCGGGTTTTATAGGTTCGTTCGGGATGGCTTCGTGTAAATGCATTAAACCTAAGAAAAATCAAATTGTATGCAAAAATTCCTTATTAAGAAGAGAATTGTTTACCTTTCGACATAGTTTCGGCAACACGGCATAATTCAGACCAGGTCAAAGTGTGTGCTTTAAGAAAATCGCATAGTGAGCCACGGTCGTGGTAGGCGGTGATTAACCAGAACTCGGCCTGCAAATTTTCTCCGTGTTTTTCCACACCAATGTAATGCAAAATATTGGGATGATTCATGTAAGGTAACTTAAATATTTCCTGTTCGGTTTGCCAAGATTGTTTATCCTAAAAAATTGTTTTGTCATTCATTTCCTTTGTTTCTGAATAATTTTGAAGTAAATTAAAATTAACGTTTTAAGAGAATGTATCAATATAAAAAGATTAAAAATAAATTAATTCATCAATGGTATATTATACAGGGCGTCACGAAAATGGCGCATATATAAATTAAAATTTGATAAGGGTTTTAAAATTAAATTTTAATTTAACTTGAATAATGCTTTTTAAAATATAATATGTATATATTAAGAACAATTTTCAAAAATATATACTTATTTGTAAAGAGCGGATTTTATACATAAAAAGGCTAAAATATGCGTATGATATGAATATTTTTAAAATTGAAAATGCTTTTATATAGAAAACTTGTGTATGATAAAAATGATTTTTTGGCGAAAAAAAATATTTTTTTTAATTCCTTCCATCGAACCAGACCCATCTTAAATATAAAAATTGTAATATTCAGGGAAAAAAATTGGTTTTTTTGAGCCAGGATACTTTAAGAGCATAACAAACTTTTCCAAAATTGGGCACATTAATTTAAAAAAGAAAACGAGCTATATGGGGTCCCATGGTGAATTTTACAAATACAAATATTTTCATATTTCGTTTCCCTGGTTATTAGTGAGTAGTGACTGTCCCAGCACGCTACATAAGATTTGAATAACACACAAACAGTTCCCCAACCCTTTCTCTAAGACATAAAATATAAGGTGTGGGAGGGCCCTGTAAGGGAACTGTTTTCCGGGCCAATAAATCATTCCAGCACGCGCCTGATGATGTACTGCTGGTTTATTACAAGTATTTTAATAATAAAATTTCATAAATACCTTAAAACATAGGGCAAAATTTATAGAAGACACTGCTTAGCAGTGACTGCTATCTAATATAACTAGTAGTTATTAACTACTGATTAATTTCATCTAAAATAAATTTATATCCTTGCCATAAAGAACGGCATGCTTTAAGCGCGCCACGCCTTTGTCTTTTGTCGGCTTTACACCGCGTTATTACAAATAAGCCGCATTATTATAAAATAATAAAAACAGAAGAATATTCGCTACTCTACCGTACTCATAATTGTTTATTGTTTATTTGATTTATTTTTGGTAGAATTAAACCATTTGGTAACAATTTTTTTTTTTTTTAAGTAATTTTGCGCTAGAATATAGTTTATTGCACGAAAATGTACATTTTCCAATAAACGCGACTTAAAAATAACACGTTTGTTCGATTATAAAAAAATTGCAATTTTTTGTGTAAATGTTTAAAACCGAACGGCAGCAGTTTTGTCGAAATGGTGTACAAAATACACGGCGCGTGTAGTTAAAGATTTTTTATAAAATAACGTTACCCACACAAAAATTCCTTTTTAACTTAGTATTTTAAGTATTTTTAAGACAACTTTTTTTTTTAATTAGTCCCACATTGTATCAAGTTAATTTGACAATAAAAAAGCTATTTTTTCTAAAATTAAGTATTTTCGAGAAAAAAAATTAGTATTTTTCCACCGAGAATGCCAAACACCGACCAATCCGTTTCTAACAATTTATAAGCAAATTAAATAATTAACCTAGACAACTTACTTGGAAATTGTAATTGGAAATTAGATAATAGTTAATGTTTATTGTGTTTAACAATTAAAATGAAATTTTGTTCTTTATTACTCTTATTTTACACACTTTTATTGCAGCAGGGTAGTGTGATGTGAAGTATGGTTCTTTATTTTTAAAAAATCATAACTCCAAAACGAAAAAAGATAGACTCGGGCCGTTTTCACCAAATTATTTGCCATCAATTAATAAAACTAAATGAGTTTGACCTACCTGTGTTTTGATCTTTCATAATTAAGTAGATATTACAGGCTCAGGTTCCAAATTTTTAACCGCAATTAATTATTTTTTACATTGTTTTAAAAGTCTAAAACCTATCCTCCGTGACTGTTACTCTTTCTAGGTTAACCTATATGTTTTAAAATATCTGAGGGAGTAAAAGCATACTAAAAATATCAGTTCACTAAGTAAATTAAACACATCCAAAGCAATCGAATCAAATATATATTATTAAAAATTTAAAGAAATAATTTTTATAACCATTTATGTAGGTGTTACAAAAATTGATTCTATCCTCCGTGAATCGGTTTTTGCTTTAAATTTTATGCAACGGATGGCGCTTTAATCATTTTAAATTAACAAAAACCCCAGGGGTAAACCACTTTAAAACCTTAGAGACCAACGTTTAATGTTAGTGGACGTTGTGTTGTGATTTTTTTCAGTCGTTATCAATAAGGAAAACTTGCTTAATCAGCGCTTAGCGACGCGTTGCGCATGACTACCCTTGTTATTGTTATCCTTAGCCGTTAATTCGTAAGCGATTTTTAATTTTAAAAAATCAGTGGTTTACCCCTCGCAAAAACCTCTGTTTACGACATTATAATTCAAAAGTTTAAGTTCATTAATTTGCTATTTAAAAACCTATCCACTGCGAAGTGTAATATCTCAGTAAGTAGAATTTTTTTATAAATATTTTATGTATGTACAATTGTATTTTTTTTAAATATTAAGGTGTCAAAAGATACTATAACTTATTTCAAAATACAAAGGGATGTTTAAAAAAAACATACGAAATCCTAACCTCCGTGAAGCTATCTTCCGTGAAGCTCTAATATTCAAAATGTATGATTTCTTAAAATTCTTGCCTTAGTGTAGAACCACTTATGTTTTGTTAATACTAGACCTGGTGGCTTCCCAAAAACCTCATTCTGGACTAACAGTGAAACAACCAAAAATAAAAAATAATCATTTTGGGGGACATCTCAATATATTCACCCTTATGCAAATAATCCACTCTAATGATTAATAAATAATGTTCTTACTTGAATTGGAAATATTTTAACTGCAACTTCTTCAGTTTTAAATTGGGCTTTCCAGACAGCACCAAATCGACCTCTAGCTTTAATTTCAATAAGCTGTATTGGCCTATTGTCCAAAAACGGTGATGGTGGTGGTAACATATTAGGTTCAGATGTTGGTAACTAAAAATAACCTTTGTAAAAAAAACAAAGAAAAAAACAAAAGAAAATATAAATAAAAAAAAATACTTACTCTCCACTATTATTAGCATGAAATAAACAATATCAGTATTTAAAAATTAAATTAAAGCAATTAGTAGCTTACCCCACTAAAGTAATGTTTATGCCTCTTTAGGCAAAGAAAGACAAAAATTATGATAACCACAGTGGTAACAAAAAAAACAACCAAAGTTATTCCTACAGGAACCCACATTTGTTGTGCTGGTGGGGGCATCTCAGCTAAAAATGTTTTGATTTAATAATAATTAACTTAAATGTGAAATGTATTTACTGCTTGGTGTAGGTGGTTCAGTTGGAGCTGGGTCATACGTAAAATTAGCATTACATAAATTTCCTTCACAGCAACAAAAAAATGGTTTTTTACTTTTGTAGGATTTCTCCACACATTCAGCTTGATCGTAACAGGTGATTAAATTTAAAAAACAACCCTACAAAGAAAGAGGCATTACATTATATCTAATTAAAAAGTGTTCATTACTTTAAGGAGTACTTCTGGTTTTCCTTTATCATTGATCTCCCAAGCAACATAACAATGGTTACGTTTCTTTTCACCAGGGGCTTCACATTCCTCAATTTCTTGACAATTTGGGCCAGAACAGTGGGTCCTATTATAAAATTCGCATTTTGAGGTGACTAAGGCACCGCTGTTTATTACAGCAGCTTTGATCTGATAATCTAGAAAATATAAAATAATAATATTTTGTTAGATAGTTGTAAGTGTTTACCTTGAAAAACTATGAATAGAATAACCCAAAGCAAAGTCCTTGCTACAATATGGTTCACTCGCTCCATTCTACCACTTTGTAATATAAAAATAAAGGTACTTAAAAAATATTTGCGTTCTATTTTGCTTTAAACCAAACATGGATAACTTAACCCAGGTCAAGAAAATAAAAGGTCAATATATCGATTTTTCACATTCAATTGTTTTTTAATATACCTTAATGGCGGATATGCACATATTACAACATAAACTCACAAATTTTGTTCAATTTTTTTCGTAAACAAATAAAATGCACAATTTTATATCTTTAGACATTACATTACACCTTACATATACCAACTTTACATCAACAAAAGTTCCTGAAAAGTACACATTTTAAGCAAGGTTGTCAGATTTATAAATAATCAACAACATGGAGAATAGGTCAAAGAACTCATAGAACATAAGAAAGGACATAAAAACTCGAAGGTGCATTACGATTCGAAATTTACATTAAAGTGGCTGATTTAACGGCCGGAAAATTCAGGTTTTTTTTTAAGGTTTATTGACTTTTAGTCTCTTCGACTATTTAGCCAGCTCATTATTATATATTTTTATGCTCGAAAAACAAGCACAACACCCAAGGCTGTGACCGGGAATCGAACCCGGTACCGTGGCGCAGATTGATTAAAATTCAGGGTTCTAAAAAGCTTCAAGACAAATTAGCAGATTATATATCTGCTATAGCTTGGTTAATTCTTTTTTTTTATTGAACATGGCACCGATTCGTTTTTGTTTAGAAGTTACAAGCATTTAAAAAAATATTTCCATATTTTAATCAAATGTAGGCTAATGCACAATCCATGGATTGTGGGCTAATGAATAAAAATTCCGGTTGATATCACAATAATAATTATTATTATTTGTGTCATTTTGACTAAATTTGACACTTTCATTAGAATTTAGGTATCTATCACTTTAAGTAGAATTGCGGTTAGGTATCTGTCATTTTTAGTAGAATAGAGGTTAGTTATCTGTCACTTTGAAGCCCACTGCACAATAGCCCGGTAACTGGAACGGGAATCTGAACAGTAAAGGTGGTAGAGAAACCACTGTTGATAGATAGTGTTTGCTGAGTCTCTCCTACCTTTACCGTTTAGGTTCCCGTTCTCGTTACACGGCTGTTGTGCAGCGAGCTTAAGTAAAATCAATGCAAGCTTGCACGCTCGACTACAGGCGTCAAAAACTGCGTGCAAAGTACCAGTATATGGTACGTTGCACGCAGTTTTTGATGCCTACAGCCGAGCGTTTCCGGACACACTTTCATTTAAGGAAAATTGTTTAGAATTAAACCAGTTATTAGTTACCAAAGTTTATCATAGAGCTTGTAGACCACCGTATAAATAAAAGAACCAATTATTCATTTAAAATAAATTAATTATTTAACAATACAACTTTAAACTTAAGTAGCCTTTAAAGAAAAAAGTAAATTAAAAATAAAACAAAATATGTCCAATAAATACACAAATAAAAAATTAATGAGCTGGTTGTTGCACCCTGGTTGCATGTATAGTGATTCTTGGCTGAGGTTCATTATCAGGAAAGTGCATGCCGATCAACACTACTGTAAATATTCCAGTTATAACAATTAGTCCAACAGTGGCAGTAACTGTGTACAAATGTGCATACACATACCTAAAAAAATAAAAGTAATTTTTAGTTTATAAAATTAAATAATTTAATAATACACTGCCCGTCAAAATTAACGCATAATAAGTAAAAGAGTTCTCTAAAACGCCTTTACCAATCTTTATGAAATATTGTATAAAAACTTCAACTTATATCTCAGTTTACGTGTTCAAGGGTTTTTCGAAAAAATATCCCTAAAGCCCTTTTATTTAATAATAAAAAACGCTCGAAAAAAAACTTTTATAGGAATTTTTTTTTTGTAAATAAAAACTATTATGTGAAAGACCGTATTTTTGTAAGTATACCCTGAAAATTTTGTACAAATCAAACGAACAGTAACAAAAATACAGCGCTTCAAAGTTGTCAAAATTGGCCACTTTTCAGCAATATAATCAAAAAGGGGTCATTTTAACTGACTTTGAAGCGCTGTATCTTCGTTACTGTTCGTTTGATTTGTACAAAATTTTCAGGGTATACTAACAAAAATACGGTCTTTTACAGCATATTTTTTATTTACTTAAAAAAATCCCTAAACGTTATTTTTTGAACTTTTTTTATAATTAAATAAAAGAGCTTTAAAAATATTTTCTCGAAAAGTCCTCGAACACGTAAACTGAGATATAAGTTAAAGTATTTTTATACAAAATTTCATAAAGATTATTAAAGGCGTTTTAGAGTTAGAATTGTGTTACTTATTATGCGTTAATTTTGACGGGCAGTGTAGTATACTATCTGTTTTAATATTTAACATAAAATTTATTAAAAATCAATTACAAAGTGGGCAGAATATGGTGTCCACAAGTTAATTTTAATTTAGCAGTTTCCTAAGCATTTATATAGTTTTTGTTGAAAGGAAAAAATATTAAACTATTTTATTTTAACATGCATGATAAAAAAAAATTAATAACAATAGTATTCTAAATTTTTGGAAATCTAAACCTAAAAAGATTAAACAGTTGCATATGAGTCATATGAAATTATCGAAACCGATGTTAAATTTTGCTTAACCATTTTTTAGCAAGAATCTTTGTGGGCTTATGAGAAAAGCTTAACTTTGCGTATTATCTAAAAGGTAGAAAGTTATTTTTTTTTGTTTGTTTTATTTTGTTTTTCCTGGATTTTATTTCTCTTGAAGTTTTAGAAGAAAATGTTACAAGAAGGCTCGATCATTTATTTCAAAATATATGATATTCTGATTGTTGACGGTGTCGAAATTTTTTAACAATTTTAGTTAAATCCGGCATGCTACTCTAAACACGTCGTCAAGGTGTGAATCAGTGAGCCGACATCTGTACGCATTTTTGAAATTGACGGGATCCAAGAAAGAGACCTAGCATCCAAAAATAAAATTTTACATGAGGCGATTGAAGTTCGCGCGGCATAGGCGTTTTTTGTAATGACGCTCGACTTAATAAAAATTAATAGCCATGTGAATTCCATTTGGACCTTTTGAAAGATCGTTTACCCCTCTACTTAAACAAATGATAATCTCAAAAATAATTTTTTGGATGCTAGCTTCCTTTTCGTCAAACGCGTCCAATATTTAATTTCAGCTTTATCGGGTACCAGGTACCAGGTACCTACTAATTTTTAAAATTGCAATTAATTGCAACAATGCGGGTGTTTGCCTACTAGCCCCCGAGACTGTAAATCCCCACCATTTCTTACAAAACCTATTAGGGGTCGTCCATAAAGGACGTCACGCTTTTTAGCGGATTTTTGACCCCCCTCCCCCTTGTCACAAATGGTCACGTGCGCCATCTGGTGGGCTTCGATAGATTTGCGTGAATTTAATAATTGTCAACAATACATTTAAAGCATACGAACGGTACTTCATTTTTAAATAAATAGGTAGTTTTTTCACAAAAGAAAGGAAGGCAGAAGTCTTACTCGACAAATTTTGTTCCATTGCACAGCTAAATCGCACACGTTATTTGTGTTTTACGTTGCAAGGAAAAAATTAAAAAACTTTTTTAGTACTCGATTTCGATTGATTATTATTTATATCATTGATTAAGAAACTCAACGCTTAAATGCTTATACCTATACTATATAGTTACGTTAGTGTGTGTATTTTATCTAAGGGATCATGGTGAATTATTGTGTTTTTAATTGTAAATAAAATTTAAGAACTAAATTGCATTGCATTTTCATGTTTTGGCAAAGGATCCAATTCGGTAAGTACATTTGTTGGTGCAGAATTAACTAATGATAACTTTACCTAATATAATTTATATTTAAGTTTGGACATTAGTAAAATAAAATAATTTTGGCACAAACATAACCTTAAAATCAACCATTTTTATATTTGAGTTCTCTAAAAAACGCCGACAACTGCATTTTAAACAACAAACTATACCTAGGAATTCATGGCAACATAATATTACATATAATACATAATATAATGGTATTTTACCGTTGAGTGGAAACTTTCTTAATCAACGCTTTTAATAATGCTAAATGCTGCTTAAATTTAGACGACTTATTTGTTTTACAATTTTTACTGAATTGAAATGTTTACAATTTTCACGTTAATCATTACAAAAATGTGTATTTATTGTATCTAATAGATACAATTTATATTTACAGGGACTGTATGAAATTTATTTCTTCCTTCGGATAAATACTGTTTATTGGAATACCGTTTTTTTTTTCGATATTTTTTAACATTTTCCGGCTTTATTCTTAAAAACACTCGTTTGTAACATAAGCGTTTGACAGCTGATTATTGTTGTACTTTTGTTATGATGATAGCAGCCGAGTGGTGGCGCTACTAGCGATACTTCTTTAGCGTATAGGCATTTTAAACTGTTTTAGGTTCAGGCATTGATTAATGAATACTTCTTCACTCAACGGTTCAGGTTTTTATTAATTATATCAGAAACGTGTTAAAATAATGATACTTTATTTCTGGGGTAATTTTTGGGCAAGAAACCACACAGCAAACGGAAAAATATAGAAGTGTATAGGATGACTCTCTGTTTAAATACTAAATCTTAAAGTTTTATCAGAACTCTATTTAATCGTGCTTTGTTTTTATATATTTCGCCTCTATAAATATGCACGACTATTATAGTTAAAGTCAAACTATAATAGTTTAAGTCAAACTATAATAGTTCAAGTCAAACTCAATGGTCTCTTACAAGATACATTATTTTGATTTTCTATATTCAACAGAGAGGTAGAAACTCGACCCTGTCGAATGGTGCAGTCATTTATGTCTCTAGAAATTATTAAAAAAGGGTTCAGTCCAATGGTGCAGCAACTTCGGATTCCTATTCTCTTCAGAGACATAGAAACTCAAGCTTTTCGAATTTTGCTGGCAATGATTTTCGTTAATGACCCCGAGAGTTATAAAAAAACAGCGCAATGCAATATCGCAACGGTTTCGAGTTATAGAAACTCTAATACTGTTCTAGTAGATTCAATATTTCTGAGAGCATAAAAAGAGGGTGTAATTCAATATTGCAAGAAGTTTTGATCTTTTGATGGATGCAAGTATTTTGAATATTCTCATTTCTGCATATGATTTTGTTGAAAACAGTTCCGTTCTTTGGTTCCTTTGTCTGATTTTTATTTACCGTAACAACTCAGGTATGTAAAGCACAGCCCTGCTGAAAATCCCGCATAAAAACTTATAAAAAAAACTTATAAAAACTTATAAAAGTTGATGAGTTTTTATAGGGCCTATGAAACAGCAATTTCTGATACAAACCCTTGTGGAAATTTTTTCTCTGAGAAAGTCTTACTTTCTCTGAAAAAGTCTGAATAATACTTATTAAGTCGGAAAAAGTCAGAATAAGACTTATTAAGTCGGAAAAAGTCTGAATAAGTCTTATTAAGTCAGACTAATAGCAAGATTTGGGAGTCTTCTGGAAGAGTTAATAAGACTTTTTAAGACTTAATAAGACTTTTAGTAGAGAAATGGTAGGTACCTACGGAGATAAAAATAAATATCCGAAATAATTCATAGAGGTTGTATTTGGTTATCGTAAAATAAAACACATAGAAAAGTATTTATTAACATTTTTGCTGTTGTTATAAGCCAATTTTATTGCATAATTACCTATATAATAACATAGGTAAGATGTAATAATTAGGTATAACAATTATAATTTTATACATACGATGCGCTTGACATGCATGCTTCCACAATAGAAAAAGGGTTTGCCACTGTACGTTTTATTTTAATAGTTTCTTTTGATACACGCAAATATTTACCTATCTAAACATTGTCACAAACAATAGACGTAAGACGTAATATCGAGAGACCAGCTTAGCTAGCTGACCAATTAGAGCACAGCTGACCTGTCAGTGGGACACAGTGTTGCCGTTTGCAAGTATTTTACTCGAAAATCGGGTATTTTCATAATATTTGCGGGTGATTTGCAAATTTCTATCAAAATAATAACAAAAGAAATTTTCAGTAAATAATATTGTATATTTACTAAATATGCACAATTATTTTATTCTATCTTGTTACATTTTTATTATTATTTTAGTATTTTGTAATTTATGGTCAGGAACTTTTATGGCAACACTGTACGTAAACACGAAGATCAACCATGATACAAAGATGAATGAAACACGAAGATCAACCATATTTGTCTTATGAGTCTATCGAAAATATCATGTCTATAGACTTGATATTAACTCCTTTTTCTATGTTGGAAACAATGAAAGCATGTTAAGCGCATCGTATGTATAAAATTATAATTGTTATAATTATTACATCTTACGGTAAGATTCTTACCTATGTTAGTATATAGGTAATTATGCAATAAACTTGGCTTATAACAACAGCAAAAATGTTAATAAATACTTGTCTATGTGTTTTATTTTACGATAACCAAATACTTACAATCTCTATGAATTATTTCGGATATTTATTTTTATCGCCATAGGAACCTACCATTTCTCTACTAAAAGTCTTATTAAGTCTTAAAAAGTCTTATTAACTCTTCCAGAAGACTCCCAAATCTTGCTATTAGTCTGACTTAATAAGACTTATTCAGACTTTTTCCGACTTAATAAGTCTTATTCTGACTTTTTCCGACTTAATAAGTATTATTCAGACTTTTTCAGAGAAAGTAAGACTTTCTCAGAGAAAAAATTTCCACAAGGGAACTTTTCAAATTCTATAGGTTTTTAAGAGACACTACTTTTCAACTCTGGTCAATACTAATTAAACTTTATCAGTATTTACGCATCAAGTTATATAATATTTTATAAGTATTTATGAGTTTTTAAGAGACATTACTTTTTAACTTTGGTCAAAACTTATTAAACTATCTGTATTTACGCATCAAGTTATATCATATTTTATTAGTATTTATGAGTTTTTAAGAGACATTACTTTTCTACTCTGGTCAAAGCCTATAAAACTTTATCAGTATTTACGCATCAAGTTATATAATATTTTATGAGTATTTATGAGTTTTTAACTCTAGTCAGTAGAGTAGTAGTTATAATATTAAATATAATATACATATTTTATGAGTATGTATAAGTTTTTAAGAGACACTATGGTGTCTTACTTTTAAGCTCTAGTGAAAACTTATTAAACTTTATCAGTAGGTATTTACCGATCATGTTATATAATATTTTATGAGTATTAAAAAAGTTTTAATAAGACACTATATAATCATAAAACTTTATAATCACTTATCCGATAAATACTCGTACACAGCTGTTACGTGTAAGAGTGTTACACTGTAACTCCAATAAAATATTTATAACATAATGCGTAAATACTCATAAAACTTTATCAGTATTTACGCATCATGTTATCAATATTTTATAGGTGTTACAGTGTAATACTGTTACACAACAGCTGGAGCTATTTGTAGCTTTTTATAGACATATAATAGGTAAGGCCTTATACAAACCAATAAACTTACATCCCTCATAAACACTTATAAACAATGATCAAATACGGACCATACTGAAACTGATAAAAGCCATGTGCACATAAAGTCTTATAAGTACTCTTTAACATTTTAGCTGGAATTCCTTATAGACATTTGCACCTACCATATAAAGTCTTATAAAAACTTATAAAAGTTAGATATAAAAAAACAATAAAATTCGATAAAATTCATTTCTCATATATACTTATAGCTTCTTATAGACATCTAATAGTTAAGGCCTTATACAAACCAATAAACTTACATCCCTCATAGAGTCACAAAAAAAAAGTTAGATATAAAAAAAACAATAAAATTCGATAAAATTCATTTCTCATATATACTTATAGCTTCTTATAGACATCTAATAGTTAAGGCCTTATACAAACCAATAAACTTACATCCCTCATAGAGTCACAAAAAATCTCATAAACAATTATCAAATAGGAACCACATTAAAACTGATAAAAGTGTTGTGCACATAAAATCTTATAAATACACTTCAACATTTTAGTTGGAATTTCTTATAGAAATTTGTACCTCGTAAAGTCTTATAAAAACTAATAAAAGTTTTATAAGTCACGGCTCATAAAACTATTTCTTATAAAGACTGATAGAATTCTGATAAAACCCTTATGAGCAATTATAATTTCTATAAGGTTTTGTCTATAGACAAAACCTTATAGAAACTAAGAAACCGCATACATCCTTATTAAATATTATAGAACTTTTATAAGTTTTTATGCGGGTTTTTCAACAGGGAGAGGACAATATTATGATGTAAAGTATATTTATGTATTATATAAAGTACCTATATTTGTATTAAAAATTTAGGAGGTTATGTTGAAAAAACGATCGATATTCTATTAAACCATAGGTTGGATAAGTGTATTAAACTTTAATAATTTAGTAATGAGGTCTGTTGGTAGACCCTGCAGTATCTCCACTGGTATATGTTAGTAAAGTGCAGGTTATTGTAGCAATTACTCCTTTCGGAAAAATATTCA
Organism: Brassicogethes aeneus; assembly: GCA_921294245.1. Lineage (NCBI taxonomy): Eukaryota > Metazoa > Arthropoda > Insecta > Coleoptera > Nitidulidae > Brassicogethes > Brassicogethes aeneus. The sequence goes on along the minus strand of OV121134.1, from coordinate 16,373,235 downwards.
ACACAGCTTAACCCGTAACCGGTACTGTACGACTTTCAGGTCATAAACGGTACTAAGGGGTCTGAGAGACACCTGCCATTTAAAATTATAATTTATATTATTTTTTTAATCTGAGGCTTTGGGGATACTAGGAACTATATATAAAGTTAGAATATCACCAAAAATAATACCTAAATAAAAGAAAAATTTAAACAAATAGGTTTTAATCAAAACATGTACAAAAAGTGCAGTAGTGAAAACTTTGTGATTAAACTATAAAAAATATTAAACCAAACAAAATAAAACGATCTTTATTTCGAAGAAATTACTTTAAAAAATAACATAAAAAAAAATTCAAATATATATTTTTTTAACAGCAAAAATAACTGCTTCAAACTCACAGGTGGCTGGAAAGAAAAAAAAGTTTTCCCACGATGCCAAAAAAAATCATTGGTACCTTGTGATTCCTTAGCATCCCCTGACACAAGAAAACTTCCTTCCTAAATTGTAGCTGTTCATTTAGGGAAGAATCACCCCTTTCTGTGTTTCAGGGGTTACCAATTTTTTTTCGAATGATCAAAAATGTTTTTAAAATAATTTTGACAATATCTATTTAATCCTAGCATATGTGTATTCTTATAGGGGTTCTCTATTTAGATACAAGCTGTCAAAAACATATTCTCAATAAAAAAAACTCGAAATCGAAACATCACCTATACGAAAGATTCACAATCCATATATCAAACAGTTAAACTGCAAAAAGCGATACGATAGCTTTACAAAAAGAGGGAAGGGTGTTTGTCATGATATGACAACCCAACAAATTAATAGATAATTTGTTTTCTTGAGAAGTGAGTTATATAATTAGTATAAACTAGTAAATTAATATATATATATATATATATATATATATATATTTGTGAACTTTTCAAAATCAAAATGCCCCATCCTTGTGACCACCGTTGTGACCATGAAGAAAATAGAAGGAAGCTTTGTGCACCATGCGGGAGAAAAATTAGTCTCGGAAATCTAAAAATGGAATATTTCCCTATTACAGAAAATGGCGAAAAGCTTATACAGCAATTCATAAATACCAATTTTTCTATCTCTAATCCTAAATATCCTCTTAGCATTTGTTGTAATTGTCGCAAGATACTTGCAGAACATTCTAAAAATAATTTTCAAAGGCCTTTTAAGACAATGCCGAATTATGAAGACATTTTTCTGCCGAAAAAAACTAGAGCAAGTGATGAAGATGCAATTTGCCAGTGTTATATTTGTTTGACAGGGCGTCACAAAGGATCAGTCAATATGAAAAAAAAAATAAAGTAGGTAACAGCCTGAATTTATCTCTAAAAATCGAGACTAAAACTGGACAGTTTGGATCGCGAAATTCAAAAGTGACCAAGTTAGCACCCGTAACACCGAAAGAACAGGAAAAAAATGCCAAAACTTTATGCAACCAATGTTTTCAAGAAATTGGAAGGGGCATATCTCACACCTGTACAAAACATACTCGTTCAAAAAGAAAGCTGGCAGAAAATATATTACATTTAACTAATAATCTCCCACAGAAGCAAAAAGAGCAGGTTTGTAGTGAGCTTATACATCAAAAAGAAAAGAGTGTATTATTATCGACACGACATAAAGTTGATTCATTGACTGTAAGTACAGGGGGGCGGAAAAGAAAACTGTATTTCAAAAAATCGGCTGAACCTATCGTGCTTTCTTTTGAAAGTTTACATACCTACCAGGTTCATTCGGGTTCTTCAGAACAACAAATGAAAAAATTGGCTACATTTATTCGAGCAAATGCTGGTCGAAAATCAATACCTGCTCATTATTCCAAGCAAGTTGCAGAAAGGGCTAGAGTTTTGGAAGATTTTTACAGATATAAGATATTAGATTTTGATATTGAAAGTTCAACAGAAAAGACCTGTAGTGTGGTGTAATTCAGAAGAAATACTGGAGGAGGTTATTCAGAGGAGAAGTTTAGTTGATAACTATGTTATCAAAATAATGGCAGATGGTCAGGGATTTTTTAAAGTGTGTATGACTATACTGCCGGAATATTATGTGTCTGATCCAGATCTTGCTACAGATACTACTCGGGTAAAGAGACTAAAGGTTGAAAAATTAACCAGTGTACATAAATTAATCATGCTGTGTATTGTGCCCCACATCAAAGAAAGTTATGAAAATGTCAAAAAGCTGTTCGACTTAATAAAGATCAATGATATTTCGTTTAAGTTCGTTGCGGATTTTAAATTGCTTCTGATCATTAATGGACAACAAACTGCCACCGCAACCTTCCCTAGTCCATATTGCTTCGTAACTTTACAAAAGTTAAAAACTCGGATCGAACTCGAGAATGATGAACAGGATCTTGTGGTAAAAACATACGGAAATTTGCGACAAGATTACAAGGAATTTATATCTTTTGGTGGCAATAAAAAATCGGCCAAATCAAGCCACAGCACCATCAACCCTCCGTTATTTTCCGAGCCCGATGACATGCCTGTTATTGAAAAATGCGTAATGCCGGAATTGCAAGGTCTTGTTAAGCACATTTTTTGGAGAGGCCTAGTGCCTCTTTTGGGAAAAGAAAAAGCCTTAATCTGGCCGCAGCATCTAAAATTAATATCTAAAAACTACCACGGTGATTCTTTTGAAGGAAATTCATGTAGAAAGATGTTGAAAGAACCTGATTTTTTATTATGTCATAAATTGTGTGATCATATTGGTGGTCCGCTAGCCCTAGTCCCGTATGTGTCAGCTTTTAAAGCACTCGATAAAATAGTTCATGATTGTTTTTCGAATATGAGGCTTGGCGGAAACTTGCATATGTACATAACTGAGTTAAAAAAATCTCTTGCGGCCACATATGCCTAGAGGAAGGATTTGGCATTTGGTCGGAGCAAGCAGGAGAATCAATCTATCGCGAATTTTTGAAGTTCTGGAACCGGCGAAAATTAAATAACCTCATGGACCAGAATTATGCTGTGAAATTAAAGGAAGCGGTAGTGGACTTTTCTTCCAAGCATATTTAAAAAATGTATAACTTATTTATTATCATGTTCCTTGTGTTAAATAAATTTTTCTTTCTTAAATATGTATTCTGCCAATTTAAAATCACTTTTAACTTTCTAATCATCACCCATAAAATGGGGTGGTTTTTCCTCAAATGAACAGCTACGATTTAAGGATGAAGTTTTATCATCTCAGGGGGAGCTAAGGAAACACCGGATGCTAATGAGTTGTTTAGGCATCGTGGGAAAACCTTTTTTTCTTTCCAGCCACCTGTGAACTATAGCTGATTTTTACAATTATTTTTTCCGTAGTAACTTTTTTGTTTTTTTTTTCAAATTATTAAAAAGTTTCAAATTCTTCACTATCTGACCCAATAAAATTATTTTCAATAGACTCTTCACAGACAAGTCCTGAATCGATGCTGTGATTATCTTCAACGACATAATCACTATAATGGTTATGTAGTATACTAAGTCATCTATATCACTTATATCGCTGTAGATTTCATAAAACCACTACATTACAGTTCCTTGAAGCCCTTCTTATCACTTTGGACACATTTAGAAGGCCCTTGTTGCGAATCCATAACGAATTAATTGTTTTATAAAAATTACGTAAACGGTACACAGTGGTCTACTAGACACCTCAACACTTTGACTTGTAATAATTTGTCCGTTTGACAATCCAACTTGTTCAAAGTCTGAGAGCATATTGATAACTACTCAACTTAAAAGTATTGGAAGCGACAGATTTTTAAAACAAAAGGTGAGGGTGGGACAGGGCTTTGTTCGTTGATGAGTGTCTCCCAGACACCACAGTACCGGTTACGGGTTAATTAATAAAATGAAAAGAATCACAATCATGTCGTATATAGTTTTTTTCAAGCATAAAATAATTTTTATATTAATACTAGTTTAAAAGTGAAATTACGACCTCTATACTGTGGAGAGTATTGTAACGCTTGATTGACGAATACAACTCTATACCCTGGCGAGTTTTTATAAAACTGTATTTAACGTGGCGTCATCCAATACACTTCTATATTAATTCGTTTGCTGTGCATCTGGAGGTGTCAAATCGGATAAATTATGACCATAGGCTTCCGGGAAAAAATCCTCCCAACTTTTTTTGTGTGATTTTGTTAAAATCTCGATCTTGGAATTAAATTCTCCAGATAATTTTACGTAAAAAAGGCGCTCTTATTACAAATTCATGGAGCCAACCATTTTCGAGAAAAACGCTATTAAAAATGTCTTGCCACAAAAAAATATCAAGCGAATTAGTAGGCAATATCTTTATTTTGTCAGTGGTGACAGTGAAAGTGGTGCCCCAGGAAGCATTTTCGGACATCTGTTTATAGCAACTTCTTCTTTTATTTTTACGTGTAGAATCACTAACGTTATTTTCGGACAGCATAATTACATAAAAAAATATGATAGTCATGTATATATATCACCTTGTAAATCATATTTGACACCTTATAACCCTATATCAATGATACAATCATAGACATATTAAGAGTGGACGCGTAATCAGAACTTGAAAACAAAACTGAACCCAAAAAGTGGCTTTATTTAATTTAAAATGAAATAATTCTAAATAAAAGACCGTACATTTGTTTATTTGGGAAGAGATACTGATTAGAATAAATAAATTTATTACCTTTATAAGCTAATTTTAAGTTATCATCGAAAAGGTTATTTTAGCGGTAAAGGCTCTCAGAACTCAGAACAAACTAACATTGTATTTTAACAAACTTGTCGCTTCGGGGTTTCATCCGGTTTATTTTTTAAACTCTTCAATGAACAAGAGTAGGCGTTACGCGTCCACTGTTATTATGTCTATGGATAAAATAATTTTGCCAACTTTTTTTTTCAAATATCCTTAGATGCGCCGGCAAGATTTAGCTTGGAACTTTTAATACTATTCCTAGTGCCCTAATAAAAAATTTTTTAAGGAAAATCTTCACTAGGACTTACCTGAAATACCATGCGGCTATAAGCACAAAACTAATAAGACCAAAGAGAATATTGCCCAAATCCCAATCTCTTTGTTGATTATTGTTGGAATTACCAACCCCCAAACCCTCTTGAGCGTTTTGCTCGTCCGTACTGCCCCTGTTCGAGGTGCCGCTTTCTCCACCAGGCGGCGTCCTCTTGGGATGAATTAAACAATGCACCACGCAGTTGTCAAAAAGACCACATTTTCGCAGTGTCTCAGCGTCTTGTTGCAAAACGTGACCATTAAAAATTAGCCGAACCAATTTGTTTGAATTTAATTCTGTTTCAAAATGTCGTCTAAAAAAAAAAATGGTGGGTCTGAGCGGCGAATGTTTTATCTTGCACCATCAATTTCTTATCCAAACTCACATATCTGCACGCTGCGGCACTTACATTCAGCAATTCTATCCTATTCAATTCTAGATTGAAGACGCAAGTTAAAACATTCGCCGGACCGAGACTACGTATATCGTAAAACAGGTTTTTATAACATCGTTCTTGCTAGTGTACCGCGTGCGGTGTTTTATCCTGCACTGCGAGGAGTGTTTTTATAAATTTCCCGAACGTTATGAATTGGTATCGAGGCATTGGTGGAGCGCTCGCTTGGCAAGCGGTATCGGGATCGATGCCCCAACTTTTTTATTTATTTTATATCCCTATGTTGAAAAGTTTTGGGTTAGGTGTGTGTTTAAGTTGTTTGCGTTGGTTGGTTTGTTTGTTTTAGTTTTATTATTTTATTTAGTTTTACATGCATTTACTTACATTTAACGGTGAATTATTTCTATATATCCTTTCCTTAACAATTACCAAATTTCCTACCGCGGTGCAGAATAGACCACCGCACGCGGTGCACTAGCTGCAGCGTTTTATCATTTTAAATTGATGAAGCAAGGTAAAACATTCGCCGATCAGGCTTTTTGAATTTACAAAATATTTTAGCAAGTTATAAAAGGTAAACTATTCACATTTTCAGGGTTTTGAAGATAATTTGGTTGTATAAAAATAGACTTTATTAAAAGAGTAATGTAATACAAGATGTAGGTACCTACTATTTATAATTAAAATATACCATGTGGTGCCATGCCAAGTCCAAAAAATAAATACTAATTAAATATTTTGTTAATCAAAACTGATATTTTTAGTTTATCACGAAAATTTAATTTTTTACAAAATCCTTATTTTTCTATTTTTATGGTAAATAAATTTTTCCGAAAACTTATTTATAATGAGTTAAACTTGTTTTTTTAAGCGTATAATAATTTTTATCTTTAAGCATTCTATAATTTAAGTTTAGTATTGTCAAGACTTACTACAAAAGTATTCGATTATCTAGGCTGTAAAAAATAATTTAGACCTATCAGGTGAAGTTTTTTACATCCTTGTTTGTAAAAACCCGTAAGGACCAATACAAAAATTCGATAACTGCTGACAGCTCTGAGCAATCTAACCTCAATGTATACTTTTAATAATTGTTATTATTCAGCCTTGCCAATTTGATAGTTATTACTGGCATTTGCCAGGAATAAAGCTCCTTGTCAGTAATTTTGCCAGGAGAGTTCAAATGCCAGGAATTTGCCAGGAATTGGTTAATTTACTATCCCTGCTTAAAATACCCCATAGAGACCCTGTTCAAACCGATAGATATTTGTATCGGGATGTATGGTGTTTCTATAGGGTGTATAGGTTTGTATAGGACCCATAGTTGAGATTTATGGTTGTTCTATAGGGATATCCACCGTTGATTTATTTGCTATCGGTTTCAATGGGGAAAATACACATAAATGTAGAAATTAGTTTTTCCCCTATAGGACCCCATAGGTTTTAATAAAATTTTGTCAAATGTTTTATGGTTGCTCTATAGGGATATCCCTATATATCCTTCATTGAGTTATTTGCTATCAGTCTCAATAGGGAAAATGTAAAAGTTATGGTGTGCCTATAGGTAATTTCCTATACATTTTCTATCGGGCTGTATCCGGAAAAAACCATGGACAAATGCACATATTGAATCCGGTAGCGCCCGATAGATTATTTTGTATAGGTCTCTATGGGGTATTTTAAGCAGGGATGTTAATTAAAATACAATAATTACTAAAATTTTCTTGATTGAAATAAACAATATGCCATCGATTGATAAAAATGTGTTTTCACTTAAGTATTGTTTATAATCCTTAAAAGTGCCCATCTTAGATGGCCGGGCCATCAAGGCCCATGATCACATATTTAAATATGTGCCCATGATGCAAGGAATGTGTTCCTTGCTGCCGATTGGTCAGTGTTGTCAGATGTAAAAAGTGAAATTATGGAACAGCCCGGACAACAATCAGGATTTCCTGGTGAAGTCATGATATCACAACGTGATTTTTTTTATCACGCTGTGATATCCTGATTGCATACACATGCTTCATCACAGTGATATCATGTAGAACTCACGGTGTGATATTTGCAAAATTTGCGCATGCGTATGAGCCCTGCGAACTGCGAATTTAAAACCTAGTTTGTTATTCACATTACACCGTTATAATTTATAAACGTTGTTTGAATATCACGAAAGTTGTCCGGCTTCAATTAAAAAAGATATTCCAATGTTTAAAAAAACGTGAACGTTTTCGTGATATTCATACGAACATCATGTCATGATTTTCACAAATTTTATTCATATTGATATCATACGAACGTCACGTCGTGATTTTCACAAATTTTATTCATACGGACATCATCCGGATGTCACTGCGTGACAAATGACCGATGGCCTAAAAAATCATGTCGTGATTTTTTATACCAACGGTGTTTGGATAATTATTTTTGCGCCACGTTCGTACATTGTGAGAAAATGTATGTTAACAATTAAATTAACAGTTTTTGCGGTTAAATACATTTAATATTTTCTTGGATGTAAATTAACTATTAATTTAAATCCAAAAAAATATTGAATGTATTTAACCATAAAAACTGTTGATTCAATATAATATATATAATATATATTATATGTAAGTATACTTTTTCTCTCAATGAACGAATGTGCCACAAAAATAAATATCCGGTGTTTGGTCATAAAAAATCACATGATTTTTTATGCCACCAGTGTTTGGATATTCATTTTCTCTCAATGTACGAATCTGGCGCAAAAATAAATATCCAAACACCGTTGGCATAAAAATATAATATATATAAATATTTTTGATTGGATTGATCAGCACTAGCAGAGGCCAGGTTAGCACATCTACATTATATGCCTGAACCACAACCTGTTTTGGTTTAGGATTATAGGTTTAAAAGTGTCAACAACATATAGTTTATTTAAACTATTTAAGGTGCACTCCATTCAAAGTGGCAGAATCTATTTATTTATTTTTATTTAAAAAAATTAAAATTAAATAGAATTAAAAATATCTATTTGGCATGAAAATTTAATGTAATTTTTAAACATCTACTATATTTTTAATTCACAGAAAAAAAAATTGTATAAGATATTTTTATTTAACTGAAAATATCACTTTACACATACAAATCATTCCTGAATAAAAAATAAAACGGCGCCCCATATAATTCTTATCAGAAGAAATAGTAAAAAGTAAAAAGTAAATATAAATTATTAATTGTTTCAACCTTTACTTGATGAAACTCCAACTCCAACTATGTTTTGAAAGTTTCACATAATTTATTAAATGTTGACAATTGTTTTGCTATACAGTAGCTCCTTCAGAATGTGAAACTTTCAAAACATAGTTGTTTTTATATTTATATAGTTGTAAATAGAAAGAGGTGGGATAGTTGATATAGACTTTGCCTAAAATTTAGTACTAAAATTTGGAATGCTATGCTACTGAAAACAGCCGGTTTCTTGGTTCTGCTAGATACTTACTTTTTAAAATCACCCAACAGTTCCTCCAAATTTCCATTTACTGGTTTTAAATCATCATTAATATATTTAAGCTTAATTATTATACTATTTTCATTAATTTCTAGTTTTTCAGCATTTGTTTCTGTTTTATTTTCAGCTTCGGTTGTATTTTTTCTTTCAGCATAATTATGTTCCATGATAGTTTCAGTTTCATTAGATTCTGTATGTGTCTGTGCATTTCCATTATTACCACCTATAAATCATATTAGTTATTAAATTAGGTTTAAAAGAAATAAAAATTAACTTACCAGCAGTGTTATAACAGTTATCATAAAAGGCTATCCGTCTTTGTCTAAGTTCACAATTTTCCGAGTCCATAGTTTCAATAATGGAGTTTTGTTCAGTCTCTTCGGTACTAGATGTTTGGACTTCAGCACTGGTGCCCTCTTCAGGTTTGACAGTACTGGATGTCTCTGGTGAAGGTGATACTTCTTCAATGTGTCTATTAAGGTCCCCCTCAGAGGCTGACCTGGACATTGCAGGTGTCCCTAGATGTTAAATAGACAAATTAAGCATTTGTTCCATATTGCGTAAATGATTACCTTCTGTTATTGTTACACTTTCTGTATGGTTTGTTAGGGTTCTGTAAGATCTGTGGGGATTTCTGTGTCTTCTATCAAGTAGAAGTACGGTTCGTATATGCCTTTGTTCTGATATATTGGTGGTCCACCAAGCTATAGATACTGACAATAAAATTGAAGGTAACATTAAAAATTAAGAAAATATGAGGTAATTTAACTCACCAGTTAAAATCACAAATAAACCAATAAAAAAATGGGTAACTTCGTCACCAATACCTTCTATCAATGTCATATTTTATCAGTATAAACAATTCGGTGCAAAATTTAACAATTTTCGCCTAATGAAAGCTATTTATAAGTTTATCACATTATAACAAAACTAACGATTTGTTTTTTATGCTACCAAAAATGTATTTATTACACATTAATAATAAATTTTATTTAATAAATAAATAATTTCACAAAATATTTTACAAAAAAACTGACATATGACATTTGAGTTTTTTTTACAGGTACCTGTAAGATTTTTCTTAAAAAAGTAATCTATGTTTTTAAATTTTGGTTTGCATGCTATTCAACAGGTGTCCCTAAACTCCCGCGATTTATTAAATTTTATTGAATCGTAGGAATCTTAACTATCTGAATAATGGGTTGAGAATACAATTCATTATAATTAGAACCAATAAAATGCCAGTATTCCATAGTTTTTATCACAGCGACAATATTTTTTTTCTACTCCCACCTTTAAAACGCCCTTTATCGTACCCAATATACTTAGGTAATTAATATTTCAGTTTGAAAATTTTTAAGAAATTAGCAAAAAATAATTTTTGCACAAACATAACTTTAAAATCAACCATTTTTATATTTGAGTTCTCTAAAAAACGCCGACAACTGCATTTTAAACAACAAAATATACCTACGAATTCATGGCAACATAATATTATTATTATTATGTATACAGGGTGTCCCGAAATTAGGGGGCCAAACTTAAACAGTGCATTCTTCAACACTGAGAAAAAAGTTTATGGTTCCCAAATAAAAAGAATAATTAAATATGGGACAGAAGCATTGTTTATTTATCCTAAATACCTATATTTTTATTCCTGATCAGGACACATAAAGTTTTACTAAAGTAAATTTATCGTTATTATTTCGACTATTTATAGGTAATAAACAATACTTATATTCACTATTAATAAAAGTATTAGGTACACAGTTTATTTGTCCCATTTTTTCTCAGTGAAAGAAAAATAACACGTACTTATAAGTAGGTATACCTACGCTAAAAATTGTTGTCTTACACTATTAAAAATGCCATATAGAAACACAAAATAAAAATCTATATGGTTCTATCTGGTTCAATATAGGAATTTGAAACAGGCATTGCACTATTGAACCAGATAGAATTCCATACCTGGAAAACCATATAGAAAAGTGATTTCTATATGGATTGCCATATAGGTTCATATTGCTCTATCTGGCCTAATATGGTTTGGGTGTGAAAAAATTATTACCATATATATAGATCCATATTTAACCATGGTTATATGCATATAGGGGAATCTATATGGTTTAATATGCAATTTTCGTTTAAATATATATACATTTAAAAATGGAATTCCATATTCAACCATATAGGCCTATATGGAAAAACACATAAAACAGAAACCAGATAAATCCATATAAAAATCCCTAAGTTGTAGATTTTAAAATGAAATTCCATATTAAACCATATAGATTCCAAAGTGTAAACCAGGTCGTTCCATATAGAACCATATAAATCCATATTAGTTTCCTTATCTGGATCAATATGGGTTCTATAGGGCATTTTTAATAGGGTAGGGGGCTAGCCCTGTAGCTCCGTCAGGGGGCATTTTTTGAGACATGTTTTTAAACAAAAACGTTTTTGTTTAAAAAACAGCCCCCTGAATAGAAGCTTAAGAGAATATATTCTCTTAAGCTTCTATTCAGGGGGCTGTTTTTTAAAGGCTTTAAAGCATCGTTTCTTAACCTCGGGTCGCGACCCAAATTTGGGTCGCGGGCCATATCGAGATGGGTCGCGGGACTTGCGGGACTTTTTGAAAAAGCGCGCCGTAATCACTGCTCAACTTACTTTAAATAAAGAAAATGTAGAAAATTGATGATTTTATTTTTTATCGGGTCGCGAGCTTCTAATATTTTTGAATTGTGGGTCGCCAGCCAAAAAGGTTAAGAACCGCTGCTTTAAAGGCTTCTATAGAAGCCTAAGAGGACAATTTTTAGCACCCCCCTCCAAATCATAATTTCCCATATGCCTTCCTTGCCCCTGCAAACGCCTACATTTCTATGTACACGGCTAAATACTTTCCTATGGTGGTATTATTGCTGGAAACCGTCTTTGGTACTCGAGTATCGAAATCTCGTACAGCGTCACGGGAATTACCATTGCAAAAACCATAAATAAAATGAATACCACCCAAGTAACACGACGCACACTGGTCCAAATCGTGCTTGACCTTGGCCAAAACCCCAAAAATAAAGTTATTAATTATGACATTATTTTAATTCATACAAGTAGAGAAATGTTTAAAGTATTTAAAAACCAAAGAGTTTAGGTATAAAATCGCCCTACCTGATCCCTATAGGGCAGTTTTATTTAACCCTTTTTTGCAATTGCTTGGAAACAGTTATTGTGTTGATTTTGATTGTGCACTAAAGTGCTATTATTTCGTTAACGACTTGTTCGATTTTAACAGTTCAAAATGGAAAATGTTTCTGAAGGTATGTACAATAATTTTATAAAATTACATTTTTGAAAAAAAAATATTTGTTGTTAAAATTTATACGAACATAATGGCCTGATTTTAATTTTTTTTCGATTTTTTCGTTTTTTTTTACTTGGAATAAGTTAAAATGTGGGCATTTGCGGAAGACGTTTTTTACGGGGAAACGTTCATTGAAGTGTCTATTATAAGGTTCTTAAAAAATTGGCTGCAGCCACTTGCGCGAAAATTAATAAAACAATAATATACACGTTCGTGCCCGGATTTGAGACAGTATACTATAGTCGCGGTTAAACGCAGTGATGCTTAGTAAATATATTTTTTAAGATTTTATAATAGGATAACAAATATACAGAAAAAATTATTTATGCAAAGATATTCGTCAGTACCGCGAAAATTTTTCAAGAAAATCTTCTCGAGAAAAGTCAATGTCGGACGTTTTTTGTCGGCTCCTTGTAACCTCGGCCCGCTTATTATAAGCTTACAAAAATTAAAGGTGAAAGGTAATGAATCATTGCATCCTGCTGTCATTGAGCTCTTTAACCTATTAAAGAAAGTGCAGCTGAAGACATTGATGACTATGACTTTTAATGTAATAGTATAATTTTAATTTAATAAACATTGAAATTTTGTACGCAAATAAAATACACTTAAGTGTATTTTATTTTTTCATTTCCCATTTGACAATTATTACAATAATACTAAATTAGTAACCTTACAACCCACTGAACATTTTGGATGTGGTGATGTCACAGTGACGTTTAAAAATTGTCAATTTTAAGGCACATTAACTACGTTTTTTAGTGATGTTCAATTTACGTAAAAATTACGTTAAAAAATAAAAGGTGCTGTCGAGCACGTCACTATACCGTCCAGTCTATGCCTTTTATTTTACTTTAGCGTATTAGGTGCAAAACACAACGTACATTTTACGTCACCAATGTGACACATGATAAATATGAATCCCACACAGAACACGCTATCCAATGGATATCCAATGGCTATCCCAATGTCCATATAACATCCATGCCTTTTACGATATCCATTGGATATCCAATGGATATCCATACTGGATGTTCAAAAAAAAACAAAAACATTAAAAATATTTTTTTCTTTTTTAAAATAGCCCCTTATAGGATAAATTTATGTAATGATTAATAAATATGATTTAAATCGTTATTAACCCAATTTCAACAAAGTATCTCTAATATATATCCAATGGATAACTAATGTATGTCCAAAGTATATCCACTGTACATCTAATGTATATCCACTGGATATCCACTGGATATCCGATGGATATCCATACTGGATGTTCAAAAAAAAACAAAAACATTAAAAATATTTTTTTCTTTTTTAAAATAGCCCCTTATAGGATAAATTTATGTAATGATTAATAAATATGATTTAAATCGTTATTAACCCAATTTCAACAAAGTATCTCTAATATATATCCAATGGATAACTAATGTATGTCCAAAGTATATCCACTGGATATCCACTGGATATCCACTGGATATCCGGTGGATAACTGATATGGATATCTTGTATATATACTTGTATGTATACATGTGGGATTTTGTGATGGTTTAAACTAGCATATGTAAAAAAAACGACTTTACGTTAAATTGATTTTTTGCCAAGAGCTACGAAATTTTTAATTTTGAAATGTTCACTTTACCCAGATAATAATATTTATATATTAATAATATTATTTCTGTTAATAATATATATTATATGACAGTCTGCAATACAATAAAAAATTACTTAAAAAAGTCCTTTTTGTTTATTATTGTATTTGAGTCGTATAGATTCAAAACCCGCCAAATCCATTTATTGAAAGTAAAGGACAGAAGACATGTTTCCATAACAACATAATTAATATGTATTGCAAACATATCTACTGTCCTTTACTTTCAATAAATTGATTTGGCGGGTTTTGAATCTATACGACTCATTTCATATATGTACTACTCACGCGCTGAATTTGAGAATCTTCAGTGTTGCCGGTTATAAGCAAAATAACTAAACGAAATATATTTCCGTACTTTATTAAGTTTTAATAAATAAATTAAATAAATTTAAAATAATTATTCACCACATTTATGTCAAATAGGTATAATAGGTATACTAATTAATTAAGTATTAAAGATTTAATAATATAACCGCCATTTTGATGAGCTTTCTGAAATTATTTAAACGTCTGACAACACTGCCGCCGAACACAGAAGATAAAGAAGCGTCCTTTTTCTATGGTAGCGTCGGTTAAATATGATTAATTCCACCCTGCGACAGATTGTTATATGTTTGTCATAAAGTTTATTGTTTTGTGATTATTTGTTTGAGGTCTCTAGTGGTAAGTAAATATGTGTTTATTTTAATTAAAACCATAAAACATTTTATTATTGTGAATATCTTTGGGGTCGAGGGTAACAAATGGCATTTTTTACACTTTCCGCATAGCTCGGTAAGCTAATCGACTCTTTTGGGCCGTTGTATGGTTGGATAAAACCTACCACTGAGTGTGTCTCGTGTGCATACATTTGCACCGCCGCACAGTGAGGCCACGTCTTTTTATAGACGGTAGATGTCACCATATTACCTTGCCGCTGCATCTCGCCGCTGTCCAGGTCGCCCAACTAGTATATAGGTGGGCGGTTGCTTGGCTTGAAGCGTGTCTCTCGTGACACTGATGAGACCCAACAGGTCGAAACAGTCTGTCTGTCAGTGTTGGTGGGCATGGTACATTAGTCATTGTGCCATGTCAACCCGAGAGATGCGTTTCGGGCCAGGCACGGTGGAGAGATGTGTCGGCTTGTGTAATATTTGTCATTTTGGTTGCCTAACTACTGGCGTAGTAGTAAAACCTTGGCATTTTTTAACAAATGGGCTGATGGATTGGCCAAATTTTGGGGATCATAAGGAGACAGGTGAAATAGGCCCTAAATGATTAGGCTGATAAAAAGGCAAATGACAGCTGGAGGAGTGATGGCAAGCACTTCTTTAGTTATATGTAGTTTTCTGTTCTATTTTATGTTTTCATAAAAATAAATATTTAAATTAAAGAATAAGACTTTTATTTTAAAACCCAATGTTATTTATTGAAAAGTAAATATCCATTGATTCACCATATCCAATACAGATGACAACCATATTGCATACAATACTATATCCACTGGGTATCCATTGGATATCCACACTATGTCCAGGAGGGTCGGACATTTATATATCCAATGGTTATCCATTGGATATCCATACAATCTCCATATTGAATACAGATTACAACCTTATTGCATACAATACTATATCCACTGGGTATCCATTGGATATCCACACTATGTCCAGGAGGGTCGGACATTTATATATCCAATGGTTATCCATTGGATATCCCGGATATCCTATGTATATCCTGGATATCCATAAAAGAAATCCATTGGATGTAATTGTTCCGTGTGGGAATGGGATAGCCCAGTGAACCAAACCGTGACTTATGACCTAAAATTTACGTAACACGTAGATCATATCTAGGTAATACAATTTTTACGTCATAGTGACATAATACTGACCCAAAACGTGACTTTTATATGATGTAATTAAATGACTTACATATTACGTACATCTTATGTAATATTAAAGTCATATCGTGACGTAACATTAAAGTCACTTTTCTTACGTAAGACTGACATAAGAAATCTGTCATAATATTACATAACTTTTAGGTCACTGTTTTACGTAAGACTGACGTAATAAATCTGTCATAATATTACCTAAGTTTAAGGTCACTTTCTTACGTAAGGCTGACGTAAGAAATACGTCATACTATTACATACGTTTTAGGTCACTTTCTTACGTAAGACTGACGTAAGAAATCTGTCATACCATTACATAAGTTTAAGGTCACTTTGTAAGGTAAGACTGACATAAGAAATCTGTCATACATATTATTTAGACGAACTAGATGCAAAAGTAATTTCAAAGTATGAAATTCACTGTATTTTAATGTTTGAATTAAACTAATTTCAATGAATGGACTTTTATTTTCAATGAGTGAAATAGGCAAACATAATTTTTATTTTTTATTGATTGAAATGGTTATTTCCTATCATTGAGTAAAATAACGTAAGTAAATTCTATTAATTGAAATTGACGCCAATTATTTTAAACAATAAAATCAGTGGATACTTTTCCTTACCAGTCAGTTTAATTCAAACATTAAAATACAACAAATTTCATATTTTGAAATTACTTTTGCATCTAGCATGATGAAAGAAATAACGCGAAGTTCCTTGAATTTTTTGGCTACTAATTAGTACTTGGTCGATTAAATGAAAATATGGTTTAAAATCAATCAAAAAATAATGTATCTTAATTTAATGTGTAATAAACATTATATAGATTTTTATGATTCCGGTTCCTAAGCAGTACTGCTTTATGACGTAAAAAATTTTGAAAATAGCGTCGTACTTTCAAAAGTACACATTTTATTCAATGGTCATTTGAAAAATCATGTAGGTACTCATAACCATGGTTGCAAGTACCTTTTTATTTTTTAAATTGTAAAAAATTATCAATAAAAGATTTACGTGTTATTACGTGTTAACGTGTTATTTTTGTATTGTATGTTACTGTTATTATTTTTTGAAAATTTTTGAAAATGGCGCTTTTGGTGAAAGTGGAATTTTTTTGTTCCACCCTGTACAATCGAAAAAATAAGTAGTTGCGCTTTAAAAGACCTGAAATCATATTTCACTCACTTCAAATTTTTTTTAATGTGACCTTGGCAGTACGACGTCTTTGTTTTTTTTTAATCCATGCATGTCAAAAAATGTTACCTAATAAAATACCAAAATTTTAAATTTCTAAAATAAAAATAATTTTTAAATGTTGAATATTGTCCCTAGCTATAGCTATAGCTACTCATAAAAAGCGATTTTTTTTGTTCTTACTTCTGACATACCGTGTAAAGAATCTGAAAAATTAGTAGTTGGTTCAAAATCCATTAGCTGGCCATACACAGACGTTATTTCGCGCGGTTTATCGTGGCGTGTTGGGATGTAGCGGTTAGTATGCACGAAAGAACGGCATGGCAAAAAAAGCGTCATGTTCCATACACTTAATAAAGTATTCAAATGATTTAGCAAGTGATTTCCCGTGGTATATCAGTTTCAAAGGAAAAATCGTATGTGAGTGGGCAAAAAGTGTCATTTATCGAGTTGTTTGAAACTGCATGTGCTCCTGTACAAATTTTCAACGTGAAATTTTGCCAAGCAAAGGTAAACCGTGACGCGGAATGTGGCGTGTGGACACGCCACACTCCAGAGAAAAGCACGTCTAAAATCCCTTCCCGTTCTATCATTGCGCGCGGCGATACTCACTCACGTACATGATTTTCCATATGTTTTTGCAGATAACACGATAAACCGCGCGCAATAACGTCTGTGTATGGCCGGCTATTGTGAGTTGGTTTTGATCAGGTTCATAAATTAGATACAGTATCAGCTTGCAATAAATACCTTTTCGATAATGATTCCATTTCCCATTGAAAAAAATGTGACCTTTTGACAGTACGACGCCATTTTAGAAATTTTTCAAAATTGATTTAAGTCAAAAAGTAGTACCCAGAGTACCCTTGTCTCTGGTAGTACCTATATATTTAATGCCTTGTTTAACATACTAAAATTTCAATTTCCAAATACAAAGGTTCAAAAAATAAAACTATAAAAAATAATACAACCAAATTTAAAGAATTTAGTATTATAATATAATATGGTATAATTATATATTAATATAATACCTATAATAATAGATAGGTATTTGCCCAATATTGTTGGTATTTGTATATTTTTTTAATTTAAAAAATGATAAATAAAAGAAATGAAATTGGCAAACGAAATTATTTAAGTACACTGAGAATATTACGTATTAAGAAACTAAGAGATTTTTAAAAATATATGTAAACTATTAGAAGAATTTTTCATTGATAAACAAATTTTATAATAATATTATAATATATAAGGGTAAAGTTGTCAAATAACATTGATATATTAATTGTTAGCAGTTTCAATATGCAGTAAGGTTGCCTATGATAAGAATGCATCTACTATAATATAGTAGAAATCTACTTATCATAGGCAACCATTATTGCATAATACATCTCGCTTATGTGGCACTATTCGTTAAGTATATAAGTTGACACTGGAGATTTAGGAATTCGAACCTCGGCAAATAAACAAGTCACAAATTGTGGCCTACGAAAATTTAGCTTTTTCACTGGAATTCTTTGTTGGAGCCAGGATTGTTCCGTCTAGATCGCCCGTGGCCCTCTGCTTAAACAGTGCCTGCTTTGCAAGGCCAAAGCCGCGAACCCATAATTTTACTCATTTTACGTCAAGAGGGAACTGATTTCAGCCAAGTAAGCTGTTTCAGTATTTACTTATATTGCCCTATGATGAAAAATAAGGAGGGGGCTTCGTCATTCTGAGGTCATATTTATGACACATTTATTACGTAAATATTATGTAATGGTATGATGTCAGTGTTACATCAAGATGTTTACGTCATATTTATGTCATATTTATTACGTCAGAGTCTGACGTAAGAAAGTGTGAAATAATGACTCTTGTATGACTCAAGTGTGACCTATATCTTACGTAAGCGTGACTTGACATGACATCATATTTACGTCATATTTACGTAATTGTGTTTACTGGGAGGTTTGCCAATGATAAATATTAAAATATATGCCACATTTACATTTTTGTTGGAAATTTGAGTGTATACTTAGATAATTAAATACCAAATTTAATTCATAATTTTAGATTAAACCAAACCAATGTAAGTAGGTACAATTATTATTTTAATGACCCAGAGTGATTTATTAATTAATATTACCGCTTATAAAATAATAATTATTCTATTATTGCATAGTGAGATTAAGAAACGTATATTTTATGTAAAATTTACGTAAAAAAGGACTCGGGTAATTTCGTTTCCAGTCGATATATCGGTAGGTATAAAAGGGGCCCTGTAACAGGCATACTCTGTTTGCGTTGCGCCTGCCATTGTTCTGTGTTCAACACAGTGTGTTGCTATTTGTTGCTGTGTGATAGAAAACGCATTGTTCTCCATAGGCGAGACTGAACGCTTTAGGTAAGTTGGCTTTATCATTTGTTTGCAACCATACAGTTATAATATAATTAATTAATTGTCCCAATATCGCCATGATGGTGCTATTAGTGGTTATCGAATTTTGTTGATTTAAATGTTAGCGTTGAGTGAGAAGTAATATTAATCAATGCTGTTAGACTTAAAGAAAAGTCTTTTAATCAATTTGATTTTTCAGTTAATACACCAGTGAACATGGGAGACAAATTTTGCGCCGAGCGACAGGCAAGTTATATAAGTTTTATATACTTAATTACTTAGATAACTTAAGTTATTAATGTTTGTTTTAGAAGCCAGTATGAAATTATTTCGTCTGACTGAAAGTGATTTCGATAAAGAGAGCAAGGAGTTGTTCCAAACCGCCAAGCAACGCTCATAACGTTTTTTGGCCAAATTTGGACATGAGAATGAGGCCGAAAATTAATTAGGCGGTATGTTTTATTTTTATTATTTTTACCAGACTAATTATGTTTTATTTTTATAATTTATTTTAATAAAAAAAAAATATTTTCAAAGTGGTAGTTTTATTTAAAAAAAACGTAACTAATAAGTACAAGTGGAAACAAAACCTATACGTCCATAATAAAATGGCATTTTTACGTCCTTTTAAAAACGTAATTTTTACGTCTCCTTATCCACGTAACGGTTAGGGCTAATTCACGGCCCAGGATCCGGAAATAGGCACATCACAGCGACGTTTATGTGACGTTTATTTTACAAGATTCTTATACGTCACACTACAACCTTTGACGTCAATTTTACATATATTTTACGTTTTTTTGCTCAGTGGGAACCGAATTAGGCCGAACCTAATACTCACAATAAATTAATAATTAAAAAAAAATCCGCCATTTTTGGTACATTGGTTTGTATTAAATAATTTTGATATCAAATTCATGATTAGCGACTGCAAAAATTAAAAATTTCAGGACAATTAACAATTTTTTTTAAATCCGCCATTTTTGGTCCACCATTTTAAATTTACTAATTTTGATTTTAAATTTATGATTAACGATCCCACAAACCTAAAAATTAACATTTTTAGGACGATTAATTATTTATTTTTAAAAAATCCGCCATTTTGGCCCGCCATTTTAAATTTAATAATTTTGATAATAAATTCGTGATAAGCGACCCCAAAAACCTAAAAATTAACATTTTCAGGACAATTAACTAATTATTTTTCAAAAAAGTCCGCCATTTTTGGTCCGTCATTTTGAATTTAATAATTTTAATATTAAATTTGTGATGAGGGACCCCAAAAACCTAAAAAATAACATTTTTTAGGAGAATTAACTAAATAGTTTTTTAAAAAGTCCGCCATTTTTGGTGCGACATTTTGAATTTAATAATTTTGATATCAATTTAAATTTGTGATAAGCGACCCGAGAAACCTAAAAATTACATTTTCATGACGATTAACCAATTATTTGTCAAAAAAGTCCGCCATTTTTAGTCCGCCATTTTGAATTTAATAATTTTGATATCAATTTCGTAATCAGCGACCCCAATAACCCTAAAATACAAATTTTCACATTATAACATTCACTTTTCGAGTTTTGGCCAGAGAAGTCGATTCGGACCAGTGTGCGACGTAACGGCATTTACTAGATTTCACGAAATCGTCACGCTCGTTCTTTATAAAGTACATTTTTATATAAATACGTTATCAAAATGAAGGTGACGCCTGCGTCACTTCTAAATTTTTGACGGAACCGTGAAGATTTTTCGTTATAAAGTAACTTTTTAAATAGATACTTCATAGAAAATTTGTGACGTTTGCAGTGCACTTTAGGGCGTTCTATAACCTTCTTTATCTCTGTCAGATTCTCTGGTCAGCCATTTTCATTGTCGTTGTTTTGTAGAGACGCTGCTCCACACACGTGCTGCGTTTTTGTTGTTTTTATTGTTATCATTTGTTCTTATTCAATGGTTTATAGATAAGGTGAGTTTAATTTAAATTGTTTTAATTACTTTGGCTTGCAATTTTGCTAAAATTCCTATTAGTTCAGTAGTTGTATTCTTTTCGGTATATATTTGTTGCAATATATTGATGACGTTGTTTTCAATAATTTATATATCGTACCTTCATTTGCAAGCTATACATAGGGAAAATACATCGTAGGTGGAACAGACAAGTCGAAGTCGCGCCGGTCAGCGCGAAACGAAAATGTTCCCAGAAATTATTTTGACGAGTGGATGAGTAGACATGCGACGTAACAGGTGACTTTGTTTACTGGTTTAGTTTTTGTGTCTGTGGTGATTATTCTATACATAGAATATTTTTGTATACCCACAAAAATGGGTCTTTGAACTTTAGTACATCTACGTTTGTAATTAAATGTACATTTTTTATTAATAAATAATTGATAATTAATTAATAAATGTGTCTTATTTAGCAAAGGAAATTAATTTATGTAATTTGGTTATTATTATTTACTGTAAATGCATACTTATATTAGATTTAATCGGTTATTGACCATGGTGGGTCAATAATGAAAGCTAAATTTCTGTAAAAAAACTTTAAAGAAATTTAGCTTTCATTATTGAGCGACCATGGACAGGAAGTGATTAAATTTAATAAGTATGCATTGACAGTAAATAATAATCGTCACTAATTCGTCACAAAACTGCAAAGCAGATTCTACCACGGATTTAGTGTCAAATTCGTCACATTATTGTGATAAAAAACATAAAGAAATTGTCACGACTTGTAGGCACGCCTTCGTGAAGATTTCGGGGGTTAAAATTAGTGCGGTTTGGCCACTGTATCAGTCACAGAATCTATAAATTTTCGGGATCACGTTGAGCTCACGACAAGTAGAAATCGTAACAAATTTTGCAACGATTTCTTCACGAGGTGTTACTTGGGCAGCTGGTTCCCTATTGAAAAATCGCTCCATATTAAAAAAATAACAAAAATCGAGTCAGAAAATGTTTTACAATAAATGTCAGCAAATAACCTAAACGTGACTTTTGTCCCAAAGCCTTTAGTATACTTCAAAGTTTTAATGAAAATATGAAATGTGTATAATATATTATTACATTTCGCGTTTTCAACATAAAAAATGTATAATCTTAAAACATTTTTTTTTAAATAGTAATATATATTATTAGTAGTGTTGCAACGGTTACGGTTACGGTTACGGTTAATTCACGGTTTTCGATATTATACGGTTAACCGTAACCGTATGCGGCATTCACGGTTTTTCTGGCGAATTCCACGATAGCGGGGTCGCCCGCCGACGTCACAGTTGACGTAGCGCTTAGCCAATAAGAATCGTGCTGTCCACCTGCTACTTGATGAACACGTGTCTCTCACGCTACCGGCTTTGTTTTTGTTTATTCTATTTCGGCGGTAAAATTATTTAAGTATTTTGTTGACTTGTTCCATCCGTCAGAAAAATGTCAAGCAAAAGGGAATCCAGCGATATATGGAAATATTTTACAAAAACTTGTGCAACGGCGGCAACCGCTACTTGTAAATTCTGTAATGCAAGTATATCACGAGGAGGCAAAAATGCGTCAATTAAAGGTTTTTCCACCTCAAATTTATGGAATCATCTTAAAAGAAGTCATAGTGAAGAGATTGACCAGAAGAATACTACCGAATCTACTTGTGACGGTCCGCCAATCAAAAAACAAGCCACTATACGAACTTTCGAAAAATCCAAGAAGTATGCTGTGGATGATATTCGCGCCAAAGAAATAACTCGAATAATTGCTGAAGAAATATGCATTGATATGGAGCCGCTGAACCATGTGAATAAAATAGGATTCCAAAGACTTATTAAAAAGCTTTGTCCCAGGTACGAAATCGTATCTAGAACACACCTAACACAGACTGTTTTACCCGATATGTACTCTCGCGTAAAATCTAAAATAAAGTTACAGCTTAATGACATTACAAATTTGTGCATCACTAGTGATCTTTGGACTTCGGATTCATCATCACAAATAAACGATTTCATAAGTGTTACTGCCCATGGATTAAATAAAAACTTTGAATTAAAAAATTTATGCCTTGAAGTGATGCCTTTTCATGGTGAATCTCATACGGCCGAGAATATTTCTGAAAATTTGTATAAAGTGCTTAACGACTGGGATATTACCAGACAAGTAAAAATATTTGTCACGGACAATGCTAGGAATATTGTGAATGCCATAAGAAATCTAGAAAATGTTGATCATTTTCCTTGTATGGCACATTCATTGCAGCTTGTATTATGTGATGCTTTATTTGAACAAAGTGCAGTTAAGGATATGGTGAGCATTTCAAGAAAGATCGTTGGACATTTTAGCCACTCAACAAATGCAATAAAAAAGCTTCAAGTAGCCCAGGAAGAACATAATGTTCCACATCATGTACTTATTCAGGATGTTTCTACCCGGTGGGATTCAACGTACTTGATGTTAAATAGATTAAACGAACAACGTATAGCTGTACAAGCTGTTCTGCCTAATCTAAATGTCCCTCTTTCTCGTGATTTAAACACGCAACAATGGATTCTTTTGGGAGAAGTTGTAAAAATTCTTAAGTATTTTGAGGACGTGACAAAGGCACTAAGTGAGGATGATGTTACATTAGCTGATGCTATTCCTTTGGTAAATAGTCTTTTCAAGGCCTTGGAAGGAATGCATTCGCAAAATTCAGATGTGTGTTTCTTAACTCAGAACCTTAAATTAAGTTTAAATGAGCGACTTGGCCACTTGGAAGCAAATGACAACTGTGTTCTAGCCACTGCTCTTGATCCACGATACAAATTCCGAATTTTTCGGAAACAGAACACCACTAGCAAAACAAAGGCTCTACTTTATACCGCCGCTCAAGAAATTCAAAAGACGGAAATTTTGGAAAATGAAGCACCCTCCTCTTCTTCTGAGGTTCAGCCATCTACAAGCAGTGGAATTTGGAGTATATGTCAGGAAATTATTGAAAACGTTGAATGTGATGAACCACTGACAGCATATGCAAGTATGTAATGAAGGTCTTTTAATATGTTTCTTAACTGAGCTTTCACACCAGAGTAGCTACATGCGACGTGCTACGTGAAGGTAAAAAGCATATTCTCATTAATGACTTTTACTTTGACATGCTTCCAAGCAGCATGTCGCATTATCTCCAGAAGCAAAAAGCACAATGAGAATATGCTATCTGCTTTCACGTCGCACACAGTATGCTACTTTGGTGTGAATGCTCACTAATAAAACACTTCGATTT
The DNA here is from genome assembly GCA_921294245.1 of Brassicogethes aeneus. Lineage (NCBI taxonomy): Eukaryota > Metazoa > Arthropoda > Insecta > Coleoptera > Nitidulidae > Brassicogethes > Brassicogethes aeneus. Next base: position 16,348,651 of record OV121134.1, on the reverse strand, counting down.
TGTAGGCAATGAATGTAAAAAGGAGATTGAAGAGTATATACGTCACCAAATATACCGCATACGTCAAATCCGTTTTCTTTCTGGAAAACGTGTTACACGTTTCCGCGTTTGAGAGTGTTGGCACTAAGGTATTTATCATACAATCCATCGTCAGTGAATTCGGAGAGGTTGTTTTCGACTGCAGGTCTTGTGCAAACACCAAAGAGGAACAGGCTGATTCCGCAGAATTTGCAGATGTTATGTTTTTTAAATAAAAATTTGACTGCCGTAAATTTTGAATATTAACTTTTGATTTTTAATTTTTTTAAATATATTATTCAGGTACCTAGTTTTTACTGTTTTTAGGTTTTAAATGTTACCTACTCATTTCCTTTTTTTATAGTTTTATTAGAAATTCTGTTTTTGTTTTACATAAATTATTATTTAACCTTTACTGAACGTGTGTTTTTAATTTCATTTTGAACAATAAAGTTTATTTTTCGTAATTCTGCAATTTTTTTTTTAATAACCGTGAATGTATTCGTAACCGTAGAGATAACCGTAACCGTGACCGTAACCGTAAAACCCGGAACCGTTGCATCACTAATTATTAGCTTTACTTTGCAAGAAAAATTAAAATTGCGTATGTAGCCGTTGTGAAGATATACACTTAAATGTATTTTTTTATAAATTAATTTGCAACATTAAGCTTAGTCTCTGTGTATCGCATCTTTTATTGAGGTTTTTTGGACATTTTCCTATTTCAATGGCTTCACGAATGGTACGTTTGGTTCTTTATTCGATGCTAGCCAAGAACCTTATTTTTTTCAAAGTCAATTTCCCAATATCGCCAGCAATAGCCAACTTATTCATGGAAGACATAGAAGTACGAGCATGCGAAACGGCAAACGTACGTAAAAGACACATTTGTCATCTGGACCCACGGAGAAGAGAAACTGAAGAAATTCCTGGACCAGAATTCCCAAAAAGATTAAGTTCACAATGGAAACCGAGAAAGAACACCAATTACCTTTTCTGGATGTCTTCATAATCAAGATAAATAATGGCATACGCCCAGTCTCACCACCACCCGTCACAACTGCAGTCAATCATTAAGACACTTGTCACGCGAAAGGCTGGCGGATGATGACCACAAGAAACAAGAAGACCTGAAATTCCAAACGACGCTACAGCAAAACGGACTCTTCAAAACCATCATCAAAAAGGCTCTTAGACCACGACGCCGGTTAAATACCACAGAGGACGAGAACAACAAACCAACTTCGAAGGCCTTCCTTCCCTACGTGAAAGGGACAACCGAGAGAATAGGCAAAGTTCTCAAAAAACATAACATTTACCGCCACAAGAAAGATCGGTAAAATACTTCCAAACGCCAAACCGAAATAAAGGCACAAGGAGTGTACGAAACTCCTTGTAATAATTGTGACGGAAGCTACGTTGGACAGACCAATAGACGTATCAACGTTAGACGTGAAGAACATCGAAACGCAGTCTTAAAACATCTTTCTTAGCTGAACACGTCCGAAAAACTTCCCATGAAATTGACTTTGAAAAAACAAGGGTCTTGGCTAGCATCGAACACAGGACCAAGAAACCTCAGCACAAGAGACGATACACAGAGACTACCAACTGCATAAAAACCAGCTCTTACAACCACCAAAACGCCACGCAAATTAACGATATCAATGTTCTGCTTTAGGTTTTCACGGGCGTTATATGTATTGATGGTTTTCCGGCATCTGCTCTGTGTTGTCGGTTTATGGTTCTTAAAAGAACCGTATGTCTGACGACGTTTCGGTACAATCCCATGTACCCTCTTATCTGCTGGGCTGCTGTTGTTGCTCTGCTGCTTTAGATTTCCATATGAACTTGCAGCAGAGCAGCAACAGCAGCCCAGCAGATAAGACCTGAAGATGGTACATGAGATTGTACCGAAACGTCGTCAGACATACGGTTCTTTTAAGAATCAAAAAACTGACAACTCGGAGCAGATCCCGGAAAACCATCAATATATATGTATAGGTATATATATATATAGCGAATTGCTGTGGTCATTTTGTCAAGTGTATATCTCCACAACGGCTACATACGCGATTTTAATTTTTCTTACAAAGTAAAGCTAATAATATCACTATTTAAAAAAAAAATGTTTGGTAGATTATATATTTTTTAAGTTGAAAACGCCAAATGTACCAACGTGGCTATGCAGAGTAATTTATAAATGCATTTTTCTCGAAAATGGTGCATCTGAGCGATTCAAATCAAGAGTACATATTTTTCGTAAAAAACTATAAATTTTTATAAATTTCATAAAAATAATTAAAATATTAACCTAGAAAAAAGTTGGGGCTAGTTTTGTAATTTTACCCCCCAAATGTTACGCCTATGATTTAATTTTAACTGTTTTGATCATAGATCTAGATTCAGCATTTCAAAATTACCAAAGTACCGAAAATTCATTTCTTTATGTTCAACCCTTTAGGAATAGTTTTAAAAAAACATGTTTATTAAACAAATAAGTGTTATTTTTCTATGAAGAATGCACTGTTTAAGTTTGGCCCTCGAATTACGGGACACCCTGTATAATAGATAATATAATGGTATTTTACCGTTGAGTGGAGACTTTCTGAATCAGCGCTTTTAATAATGCTAAATGCTGTTTAAATTTAAACGACTTAGGGCCGGTTTTTAAATCGTTGGTTAAGTTTAACTTACGGTTAACTTTATTAGATACTATTGTGTTAACAATAGTATCTAAGGAAATTAACCGTAAGATAAAGTTAACCAACGATTGAAAAACCGGCCCTTATTTGTTTGACGATTTTTACTGAATTGAAATGTTTACACTTTTCACGTTAATCACCACTAAAATGTGTATTTATTGTATCTAATAGGTACAATTTATATTTACAGAGACTGTAATGCAATTTATTTCTTCATTCAGATTAACACTGTCTATTGGAAAACCGGTAAAAACTCAACCTAGGATTTCCCCTCGAAATGGACCCAACAACACAACAAATCGAGCCACGGTTTTTTTTCAAAATGTTTTAACATTTTCCGGATTTATTCTCAAAAACACTTGTTTGTTACATAAGCCTTTGACAGCTGGTTATTAAAAGTTGTAGTTTTGTTACGATGATAACAGCCGATTGGTGGCGCTACTAGCGATACTTCTTTACATATACCTATAGGGTTATAGGTATATGCTTCTTTAGCGTATTTATTAAAAATATTTTTGAAACAAATTCCTAAACATCTGTTTCTACTCAAAATAAAAGCATTGTTTGAAAAAACAACTTAAAATTTGAAAAGCGTTTATAATCCATCTTATTACATTTTTCATAAAATATTTAAACAAAATTCCACTTCCGGTTTAACAGGAAGTGACATCAATTAATTAATTATATATCAAATAGATGAAGCCCAAGCTCATTGGAGATAATAAAAAATAAAATGCAAACCTGGTTTTTTTTTTATGAAATATTTTAATAATTTTTATTACTTTAATTACTTACCTATCTAATTTTTAATAAATGTTTAAAGTGTCCTCCATTTACATTTAAGCATTTCCACGTTGCTCTTCTCAACTCTTCTGGGAAAAGCAGCCTTAACACGGTTTCTTAGTTCTTCTTTTGAATTTTAGATTACATGGTAACCATGGTAAAGTAAAGTAAAGTAAACTACAAAATAATTTTTAAAATATTTAAAATTGTTAAATACCTATCTTTGAAATTATTAACTTTAAATACCTATATAGGGAATAGTTATATCAATCGACAGGTTTTTTAATTTTATATTTGATTAAGTAAAAATATACAGGGTGTTGCATTTAAAATAAAAAGTTATTAACGTTTCAAGTTAGCCTAATTTGTCATGCTTTTTCTGAAGTAATTTTGTTGAAAAATATTAAAAATGAACATGGAATCTTTTAAACAATCTTTTAAGATTCAAAAAATTCTACAACCATATCCGCAAACCTAATAACAAAAAAGTTTAACAATTATTGTAATCTCGAATATCTCGGAAACGGTTTATTTTATCGAAGTTTGAGAGGTACACCTTTTTAATGGTAGACGAACTGTGTAATCTAAAAATTGTATCACAATGTCATGTTATAAAAACCTAACCTCAAAGTTTGTATGGGACAATAAGCTTAAAGCAACCCCCGTTTCTACGACACCGTGTTCACTCAAACAATTGTTATTATGTGTGAATATGTGTTTTGGTAGTAAGTGACTTTTCGCAAAATATCACGTTTCCAAGACTACCATAGTAGAAGTTATATTAAAAAAACTGATATGATAGGTAACACTTTATCACCCTGTATCTTGGAAACATAAGTAATTAGGAAAAATATTTATTTAGGTTTTCGTCTTATTTGGACTTGCTCAATCTTTTCCTAAATTTATGCCAATAAGTTTAGGGACACCTTGTATATAGATACATATAAACGGTCATTGTGCAGCCCATTCTATATACAAGCTATACTCTGTGTAGCCCGAAATGACTTTGTGTGGCCCACTTCCGGGCTGGACAACGTTTGACGTTATTTCAACGCTAATCGATTAATCACGGTGTTGGGAACCCCAGGTTAAATTTTTGGCTAGATATATTACGGTTCCTGTGTAGCCCTAAATCCGGCAACACTGCAAACACAAATTTCGTAGGAAGATATTATTTAATATCAAGCAGTGAGCAGAGTTTAAACGCTGCCGCGCGCTGTAAGTTCGATACCGCGACTTAGTCAGAGATTTATTCGAATACTTTTAACAGTTTTTATTACCTAATGTATTATAGAATGTGCACAATGAGTTTTATTTATTATTAAAAATTGTTTTTAAAAATATAAAAGGCAAAAAACATTAGTTGTAAAAATTATACAAAAGCTTTTACAGGTAGAACATACATACTTTCATATATATATATATATAGAAATATTTCTGAAATCTCAGTAAGCACCAAACACTCGGCAAACAGTCGGCCTTCGCTCGGCATAGGCGGTTGTCCGGCGGTTCGGCTTGCCCCAGCCGGCCCGCTTACGGCCCGCGATATGTTACCCCGATACCGTTTAGCCATGTTCTAACCGAAGTCGGCCAGAATACGGCATGCCGCTGCAAAATCCTTCGGCTTGCCCTAGCCGGCCCGCTTACGGCTGGAATACAGCCTACCGCGGCATAAGCGATACATTTCACGGTTGCTTACGCACGCGAGCTAACTATAAATAGCGATTGGTTGCAATATTAGTTGGAAGTGTGCGTCCGTAATGGCATAGCTGAACATTAATTGTTTGGAGTCCCCATCTCCATCCTCATCTGCTCAGTAACGAATAATGTCTAGCTAGTCAAGTGTGTTAAAGAAGTATCTTGCCATTCAAAGAATTTCAGGACTGAACTTATAGGATATACCTCTCCAGGACGTCTGTATGCTTTTTTTGAATGGCCGGTCGGTTGTGGCCGGCACTCGGCCAACTATACACAGCCGACACTCGGCCGAGTAAACATAGCCGACATTCGGCCAGGCGGACATGCCCGTTCTACACGCCGGAAGAAATACGTGAGTCCGGCCGCACGCGGCCGATTCGGCAGAACGTATTCGGGCCATATGCGGGCCGGCTATAGCTTGTGCTTACTTAAAGGCTTTCCTGGACTGTAAATCAAAAGATGGAAGTATACTGAATGAGGAATTGTAGTAGGAAAGACTATAATACGTGTCGGAAAAGAAGTGCCTGCAGGCACCTGTAAGAGTATTGATTGTTAATGGTTACTCTGTGAACTTGAAGTAAGGAATTGTTTTGGATTTTTTGGTTTACCTTGACGACATCATTGTGGTTTTGAAATCATTTGATATGAGGAACCTGAAGAAAGTTCTTCAACGCATAGGAAGTTTCGGTCTGAAGCTTAGCCCGGAAATTTACGTAGGAAAATGAGCGACAAACATTCAAAGGGTCAGCGATAAAATGAAAGACATCAAGCCGGAGAATGGAGGATTTAAACCTGGAGACCTAGTTTGGTTATACAACCCTCATCGTCGTCGTGGTTATTCGCCAAAGCTGCAGACTTCTTGGAAAGAACTGTATAAAGTCATGACAGCCATCGATGATATTATCTACCGGATCAGAAAACAACCAAGTGGGAAGCCAAAAGTGATCCATTTCAACCAATTGGCTCCTTGCGCTGGAAACAATAATGACCAAATAGACGATGCTAAAGTAAGAAGAGTTAATACGCCGGGATTAGAGATGTGTCGGTCAGATCTGAACCGGCTCAGTGAACCGAGTCTTATAAGTGATCTACGTGAACCGGTTCACGAAAATTAAACGAACTGCGTTTGACTAGCGGCCGCGCGCAAGCCGTTCTAAGCTCCGATTCACTGCAGTGAGCCGGAGTCCGGCGCATGGCGAGCGGCGGGTCGCGAGAGATATGTTGGTAAGATCTGAACCGGCTCCCTGGAGCTAAGAACGACTCGCGCTCGCAGTACGTTTTGTTTTCTGTGATCCAGATCTGACCAAAACATCTCGATTCTCTAGGCGCGGCTCAATCATGAATGTTGTATCATGCAGCTCGCTAGTGCCTATGCCGGTCGGATTGTTCTGGACCGAACTTCTTGCGTTCTGTGTTCTGTGTCGTGTTACTACGTTTAATTTATACTTTTGGTAATTTTTTACAAACTCGCAGAAATTTAAGGTGATTTCCCTTATGTCAATGCCGATTAAAATATATTTTTAATATTAATTAATTTAAATTGTGTAACTTTTCATGTAAAATTAAAATAATGAGTTTTTATTGTTTTATTAAATTTTAATTAATGCAATACAATGTAATATTAAATAGCCTTTATTATATATATATATATATATATATATATATATATATATATATATATTAGGGTGTCCCAAAAAAAAGAATATTTTTTTTCTTCTCGTCTCTTGTGAAAATATGTTGGTTTGTCATGTTTTAAGAGCCCTGTCAAAAGATCAGCACCATTAAAAAATTTTTAGGGGTCGCTCAAGATTTTTAAAAATTACCAAAATCGTCAAAAATTGTATTTTTTTTAATTTTAATTTTTTTTCTCGTTCCGATATTATTTTTTAATTTGAAAATAATAATGATTCTGAAAATTTCAAATCGATATTTTAATTTCTAAAGGTCGCTCAAGATTTTTTTAACTTACAAAGTAGAGTATTTTGAATGTTTTCGAGCGACCTCTGAATATAAATATCAACGAACTTTTAGCACCCTTTAGAAATCAAAATTTGAAATTTACAGAATTTTTATTATTTTCAACCTAAAAAATAATATCGAGACGAGAAAAAGAATTAAAATAAAACAAAAATTCAATTTTTGACGATTTTTAAAATTTTTAAAAATCTTGAGCGACCCCTACAAAATTTTTAATTGAGCTGATATTTTGAAAGGGCATGATAAACTAACATATTTTTACAAGGGACAAGAAAAAAAATATATTCTTTTTTTTTGGGACACCCTAATATATATATATATATATATATATATATATATATATATATATAATATAATAAAGGCTCCTAAATATTAAAGTGATAAACATTTTTAACATTTAAAAATAAAAGTTTATGTGATCCGAATGACTTCATTAAGTGTTATTTTTAACTAATCTGAGATTCAAACGGTTCTTTTGAACCGGTTCGCTGAACCGGTTCACTTATGTGATATAGATCCAGTGATCCGGTTCAAAAGAGTGACCCGGAACGCCCATCACTAGCCGGGATACCCTTTTGTCCAAGGACATCATAATCCTGGCGATACCGAAGCTTGCTTGTGGACTTGACGGTTTAATTGGAAATATGCTGAAATTTATCTTCAGATTTAGTGGCATACACATTCTTATCCGTTACCACAATCCTAGAAGAGCAGTCGAAATGAAGACCGTAGACTGCTACTTCTGTAGGGTGTCACAATGCAAGTTTGGATCCCTATCAAATATCGCCATGGAGCTGAGGACCATGTCACACTTCGGAATTTTGGGGACGGTTTTAAGTTAGGAATGTCTGTTGACTCATCGCTTGTTTACGGCGCACATAAGGCCGACTGTCTAAATTAGCGCGCCAAAAATATTAAATAGAATAAATTAGGATCAGAAATCCTTATAAGGGGCCTACTTAATCCTTAACTTTTAGAAAAATGCATAACCTAAGTTAGTTTGGCTAATAAAAAGAAAACAATTGCATATTTAATTAATGCTGTATTTTAAATTAATAAATTAGGTATCATCACCGTAGAAGGTAGTCAGTTTTGCAGAATAACACTTATTTTTTGCCTCTGCTATTAGATGATATGAGGGATAAATACCGGCACCTTTTTCTTTTGCTCCAAGTGGCATCGTGGTGTAATCTTATTTCCTTAACCCAAGATCCGCCATAAGACCTAAAGCTTCTTCAGGGTTGTACGATCTTACAGTCGCAGAAGGTGCATCATTTACCAACTTAATTTTTTTAGTCCTTTGGGCGAAGTTTCAACTGCCAATTTCATAGCTTGGGCTGTAGTTCTCTATCCTGATTTTACCGCTGCAGCTAATCACAGTTTTTCTGGACTTAAATTCGATATCATTGGTTGTACTTGTCTTTGTTTTCTGCGCTGAGAACTCTCCTCAAATATTTTTCTTGGTCTACCTATAGTGGTGTTGATATACACTGGTATGGCTTCGTTTCTGAAAACGTCTTCATTAAGCAATTTTATGTGTTTTTTTAATAAAACGGTTGTAAATGTAATTACACTTTCGCCATTTCGCCAATAGCTTTGTAACAAAAACTTTGACTATACATTTTATTTATTTCATATATTGCTTAGAAAGTTCACCAACACCAATTTTATCCACTATATACTGTACTAATTGTTCATTACACATGACGGTAACTTAAAAAGACTCTTTATTTTTTAACACATTAAGTAGCTCTTCTCTCTTGATGTTTATGTTTCTAAACTCAATCAAACGCTAATTTAATAAAAATGTTTTATAATACCTTGTACCTGAGAAAATGGGAGGTATAGAACTTGTTTAGATAAAAAGTTTGGATAGGCTCGGAGAGGCAGGTAAGGCTTGGTAGAGAGGTAGTTGAGTCCGCGAGCGGGCTAACTATACTATAGCAGGGGGGCGGGAGCAGCAAAGGCTATCATAAGTCAGTGCGTCGTCTGCAGAGGTTTTGTGACTGAAAGATCATGGGTGCTTTCTAACTGGGCAGGAGCAGAAGTCTGAAAAAGAGTTGGTTAGGCAGTAGGATTAACATTTAATTAGATCTAAGACAGCAGTGAGTTTGGTTTAAGATGAGTTAGTTTGGGATGTCGTATTCTATGAATGTGTATTTGGTGGCTTTATGTTTTGTATATATTTGGTGTGCTTGGCCTGTTTTGTACGTTTTACTAGTTAAGAATAATTATTTTTGTATTGCTCTATGTTTTGCACTAATGCACTTAGCCTGTTTTGAACATAATAGACGCGTCTACTCCATCTTTTCAACATAAATTGTACATAATATGTGTAGCAAACAGTGAGTGGCATGATGTCATGTAGTATTTCTAAGGTAGCGCCTCTGGCACCTCGATAGGGGCGACGATCAGCCGGGTTGTAGGTGATCGAGCTAGCCAGAAGGGGCTTCTCGATGTTCTCTGCTCTCTACCATGTCGATGTCGTTCTAGTTCTTATCGTATTTGCCAAGGTGTCAAGATCGAGTTCCGCACGGATTTGCTCGTTCCTGACATACTGTAGCGAGTACGGCTCTGGATCTCGGAATGATGACTCATCGCCGATGAGTCATCGCCGGTGACTCAGCGCTCGAATAATCGAGAGTGTGGAGCTCGCTGGAATGTTCCAGAAGACTTGGGCGCTGAATATATAAGGAACGGCGCTGCATGGAGCAGTCAGTCCAGTTTTGGTACTCGCGTCGAAATAAATAAATATACGTGCAAATAAATAGACTAGTAGTGATATATAAATAATTAGTAGTTAAGTGTTTAGTTAGTTTTATAGTTTCTTAGTGTTTTAAGTGTAATTAAGTTATTAAATAAATAGTTTAGTTCGTTAATAAACCAGTGCGTGTTTTAATTCACACTACGAACAGTAAAAACGTTACAATTGGTGTCAGGAGTGCGGTTAGTGTAAAACTTCGCGAAAATGGTTTCGTTAATGGACTTAAAAAGTGGCGGACCTTAAGAGGGAGCTAGAAGAAAGGGAATGTGATCCAACTGGAAAAAATAATGTGTTGCAGCAGCGGCTTCGAGAAGCGTTGGAACAGGAAGGTGAAAATCCAGATACGTATTTATTTGAAGGTTCGTGTGATATGCATTTATTGTTGCAAAATTTGAAAGGTGATTTGAAACAGAACATTCTGGAAAATTCAAACGAGTTACAACAGAAAATGCTAGAAAATTCTAAAGAACTAAAAATCGATTTGCAACAGAAAATGTTGGAAAATTCTAGCGAAGTACAGCAGAGAATTTTAGAAAATTCTAACGAGTTACAACAGAAAATGCTGGAAAATTCTAGCGAACTGCAGCAGAAAATTCTGGAAAATTCTAAAAATTTAAAGGAATATTTGGAACAGAAGATTCTAGAAAATGTCAATGAATTAGAAGAGAAAGTGGGACAAAAAGTTGACGATGTAAGGATGGAATTAGAAGAGAAAGTAGGACAGAAAGTTGACGATGTAAGGATGGAATTAAATAACGTAATGAGGGAATTAGATACAAGAGAAGAAAAATTGAACGAGAAATTGGAAGTCAAAATTAGAGAAATAAATAGTAAATTGAAAGCTGTAAATCTACCCATGGTGCTGGCGGAACCAGGAACAGTGCAGGAGGGGAGCCGACTCCGGATGAAACCACCTCAGTTCGATGGAAAAACTTCTTGGACCAACTACATCCGTCAGTTGGAGGCAGCATCAAAAGCAAATGGCTGGCTACAAGAGGAAAAGGCTACAGCATTAACTCTTGCTTTACGCGGAGATGCAACGGACATCTTACAGACACTTTCTGCAAACGAACAAGAAGATTACGAAGCCTTGGTGTTTCACCTGGAACTGCGATATGGCCAGACACATCTGGAACATGTGTACCATTCCCAACTAAAGAACCGCTGCCAGAAATCAAATGAGACTTTACAAGAATTTGAGGCTGATATTGCACGCTTGGTCCGGCTAGCATATCCAGCTACTCCAACGACCGTTATGGAACGATTAGCGGTTCAAGCCTTTTTGGATGGACTTCGAGACAACGAAACAAGACAGACTCTAACACTGGCTCGTCCAAGCCAACTGGTTGATGCATTGGCTCGAGCTTTGGAATCCGAGGCGGCAAAACAGAGCTGCAGGAGCCAACCTAGAATAAGGAGAGTCGAGGAGGAGAAAGAGGAGGAACCCAGTATAATTAAAGCAATCAGGCGAGTTTTTAAAGAAAATTTACCAGAGAAGAAGGAAATCCGGTGTTGGAGATGTGGAAAGCTCGGAAATATACGGTCGTTGCAGAAAAAGCCAGGAGTCGCCGACTTCATCTCAGTCGGAAAACTAGATAGGGTCGAGGAAAAGGGGCTACCGTCGACCTGTAACCAGCATGCCCCAGAGGACATCGAACGTGTTGCATCTCCTCTACACCAGTCCAGCAGTGTTTTTGTGGATGGTTTAATTAATGGAAAATTACATGTGCTGCTGCTGGATACAGGTGCAACAAAGACAATTATGAGGCCAGATATTGTCGAAATGTCCAAGATCAAACCTACCAATCGGCGACTACGTACTGCAACAGGAGAAATCGCTACTGTTCGTGGAGAAGTGGACATCACGATGGTCATAGGAAATACGAAATTAAAACATCGAGCATTAGTTGCAGATATTGAAGATGAAGTTATTGTAGGCATGGACATTATGAACTCTATAGGATTTAAACTGGACTTTAAGCAAGGAATATTGAGGGTAAATGGAGAGAAAGTCGTGTTGCATCGATCTAAAGAAAAGAATATTCGTGTAATGCTAACAGAAGATGCTTTGATACCGGAACACAGCGAGATGATATTGAAGACTTTCTTGGATTGTAAATCGGAAGATGGAAGTATAATGCTTCTGGAGCCGAGAATTGATGACAAAGAGGTCGGTCGAGGAATTGTAGTAGGGAAGACTTTAATACGCGTGGGAAAAGAAGTGCCTGTAAGAGTATTGAATGTTAATGGTTACTCAGTGAACTTGAAGAAAGGAATCGTTTTGGGAAACTGCTCTTCAGTTTCCTCGATTATTAGAGGCATTCGTGAGTCTGCAGTTCCGGCCAAGAAAGTTAGCAATGAATTGACGAATCTTCTGTCGACTTTTTCAAAGAATATGAAACCCAATGAAAGGATAAAGCTGAAAGAGCTGATTCACAATTATCAGGATATCTTTGACGACGGACAAGGAAAGAAGGGTAGGACAAGAATTGTCCAGCAAAAAATCAACACCGGTGATGCACAGCCCATTCGACAGTCGGCAAGAAGGCTACCACTTGCCAAGCGAGAGGAAGCTGATAAAATTGTGCAAGAAATGGAGAAGGAAGGGGTGATCGAACCATCCAACAGCCCATGGTCTTCCCCAGTGGTGTTAGTTACGAAAAAGAATGGATCAACTCGATTTTGCGTCGATTTTCGTCAGCTGAACAATGTGACGAAGAAGGACAGCTACCCTCTGCCTAGGATAGATGAAACCCTGGATACATTGGCTGGATCCCAAATATTTTCGACTTTGGATTTGAAAAGCGGTTACTGGCAGGTTGAAATGGCACCAGAAGATAGAGAAAAGACGGCGTTTACCGTGGGTGCTGGACTGTGGCAGTTTACTGTCATGCCGTTTGGACTATGTAATGCCCCTGCAACTTTTGAAAGGCTCATGGGAATGGTTTTGATGGGACTATCCTGGAAGACTTGCTTGTTGTACCTTGACGACATTATTGTGGTTGGGAAATCATTTGAGGACCATATGAAGAACCTGAAGGAAGTTTTTCAGCGCTTAAGAAGTTCCGGCCTGAAGCTTAGCCCAAAGAAATGTCACTTGTTCCAGAGGGAAGTGCAGTATCTGGGCCATGTCGTTTCAAGTCAAGGAGTTGCAGTTGATAAACAGAACGTAAAGACGGTGCGGGAATGGCCAATACCGAAAAATAAACATGACTTAAGAAGCTTTCTTGGATTATGCACCTACTACCGTCGGTACGTACCAGGATTCGCAAAGGTTGCTAAGCCTTTGACACGTTTAACAGAGGGAGAAAGACGATTCCAATGGGACGACGAATGCCAAAAAGCCTTTAAGAACCTGAAAAACGCGTTGACCAGCTCACCAGTCCTGAGTTATCCACTTACGGATGGTGAATTTATTTTGGACACGGACGCCAGCAACGTGGGCCTGGGAGCTGTTTTGTCGCAGATTCAAGAAGGAAAAGAGAAAGTTATTGGATACTTCAGTAAAACTCTATCGAAACCAGAGCGAAATTACTGTGTAACTCGACGCGAGCTGTTGGCAGTGGTAAAAGCAGTCGAACACTTTTACAAGTACCTGTATGGAAGAAAATTCTTGCTAAGAACGGATCATATGATATGCATGATATGCATATGCTGCCCTAAAATGGCTTTTGCAATTCAAGAATCCTGAAGGACAGGTAGCAAGATTGAAATACTACAGGAGTTCGACTTTGACACAGAACATCGGGCTGGGACCATCCATAGAAATGCTGACGCCTTATCGAGAAGACCGTGCCCGGAAGACTGTAAACATTATCTCAGGGCCGAAGAAAAGGATGTGTTTGTTCGCAGGACTACAATCGTGGATGATCATTGGCAATCCGCTGAGGTTCAACAAGACCAAGAAAGGGACCCGGATTTGAAGCTTATCATCGATTGGAAGAATAACCACCGTAAACCAACGTGGCAGGAAGTCGCCCAATATTCGCCGAATGTGAAATCCTACTGGGCCCAATGGAATTCCATCATCTTAAGTGTCGGGCTTCTAAAGCGCGTTCTGGAGATGCCAGAAGGGGGGGAAGACCGGAAGCAGATAATAATCGCCAGAAACAGGATACCAGAAGTGCTGCAGGAAATCCATGATTGAACTACTGGAGGACATCTTGGGGTGACCAGGACACTCGGAAAACTTAGGGAACGGTTTTATTGGGTCAACAGCCAACGAGATGTGAAGGAATGGTGCAAGAAGTGCGCCGTTTGCGCGGCAAGCAATGGACCCCAGAAGCGCCCAAAAGCCTCAATGCGACAGTACAATGTGGGCAGCCCATTTGAGAGAATTGCAATCGACGTGGCGGGTCCATTTCCGGAAACAGAATCTGGAAATAAATACATCATCGTTGTAATGGACTACTACTACTGCAAGTGGGCGGAAGCGTACGCCTTGCCAAACCAAGAAGCTGCCACAGTGGCCGATGCCCTTATTAAGGAGTGGATTTGTCGTTTTGGTGTGCCAATGGAGATGCATTCAGACCAAGGCAGGAACTTTGAATCTATACTGTTCCAGAATGTCTGTAAGATTCTTAACATTCGGAAGACGAGGACGACTGCATTACATCCGCAGTCTGATGGAATGGTAGAACGAATGAATCGAACGATAAACCGGTACTTGTCCAAGGTAGTCTCTGATCACCAAAGAGACTGGGACCGCTTTCTCCATCTGTTCCTATTGGCGTACCGTTCTTCTATCCACGATACAACCGGCCAGACACCCGCTAGCATTGTTATGGGACGTGAACTTCGTCTACCTTGTGACCTGAGGTTTGGTTGCCTACCAGGGGAAGATATTGCTGGAGAAGATTATGTCAGCAATTTACGTAGAAAAATGAGCGACATTCATAGCCGAGTTCGTTTAAACATCCAGAGTGCCAGTGATAGAATGAAAGAAGCATATGACATCAAGGCGGAAAATGGAGGATTTCAACCTGGAGACCTAGTTTGGTTATACAACCCTCAGCGCCGTCTTGGTTATTCACCGAAGCTGCAGACTTCTTGGGAGGGACCTTACGAAGTCTTGGATCGAATAAATGACATCATCTACAGGATCAGGAAACAACCAAGAGGAAAGCCGAAAGTGATCCATTTCAACCGATTGGCTCCTTACGCTGGAAACAATGATGACCAAATAAACGATGCTAGAGTAAGGAGGGTTAATCCGCCGGAAGACGAGTTGCCTTTTGAAGACTTCATGTATTTATATTCGAGCGGTAAAAAAGCTCGGTATGGTGTCACTCGAGAAGAACAAAAAGATCTGTTCTTGGTTTCGGCCGATTACTCCTTGGCTCACTGTGTTGCAGAAGACCTAAGGATGTCCAGGGGAATAGCGGTTGTGTTTAAAAACAAGTTTGGACGGGTCGACGAGCTACGAAGGCAGAATCCCAAAGTTGGAGAGGTGCTTGAAATTGTGGAAAATAAGCAGATAGGTAACAGGAGTATCTTCTATCTGGTAACGAAGCAGCTCTCCTATCAGAAGCCAAACTACCGTGACCTATAGAATGCCTTAAATAAATCAAGGGATACCCTTTTGTCCAAGGACATCATGAACCTGGCGATACCGAAGATTGCTTGTGGACTTGACGGTTTAGACTGGAGAATAATTAGAAGCATGCTGGAAGTTATCTTCAGATTTAGTGGCATACACATTCTTGTCTGTTGCCACAACCCTAAAAGAACAACCGGAAGGGAGACCGTAGACTGCTACTTCTATAGGACGTCATAATGCAAGTTTGGATCTCTATGCAAATATCGCCATGGAGCTGAGGACCATTTTCGGGACGGCTCTGGATCTCGGAATGATTACTCATCGCCGATGAGTCATCGCCGGTGACTCAGCGCTCGAATAATCGAGAGTGTGGAGCTCGCTGGAATGTTCCAGAAGACTTGGGCGCTGAATATATAAGGAACGGCGCTGCATGGAGCAGTCAGTCCAGTTTTGGTACTCGCGTCGAAATAAATAAATATACGTGCAAATAAATAGACTAGTAGTGATATATAAATAATTAGTAGTTAAGTGTTTAGTTAGTTTTATAGTTTCTTAGTGTTTTAAGTGTAATTAAGTTATTAAATAAATAGTTTAGTTCGTTAATAAACCAGTGCGTGTTTTAATTCACACTACGAACAGTAAAAACGTTACAATACCATGGAGCGCCTGTCACAGAGTGAAGAAATAAAATCTGCTGTCCTTCCAACTTCTGCAGGTGTGTCCTGAGGACGGAGGGCGAAACTTACACTGACCTTTTGAACGGTAGCCTCAATAAGGTGTTTCCAAGTGAGCTTTTCGTCCATTATTACACCTGGGTATGTGACAGTGGGGCAATATCTTGACCTGCGTAAGTTAGGTCCAGGGGCTTGCTTCTGCCTTTTTGGAAAAGAATGGCCTGGGTTTTGGTTGGGTTGATCTTTATTCGCCATCTGTCCGCCCAGGCTTGTATTCTGTTCATTGCGTTTTGCAACCGGTCTCTGATGAATGGGATATTGGAACCACTGTAAATAAACGCGGTGTCATCAGCAAACAAGGCCAGTCCCACTCCAGGCGTGCGTGGAAGGTCATGAAGAGGTTGAAAAGCACCGGCCCAGAACAGAACCTTGGGGCGTTGGAGGGATCTGGATTCTTTAATATTTGTGGAGAATCTTCTGTCTTTCAGATATGAGGTGATGAGCTTGATCATTGCCGAGTTGATTTTCATGTGATAAGTAGCCCGACGTGCCACACCCTGTAAAATGCCTTGCCAGTCTTCTTTTTGAAGTCAAATGCCTGGCTAATGTTTTCGGATATTCTGAGGACTTTGAGATCTGTTGATAGCTGGGATCTAAAGCCAAATTGATCGTCCGGTAGCAAATGTTTTTCTTGGATCTCTTCGTCCAGGCTTAATTTGAGGGCCTTCTCCAGTAGCTTTGCCAGGGACGATAGCAGGGATATAGGACGATATCCTTCAGGAGAAAAGCGATTCGCCTTGGCTTTGGGAAGCATGATGCCACCATGGCTTCCTTCCAACATCCTGGGAAATGACCCGGTCCGATCAGTAATATTTCGTCGGTTTCAAAGGGCCTGATAGTGGAGTCATCAGTTTCCTGGTTATACTCGTAGATGAAGTGTTCCATGGCCTGATTTTCATCCTGATGTATGGCCAGGGGTGTGTTGCAAATTGGTTCTCCAGACTGGCAGCAAAGCACTCTGCTTTCTCGGCATTGGTGTAGATCAGACCGGTTTGGCCCTGTTAAATTTGGAAATGAGGTGGCTGTTTGTTTTTGAGTCCTTTGACTATGTGCCAGAGGTTCTTGTCAGCAGTGCCTAGGCTAGAGAGAGTTTCTTTCCATTTCTGGTTTCTGAAATCTTTTAGAGAAGATTTGACCTGTGCTTCTAGTACATTAAATGCATTGCGGTCTCGGGGATCCAGAGACCGTTCCGCTTTTTTCTTGACCTTCCTTTGCTGATTGGTAAGAGCCCTGATTTGGGAGGAGATTTCATAATGGTTGTTTGCTGGTCTGAGCATGGTTCGGTTGTTTTTTCGAGTGCTGTTTTTATTCGATCTGTCAGCGTATGGGCCAGTAGTTCGACTTGGACAGGAGCGTCAGGAACGATGGTATGTGGGGGATAATTGGAGAGTATCGTGGCATACTGAAGCCAGTTGGTGATTTTGGTGACTTTGGTATCCGTTACCGGCAAGTGAGGGCCAAGATGGAGTTGGACAGGGCTGTGATCGGAAGAAGTGCCTGTCAGGGTTTTGGCAGAGATGTCTTGAATAAAACGTTTTGAAATGGCAATATCCAGAATGTCGGGGGGGAGTTAGCCCTCAAGAAAGTCGACTCCGGTGGAGCCACTACGCGTCCCATTCATCAGATCAGATGCCAAGGTAGAGAGCTTCCTGCCGTATGCGTTGGTGGATTTACAGCACCAGGAGAGGTGTTTCGTATTGAAATCTCCAGCAAATATTGTAGGAGTATCCTCCATCAGGGTATTCAAGAATTCGCGATCGGGGAAAAAATGTTCAGGGGGAAGATATCCAACCGCAATATAGATTGCCGCTGCTTCGAGAATGAAGGTCGAGACTGTGAAGCACAGTGAGGAATGCTGAGTTTGACCAATATCATGACACCACCACAATCTAGGGCGGGTCTAGGAAAGTTGTAGACGGCATAGCAGGCGAACTTAAAGCACTCAGCTGACTTTAGTCTAGTCTCTGTTACGAGGACTATGTCTGGAGAGATTTCCGCCAAAATGGCCTCGAGTTCTAGTCTGCGTTGACGGAGACTATTATCGTTCCAGAGGAGAACCATTAGTTGTGTGGGTTTGCGATGTTTGGATGTTTTATAATCATATTTTGTTATTAATTTATATTAGAGTAGAGGTAAACACTTGCATAGGTATATTAAAATAAATAATAAAAAGTAAATTATTGTTAGATAAAATTTGTTTAGGTTTAATACGAAATTATTTTATGAAATTTAGGAAGAAAGTTGTTAGGTATAAAAAAAGAGTATGAGACATTTGGTGAATTTAGTTCATTAATTAATTAATTATTAGTTACTATATGGTTATAATATAATATAGGTACGGTTATAATATAATATATTATGTAATTTATAAAGGACTTTCAACCTTCAATAAATGGTGATGCTAGTAATAAATATTCTCATGATGTTTATTTATTTTCCAACGAAGTTACTACGAATCCCTTAAAATAATATGCTCTATAAACCAAAGGGGGAAACAAGGAGACGAGTAATTTACTTTTTTAAATTCGTTATACGATATGTAATCGAAACAGCAAATAAATTTTGGTGAACTCGTGGAAACTTTTTTTATAACTCAAGCAAAAGTATACATTAAAAAATGTAATGTCGGGGGATTCCCGAACGATCTGGAACGTACTTAAAGGTGCTTACGTAGTTTTTTGGTGTTTTAATTGCAATTAAAATCGCTTTCATATAGTTGCGAAATGCGAATTGCGAAATACGAATATTCGCATTTCGCAACTCCTATTTCATATACACTGCCCGTCAAAATTAACGCATAAGTATAACAATTTTAGCTCTAAAACACCTTTACCAATCTTTATAAAATTTTGTTTAAAAATACTTCAACTTAAATCTCAGTTTACGTGTTCGAGGGTTTTCGGAGAAAATATTTTTAAAGCCCTTTTATTTAATAATAAAAAAACGTTCAAAAAATAACTTTTAGAGAATTTTTTTTAAGTAAATAAAAAATATGATGTTAAAGACCGTATTTTTGTTAGTATACCCTGAAAATTTTGTACAAATCAAACGAACAGTAGACGAAGATACAGCGCTTCAAAGTCGGTAAAAATGACTGAAAAGTGGTCATTTTTTATGACTTTGAGGCGCTGTATTTTCGTTACTGTTCGTTTGATTTGTACATTTTCAGGGTATACTTACAAAAATACGGTCTTTCACAGCATATTTTTTATTTACTTCAAAAAAAATTTCCCGATAAAAGTTTTTTAGAGCGTTTTTTATTTAAAAGGGCTTTGAGGGTATTTTTTCGAAAAACCCTTGAACACGTAAACTAAGATATAAGTTAAAGTATTTTTATCCAAAATTTTATAAAGATTAGTAAAGACGTTTTAGAGTTGGATTTTTTTACTTGTTATGCGTTAATTTTGACGCGCAGTGTAGACTATTTTAGACACATTGGTTTCTCACAAGGCGATATTTGCCATGCTATTTTAGGTACTTAAACGTTTCAGTATAGTTATAGATACAGCTATAGTTATAGTTACATACCTACTTAGTAGTAAATAATGTATAGTTATGTTTTTAATAATATTTATTAATAATAATAATATTAATATAATAATATTTATTTATCATAATTATTATTTTATTCATATCTAGTAAGTACCTAATCGGAAAAACCTGTTCCACAAAAAAGAGATTAAGAAAACAAACAAACGCGATTTGTTTTTATGGTGTCTAATACTGTTAAAAACGAATCTTAAATTTTTGTCGGACATGAGAATGGCTGCTAAGCCCATAAATTAAAGCTTTGCTTAATAATAATTACGTGACGATATAAGGGCAAAATAAATTCATTCTCTCAATTCTCACAGTGCATACAGGATATGGCGCGTAATGCTCCAAATGACTGAACACGAGACAAGAAGCCAAGGGGCAATCTACAAACGTAGCGGAAATTCCTTTAAGGTCTGCAGGTATCACCGATGACATTTACAAATAATAAAGCTACACTTATACATATCTTAGAAGAAAAAAAAATAAAGTTGTTTTGAGATTTAACACTAAAAAAGTAAACATTCAAAATTTTAAAAAATGATTTTTTAGTTTTCTAGGAAATAAAGAAAAATATGGTACGCGACTCGAAAAACATATTTATTTGTTTATTTTTAAATTCAATTTTTATTTTAAACAAAACTTCTGTTCTTCCGTAATTAAACGTTTGGTAAATACTAGTGTTTCCACAGAAATGGCTGTCTCAGACTGCATGCTATGACAGCTAGCCTAAAATAATCCAGTATGAAGTCCTAGAAAACCGCAAAATAAGCATTGAAAATGCATTATCCAAAAAAGCAATGGCCAAAAATTTCCCTACAGATATAAAATTTTATCACCCTTCGAAACCCAAACCCGTACGTAGAGCATAATTTCATATGAAAAAAGCTATTCAGGACAATTCACTTAACGTTAGCCACTAGAATCAGTGGTTATCAGTATATTTAAACGGCCTGATTGCCCGATAACCACTGATTCTAGTGGCTAACGTTAACAAGTTATGTTAGTGAATTGGCCTGATTATTAAGAAATTCCCCATTTAATTTTTTCCCAACCTTTAAGTTGCACCCTTTATAAATCCAAAAGAGCAAGATTTCCTAGTGATACAATTAATCGCACTCACACTAAAATGCCTGTTCGTAACAACACCGTGGTGATGTCTTCATGAAGTCTCCATATTCGACATGGCCCTGTGTGACCTTTTGTTTCTAAAAAGCAAGAATAGATTAGATTAAAAGCGCATCGCTAAAAGACCTAAAAGCTTTTTCTAAAATTAAAGCAGGGTCGGATTTAAGAAGGCCCTTCTTAGAAGGGTCCAGCGGGGCCATGGCCCCAGGGCCTCCTTTAATCTCTTTATGTTTAAATGTTTAATTTTATAAAAAGCTCTTGCTTACTTTTCGCAGAGTGGGCCACAGGACCAGCTGTGTCCCTTCAAAACTTACAAGCAGAAGCGGTATGGTCAGTAATTTTGCCTTAGTAAGAAATTCTTACTCAGCAGCTTAAGGCATTCCACCTATATACTATAAAGTTTATAGGACTATCTACTGTGCTACAGAGGCGAGAGGTATGCATGGGTTGTCTGCATATTGTCGAATTTTGAAACATTTTGATGACGTCTCATATTCGTCTGATTCTGGTATGAAATAAGTGGTCAGATAATGGCGAGGAATATACGTCATTTTTACGTTTTATTTTGACGTTTATTTTTACGTCTTAAACGTCGTTCGTCATTTTCTGTTTGCGTGGTACTTAGGTACATATTTCGTCTAAATTGTACGTGTATCAAACATATTTTTAAAACTTCTCAGATTTCTTGTGAAAGTACCTTCTTGATTTCGACTGAAAGAACTGTATGGGAAGTTTTTTTTATGTTTATGTAATATTTTTAACAAATATAGAAATTTTATTTTTGTTAAAACATTCGTTTTTTCAAAACGTTTATTTCACGTCAATATTCCGTTACTTTAAAATTCGTTTATAATAATATATAATAACAACCAAAATGCGACGTGAATAACACGAGTTGGTGAAGGTTTAAATGAAATATTCCTATTTAAATATATTTATATTTATACCCACTTAGGTAATGCTTGACATAATTTAACTTGTGAAAACTATTTTTTCAATACTAATTTTAAATATCGCACTTTTCCTCTTTAAAAAAAATATTAATTTGGACTTCATTTTATTACCCCGTTATAAATTACATATAGGGACCTGAAAGGGTCCACCATTCTATGGCCCGGGCCCCCACAAACCTAAATACGTCCATAATTTCTGGGATTAAAAGGCATAAGTCAGGGGTCTTATATCAAACCCATGGGTGCAGCAAAGTTCATTTGACTAACATTTTTAGATATTAAAAAATACACTTTTAAACTATTTCCTTGGAAAAAAGAGATAGGTATACATATTATAGGTATACTATATATGCATATGCCCATGGGCAAAATAATGTGCGGTATGATATTTTTACTCATTTTAACGAAACTCGTATTTTTGATATTAGACCACTAAAGTTTAATCGATTAAAAAATTCAAAAAAAGATTTTAGATTAAAAAATCCAAAAAAATTTCTTGAGCTAATTTTTATGTTGAATTTACTTTGAAATGGTTATATATGAACAATGTTTATATATTTTATATATTTCTTAAAATTAATTTTTAAAAATATATGAAATATCTAAACATTCTTTCATTTATACCTATTTCAAAGTAAATTCAAGATCAAAATTTACTCAAGAAAATACGATTTTTGTAGGATTCTTTAATCTCAAAGCGAGTTATTTTTTAATTTTAACAAACGATTAGTCCAAACACCTAATTAAGTTAAGTCACGTTCTTAAGAATTGTACAGCGTTACTTTTACAAATAAAGGGCTATAAAAGTTGATTTATGATCTATTTAATCTATACCAGACCTAATAGTAGATTACATTTGGAATCGTATTTTAAGTAGGCTATAAAAACATATATAATACGAATTCCTTAGTTTGTGGATTATTTACAAATATGCCGCAAGCAAGAGAGGATGTTTAAAAATTCTTTAATATCATATGATGCTTGATATGTTGTATCGTGTTTACGATATGGGGCATTTAATTTTAGATCCTGCGCAGTGGCGTAAATAACGCAGAAGATACAAGGGTGCCTAAAGGTTGACCTGGAGATACTTTTTTTCACATATCCTTTTGCGTCTAAACGTATTTGGACAAAGGTCGTCCGTAAATCTAATTTTCTAAATCTCCTCTTCTTATATAGGGTATAGTACACCAAGTATTTTGAAGAGCTAAGGGATCGCTTAAATTTGAGAAAAGTTCAATAATTAGAAGTCTATTAAAGTGGCATTTCAAAATTAAAAAAAATCTGCTGTTTTTAATTAATTTAAAAAAACCTGTCAAAATCAAAAATTGTTATAATTTCGTTATTCCTAGGAATTTTTATCCAATGTGTGATTTTTTTGCACAACTAGATTTTTGAAATATATGGCGGCCATTATAAAAACAAAATATGGTAATGGTAACTCAAAATACAGTAGCGAAGAAATTAAAAGATGTTTGTATGTAAACTTACCTTATTTTCAAAATTCCCAGGAATAATGATGTAATAAAGATTTTTGGTTTTGAAAGGTAATTATATTAATTTCCTTACAAATCTCGTAAGGTATAAAATTAATTTTGATCTCACCACCATTTTTTTACCTTCACATAAAGTTTTTGTTAAATATTTTGGGAACCGCTGGCTTCTTTTCCAATTTATTTTAATTTAACCGACCTTGAAGCTCTCCAAATAAAAAATTGCCTATACACAGTTGCAACCTTTATAGGCCCTATCAAAATTTCGTGGGCGCACACTTGCTAAGTTACGCAACTCGTTTATAAACTTTTCTAAACACTTATTTTATTAAACACTCGATCGCAAGCTCGCTCGTGCCTAATTAAAATTCGTGACTAAAATGGCGTTTATCAAACTTGATACATAGTATACAATTTACGATTTTAGCGTTGGATCGAAGTGATGGTTTAAGCAGGAAAACTAAATATTAATGCAGCGATCTGTCCTATCCACATAAGGTATACTAAGGGTTTCTCTTACCATTTTTAAAGAAATTCGTGGTATTTTAAATTAGAACTTTTATTTTTGAGGTTTTGACCAGCAAAAAATGTAATAAACCGTTTGCCACAGTTTCAATTAAACACCGATATTCATTTATAATTTTTTTAATTCATTTTTAATTTATTATGGAATATATGCAATGTACCCTCCGCTAAAGCCGGGTCTACAATTGTCGCAGGACGCAGATCGCAGTACATAAGCTTGCGCAAAGCACCCAGCTATTATTTTTTTCTTCTTATAATGTGTTAAATAGGAGTTATTACGTATAATTAACTATATTTTATCAAAAATTTTAAAGTTTTTTATTTTTTAAATGCTTTTTTAGATTATCGTAATAATAATAATGCATTGTTTTGCAGAAATAATTCACAAACTTTTTTATTAAAAATAAATATCAATTTTTTTCTTTTTGACTGTATTATATAAGGTGTTGGGATACGAAGAACTAACACTTTGACTCGTAAGATCGTTTATTGTAAATAAGTTTTACATAATAATTAAATGAATAATTAAATATTCGAGAAGTTAAATCTTAAGTTAAGTGAGTGAGAAGTAAGTAGTAAGTGTTCTTTTTGTTTCTAAAAATGAGCTTTTATACAGCGCGATAATTTTTATCAGTTAATGGAAAAATAGAAGCGCTGTCTTTGAAATTATGAAATATCTAATGATGCGTAATAATTACTTGAACTATTTGAACTTTTTATTAATTTAATTTATGGACTTATTTTTTGTAACCCTAAAGATCACGACTAAAAGATTATTTAATATACATTAGAAAAACAAACTGTTACCAAATAAATATACAGGGTCTAACAAACCTCCCCCGTTAAGTGTTTCGATAAGGGTTAAAAATCCTATTGAAACACTAAATGGTAAAATTAAATTATACAATCTAAAACTTATAAAACACTACAAAGATACAATTAAAATTTAAAGTGTACAATATATAAAATAAAAATTAAAAAAAAATTGTTATTATTATAATACCTAAACAAAACTATAATTATGAAATTAGTGTACAATATATAAAATAAAAAATTAAAATAAAATAAAATAGTGGTTATATATCTAAACCAAACTATAATTATAAAATTAGTGTACAATATATAAAATAAAAAATTAAAATAAAATAAAATAGTTGTAATTATATAACTAAACAAAACTTAAATTATGAAATTAAATTTTAAAAGATTTCTTCGAAAGACGAGGCTTACGCATCTCCGTGTAGACAGGTTCTAAGTCCTCCATGGGCATTGCATCTGCTTCGGAGTTGAGACTACGATAGCTTCTTCTGTGAGGTGGAAAATCATCCAGGTTGACTCGGTTATCAGATACAGTATTGTGGCTGTTGATACAAACCAGGTGACGGCATTGGTCGGGGTTGAAATATTTCTTTATTGAGTTTAGAAATCTGCAACGACAACATCGGCAACAAACATAGTAGCATATTATTAGCGTTACTAATGTTCCAATTATTCCAAAGAAGATGTTGTACCATTTGGAATGGTTGATAATGAATGGTTGGTTTATATTTTTCTGTAGGACGTCGTCGAACTGTTGGAGTTTATGTTGTGCATGACTCAGTTCATTGAGGTTGAGGCTATGGAGTTTGATTGAAGACATTTCTTCATTTTTGAGGTAGGATTGCTCCTTGATACAGCAATCGTCTTTATTGATGTCCAGTAAAGGTATAAAGTTTGTATAATTTGACGTTTGGTTGGAAGTTGAAGTCAATAACGTGGATGTAGTGTAGCA
Organism: Brassicogethes aeneus; assembly: GCA_921294245.1. Classification (NCBI taxonomy): domain Eukaryota; kingdom Metazoa; phylum Arthropoda; class Insecta; order Coleoptera; family Nitidulidae; genus Brassicogethes; species Brassicogethes aeneus. The sequence continues at coordinate 16,323,029 of OV121134.1, read as the reverse complement.
TTTACATTTCGGTTGTAGTGTAAAAATACCGGAGCCTTGAAGTACAACGTCTGTGATTTGTGAAGCACCATAATTTTCGCAGCTTATGGTCCCAGTGACTGGTTGTGTTAAGATGTATAGCCATTGATTTGTTGAGAGGGGATGCCAAACTTCGATTTCTGACTTCATGGTTTTGGTGTCGCAGTTTGATGGGATTTTTTCAGGTTTTTGAAGTTTCAGAATCGTTTCGCAGGTTGGTCTTTCCTTGATTAGATGTATGATGATGTTGGAACAAATGTACTCGGATGGTGATATCTTCTGGCATTTCGATAATTCTGACATCTCTCCATAATACGTTCTTGTCGTACTTAGGATAAGGTAAGGGAAAGAAGGGTTTATATAGGAGTATATTGAAGAGTTTTGATATTGGACAGGTAAGGGAATCAAATTATATAGTTGATACAAATCTTTAGTTACTAGTGGTATCTTAATTGCATAAATTAAAACTTTATTTGTGTAAACTACTGAGAGTGAACATATTTGCGTGTATTTAAAAATGTTTGCATTATCATCTAGGTCTATTGGAAAATCTAAATCTGTTCTTTTATTATTAATTTTCAATAATTCTTCGCGTAAAGATTTTGGAGTAATTATTGAAGGGTGTAAAATATTTTGTTTGGAAAATAATATTGAAGAAATAATAACATCGAATTCTTCGTCTAATTCTTCGGTAATTTGAGACAATAAATTTAAATGATCCATTACTGTTTGAACGTAGGTTAATGAATTTATTCTAATAATGCTTGAGTTTGAAAATTTATTAAATATTTTTATATTTTTGTTTAACTTTTCTTCATTAAATTTAAGTGTCAATGCTGACCTATTATAACCAGAGATCGCTTCAGAGATTATATGAACTTGTTGCTTTAAAAGTTTTTGCATGTCTTGATTTTGATTTACTACTGCATGAATTGCGTCATTATAATATTCTGCGTCATCTGCATCGGGGATTCCAAATAACCATTTAAATGTATAAGATACACCGTTAATTAATCCTCTTTTTACTCTAAGTGACATTTTATCAGGTTCATGACCTGTTAGGTGGTTTATGGCTTCGAGTTTTTTATTTAATTTTTCAAGTCGAATTTCTATTAATTCTAGAGATTCTTTGCATAAAAATTCAGAATGTCTGAATGTTACATTTTTATCGTTAGGGTGCATGCATAAGGGTTTTGAGATATAAAACGATTTTTCGGCAAATTTTAATTTCATTTCATAAATGCTTATATTATTGAATGATAAGAGTGTAAAATAGTCTTGGGTTAGTTTTACTTGACCTAAGTCTTGATAAAATATTCCTGATTTAAAATCTAATTTTTGGTTTTTATAGGGGATATTACCGGATATAGGCGGGAGTGTTAATATGTTAATTAGTGTCAGAACGAGAAGGGTTTTCATCTTCTGGAACAAAAGGTTTTAATAAATTATGATGTTTGTATTTTGACCGTTTGATTAGGATGAATGTTTATGATTTTATAGGGACCTTTATAATTTGGCTGTAATTTTCTGCTAATACCGGGTGTAATATTTTTATTTAGGATATATGCTAAATCGCCTACTTTAAAATTGTGTGAATGAACATTTCTATCATAATAAATTTTAGAAGTTTCTTTGGCATTTATTATATTTTCTCGAGCTAGTTGGAATGATCTATTTAATTTTAATTTTAAGTTAGAATAATAATCATCGTAAGTATATTTAAATTCTGGTTTACAGGTAAGAGTACTAGGTATAAAAGCTTTATGACCAAACAGTAGTTCGTAAGGTGTGAATTTAGTAGATTTATGATAGTGGGTATTGTAAGTGAACATAGCTAAGGGTACGTATTCGTCCCAATTAGTTGTTTTATCGTTTATGTAGTGTCGTAAATATTCTTTTAGAGTCAAGTGGCTTCTTTCTAAACTACCGTTCGTTTGGGGATGATAAGGGCTAGATAAAATGTGTTTAATTTTAAAAAGTTTATTTACTTCTTTAATTAGATTTGAGGTGAAGTCTGTACCTTGATCTGTTAAGATTGTCTCGGGTATACCAAATATACAAATAAATTGCAAAAGTACGTCAGCGACTGTTTTTGCTTCGTGATTAGGTACAGATGTTGCATATGAGTATTTTGTTAGATCGTCTTGCATGGTAACGATAAATTTATTGCCTGCCTCTGTTAACGATAAGGGACCAACTACATCGATAGCTAATCTTTGAAAAGGTCGTTCGCTCGTTGTAGTTATCTCCATAGGAGCTTTTGGGGTTTTATGAACTAATTTGTTAATTTGACAAGATTGGCAACTTTTAATAAAGTGTTTTATATCACCTTTCATATTTGGCCACTTATAATTTTCTTTAATTCTATGATAAGTTCTTAAAAATCCGGGATGACCGGCTACTGACGAAGAATGATTCTCTTGTAAAATATTTTTTATTTCTTCGCGGGTTTTAGGACAAAATTTTGGTTTGTTTACAAGTACAATTTTGATATTTGATTTTGAGAATAAAAATTCTATTAATTCGTTAAATAAATCTTGTTTGATATTTTTATTTTCTTCTACAGGATTTTTAAAATATACTGTAAAAATCTTATTTGTTAAAAGAATAGACCGGAGTTTTTGTAAAGAGTAAAATAAGTCATTGTAAGTTATATTGTCAAAATGATTTAATTTTGAAATTACTAAAAATGTGGTTTGATTATTTGAGTTTTTTAAAGTAATAGTGTCATAAAGATTAATGTTGTCATGATTTAATTGATTAATGTCTTGATTAATAATAAGACTTTCGTAACAAGGATTATTTTCATCGAGATCTTTTGAATATAAAAGAATATTGGGAAATTTTGAAAAAACATTATCTTTTATCGTTTCAATGTCAGCTAATTTTTGATTCATATAATGAAATTTAATAAAATCGCTATAAGTTTCTAATTTATTTTTATTTAAGTTGATTTGAATATTTTCGGGATTTCGCGAAAGTGCGTCAGCGTTACAATTTATTCTACCTGGTTTATAATGAATTTCGTATTCGAATTCTTCGAGTTTAAGTCTCCAACGAACTAATCTACTATTAGGATCTTTACAATTTGCTAACCATTTTAGTGGACGATGATCTGTACAAATAATAAACTTTTTACCATATAAGTATGGTCTAAAGTGTTGTGTAGCCCAAACGATCGCTAAAAGTTCTCTATCAGTAGTAGAATAGTTACATTCGGCTTTATTTAACGTGCGAGAGGCATATGCGATTGGTAAATCTTTACCAATTTCACCTTGTGACAAGATGGCACCTATTGCAAAGTTTGATGAATCTGTGGTTAAAATAAAATCTTTAGAAAAATCTGGAAATTGAAGAATTGGTTCTTGAGATAAAATATTTTTAAAATGACAAAATGAGTTTTCCTGTTCAAGTCTCCAGGTAAACTGAGTGTCTTTTTTAAGCAATTGTGTTAATGGTTTCGCGTGTTTTGAAAAATCTTTAATGAATCTACGATAGTAACCAATGAGTCCTAAAAACTGTTTAATTTGTTTTGGAGTTTTAGGTTGAGGGTAGTTTTTAATAGCTGATATTTTATTTGGATTCGGTGAGACACCTTTTTCATTTATAACATGACCAAGATACGCGACTTCTTTATGCATAAATTCGCATTTATCGGGTTGTAAAAGTAATTTATTAATTCTTAATCTGTCAAAAACATTTTTTAAACGTGAAGAGTGTTCTTCTAGCGTACTACCAAAAATAACGATGTCATCCAAGTACACAAAACATTGAAGGCCTTGTAAACCCACTAGGGCAGCATTCATTGCTCTTTGGAATGTACTTGGTGCATTTTTTAAACCAAATGGCATTCGCAGATATTCGTAATGACCTAATGGACTAGAAAAAGCAGTTTTAGCAATATCTTCCTTTTTCATGAGAATTTGATGAAATCCGGACGCGAGGTCAAGGGTTGTAAAATATTTTGAATGTCCTAATTGATCTAAAATATCTTCGATATTTGGTAAGGGAAATTTATCACCAACCGTAATTTCATTTAATTTGCGAAAGTCAATTACAATTCTAAATTTACGTTCACCTGATGCGTCTAATTTTTTAGGTACAATCCATAAGGGACTATTATAAGGAGAGACTGATGGTCTGATAATTTTTTGTTTAAGCATTTTTTCAATCTGTTTTTCGACCTCTCTTTTGTGAACTTCTGGGAATCTATAAATTTTTGTTGCAATTGGGGTAGGGTCGGTTGTTTTAATTTCGTGTTCGAGAATACTTGTGTGAGTTAATGTGTCATTAGGAAGATAAAAAATGTCGTTATATTGCTCGCATAATTTTAAAATAGAATATTTTTCTTCGGGATTTAAATGGTCTAGTCTTAGATTTTCTTTAAGTAATTTGATGCGATTATTTGTTACTGATTGATTTTTAACATTAATAAAGATTGTAGATTGTTTTTCTTCAAAAGGTTCTAGAAAAACTTGTAATTTATTTATTTTTAATTTTCGATTTTGAGTATTTAATATAGTAGTAATGGCAGTGCCATTTTCTACTTTGAGAATAGCTTTTGCTAAAAATACACCTTCGGCAATATTTATTTCTGGACAGATACCCTGTGATAAATTTTTGTTTAAGATTTCAATTTTGATAATTGTTTCTGATCTAGGTTCTAATACAACTGAATATAAATTTTCATTATTATGATTATTAGGAATTTGAGATATAATTTTTAAAGGTATTTTTAGTGAATTTAATTGTAACTCACTATTGTTTAAATTTATTATTGCGCCTTGTAATGATAAGAAATCGTTTCCTATGATACCGTCGTAGGGTATATTATTATTTTGATCAACTAATTGAAATTTAATTGGTATAGGTTGATCGTTTAGACTAAGGTGAAGAATTATGCTTCCTGCTGTTTCTACAGGAGAATTAGCACTAAGCCCATTTAATAAAATTTTTTCATTAATATTAAGATTTGATAATAAAGTAGAAAAATGCGCTTGATTTTTTAAAAGTGATACAGATGCTCCCGTATCTATTAAAAATTTTAATTTAATGTTATCACAATATGTTTCGATACACGGACTTACATTATTATTTAAAAGAATATTAAATGTTTTAAGATTTTTAATTATTTTGTTACAATTATTAGGAACCGGATAACAACCAAAATTATTAGGTCTACGGCAAGATTTATTTAGAACCGGATAGCAACCTGAGTTTTCAGATCTACGGCAAGAATTATTTGGAACCGGATAACAACCAAAATTATTAGGTCTACGGCAAGATTTATTTTGAACCGGATAGCAACCTGAGTTTTCAGATCTACGGCAAGAATTATTTGGAACCGGATAACAACCAAAATTATTAGGTCTACGGCAAGATTTATTTAGAAAGGGCTTATTTAAGATTTTTACGTCGGTTTTTATTATTCCCAATCCGCAGAAACGACGTTGTTCTGGGACGCATTCTCGTTTAAAGATTCGGTATTATTGGAGAAATTTGAATTATAATTTATATTTTGATTGGAACTATTTCCTTCATTTTTTCGTTGACGTTTGAAACAATCGTCTATTAAATGACCATTCTTTTTACAATAATTACAAAATTTAGATTGATAAGATGAGTTATAGTTTCCATTTGATTTATGATTTTTATTTGAATTGTAATTTGTATTTGAATGGTTATTTGTATTTGAATTTTCGCTAGGTTTATTTAATTGTACGTTAAATTTTTTATTTTTAAAGCAATCTTGTGTGTTATGAGTTTTTGTTTTGCAATTTTTGCAGAATTTTGATGGACGGGATCCTAAAGAACTAGATTTCGAAATTTGAAGAGCTCTTTCTTCTTCTAAAGCACTAGTTAGAGCGTCTGATAAATTATTAGAGTTTTTACTTCTTAAAAAACGCGATATTTCCGGTTGACTATGAAGGATAAAGCGTTGCAAAGCTAATTCTTTAATAATTTGAACTCGGGCTTTGCGAGTGCCTTCGTCGTTATCGGAAATACAATTAACAATGCGGGTGTATAATTTATCAACTCTGTTGTGAAAAGATAGAATAGATTCGTTAAAATTTTGTCTTATCGTATTAAGATCTTCCATTAATTGTGTGTAATGTTTTTTGTCTGCGTATAATTGTATTAAAAGTTCTTTAAGGTCCTTCCAATCATTTATTTCTTTATCGCGCAATTGTGCTTTTGCACTACCTGTTATTTTCGAAATCACGTATGCTATAAGAGGTTCATTTTGAGAATTGTGTGCAAATTTAAAGGCGTTTTCGCAATTAGAAATAAATTCGTATAACTCTGTGCGATTTCCGTCGAATGATTTAGGTATAAGTGAACAAAGAAAAGCTAATTTGTGTGGAGGAATGTCTCTTATGTTGCTGCTATCAGCATTTCGAAGCGTTTGAGGGTTATTTTCAGGCATTGTGAATAGTAAAAGTTTAGTAGACGCGAAAATACAAATAAATGTTTAAGAAAAGTAAAAAAAAGATTTAAACCTGCTATATAAAATGGGGAAACAGAAATAAGGAAAAAGAAAGGAATAAACGACTTACGTTTGATATTGTCTGTCTTGTGCGTTCTTCGTTGTGGTTGAGGGTTTTTTGTGTTGCTTGATGATTCTTTGTTGATCCAAGGAGTTGAAACTCGCCAAGTTGAAGAAATATAGATGAGTTGCCCTTTTGATTCTTGATTTATTTGATTTTTGATTCTTCTTCTTGTGACCAAATCCAATACGACTGCGCCAAATTTTATGTTGGGATACGAAGAACTAACACTTTGACTCGTAAGATCGTTTATTGTAAATAAGTTTTACATAATAATTAAATGAATAATTAAATATTCGAGAAGTTAAATCTTAAGTTAAGTGAGTGAGAAGTAAGTAGTAAGTGTTCTTTTTGTTTCTAAAAATGAGCTTTTATACAGCGCGATAATTTTTATCAGTTAATGGAAAAATAGAAGCGCTGTCTTTGAAATTATGAAATATCTAATGATGCGTAATAATTACTTGAACTATTTGAACTTTTTATTAATTTAATTTATGGACTTATTTTTTGTAACCCTAAAGATCACGACTAAAAGATTATTTAATATACATTAGAAAAACAAACTGTTACCAAATAAATATACAGGGTCTAACAAAGGATTAATGCGTATAATTAACTATATTTCAATAAAAATACATAAAGGTTTTTATTTTTAAAATGCGTTTTAGACAGGGCCACCCTAACCACAAATGGGCTATAGCGGCTATATGGGCTATAGCCCCAGGGCGGCAATTTTTATTAATGTTATATTTTTTGTTATTATTATATACTATTTTTTGCAAAAGAAAAAGCTAGGAAAATAAATATACTCGTATAAGTTGCTTTTGTTTTTTGTTTACTATAAATTTGGTTTTTGTTCGTATAGATTTTTAATCTTGTATGCATTTTATGTTTTTATATATATACACTATAGTGTAATAATGATAAATGAACTTTTTCTAGGTCTGACACTTTTGTATAAGTTGTATAACCCTTCTCACTAACTCCTCTTATGAAGAAGGGCGCATTATTTTTATTAGCCCACAGGCGCTGAATATCTTAAGACGACCATGGTTTTAGATGGTCCCCTGATACTGACACTTTATTCTTAGAATGTTTTTTAAACCTTCCAGTGAGAATATTCTTAGGATCATGCTATATTTCTTCTAAAGAACATGCTTAAAAGACATATAGCATGATCCTAAGAATATTCTTACTGGCCTATAGGCAGGTTCTTAGAAGGTGCAAAGTTTTAGTGGTAAAAATTAGTCTACTCTAAACATATGCTTAGAATGTTAAGAAAGTAATTGCTATAGAAAGTTCATTTAGGAATATTCCTCTTAAGCATATTTAGTTTAGTTACCTAGGTATAAAATAGTAAAATATACCATAAACTACGTATAAAGGTAAAAAACACAATCCAAAATATTTTTTTATAGTTATTTGTCAAATTAAAACAATATTCGATAACAAAAATAATTTTACTATAGGTATTTTATTTTATGTTAAAAATAAATATTTATTTATTTGTATACCGATTTTTTATTTCTGAATTAACATTTTTATGTATAATAATCCTAACTATCTTCAACTTCAAATCTAATCTGACTTATTCCACAAAATTTTCCAATTTTACTTTTTATGAAATAAGGTCATGCAACTTATGGTTTAGAGGTCAAATTGTTTATTTAATATTTTTAAATAAATAAATATGTTAGGGTAATCCCCTTTTTACCAAAGTAGGACAGTAGACCAATAAAGGCACGTGTGCCTACTAAGCAAAACAATCTTGGCACAGCTTAGAAATCGAATGGTAACGCAGAGTCCGCAGAACATTTGTAGAAGTCGAATCATAGCAGTTTAATAAATTTAGTTAAAAAGTAATAAATAATAAGTGAAGCCAATCAAATTAGTTTTATTCAGGGTAAATACCCTGATGTTTTACATCAGAAGTGGGATAGTGATTTCCATGTACAATAATTAGTTTAGTTAAGTTAAATTAAGTTAATTTATAATAAACAAAAGCAGACAAAGAGTGAGTGCATCAAGATGGCAGATGAGTTATCTAGAGTTGAAAATGACAATTTATGTGGTGATGATTTAGATGCAGAAGAAATTTCACAACCTCCAACCCCAAAACGCGTAAAAATGTGGCAAGAAACTTTAATAAATTTAGTTGTGACGCAACAGCAACAACTTGCTGAGTTAGCAAATCAAACCAAGATGGCAATGTCCCAAGCACCTCTGGCAAGGACCACACCTAGTTCATCTGACGAAAATGCGCATGCGTCTTCATCAAGACATGTGTACTCTTTCCATGTCACAAGCTACGATCCCGATAAAAGTACCTATTCAATCAAAGATTGGTTGGATGATGTCACCCAGCTTAAAAGGGAACTAAATGTAAGTGACATTGTAATGATCGCAAAAGCAGGAGATGCACTGAAACGTCGAGCATACAAATACTTTTGTGATTGGAGACCCATTTCCCGAACTTGGGAAAACTTTTGTAATGACCTAACTGTAGCATTTCCTGATCGAGAAACACCAGGAGCACGAGCATATACTGCAGCAACTCTTAGCAGTCATGATTGCGAATCATTGTGTGATTCTGGTAATAAAAAAATACGTGCAATAAAAAAATTTCACGATGAACTGCCATGGGATACCATTCTGGGAATGGTAGAATATAATTTAAATAATGCAGAGGCGCAATCAGCAATTAGAATTCAGAAGCCTTGTACAGAATGCGAACTAATGAAATTGTTGAGTGAATACGATGCACGCCGAATCAGCAGTTCTTCTGAAATAATGGGACACAAGTTTGGAAGAAACTGAAAACATCAACGGAAATCAAAAAGTTTTTGTGCACAAAAAAAGAAACAAAAGTTTTTAAAGGAGCCTGTTTTAAGTGCGGTCAACAAGGACATCAGCAAAGCTCATGCCGTAGTGTGCGCATTGTAAAAAAGTTTTTTTTTTAAACACAACAATAGCAACAGTGCTCGGTAAAGACGATGCAGTATCATATAGTTATGTTATTGATAGCGGTGCCGATGTGTTAATCATCAAACGCTCTCTTGTAAACACATTGAACGGTATCATTAAGCCGAACGAAAAAGTGCACGCGTTGACAGGATTTGGGAAGTAAATTGTTTATGCTATAGGAGTGTGTTGTCGATCATGACCTTAGAAATTTATTTTATTGTTGTGCTGGATGAAATAATTCCAAGTGATATTGACATTATTATTGGATGGGCACGATAATTTTGTCTACGTAGACAAGGCCGTCGAAGACGCTCGAAATCGAATGGACTTTAATGCAAACAAACAATCTTTGCGATTTAACGCTACTCGATGCTCTACAAAATTGTTTATTCCTGGTGACGTTGTAGCCATTGAAGATTCACAAATTGCTGGTGTTACCAAATGAGTTGGAGTTGTATCTCAAAAAGTGTTCAAAAATATGTTACGGTTTGACATATATATATATATATATATATATATATATATATGTAGGACCACTTGACTTCTGGTCTAAAAACGTCCCCACTTGGCTTCCTGCTTAATACATATAAAAACTAAATACTTTCTTAGCGTCACATAACTTCCATACTAAAGTCGCCAAAAATAGGATTACTTATGAGTCATACGTTTTGAAATTGAACCAAAATAAGAAACCATCCTTATTTAAGCATATTTGATACATTACTATAATGAAAGGAACTGCAGCTAGTCTAGGTTTTTGTATCTTCCCCTGACAGGTGGCAAAAGTGGTGAATGAAGCAATTTTGCGAAGAAGAAAGAGTATCTTTTTGTTTTGATTTATTATGGACCAAAAAGCCATACTAGAAATATTAAATATTACATAATTAAAACTTAACCTACAATTTATTTCATATAAATAAAACCGGCAGACATGAAAAGATTTTATTTTATAGTTTTAAATGTATCTATCCATGTTTGTTTTAATTTAAAATTTACTTATTAAATTAATATTAGATATATTCTACTTATGTTAATAATAATACCAAATATTTATTTTGCTTGAGAAAAGCTTTTCTCACAAGTGAAACACAATGTTTTTTCTACGACCCTTTTATTTTTCATTATTTTCAAAATTCACACAAACATGTCACTTTACATTCGAGTTTTGCCTTGCCAATGAAAATATTTATTTTCTAAGCAACGATGTCATTACGAAATGTGACTCTTACAGTGCACTTTTTTGTATAGGTATTCTTTATTATAATAGGTTTTTGAGTTTATTTATAATTCCAAAGATTTATTTATAAAAAAATATTTTTTTTTTGTTAAAGTAAAGTTTTTAAAATTGAAAATCTACTTAGGTATTAATAAATTAGATTTGTATTACTTATGTTATGTTATGTTATTGTTGCCATTAAAAATATTATATATATTTTAATATATTTTTGGTTTTACAATATATATGTACCATTACATTTTTATTAGCTTTAAGTTTGAACGAAATTACTAAAATTTATTTTATTCAACACCGCAAGAAACATGTAACTTCGTGACCCTACTGACGGTGGGAGAAATAATTAATGTCCTAATTGTTTATTTCTTCAACCCGTGGGCGAAATGTTACTTTGCCCATGGGATGAAGTAAGTAAGCTTTAAATTAAAATAGATGTCAAATGTCAGATAAAATATCAAATAAAACTGGCTTTAAATTACTTGCGCCATACTTTTTTCGGTTCTTCAATTGTTCATAATTTGTTTTTAGACTGATATATCATAGGTATACCTATGTATATTTTCCTGCTAAGCAAAAGAGCCGTATCAGCTTTATACGGCAGTATATTTCTTGCGGTAGTTAAATAAAATCTTGTGTGCGACTATTGTTAGATATTACACTTTCGTGGTACCTTCCGCACTCGCTACGCTCGTGCGGCTAACTTCACGCTCGAGGAATCTGTTTTTACTCCCACTAGTCGCACATTATACTATTTTTATCCTTTTTAACATAATGTGAAAAGGATAAAAAATAGTATATATACACATTATAATGTGCGACTAGTATAATAAAACCTATTTTTAAATGTATTTAGTGAAGTTTGCCATCTGTTGATAACATTTTTTTTGTATTAAGTCTACTGATTAAAATAAATAAATAAATGCTCATTTATTTTATATTAAATTATAAAATTTTAAATGTTATTGCTCATACAATATTTATGGCATTAATTTATTATTTGCAAGTTTTAAATCGATATAATTAATTTATATATATAAGTAAATCTCTAAAAAGAATTAATGCAAACCTAAATAGCATTCAATGATTGAATTTCAATCTATTTATAACTTGTTTATATTAACGACACCGTTGTCAAATTTGCTTTTCATTTAAGGGCGCTTGGTAAACCTGAGATTGAAAAGAATGTTATATACACAAGGCGATAGTAGTGACACTCTAACGCAAACCCTTGAATTAAAATATAAACAGAATTCATTAAACGACCAAGTTAAACTCTTTTTAAAATTTAGTTTTTCTGCATCTCACAGCCATCTAGCGCTTATTGGTAAATGTTTTTGGTAGAGTCCAGTCGGCGTCCGTATAACGGACGCCCAGTGACCAAAGGACGCCGTTTGTATACGAAATTTAACATTGGAGGACGCCTAGTGGGATTATATACATATATATATATATATATATATATATATATATAAACTCTGCCGTGAGTTGGCTTTTGAATACGCTACTAAGTTGGGTAAGAAAGTTCAAAAAAATTGGGGAATTAACAAAAAAGCAGGCATTGACTGTATGTAATTTTTTATGAAACGTCATCCCAGGCTTTCTAACCGCAAACCCGAAAATACAAGCATAGCAAGAGCTTTAGCTTTTAACAGAGCTAATGTAGAAGAATTTTTCAATAATTATACAGAAGTGCAGGCTAAATATAATTTTTCACCTGACCGTATATGGAATATAGATGAAACCGGTGTTACAACCGTTCTCCAAGCACCCAGAGTTATAGCAGAAACAGGTTCCAAAGCAGTAGGACAATGTGTATCTGCTGAACGGTGATCTCTAGTCACAATGTGCGGAATAATTTCAGCTGTTGGTGGTTCAATTCCACCTCTTTACATATTTCCTCGTATAAGAATGAAGGATCAGTTTTTGTATGGTGCTGTTCCAGGAGCCGTTGGATTTGCTGAGAAATCTGGATGGATGTCTGCGAATATTTTTCTAAAATTATTGGAGCATATAAAAAACTTTACCAATTGCAACCTCTCGAAGAGGATTTTGATCGTGATGGATAATCACGAGACACACGTCTCTTTAAAAGCTATTTTATATGCAAGAGAGCACGGGATTGTATTGATGTCTTTCCCTCCGCACTGCACTCATAGGATGCAACCCCTGGATAAAGCAGTGTTTGGCCCTTTTAAATCTAAGTGCAAAGCATCTTTTATTGATTTCATATTGTCAAACCCAGGTAAACCGATTACCATTTATGATATTGCTAAATTGACAGCTCAGCCATATTTACAAATCTTCACCCCTTGTAATATAATTAGTAGTTTCAAAAGCACTGGAGTATGGCCTATTAACTCATTAATTTATTCAGACACGTTGTCTTCTACAAACATTATTGATACAAGCATTATTGTTAACTCCAATTTTAATAATAAAGTTCAAAGCTCACCTGAAAACCTCGGTGTAAAATGGTCAGATATTTTAAAAGAAATTTTAGATGAAGCTACCAAACCCAAGATTAAAATACTATCTATTTTAACTATTGTAAAACCAATTGAAGTAAAACCATTACCTAAGGCGTGCCCAAGAAAAACCAACAAAAAATCTAGAGTAGGAAAATCAAGAATCTACACCAGCACACCTGAAAAGGATAGAATTGACGAATTGGAAAGAATAAGACAATCAAAGTTGAAAAAAAACAGATACTAAGAGAAAATTGGTAGCAGAAATTACATCAAAGAAAAGAAAAAATGGCGAACAGATAGTAAAATCAAAGAAAAAAAAGAAGAACACTAAAGTGGTTCTAGATGATATTTCATCGTCAGATTCTGACATAGACTTGCCGTTAAATGTCACAGGCGCTAGAATTAAAAACAATTTGTCTGATTCTGACATCGATTTAGATTTTGAAGCTGATGATGCCCAGATTAATGAACTTTTAGATGATGAAAAAATCCTAAAGGATGACTATATTTTGGTAAAGTTTTCAACGAAAAAACGAATTTTATATTATGTTGGAAAAGTAGTAGGATTGGAAAAAGGAGAATTTCAAGTAACATTCTTAAGGAAGTGCACGCAAGGATTTGTATTTCCACAGATTACAGATATTTCCATTGTTGAAAGAAAGGATGTTGTGTCAAAGTTACCCAAACCCTCGACAACACCAGGAACATCAAGAATGGCATCCTATCTTCAATTTAATATTAGTTTTTTTGGTTACGATGTTTATTAATGTTATAAAAGCTAAATTTGTATTATTTCCTGCCTAATAATGTTTTTTAAAAGAGCAGTTCTTTAAAAATTAAACTTGTCCGAAACTGCCCCGGCCATGTCCGAAAGTGCCCCATCATGGGGCAGTTTTTTTCTAAAAAATCATTTACTATTTTTATTTAGATTTTATAGGAAAACAATAAGTAAACATAGCTATACTATAATTTTTGAAATTCTTTATATCAAAAATCAATGGATATATAGCAATTTAAAAAAAGCTGTCCGAACCTGCCCCCTTCTCCCCTATATATATATATATATATATATATATACAGGGTGGTCCAGGATTAATCTGAAAAATTTTAATAATCGATAGAGTCTGAAAAAACAATAAAAACAAACCCAAAAACATTTTTCAAAAATACTCACTATACACACTAATAGCCCTTCAAAGGCAAAAAACGTTTTTTTTAAATAACTTTTAAACCATTAAACCGATTCTGCTTAAATTTTTTGTAGGCAAATTTTTTTACAAAAGGCCCAGCGGCGGAGATTTTGGGGGGGTTTTCCCTTTTTACCCCCATATTTCGACACCACTGGATTTTATTGGAAAATCATCAGATTTCTTATTCAATTTAGAAGCAAAACTTGTGTGTTAAATTTTCATAAGATCAGTGGTTTCGAAGATATTTGACTTTAAAATTTCAAAATCACCGAGTACACGGAATTTTATCATAATATTTTATTTTAAATCGGTAACTTGGTAATAATTATGCCACGTTATCAGTTTAGCAACATCGAATAATCACCCTATTGAAAGCGATTATTCCATTATTTCATTGGTAAATTTTTATTGGTCCAATACAATCGTTCAGAAAAAAAATCATTTTTATTACTAAAATAATAACAAAAGTTCCGTGTACACAGTGTTTTTGAAATTTTAAACTGAAATATCTCCGAAACCACTCATCTGATAAAAAATTAACATAAAAGTTTTGCTTTTACATTGAAAAAGGATAAAAATAAATGATTTTCTGATGATTTTCTAATTAAATCCAGTGGCGTCGAAAATATGAGGGTAAAAATGGGAATCCCCCCAAAATCTCCGCCACTGGGCCTTTTGTAGGAAATTTTCATTATATTATTTCGGAAGCTTAACCTACACAAAATTTGAGAAGAATCGGTTTAATGGTTTAAAAATTATTTTAAAGGACTATATCTCCGTTAGTATGCATTTAAAAAAAATGTTTTTGGGTTTGTTTGTATTGTTTATTCAGGCTCTATCGATCATTAAAATTTTTCATATTAATCCTAGACCACCCTGTATATTAGACTGGTTCAAAAAAATCGAATATTTTTTTTTCTTCAAAGCCCGCATTGAAATATCTTTCTAGTAGTGAAAAAAGAAGCCTGTGAAAATTGTAGCTCTTAATATTAATATTTAGAGGTCGCTCATCGTGAATTTCTATTTTACGTTTAAATAACACAGGAATTCTTTTTTCTTAACTTTGAAATTTTATAACTCGTTTTTGAGTGAACATATTGGAATGAACTCTATATATTTTTGAAGAAAAGACATATAATAAATGTAACGTTTAAATAACACAGGAATTTTTTTTAACTTTTAATTTTATAACTTTTTTTTTGAGTGAACATATTGGAATAATTTCAACCTTGAATAACTATTAAAGGAGTGAATTTACGAAAAAATTATAAGAGACATTTTTTGTAGAACGTTCAATTTTCTTCAAAAATATATAGAGTTCATTCCAATATGTTCACTCAAAAACGAGTTATAAAATTTCAAAGTTAAGAAAAAAGAATTCCTGTGTTATTTAAACGTAAAATAGAAATTCACGATGAGCGACCTCTAAATATTAATATTAAGAGCTACAATTTTCACAGGCTTCTTTTTTTACTACTAGGAAGATATTTTAATGCGGGCTTTGAAGAAAAAAAAATATTCGATTTTTTTGAACCAGTCTAATATATATATATATAATATAGCACCCTGTATATATATATATTATATATATATACAGGGTGCTTCATAATATATGCGCAGGACTTCAGGATGTGATAGCTCATCCAAAAAGATGAAAAAAGTCGCTATTAACTTACCCTCTAAAATGCACAATTTTCGAGATACAGGGTGTTGAAATTTTAGAAAAAAAATCGTTTTTTTCGATTATCTCTGGAACCGTTTGTCGTACAAAAAACACCTTTTGTAAGGATTTTCTACTCATAATAAGCTATGTTTTGTGCCAGAAAAATTTTTTGTTACTCATAATTGGTGGAGATTTTGAAGGGGTAGCGGGTGTTTTTCTCCTCAACTTCAACGCCCCTGGGAAAAGTACGATTTTGAGAGGCCTATTCGAACGGCCAATGTTTTCTACACAAAAAAGGTACTCTTGGTCATAAGCTCTAAAATTGACCGTTTTCGAGAAAAATCAACTTTTATGTTTAAAAACATGGTCAATTTTTTGAAAAAAAACTTTTATTACTAATTAAACAAAATTTATTTTAACGTAAGAAAAAGTAACAAAACCAAACGATAATTTAAAAATTAAAAAAAAAATTAAAAATGATTATTTACACAAATGCTGAAATGTTCAAAATGCGTTACCTTTACGGTTTGGAGAATTTAGCAAAGACAACTTTTGAATCATTTTTTATTTTGCAATTATGGTTTGGTTTTGTTACTTGTTCTAACGTTAAAAATAAATTTTGTTTAATTAGTAAAAAAAAATTATTTCTTTTTTAAATTGACCATGTTTTTAAACATTAAAGTTGATTTTTCTCGAAAACGGTCAACTTTAGAACTTATGACCAAGAGTACCTTCTTTGTGTAGAAAACATTGGCGGTTCGAATAGGCCTCTCAAAACCGTACATTTTTCAGGGGCGTAGAAGTTGAGGAGAAAAACACCCGCTAGCCCTTCAAAATCTCCACCAATTATGAGGAAAAAAAATTTTTTCATGGCACAAAACATAGCTTATTTTGAGTAGAAAATGCTTACAAAAGCAGTTTTTTGTACGATAAACGGTTCCGGAGATATTCGAAAAAAACAAATTTTTTTCAAAAATTTCAACACCCTGTATCTCGAAAATTGTGCATTTTAGAGCGTAAGTTAATAGCGACTTTTTTCATCTTTTTGGATGAGTTATCACATCCTGAAGTCCTGCGCATATATTATGAAACACCCTGTATATATATATAAATAAATATAATATATTCTACATTCCTAAAATTCTTCAGGAGACGACAAATACGCCTCACTGTCATAATATTTATTTGCCGTCCCCTTAAAAGTTTTGCGACATATTAATATAATATATTAATATGTCGCAAAATTATTTAAGGGGACAACAAATACATTTCACTGTCATATTATGACAGTGATGCGTATTTGTCGTCTCCTGAAGAATTTTACGAATGTAGAATACAACATATTAGAACGTGGGTATGAGTATGAGTATAAGAGACGTATAACCGGCCCCATTGCCTCATCACTCCCGGGCCCCGCGTAGGCCTCTGTTTTCTTGCGCCGATTTTCTTTCGCCACCAGCTACGGCGCGGCTTCCCCCGTGTTTGCTGGTTGCGAATGTCCATTGCTTCCCGTACTGTACCCTAATTAGGGCTCGAGAGCGAAATGCCAATAGTTTTAGTAGCCATTCCCGGGTTCGCCGAGCCGATGCTATACGTCCAGTAGAGTAATGAAGGAGGTTGGACGGGAGGGATAGACAGTTTGGTGTTTGGGGGGCAATTACGCCGACTTAAAACTTAGTACGACGCGGAACCCCCCTAGACCAGGCAGTTAGTATTACTCCAAACGTTTGGGATTACTGTATGGAGTTCGGGAGTTGTTATTTTGCTGCAGGAGCCTACGTCTTGGTCTACGTTTTTGTCGTTATTGTTCGTGTCCAAGTAGGATTGCTCCTGCACTTGTGTCCTGTCAGTCTTGAGGCCGAAAACCATCAATAGATAGTTCAGTAGCTGGATATGTAACTTGTAGCTTTTGGTGTTTTTTTTTAATTGTTTATTGCCGCAGTAGTGCGAAATTTCTAACAATTTTTTTTTAGTTATTGTGTTGCCCAAGCACGTTTTGTGGTAGAGTTTTGTCTTTTTTTCTTAAATTACAAAATTAAGTATTGCATTTATTTATTAGTTAAACAAATGACAACGCAATTATTCTGTTATCTAATGTTTACAAATCCAATAGAGGTTGATTATTATGCTTTTTTTTACTGTTAGGGTTATATGATTAATGTGTTAGTTTATTCTGTGTGTCTAATGTTTATTATTGGTCTCGTTTGGGTTTGCCTTACGCATTTGTTGTTGACAGATTTATTGTCCTACGCAGTGTGCCTTTCTTAGGATTTTAAAGATATCTGTCGTGTTTAATTTGCAGATTATGTGTTATGCATATGCTTAAGGTTACTTATCAATTTTTTTGCGGATGCCCACCTCCCCTCTTGTTTGACCTCCTTTGTTTGTCCAGTGAAAAGCGTCCAATTACAGGTGGCATACATATAGGAACAGAAGCAGAAACCCGTCACTTAACTCATTCATATCACTTAATACTTCACTCCCCATTGACCGTTACACCATTTTAGTTTGCACTTTATGAAAATTGTTTGTTTCATTATAATTGGTTTGCACTTTTTAAAAAAATTATTGTTGGTTTTAATCTTTAAACTTTTACGTTTTAAGAGCTCTCGCTACATTGCGTCGTTCCTTCTCAAGTGCTGTAACCTGACTGACATATTAGAACGTAGGTATCTGTCATATTTGGAAATATTTCGGGTCATATCTTCCTAGAAGATTCTCAAAATCATATTTTGCTATCAAGGTCCTAGAGTATCAATTGAGGAAAAACAAGAGCAAATACCTATGGGTCAAAATCACCAAGGTGGAAAATTAGCTTTGCCTGCAAATAAATGCCTAAATTCAGTTTTTCTGTTTTCTTTTCTTGCTCTTTTTTTAGTAGTTTTATTTCATTTCGAAGTTGTACATTCTCTTTATTGTTATTTTCCATATGCTTCAACATTTTTTCATATTTTTCTTCCATCTTTAGTAGTTTATTCATTACATCATTTATTGTGAAAGATTTTCTAGTTTTCTTTTCAGTATCAGAATCACTTTCTGTTGTTGTTTCTTCTTCCGATGATGAAGATTCGGACATCTCTGCCTCTTGTTCTAATTCTTCTTTACACTGAGTACATTCCCATTAATTTTGCTTTTTTCTTGTCTTCAAGTTTTTCTTTGGCTATGTTTGTGCACATTTGATGTGCCCACTTTTCACATTTTATGCATTTTATTTTGTATGCATTTTTTGCCAAAGCAATTTATGCCTTTGGCTTTTGGTTTTTTCTTTTAAATCATTTTATGTTCTGCAATCTGCGACCTGCGACAATTGTGGACCCGGCTTTAAGCCGAATGACCAAATTGCTATGGCTCCCACTATGTCACCAGATAGCACACACGTCTTGAAGATTTCTTTTTATGTCTGTATTATGCCTGAATCTCTGAAGATCTAAAAAAGACGTCTGATAGACGTCTTTTGATAGACGTCTTTTGATAGACGTCTTAAAGATATCTTCATTTAATGTTTTAAAGACATCTTATAAATGCCTGATACCGCCGCCTATTTTTTTTTATTTTTTTTTTTGATAAAATAGTGAATTTTGACAAGTCAAAATCGAAATTATATATCATAATCAGCCACTTCATAGTAAGCTATAATTAGGTACCATCTTATTTTCGTGTAATAGAAACAACATTAATGTAGGATTTTAAGTTTTGACAACGAAGATGGGTACACAGCAAACGGAAAAATATAGAAGTGTACCTATTGGATGACGCACGTTTGAATACAGTTTTCTAAACCCTCGCCACGGTATAGAGTTGTATTCGTCAGTCGAACGTTTCAATACTCTCCACAGTATAGAGGTCGTAATTTGACTAGTATTAATATGAAAATTATATTATGCTTGAAAAAAAAACTATATATGACATGATGGTGATTTTTTTCATTTTATTAATTAATTAAGCTGTGTTGAATATTTTTCCTAAAGGAATAATTGCCAATGGGCCATTAATTCATTTGTTCGTAGATGCTACAATACCTGCACTGGCACTTTTTAATCAACCAGATTTAAATATTGCTGAACTAACATAAAACTACCAGTGGAGATGTGCAGGGTCTACCAACAGACCTCATTACTAAATTATTAAAGTTTATTAGCATATCGATCATTTTTTCAACATATACTCTGAAATTTTTAATACAAATATAGGTACCTAATTTATATAATACATAAATATACTTTACATCATATCCTCTGTGCTTTACATACCTGAGTTTTTACGGTAAATAAAAATCAGACAAAGGAACCAAAGGAAGGAACTATTTTCAACAAAATAATATGCAGAAATGAGAAATTTCAAACTACTTGCATCCATCAAAAGATCAAAACTTCTTGCAATATTGAATTACTCCCTCTTTTTATACTCTCAGAAATATTAACTAGAACAGTATTAGATAGACTCCAGTTTCTATAACTTGGTAGAGTAAAGTGAAGTCGAAACCGTTGCGATATTGGATTGCGCTGTTTTTGTATAATTCTCGGAGACATTGACGAAAATCATTGCCAGTAAAATTCGAAAAGCTTGAATTTTTTTTGTGTTTTAAATAGAAGTATACGTTATTTTTAGATGTTTAAAAGCATTATTAGCTACCACAGAGTAGACTGTATTCTACTTTGTGTTAGATACATTTTAATTACTTAATACCTACTTAATACGTTTTCAATGGGTAGTCTTAACGACGTTTAGCAAGGACTTAATAATGCCGTTAAAACGACATCTTAAAGACAGTGTGTT
Organism: Brassicogethes aeneus; assembly: GCA_921294245.1. Taxonomy (NCBI): domain Eukaryota; kingdom Metazoa; phylum Arthropoda; class Insecta; order Coleoptera; family Nitidulidae; genus Brassicogethes; species Brassicogethes aeneus. Next base: position 16,302,168 of record OV121134.1, on the reverse strand, counting down.
TTGTAACATTAGATATCTTAAAGACCTCTTAAAGATGACTTACGTCGTAAACTGGACGTCTTAGAGATGTCATAAACGTCCTAGTCCGACATCTTTAAGATATCTCTGTACTATCTGGGTCTCTTTGTCAAGCTGCAGAACAAACTGGACTGTAGCGTGAATCAGTCAGAAAAATATTGAAGCTTCACAAATTTCACCCATACAAGCTACAAATTACTCAAGAATTAGGTGATGATGACCCGGACAGACGTATTGAGTTTTACAAAATTATGCCTAACAGGATTATATATATTGCTCATCCCCAGTTTATAAAAAATATCTGTTTCAGTGCACCTTCTACTTAAATGGCAAGGTGAACAAATAAAACTGCCGTTATTGGAGCGTCTTCAATCCTCACATATTAGAGAGGGGCATAAACAATATCGTCAAAAAATAAATGTTTGGGCAGGCATATATATATAATATTAGGCGATACTATCATTGGTCCTTTGTTCATAGATGGAAATTTAAATGGTGAACTGTATGAGGAAATGTTAGACTGAAGAATTGATTCTCGTATAATTCATGAAGTGAAAAATCAAAGAGATGTCGATGGAAATCTTGGTTTCGATGTACGTCCAGTAGGAGAGTGGTTGGATAATCATTATCTAGAGCAATGGATTGGTAGGAGACCTATTGAATGGCCACCTAGGTCACCAGATCTGACACCGCTCGATTTCTTTCTATGGGGTCATTTGAAATTCATTGTATTCAAAATCTAACCGGACTCAATTGAACAACTCCAACAAAGGATTGTGCAATAATGTGGGGCTATTTTACCAGAGACACTTCAAAACGTCCGCACACAGTTTGAATATCGGCTGTACTTACAAAACAATGGAAACCATTTTGAACGATTAATAAAGTAATTATATTATCTTTATTATCTATTCTCTATTATTTTACTGCGGAATCCCATTAAAACTAGCAGTATTTTAATTTATAGACTTAATACATTCCATACATTTGTGAGGTTATAACCACTTCAATTTTGGCAAAAAAATGTAACTTACCTAGAATTACATAAGGATTTCAAAAATAGTGAAATAAATAGGGGTTGCTATTTAAAATTTTAGGGGTAGGTGCTCTGGAGGTCAGGGGGTTAAATGTAATACAACAACAAATACCTTAACAGTTGTCCCCTTGATATGTAAATTGACGTGTTTCGCCAAATTTTCATCAGTGTCATCAGTTAAAGAAATACTAAGTGCTGTTCGTTTTAAAATTGTCACCCTGTATATTATTGTATAAATTCTATATTGTTTGCCTTTTTTTGCCCCCTTTCACCTCCCGTCTTCTAATTGTGCCATAAAATTTAAAAAAAAGAAAATTTGATGATCATCAAACTTTGACCTCGAATAACTCTAGAAGAAATCAATTTACCGAAAAATAATAAGAAAGCTTTTTTGTAGATTTTATATAAGAAACTGCAATGATCATTGCCATAAGTTACTTTGATACAGAGGTATAAAATTTCAAACATAAAATTATTTTTTAAATGGGAAACTAAAATAAAAACAGCGACCTCTTAGAGTTGAGCTGGAACGCCCATATTTGGTAAGGATTTTTTTATATTAAATAGAAACATTTGAGAGGGTAAGAGCGAAAAAAAAATTAAATTTTATTTTTTGAAGCACCCTAGTCTCCCTGCATTCTTTCTTAAGTCTAAACAAAGTCCCGAAGTAAAAAATTATGTTAACACAATTACAACATTTTTTGACTGGAATAGAAACAACACGGGCGCGGAGCCTGTTGCTTGCGCGCTTCTTAATTTACAAAAAAATTTGTATTTGTATTTTTAAATCCTTTTTGGGAAATTAACCAATGTTATAATATTTGTTTTATTGTGCAGTTGTGTTTTTGAGCTCTTAATACCAGTTTTTCAACGCATTGAAGTACCTATTGTAGGTACCTACCTGGGGATTTAAAAATATTATGTTACACTACAAGCGCCGAAAGTTGCATTTCGGCCCTGCGCGTCATCATGACGCGCAGGACCGAGATTTTAACGTGTGGCCCGTGTGGTGTATACCATAGACAAAGAACTTTCTCTATGGTGTATACTATTTTTTTTCATACATCGGTCGAAAGTACTTCATTTCGTTCCTAATAGCAGGTACGAAAGTTTACCTCGGTCGAAAGTTCTTACTTTCATCCCTAATAGCAAGGACGAAATTTTACCTCGGTTGAAAGTACGTACTTTCGTCCCTGCTATTAGGGACGAAAGTAAGTACTTTCGAACAAGGTATGAAGAAAAATATTTTTTTTCGTATGAATACTTTTTTATTCTAGAGGCAAGTGTTTCGTGGTATAGCGTTACAGAAACAAATAAAGTTTATTTTCGGCCCACCCTAATGTTGTATATTAGCCTAATTAGTAATATTAGTTATGAGCCTAATTAGTACTATTAGTAATATTATATAGTATTACTAATTAGGGTAATATACAAGTTAAGTCCACGATACTGGCGCTATTATGGTTGTTGTGGACCACAATACCTCGACACTTATTTTACTGGAGATTGTAAAGAGGCGTGGCGAACGCGCCGCTTGGATCAGCTTTTTCAATGTCTCAGTGGCGTGCGAAATCCAAAGGGGCAGTGCAATGATTTATGTATGTTTTATTTAATTGTATATAATTTAAACCATATAAGATTAACATGCAATAAAAATATAACACAACACATAAAATTTCGAAAATAAATTGAAATATATTTTTATTACAAAAACCAAAAGGCGCTGCCGGCTGGGCTCACTAGTTCCCCGGCCCAGTCCGGGCCTGGTACTTCCTTACAAAAAATTACTATGCAATGCGTTGTTCAAATCAATGTTTTTTTTTGTAAATCAATAATATATTTTGCTTTAATACTTTATTTTTTTCATTAAAAGTAAAAAATTAAACAACTTCTAGGCCTTGAAAATTATTTTTAAAATGCCGTCCCTTGGTAAATTCAATGTCCACTTCAGGAAGCCTTAATGTTAATTACCCATACCCTTATTTTTCGATAAACTCTCGACTGATGATATAAGATGGACCACCCTTCAAAGGAAAAATCAAATATATTTTAATATAAAAGAACATCCGCTGTTTGCAAGAAAAATGTATGGAATTAAATTTTATGTAATTTTAAACTTGCCTTACACAACTGGCAGAGCCTTGACGAGTCGCCACTATTTCCTAAGTTATCATTAGGAGTTTAAGGATTATCAAGTGATGATGCATTCCACATAAGAGATATAATTAAATTATTTTTAAACAGGAAATGCTTCTGTTATATTATTTTTAAATTGTATAATTATCGTTCAACAATACAAAGTGTTATCGCACTGCAGTTTCGAGGTTTTGGGATACCCTATCAGAGGCGTAACTAGGTGCCCTGGTGCAAAAAAAAAACTTGGGCCCTTACTAAACTGTTTAGGTTTTATAAAGTCAGAATATAAATATATATAAATACTTTACTAAAGGTACAAAGCTACTTGTTTATCATCAGCTCTTTATCGTACACTGCATGGCACAGCAAAACTACTTACTACATGTATCTGCATAAGTGTCTTGTGTGAGCTTTATAAAGCGATTACTATAGTAATCGTTTAGGTTCTACAGGTGAAGAGTTTAGGAAAGTATACTTGGATTAATAATATTGGTATTAAGAAATAAAACGAAGTAAATCAAAAAGTTTATGCACGTATGTATGTAAAACACTTTATTAATAATAATAATAGTAATAATAATAATAATTTATTGCTTGCTAGTAATACAACTGTATTTTACAAATGTCAAATAGGTATTCATATATTACAATATTAGATAACTAAATAAATATAAGTATTAAACAAATAAGTTTGAGACTACATAACATTTTCAAAATTACAATTCAGGAATTCACTAATGCTATAAAAGGCCCCATTCAGTAAGTAGTTCTTAATTGTACATTTAAAGGCTTTAACTTCCAAATTTCTTATCTTTAAAGGAAGATGATTAAAAAGTTTAATTGAGTAATAATTAAATCCATATGATGTTCTACATAGTCTTAAAGGTAAAGGACGAATATTTGAGTTGTATCTTGTATTATATGTGTGTAACTGGCTGTGAGTTGAAAATTGGGACTGATTCTTTCTAATATATAAAAGACATTCAAGTATAAAAAGGGATGGTAAAGTAAGAATTTTTAGTTTTCGGAAACTAGATCTACATTCATCTCGATAACCAATACCGGCCACAATTCTTATTGCCCTGCGCTGTAGGTTAAATATTCTATCGTGAGAGCTAGAATGCCCCCAAAGTAAAACACCGTATGCCATAATAGATTGGATTAGGGAGAAGTATACCATACGCAAAACGTTTTTCGAGAGACTATTAGTTAGTGAACGTAACAGAAATATATTTTTTGTCAAGCTTTTCGCAGTTGCATACCAAGTAAGTTTTGTGTCTAAATGGACACCTAAGAATTTAACATTTGAAACGGCAGAACTCTCTTCGAGGGATTTAAGTGTAAATGTCATATTAACTGTTTTATTTTTGTTTAGATCTAGTTTGTTAGCTATAAACCAGCGCGAAGCCTGTGACTGTGAGTTTGCGCTTTGTTCCGCGGTTACTAACTGGTCCTTTCCTGTAACGATTATTGAGGTGTCATCTGCAAAAAGTGTTAAATTGTTTATATTTTTAATGTTGTCAGAGATATCATTTATATAGAGTAAAAATAGTATTGGCCCTAGAATAGAACCCTGCGGGACGCCATGTGTAATTGGATTTTCAGATGATAAAACATTATTGACTCTGACGCATTGAGTTCTATCTGATAAGTAGGATGTCATAAGTCTGCAGCTGAGAGGATGGAAGTTATATAAGTATAGCTTTCTTATTAATATTGTATGTGAGACACAGTCAAAGGCTTTGCTTAAGTCAAAAAATGTGGCCAAAGCATATTCGCGATCCTCGAAAGCCTTTATGATAGTTTCGAGAAATGCTTGGATTGCAGTTGTTGTAGAACGGTCTTTTCTAAAGCCAAATTGGCTGTTGTTAAGAATTTTAGATGATTCCAAATAATTGACAATCTCCTCTAGTAGAAGTTTTTCGAAAATTTTTGAAATTACAGGCAGTATAGAAATTGGACGATAATTATTGGGATCATTTTTCTCACCCTTTTTAAAAATCGGTATTACTAGGGCTCTTTTTAAGCCAGTTGGGAAAATGCCAGTCTTAATACACTTGTTAAATAGTTTTGTAAGAGGAGATATAAGTAAGTCTTTAACGCTTTTTAGGGAGTTTATAGTTAAGCCATAGATATCGCGACTGTTTTTTGGTTTTAAACTATTCAAAGCACATCTTACCTGTATGCAAGATATTTCTTGAAAAGAAAACAAGACATTATGTGGTATTGAAGTATTAGACATTAGCTGAATGGGGTCTAAGGAGGATGAGGGCAAAGAATTAATTATATTTTGAGCGACATTGTTAAAAAATTTACTAAAATCTTCAGGAGAAATGTTTATCTTATTCACATTATGAGTATTTTTTATAGAGTTGTTAACGAGGCTCCACATGGCTTTTGATCTGTTTTCTGAGGTTAAGATAAAATTGTCGTGTGAATTTGTTTTGGCTTTTATGATTTCAGATTTGTATAACTTTTTTAAGCGGAGTAGTTCAGATTTTAGGCCTTGTGATTTTGTTTGATTATAGCTATCGTTAATTAAGCTAATAGATTCCCTTAGTTTTTTTAAATAAGGTGAGAACCAGTTTACTTTTTTTTAGGAGACTTTTGTCGAACCAGTTTTTCCGGAAACGAAACTTCAAAAGAATAATTAAGATGTTTTAGGAACATATCTAAAAGAGTATCAGTGTTAAAGTCGCTTTTATCTAGAAAGGACCAGTCACAATTTGAAAGATTATTGTAGAACATAAATTTACCAAACGTTGTTATCGGTCTTACTAGCTTTTGGGGTGTAGAAATAGTACAATAAAAATCCAGTGCTACATCGAGAGATATAGGTTTATGATCTGAATAAGTAGCATTAAGACCACTTACTGTAAGGGAAAAATTACTAAAAACATTATCCAGTGTATTGTTGATTCTGGTTGGGAAAGACACGTGTGGTTTGAGACCAAAACTGTTAAAGAGATCGCAAATACTAGATGCTTGTGGATCATTGTCCATAAAGGAGTTTTTAAATTTAACATTAAAGTCACCTAGTATTAGAATCCTGTATTGTAAGCAATTTATCTTTAATAAAGTACGTGTAAGGTTATCTATAAAATATGAAAAATTACCGTTAGGAGATCTATATACAGTAAAAATTTTTAGCCTAGCTTTGGGTAAGATGATTCCCGAAATTTCAAAATCTTTTTCTGAACAGAAATTCGACAAATCGACTTTTTCATATAAGTGAGAGTCATTTATAAGTTCCAGAGTGCCTCCATGGATATATTGGCGTCTACAGAAATGAGAGATCGACGATAGGTTGTTAATTTTTAGGATTTGAGCTTCATCATTTACTAGCCAATGTTCAGTTAAACTAATAACATCAAAGTTTTCTTCTATTTGTAGAGCTTCAAGTTCATTAGTTTTGTTTCTTATACACTGTATATTCATATACAAGATTTTAAGTTTAAAATATGTTTTTTGTTTGTTTGATTCACATGTTAAGTCTCTTGCAGGGTTTGTGGAGGATCTGGAAAATTTCTAGGACTAAAAAATTTTTTGACCGCAATATTTTTAGGCCAAATATCCTTGTTTAGAAGTGCACCAAGGTGAGGAGCTGGACTAGTTACTTTGAAGCAGCGATAATCACCAGATTTAACTTTTTGTTCCTCGATTTTAGGTTCTACCTTGGGAATTATGTCTTTAATAAAGACTAAAAGATCCTCCTTACTTACGGAAAGGTTAACTTTAGATATTGCTAATGAGCTGTTTGTAGGGTTGCCACCTGTCCTCCTTTGTGGAGGACAGTCCTCTTTTGATAAGATTATGTCCTTTGTCCTCCTTTAAATGAAATATGTCCTCCTTTCTATGTATTTTATTGTGCTCTGACAAAAATATTTTTCTCGGTGAACCAATAAAATAACAGGCTTGCAAACAATAAAAAATTATGTTGGCCGGTATCTGTATAGTGGGTTGCCTAGTGCTTTTTAAAATGCGTTATGAATATTCACTGCAAAATTCCCAGTGGGAATGTTCTTAGATGGTGTTTGGAAGTTTTAGAGGATCATTCTATGGAATATTCCCAATGAATATTCCTAGAATGAAGCGGATTATTCGTAGATGATAAGGCATATTCTTGGAATATTTTCGCACCTTCATTGCAGTCTGGGTAATTTACTAGGTATATTATTATTTTTCTCTGACTGCAATGCTGTTTTGTGTTTGTTATAAAAATGTGTTTATTTAATATTAGGTAGGTAGGTATAATGGGTAGTTATTAGTTTAATGTTCTAGTTAATAAAGTTAATATTGCAAGGGATCGGTCCTTGGTCATTTCTGATGAACTTGTTTTGATTTTGGCAACGCCCCCCTTTTTTTAAATTTTCGCAGCGGGCATTTAAAAAATTTCCATGTCCTCCAACCCCAAGCTTAAAAGGTGGCAACCCTAGCTGTTTGGTATGAAGGCCTGGAGCTTATTGTTCTCAGCAGTTCCATATACATTGTTGTATTTAGGTTTCTTTGAGGTTACTGGATTCAGTTGTTGCTTAAGAGAGCTACTTACAGGTTGAGAATTTGTTTGTCCAGCAGTTTTAACAGAGGTTAGCTCGGACTCATTACTAAGGTTGATTAACTCCTGGAATTTATTTGTTTGTGCTGCAGCAAGGTTTGCATAAGTTTGGTTAGAAGCTTATTTATTTTTATTAATTAACGTAGACGTAGGCGGCATCTGTTGCGCGATAGCAGAAGTACTTGTTTTTCTTTCAGGTTTCTTAATTTGATTGATATCGATTCCAATTGATTTGCTTTGTAGGGAAACCAACTTTTCTTCTAGTAAAGCTTTGTTTTCACACAAAAGTTTGTTGTTGCTATTCAGCAGTTTACATTCACGTTCACTTTTTTCAAGAAGTTTACGCAAACACATGTTTTCCTGCTTTAAGACAGCAAGTTCCTGTACACTTTGCCCGGGAGGTGGGAGTTTGGAGGTTAGCTCTTCTTTACAGCACTTGAGACGCGTTTCATCAATGGATTCAAAAGAGTACCTTTGGACACATGATTTGTGGTATATATTTCCACAGGTAACACACACCACACTTGAACTTAGTTTTGTTTTACAACAGTTAAAGAACTTTTTCGAATCGTCAGATACGTCGTCCGACGCCATGTTTTTAAAATTGTACAAAAAACATGAAAAGCAATTTATATACGGATAAGTCATACAAACCCTTGCGGCCTTGAGTTTACGGTGAATTCACCGTTTGCGTGAATTCACCATGAATACACCGTTTATGTGCAGTGAATATGCCGCCCATTTGTGACATTTAAACGGTGAACTCACGCTGTTTTTGCGATAAATTCACGGTGATTTCACGGTTAATTCACGGTGATTTCACGGTAAATTCACGGTGAACTCAAGTTTGCAAAATCACCGCAAATTCACTGTGAAAGTACCGTGAATAAACCGTGAACTCAAAGCCGCAAGGGAAGCCAAACATCCCCTTAAGGGATCTCTTCCAGTTATTATATAAAAGTCAGACATACCTCCTATACTGATGTGTATACTGACAACAAAATAACAATTTAGTTTATAATCTTTTCGTAGCCTTAGTTTTTCAAAATTATCAATGACATCGGTTAAATTTAGGCTTGATGCGGCTTGGTTTTCGATTGCTATTAGCGATATATGTTGGAGTCGAGCTTGGCCTTATATATACTATAATATATATTATATACAGTATATACTATATAAATTATAGTTATTCCTTGAATAATTTTTATTATTTTTAATTTGCTAAACGATCGATCTTTCAGCTTCTGCAGAAGTGACAGGAATTGTATGAAACAGTAACATTGCTGTCGCATTCTAGCACTCCATATTTTCTCATTATTTTTTACAGAATTGATGAATAGTCAATCCCTTAGTTAGAGGAATAGAGAGAGAATAGAGCATTTTTGACAGTTATTTATCAATTATGACTACCCTTGCGGCCTTGAGTTTACGGTTTATTCACCGTGAGTTCACTGTGAATTCACTGTGAATTCACCGTGAATTCACCGTGAATAAACCGTCTGTTTGTGACATTTGTAAACGGTAGTTAGACGGTGATTTCACGCACTTTTCACAGTATTTTAATTGTGAATCCACCGTATTTTGGCGGTATATTCACGGTGAAATCACAGTGAATTCACGGTAAATAAACCAATAATAATAACACAATCGACTAGCCATTATTCGTTACTGAGCAGATGAGGATGGAGATGGGGACTTCAAACAATTAATGTTCAGCTATGCCATTACAGACGCACACTTCCAACTAAATATTGCAACCCAACGCTATTTATAGTTAGCTCGCTTGCGTAAGCAGCCGTGAGATGTATTGCTTAAACCGCTTAACACAGAAATCGACTAATAAAAAAAACCGCTAATAAATGGCGTCCAACTTGTTGTTTTTTTTCTTTATGATGGCGTCTCAACCTCGTTGATTTTGCGCAGCTACACGAGAGCTCTCTTGCGATATTTGTATTGTATTGGGAATAACCAATTAGCAGATTGTTCGAATCTTACACTTACAATTTGCGGTGTTTTCACAGTCAATTTACGGTGTTTCACAGTAAACTCACAGCGCTTTTACGGTGATTTCACGATAGATTTACGGTACTTTCACAGTGAATTTGCGGTAGATTTTTCAAACTTGAGTTCACCGTGAATTTACTTTGAAATCACCATGAATTAAATCACCGTGAATTTATCGCAAAAACAGCGTGAGTTCACCGTTTAATTACCGTCTACAAATGTCACAAATGGACGGTATATTCACTGCACATAAACGGTGTATTCACGGTGAATTCACCGTAAACTCAAGGCCGCAAGGGTATCGCATATTTTGAAGCAATAATTTTGTGTCTTAAATGTTTTATTTATTAATGTTTAGCCCGGTTGGGTTAATTCTAGATTCCTTTAGGCCATATTAGTATCTGTGATACAATTGCTGTGTGCATTCCCGGTTGCATAGTATGTACCGATTGCGGCAAAGGCCACGTCGTTTGACGGTGTGGATCACCTGATGTTCTTACATCTCGCCTCTGTTGACTTAACAGCCGAGCATATAAGCTCAGGGAGTAATTTGTTTTGATTGTGTTCCACTACACCAACCCAGAGAGCCATATCAGGTTAAAACATGGCCAAGAATAGCCCATTACCTTTGGAAAAGTTTTGCCAATAAATGTACTATGTAAGACTGTATATTCCTATGGTATTTGTGCAATCGCGATGGCCAACAATAAATGACCAAATTGTGCCCAATAATATGCCAAAGCAGTTTGGATAAATTAGGTAGGTTAACCGTAATTACCGTTGGTTTAATTTTAGGAATGTTTGGGCATGGAAAAACGATGATGTTTATTTGGGCAATTAGGCTTTTGAAAAATTGACCAAATATTGGTAAATATTTGGACAAATCCAACAAATTAACAAATATTATTATTATATTTGAAAGAATATTAAACTTTTTCTCATTTATATTAAAATCTATTAATCTATCTACTTACCTATTAATTTTTTGGAGAGTACCTATTTGAAAATTGGGTAAATAAAACGCTTTTAAATCCTCTTTTTCCTTCGTGACATATAGGTAGAAAATTTATTTTTAAATTCTCCTGCTTGTAGTAAAACCCTGCTTAAAATACCCCATAGAGACCCTGTTCAAACCGATAGATATTTGTATCGGGATGTATGGTGTTTCTATAGGGTGTATCGGTTTGTATAGGACCCGTAGTTGAGATTTATGGTTGTTCTATAGGGATATCCACCATTGATTTATTTGCTATCGGTTTCAATGGGGAAAATACACATAAATGTAGAAATTAGTTTTTTCCCTATAGGACCCTATAGGTTTTAATAAAATTTTGTCAAATGTTTTATGGTTGTTCTATAGGGATATCCCTATATATCCTTCATTGAGTTATTTTCTATCGGTCTCAATAGGGAAAATGTAAAAGTTATGGTGTGCCTATAGGTAATTTCCTATACATTTTCTATCGGGCTGTATCCGGAAAAACCCATGGACAAATGCACATATAGAATCCGGTAGCGCCCGATAGATTATTTTGTAAAGGTCTCTATGGGGTATTTTAAGCAGGGAAGCCTAGTACCCATAAACACTATTTACCTAGAAAAAGGCAGTTATTTTTCTCCACTGCAACTTCAAGATGAACATCTGTAACAATTAACAAAAAATAAGTACGTAATATAGAACTACCAATGTAAATATTTATATTACTTCAAAATTAATAAGGGAATAAAATCTTCGAGAAGTAAGAAATTGTATAATAATTGAATGTTATATTAAAAAATATGAAAACATAACCTTAATTACTTACTCAAAATTTAAAGCCGTTTAAAACATAACACGTTTAGTTAGTGCACAGATGATTATATTTTTTTGTAATAACTATCACACAAGCACTTTTTGACGCCTTTTTGTAGAGAAGGTCATGAAATATTAACGACATATAACTCGCCATTGCGATTCTTTTTCCATGCTGATCAATTATTTGCCAAGTTTCGATCAATCTGAATTACAAACGCTTTGCCAATTTTCGACCAAACTTCATTACAAACGACGTTGGCCAATAATAACTCTATCTAGGACTGTATATTTGTGTAGTTTTTGTGCTATCGCATTGGAAAATAATTTGGCATAACACATGTCAATTTTTGGTCAAACTTTATGAAAATACAATTAATATGTCCAAGTAAACCCCAATAAATGTAAAATATCGTAGTCCAAACTTAGTTGGGAAAAAGTTGACTAATTTCTTTCCCAAAGCATGGCTCTCTGGGAAGTTGCCCGACACTGGTGAGACCCATTAAAGGTCGAAACAGCTGTCTGTCGGTATTTGAAGTTGGTGGAACGCATTCAAAACAAAAAACTTTGGCGAGGTGTAGGCAGTGCTGCCAGACCTACCGTGAAAACGGTAGATCTACCGTTTTCTCCAATGAAATACCGCTCTACCGCTTAGCCACTGTATTAATACTATTCTACCGTGTAAACGGTAGATCTACCGTTTTCTCCAATGAAATACCGCTCTACCGCTTAGCCACTGTATTAATACAGTGGCTAAGCGGTAGAGCGGTATTTCATTGGAGAAAACGGTAGATCTACCGTTTACACGGTAGAATTCTACCGTCTTTTCCTTGAAATTTTTTGAAAATCGTACAATGCATAGACTAACTAAATTTAAAAATTAGCATGGACAATTTATTTGGATTACGTCTATTGAAAAGAAAACTGTATAGAGTTATAACTTCTAGTTCGGAACGTACACTAGTAAAATTATATCTTTCTAGATGGCGCTTTACTGTGGGACTTTACCGCTTAACAGATTACACATTTCTCCTCTTTTATCATAGATTAGATTTTAACATTCATAAAATATAATTATAGCAGTGCTCAAGCGTATAAAGTTTTTGTGTGTTCTTGATAGTATTTATTTAGGACATAATTTAAAATGAGGTATGAATATTTTCAGTTTTATAAGCTATAACTTTACTACTGCTTTTATTTTAAGTCCAACATCTAGTTCAGACGAAGCAACCCAGACAGCATAAGCTCTATTTAATGATTTGAACGTCAAATACAACATCAGAAAGAAGTTCTTAAGACTTTGAATGCGCCACCTATTGAACTAATCAAGACTTCTCAAAAAAGAACTCTTGAGGAACCCTTTTCTTTGACTTCGCAATTAAGCATTTTAAAGAGTCCTACTGTATAAACTTATAAAAAGACTTCTTTAGAATTTTCCGTTTTGGATATAGAAGTACTACTAGGGTACTGATGAAGAAATTGCATACTGGATCGTTGCTTATTTTGACATGTCAAGTTTATTTTATTAATTTGTTAAATTGATTTTATTAAAATCATTTTAATAATTTGCTCGTATTCGCTTATTTTAGGAATTCCGATTACTTCTTCTCACTTTTGTTTAAATTCAATCGTGCTCTTCACCGGCACCGATAGACGGCCTTTTTCGCTCTTTTGGAGCTCGTCAGTATCGGGTAGCCGTTTACCTAGGTCTAAGACCGTTTGGTATGGAGCACGCTCTAAATTCTACTTCGCCGCTTCTTATATCAAACACAAGCAGTTACAGCGGTGAGAAGAAAGTAATCGCATTAAAATGTCATAAATGTGACGTCTCCATGTTGACTTCTAAAAGAGTTAATAGTATGATTTCAATTGGAAGTAAGAAAAAAGAATACTCTGTAAGCTCAAAATAAATTGTTAAAAAAGAGGTCAAGAAAAGATCTTCATTTGTACGTAAAAAAATTGACTTCTTATTTATGAGTTCATTAACAGCTCAGAATTCTGAGCTCATAAAAAGGAGCTGTTTAAGACGTCATGTTAGAACTTCTACACGAAGTTGTTTAAAAGAGTTCATACTGAAATCTTTCTGAATTGGATGCTGACTGGGAGAGAAAGTACAAGTACGACTCGCCTGCTCAAAAGAAAAATAAAATTAATGATTTTTGTATTTAATGTGTTTTATTTCTTGCAATTTATTACGCTATTCTTTTCGAATCCTGATAAAAATTTGAATTTTGAACAATCTACCGCTTTCTACCGTTTTTTTAGTGGTAGGGGAAAGGGGTGTAGATTCGGCATGTTTTTGCATTTTTTTGCATGTAAGGCAGATTTTTGACCTAAAGTTTGCAACCTTCAGACTAATTGATAACATTGCCTTTTGGCTGGACAATGGCCTAGACAGAAACTTGATACTTTTAAAAATCGGGGAAAAATAAGAAATATTTTACAATAGCGTAAAATGCTGAAAGTACCCCACTATAGTGGGGTACTTTCAGCCGGTGTATGGGGTACATTCGTCAAAATGAAAAAAATGCGAAGAGATATGAAAAACTTTATTTAAAGGTAACGCACATGTCATTTAAACATACTTAAATTAATCATTTAACATTGAGGCCTTCAAAATTTTAAGGAAAACTGTGAATAGAGGACGTTCGAGCAGTTGCCGATTTGATAGGTTTCTTCATTATTGTCACAACATCACCCCTTTCAACAATACTAATATCTTTTACTGTGGGGTAAACAAATGTGTTTGAAATACCTTTTCTTCTAAGAAAACTTATTTCAAATTCCAAACTTTCAGCTTTCAAGACTTGCCCTATGAAATAACAATGCCGAAAGTGCCCCTGCTAGAGAAGCCGAAAGTACCCCTATCCAACTTTTTCCCGCCAAAGGCATCTACAGCAAAACAGCATAAGTTTAAAGGATATATATGTTTACTAAAGTCGTTTTTTCGCGTAAATACTATGAAATACTACGGTTAAATAAGTCATGACGTCACAGTTAATTCATATAACCATGGTTAGGTTTCTAACATTTGACATTTGTTTACTTGTTCATAACCTATAATTTTTGAAATGTGTTTTTACCTATTTATATTTAATTTCTATGCTTTTACAGGTGTAAATAAATTTCTTTGCCTCTTCTTTTACCTTGTATATTCTTTTTCTATGAACCCTAGTTCTTATAGGTACCTACCTTTTCTATACCTCTTTTTATATATAAAGAGTTCTTCACTGTTGTTTACCATAACTAAAAACCAACAGTGTTTAAGGTTTATACGAAAATTATTATTGTGAAACTCAAAATTTAGAATGGGACCCCAAAGAAAAAGACGAAGGTTGGCGGTATGTTTTGGAGAAGATATGTTTAGCACACAACATTATTCCTACATAAACATATTAAATATATATATTAAAAAGAGAAAGACTATTAACCACGTTGAATAACTAGCTCAGCGATATAGTTTTATGGTCTGGTATTTGTGACGTCATAGTTAGGATTTTTGAACGCACTCTAAACGCAAAAATGCCTTAACCATTAACCAAGGTTAAGTTTAATGACCATAGTATTTCATGGTATTTACGCGAAAAAAACGACTTAAGTTATACAACTGATTACAACATACAATTTACGCGTTGAAAGCATACAAAAGTTGAATAAAAATAAATATAATCAAGAAAGTTAACTAAGCATAATATACTTTTTCTATGATCTTACCTTTTTGTCAAAAATTTATAAAATTATCCAGCACCAAAACTATTCACGCCAGTGTTGCCAATTGCTTTTGGCAAAATTACACCCAAACTCTCCAGAATTACACCACATTACACCCCAACAAAAATTAAGCCTGATTTTAAATCAGTGATTTATAATGTCGTATGTTCGAAACCCATATTTTTTTGCAAAAATAATACGTTATCAAGATTCAGGGGTGTCCAAACTATTATTTATTATTATTATTATTGTTAATTTTCAATGCCCACCGTTTTTCAAATTAAAAAAACGCTTGTTTTCATAGATTGCATTTCTTCTGCGTGAAAACATAAACAATACGCAAGAATTTACAAATTGACAGCGTTAATCTATAAATGGAAATACCTACGGCATTTCTAAAAATAAGTTTAGATTTAAAGGTACAATTGTATATTGAGAATGAGATAGCTGTACTATCCTTTTTTCATGGCTGTACTAAATAACAATTACCTTTAAAAGCCAGCGATCCATTTTTAAATAACAAAACCAAAATTGACATTCTACAACATTCACAACTTTAATTAAAATATCATTAAGGTATAACCAAAAAATAATTTTAGTGTAAAATTATTTGTCTTAAGAAAGAGATAAAATTTCTTGTGAACGCAAGGAAACATTTACGCGCATGTGTCACAAACAGCTGTTGTTAGCGAAAGCCAATAAGAACGGCGAAGCTGCTATATCGTCGATGATACTTGCGCAAAACCGCTTTGCAGCGTTAAAAACACTAGTTAGAACGAAAAGGAAGATTCCGAAGGGCGTGGCCACTTCTTTACCCATAATACCTTATACTACATACATATTATGATATTAAATCCAGGGATTCCCCTTTTTACAAAATGAATTATATTTTAATCACATTTAAAACTTTTCTTAAATAAAAATAGGTACGTTTTGAATGATCCGTCCAAAATTACACCCAAATTACACCGCATTCAAAAATGTTAGAAAATTACACGACTGTCAGTAAATTACACCCAAATGGTGTAATTACACCGCAATTGGCAACACTGATTCACGCTGTTGTCTTAAAACTACACAATTGGCATCACGACACTATTACCAACTTGCAATATCAAAATTAACTCGGCAAGTTTAAAAATATCCCAAAAATTAATAGGTGCCGATTCTACCCCCATGCCGAATCTACACCCCTTTCCCCTACCATCTACCGCTTAAAGAAAAAACCATCTGGCAGCACTGGGTGTAGGTTCAATTTTTTCTTATTTTATTTATTATTTTCTTTCATTTTTTTAATTCTGAATGGAATCTAAACGGTACTTTTTATAAAATGAAATAAAAACTGTGATTTCAAATAAGCCTCAAAGTTCAATATCTTTTTACTGGTCCTCATAATTATAATCTACTAATATGACAAATTTTTAAACGGTAACTTCCTGACCGAAAGTAACACCTTAATGTCGTGTTGCAACCTATTTTATTTACATTCCAAAGGTGGTAGAATTTTTAGCTAGTTCAATATGAGATTTAGTGGTCAGGGTCCAAGGCCCCCCTGAGCTTGGGGGCCCCGGTGCACAGCACCGTCTAGCCCTTCGGTAGCTACGCCACTGTACCCTATGTAAAACTTTAAGATGGAAAAATTACAACTTCATGTATTATTTGACTCGAATATTGGTAAGTTTAGCCTATAGCCAAATAAATTAGAATCATAATAAACTTGTATAAACTTCTTGAGTTGTAACCAAATTATTTTAATTAGCTAATACCACAGATACTAATACTATTTATTAATCTAAACTTAAAATTAATTTTAATTGCATAAATATAATTAAAATAATCTTAATATACCTAATTAAATAGTTTTATAATTTCAATTCTATTATTAATAATTAATTTCTGCTCTGTTTAGATTAGAAAATAGTTAATATTGGTAATATTGGTACCTAAGTAGTTAGTAAAAAACAGCTGCAGATATATTATTAAGTAATATCGTAAACATTGTTATTTTTAAATAAATATATTATTAATAGTGTATTATTATACGATAATGTAGGCTATTATTACCCAGTGAACCAAACCGTGACTTATGACCTAAAATTTACGTAACACGTAGATCATATCTAGGTAATACAATTTTTACGTCATAGTGACATAATACTGACCCAAAACGTGACTTTTATATGATGTAATTAAATGACTTACATATTACGTACATCTTATGTAATATTAAAGTCATATCGTGACGTAATATTAAAGTCACTTTTCTTACGTAAGACTGACATAAGAAATCTGTCATAATATTACATAACTTTTAGGTCACTGTCTTACGTAAGACTGACGTAATAAATCTGTCATAATATTACCTAAGTGTAAGGTCACTTTCTTACGTAAGGCTGACGTAAGAAATACGTCATACTATTACATACGTTTTAGGTCACTTTCTTACGTAAGACTGACGTAAGAAATCTGTCATACCATTACATAAGTTTAAGGTCACTTTGTAAGGTAAGACTGACATAAGAAATCTGCCATACATATTATTTAGACGAACTAGATGCAAAAGTAATTTCAAAGTATGAAATTCACTGTATTTTAATGTTTGAATTAAACTAATTTCAATGAATGGACTTTTATTTTCAATGAGTGAAATAGTCAAACATAATTTTTATTTTTTATTGATTGAAATGGTTAATTCAAACATTGAGTAAAATAACGTAAGTAAATTCTATTAATTGAAATTGACGCCGATTATTTTAAACAATAAAATCAGTGGATATATCCAGTATACTTTTCCTTACCAATGAGTTTAATTCAAACATTAAAATACACCAAATTTCATATTTTAAAATTACTTTTGCATCTAGCATGATGAAAGAAATAACAGAATTCTTTTGGCTACTTATAAGTAGCCAAAAAATATAGTACTTGGTCGATTAAATGAAAATATGGTTTAAAACCAATCAAAAAATAATGTATCTTAATTTAATATGTAATAACCATCATAATATATTATAGATTTTTATGATTCCGGTTCCTACTGCTTTATGACGTAAAAAATTTTGAAAATAGCGTCGTACTTTCAAAAGTACACATTTTATTCAATGGTCATGTGAAAATTCATGTAGGTATGATTAATCATGGTTGCAAGTACTTGCAAGTACCTACTTATTTTTTAAATTGTAAAAAATTATCAACAAAAGATTTACGTGTTATTACGTGTTAACTTGTTATTTTTGTATTGTATGTTACTGTTATTATTTTTTGAAAATGGCGCTTTTGGTGAAAGTGGAATTTTTTTGTTCCACCCTGTACAATCGAAAAAATAAGTAGTTACGCTTTCAAAGACCTGAAATGATATTTCACTCACTTCAAATTTTTTTAAATGTGACCTTGGCAGTACGACGTCATTTGTTTTTTTTAAATCCATGCATGTCAAAAAATGTTAGGTACCTATTAAAATACTAAAATTTTAAATTTCTAAAATAAAAATAATTTTTAAATGTTGAATATTGTCCCTAGCTATAGCTATAGCTACTCATAAAAAGCGATTTTTTTTTGTTCTTACTTCTGACATACCCTGTAAAGAATCTGAAAAATTAGTAGTTGGTTCAAAATCCATTGTGAGTTGGTTTTGATCAGCTTCATAAATTAGATAAAGTATCAGCTTGCAATAAATACCTTTTCGGTAATGATTTCATTTCCCATTGAAAAAAATGTGACCTTTTGACAGTACGACGCCATTTTAGAAATTTTTCAAAATTGGTTTAAGTCAAAAAGTAGTACCCAGAGTACCCTTGTCTCTGGTAGTACCTATATATTTAATGCCTTGTTCAACATACTAAAATTTCAATTTCCAAATACAGAGGTTCAAAAAATAAAACTATAAAAAATAATACAACCAAATTTAAAGAATTTAATATTATAATATAATATGGTATAATTATATATTAATATAATACCTATAATAATAGATAGGTATTTGCACAATAATGTTGGTATTAGTATATTTTTAAAATTTAAAAAATAATAAATAAAAGAAATTAAATTGACAAACGAAATTATTTAAGTACACAGAATATTTAGTATTAATAATTAAGAAACCAAGAGATTTTTAAAAATATATGTAAACTATTAAAGAATTTTTCATTGATAAAAAAATTTTATAATAATATTATAATATATAAGGGTAAAGTTGTCAAATAACATTGATATATTAATTGTTAACAGTTGCAATATGCAGTAAGGTTGCCTATGATAAGTAGGCATCTACTATAATATAGTAGAAATCTACTTATCATAGGCAACCATTATTGCATAATACATCTCGCTTATGTGGCACTATTCGTTAAGTATATAAGTTGACACTGGCTGCATTGCAATTTGAGGTTTAGGAATCCGAACCTCGGCAAATAAACGAGTCATGAATTGTGGCCTTACGATAATTTAGCTTTTTCAGTGGAATTCTTTGTTGGAGCCAGGATTGTTCCGTCTGGATCGTCATGAAATTTCCGTGGCCCTCTGCTTAAACAGTGCCTGCTTTGCAAAGCCATAGCCGCGAACCCATTTAACGTCAAGAGGGAACTGATTTCAGCCAAGTGAGCTGTTTCAGTATTTACTTATTTTGCCCCATGATGAAAAATAAGGAGGTCATATTTATGTCACATTTATTACGTAAATATTATGTAATAGTATGATGTCAGTGTTACATCAAGATGTTTACGTCAGAGTCTGACGTAAGAAAGTGTGAAATAATGACTCTTGTATGACTCAAGTGTGACCTATATCTTACGTAAGCGTGACTTGACATGACGTCATATTTACGTCATATTTACGTAATTGTGTTTACTGGGTAACGAGGATAAGGTTTGCCTCTCGAGTCACCAGAGACTTAAATCAGTCCTTACTGCGCATAATCTCGAGTAGCTAGCCCCTACTTTAACCCCACGAAAAGGAAAGTTTCCTTAGGAAACAGCCTGAATCCAAAATGATCTGTATACCGTACCTTCATTTGCAAGCTATACATAGGGAAAATACATTGTAGGTGGACCAGACAAGTTGAAGTCAGCGCAAAGCGAAAAAGTTCTCAAAAATTATTTGGAAGTAATAAAATTTTAATCGCCAGTAAACAAGGTCACCTGTTACGTCGCATGCTAGTCTACTCATCCACTCGTCAAAATAATTTCTGGAAACATTTTCGTTTCGCGCTGACCGCGCCGACTTCGACTTGTCTGTTCCACCTACAATGTATTTTCCCTATATATAACTTGCAAATGAAGGTACGGTATGTGTGCACCATGGTAAGTATATGTCTACCTACCAGTTGGGAGCACTATTGAAATATCAACTATCGATAGTGAAAAAAATCGAAAAAACACGTTACTAAGTAATATTTTAACAAGAAGCATGAGTGCTGGTGGCAACAAAAGTTCCAGTCGAAGACGAGGATTTTTGCACCTGCACGAATGCATTTTGTTAAAAAATATTACTTAGCATTGTGTTTTTTCGATTTTTTTCACAGGAAAAATTAGATGCCCGAATGATATTTGACAAGACTATTTCATGAGTAACAGTTAACAATTAAAATATAAATTGTAATTTTTGGTGACAACAGCTGTCAAGTTTTGCCGCGGGTAAACTGCTGACAGGTGCTGTCATACAGTTTTTTCACCTAGGAACCAATTGTAATTCAAAATTGCGCGTTTGTGATTGGTGGAAATTAAGACGAGGGAAATAGTCTTTTTAAAACTCTCTATTTGCAAAAAACAATTATTTTTCTCTCAAAAACCATTTATATTTACGATTATCATATTTATTAGTCATGCCTATTAATGTATTGGAAAAAAAATTTAACCGAAAAAATAATTTGCGTTCAAGTCAAAAAGTAAACCAAATAGCAATTTGTAAATTTTTTTTTATTCGACTTTTTGAAAATTTTAATTATTTTGGAAAATTTGATTTTTTTTGAATTTTGAATAATTGTCAAAAACAAAAAAAGTTTTTCCAAAATTTGATTTTTTTTATGCTGTCGAAAAAAAAATAAACATTTTTTTTAATGAGTAATGTAAGATGTTCCATTACTTATTGCAGACTTTTTAATGAGTAATGTATTGCTACACTACTCATTGAATTGTTTAATGAGAATTGAAAATGTTTTACAATATTTTTTTTAATGGGAAATGGAATTACATTACAAAAATGACGAATGCATTATTTTTTACATTAGGATTTTTGCAATACTGGGTACATTATATTAGTATTTTAAGTATAGGTATTTAGTAGGGTGTCCGTTATTTACCAAGTTGATTTTTTTTCTTGCGACGCCCCCTAAATTTTTAGTCTATCGTCTAAAAAAAAATTTCAGACCAAAATAAACTCTTAATATTCATAATAAACCTTGCCCCAAAGACGATACATTTCCCATTTAAATTACATGGGATTTTGACACTTTTTTCAATTAATTCTTTTTTTCCCAGGCAAGATGACTTACAGCAATGAGACATATATATTCTTATAGTAAATTGAACGCTCTACAAAAAAGGTCACCTATAATTTTTCGATTAAATCACTCGTTAAAAAGTTATTCGAGGTGAAAGTTAAACTCTGTGTACATTTTCTGATTTTTTTTTACTTTTACGGCAAAGTTATATTATTTCGATGAAAGTTATTAGTATATTTCTGAAAATAGATAATTCTGGTGGTATTAGGGTACACAATTTTTAAACCTGGAAAATAATAGACTGCATAACAGGTAGCTGGTTCTAGTTTTAATCATTTTTGAGACTTTATTTATAACACACAGTCAACTAATTTTTATTGAATTTCAAGTTTTGTATACTTTTATGAAATTTTCCTTCAAGTGACTCAAAATTACTCTTAGAAGCATTCCCGCCAACACACGGAATTTTTATTGACGCAAGCGCGCTAAAGCGCATTTAGTACCTTGACGGCGCGCCGAGGCGCTTAAAGTACTTTTAGTATTGTATATTGTATACAAATATCTCTGCATTAGGGTTGCCAACCGTCCTTTATTTCAAAGGACAGTCCTTTATTTCTAAATACTGTCCTTTGTCCTTTTGAAAGGTGTCAAAGGACGGCAAATATCCTTTAAAATCCGAAAATTCAGATAAATCCACAATTATTTAAAAAAAGGCCCATACAAATACATTAAAATGTAAAATTGGCAACATTTGAAAAATTTTGGTAAATCCCCGAGCTCCAATTTATCCAGCATACCTTGTATTTTTATTTTGTTCCTCGTTGTGTTGAGCCCTTGTGTGTAGTCGACTAGTCCATGTGTGTAAGGTGTTTTTTAACCTTATTTTACAACTTTTTAACAGGAAACGGTAAGTGGAAAATACAATATTAAAATTAAATTATTAGATTTCAGTTTTTTGTCGCAATATATTTTTAAACTTTAATTGGAAAATTAAATTAAACAGATTCATAAAAAGGAGCATTTTCTATTTTAAACAAGTAGTTGCCTAAATGCCAAATCATTATTTATTTGCAGGTTTTTGCTAAACATCCTCAATCAAATCATCATGAATGGTGATAAAGTCGTCGATGCAAGTGATGATGTCCCAAAGTCACAGACATCTACGTCAAGTGGTGCCCCTTCTACACCACCTCGTTCGAAAAAAAAATCGGAAAAGCTGTAAAGTAGACGTGGCACCCAAAAAAAAATCCCAATTTGTCCTTTATTTCAATAACCGAAAGTTGGCAACCCTACTCTGCATATTGTTGTGAATGTTGTGTCGTACATTAACAGTAGTTATTTATATAATAAAACTTGTTTATTATACACAAAAAACAAAATTTAGAATTAGTGCAATTTTTAACATATAGGTAAATAAAAACTTTAAAATTAAATTTATATTGAAAATCTCATTGGAATTAAACTTTCACAAATAGTTCTAACCTATAAAAATTTAGGTTCAATGGGTCTAAGACAAATATATTATGATTGGAAAAACAATAAGTTCAATTACTGGCAAAAAGTTACCAACAAATAAAAAAGTTCTGCAACTACCTACTGTACCATCACTCAAGAAATCGCAATAAATCTATTGATGACAGCTGTTCAATCGTTATACGTGAAGTGACAGGAATTTGGAGTGAAGCAGTAATTCCAACTCAAATTAATTCGCGTTGCATAACAAATACAATAATTCATTATTTGTTTCAGCAATATTTATATGAAAAATTTGTCGAGTTCTTTGATCAATTAAAAATTGTTTTGTCTCCTCGTCAATCATTTTAAAAACGTCACCGTGAGCAATGTCAAATAATTGTTCGAGTTTATTTGACAAATCTTGCTCTTTTGTTTTATTTTTTTGGTTAAGATGTTTTTGTACATTTCTGTATTCTGCGTAGAGACTTTTTAATTTTGTTATGCAACGTGAATTAATTTGAGTTTGAATTACTGCTTCACTCCAAATTCCTGTCACTTCACGTATAACGATTGAACAGCTGTCATCAATAGATTTATTGCGATTTCTTGAGTGATGGTACAGTAGTTGCAGAACTTCTTTATTTGTTGGTAACTTTTTGCCGGTAATTGAACTTATTGTTTTTCCATTCAAAAATATAGTAAATTTAAAAGTAAACTACGTACACGTCATCAATAAAACAAAAATTTTACGCACTGGTACCAACACTAAATGACTAAATCGAAGTCTGTAATTGAATATTTGAATGCATTTTAACCAAATTAAGTTGGCAACAATTGTGATGTTGTCATGTTTACATTCAAATTTTTCATATTTAAATGACACATAAAAAAGAATTTGACGTTTTAGAATTTCGAAGCTGCCAGTTGTGTTTTTTGAATATTTCGTTTAATTCGTGTATTATTTCGTTCATTTTGTTTGTTGTTTGTGTTATTTTATATCGTTTAAGTTTTCATTGCAGTTTTTGTGTTTGTTATATATCGTTTTTTTGTGTTTCCTATATTTAAAATGCCGAAGCATTTAAATAGTCGGAGTCAAGAGTTGGTGTCATCCTTAATACGCTATTTTGAGGCAGAACGGGATAATAATGGACCTTTGTTACCTTTAACAGCTGTTAGAGAGGTAAATAGGATTATTATTAATTATATATTAGAATATTTAACAAAATATATGTTGGATACACGAAATAATAATATATATACCAGAGACTGACTTTAGATGGCAAAATTTTTGGGTTTTATATCAGAAAATGTCTTTAAAAATGGCTAAAAACATACTTTTGGAGGTGCATCATATAGGTTATAAAAACTCAGACTTTTGACATTTTGGTATTATTCATGTAAACGCCATCTATCGCCCTGTAGTTGCACTACCACTTTCCCTTGATGCAAGGATTTTAGCATCACATTGACAACCGTGCCCGATCAGCTGATTGATGACGTGTACGTAGTTTACTTTTAAATTTACTATATATTTTGTCTTAGATCCATTGAACCTAAATTTTTATAGGTTAGAACTATTTGTGAAATTTTAATTCCAATGAGATTTTCAATATAAATTTAATTTTAAAGTTTTTATTTACCTATATGTGAAAAATTGCACTAATTCTAAATTTTGTTTTTTGTGTATAATAAATAAGTTTTATTATATAAATAACTAATGTTAATGTACGACACAACATTCACAACAATATGCAGAGATATTTGTATACAATATAACAAATATACAATACTAAAAGGACTTAAAGCGCCGTCAAGTTACTAAATGCGCTTTAGCGCGCTTGCGTCAATAAAAATTCCGTGTGTTGGCGGGAATGCTTGTAAGAGTAATTTTGAGTCACTTACTGTATTGAAGGAAAATTTCATAAAAGTATACAAAACTTGAAATTCAATAAAAATTAGTTGACTGTGTGTTATAAATAAAGTCTCAAAAATGATTAAAATTAGAACCAGCTACCTGTTATACAGTCTATTATTTTCCAGGTTTAAAAATTGTATACCCTAATACCACCAGAATTATCTATTTTCAGAAATATACTAATTACTTTCATCGAAATAATAATAACTTTGCCGTAAAAGTAAAAAAAATCATAAAATGTACACAGAGTTTAACTTTCACCTCGAATAACTTTTTAACGAGTGATTTAATCGAAAAATTATAGGAGACCTTTTTTGTAGAGCGTTCAATTTACTATAAGAATATATATGTCTCATTGCTGTAAGTCATCTTGCCTGGGAAAAAAAGAATTAATTGAAAAAAGTGTCAAAATCCCATGTAATTTGAATGGGAAATGTATCGTCTTTGGGGCAAGGTTTATTATGAATATTAAGATTTTATTTTGGTCTGAAATTTTTTTTTAGACGATAGACTAAAAATTTAGGGGGCGTCGCAAGAAAAAAAATCAACTTGGTAAATAACGGACACCCTAGTATTTAGTGATGTGTTTTCACTTATCGCAGATGTTTTTATTACCCAAAAAAACCTCTAAATTGGGAGGGTTTGTTCAATTTATCGAGGTGGGTTATTAAATATTCAAAGCCTAATTCCCATGTTACATGCCCGCATATAAAAATTAATTTATAAAAAATTTTCAATAGAATTTAAGTAAGGGATCTCCACACAATATTGTGGGTATAATACTCCTAGGAGTATTATACCTATCCTATGGTAAATTTTTAAGGCTTTAAAAAATATCAACCATTTTAAAAAAATTTAAATTATTTTACCGAATAATAATATCTATAGAACTAAATTGATTAACTAAAATAATGTAGGTAGGTACTCAATTATCTAATATAATCTTTCTACTTTACTATATTACATACTTTGTTATATAAAATTAAATAGTATTTAGTCGTTTAGTATAACTAAACTATTTAATTTTATTCCTGCACTTAAAAATGCTTTGGTCCTGGTCCTCCCATGATTTTGTAAAATAAATTACCACCAAGTTGAAATATAAGTACTTAAGTTTGATGGAAAACCAATTGTAATGAATTTGTATGTCCCTGAGTAACTACTAACAATTTTTTTATTATTAAAAAACTTCTTAGAAAGAAACTAAGTCATAAGAGCATACCAATTGGTACTTAAGTAATAGGGCTAGATAAAAACGCTTTAGAATGTTAAAATAGGTAGATACAGGTAATACAACCTTTACTCTAATAATGACTAATTTCTAGATTTGGTAAGTTACTTCCTTTTAAAAGGGTATAATAGCAGATATCCGGTTTTGTATGTCCTAGATTTTTAATGCATTTTTCTTAAAAATCATTTAGATTATCTAAATAAGATAATAATTGTATTTCCTACACAAATTTCGGTAATCCCATTTGCATTTTTGCAACAAAAGGCCGAGAAGCGGCGCGCCGCGGTATGGTTGTTGGTATATCCTTTTTCTATGGTTGTTGCCGCAGGGGCGGGGCGGAGCCCACGGGTTAACAGCTAGTATATCATAAAATAATTGTTAAACTCAGCGTTGACAACTTAGCGACTTTGTCGCTAGATCTAGCGTTTTGAGGTAGCCATTTGAGACATTTTTTTATGATTTGCGACGTGTCTCAAACCTAGCGTTTTTCACATTGTGTTGGCGACATTTTTGGAGACATTTTAACATTGATAATGAAATTTGTTTTTAAACAAAACAACAAAATAATTTCTAGTTTAAAAAATTTCAAATTAAAATTTGTTACGTTGGCATGGCGAACTTGGCAATGAAGCATCCGTACGTCATCCGTCAAATGTCAAAAACTGAAAAAATAGCCGGGCAATTGTCAAATCCCATTATTTATTTATTCTTTTATAATCTGTGTTATGGAAAATCCTAAGGGATTTTGGCACTTTGCAGGCTTATATTAATGACGATGCAAAATCGACTGAATTTTTTGAAAATTTCGAGGAAAATTTATTAATAAACTAATTTTTTTTTTATTTACCTTATGAATTATTTATTTTTATAAATTTTATTTATTTTTCTTATTTTAGAATGACTTGATTTTTTAATGATTTATGTTATGTTATTTAAATAAAATATTTGTTAACAATTATAATTATTAATTATTTTTGTGTAATGATAAGATAATGCCATTTTCTAGTATCCTTTACTACAACCACGTTAAAATTCTTTCTTTATGAAAAATCAATTCTGTTTAAAATTTTGCAACCACTTTAACCTTTTTTTTCTATTTTTTTTTAAATTTGCGACATCTGGCGATTTTTAAGTGCCAAATAATTTAGCGATTTCTGGCGACTTTTGAAGAGCTTGGTTGAGACTTTTTACAATAGACTGTTGGCAACACTGGTTAAACTTTATTTAGTATAAATTTGTATGCACGTATTAAAGGTAGTTTTTAAAATTTGTAAAATATGGTGAAATCTCCAAACCATGTTTGTTCTTAAGTTTACATTCAAATTAATTGTTAAAAATATACTTATGTTTAATTTTAAATACATTTGGAATTATAACACCTTCAATTTGTATGAAATTTGTTTTAAAAAAACTTGATGAACACGAAAAATGCAGATATAATCGAAATGCAGTAGAGCCGGTCAAGAGCAGATGATTGCAATCGCATGCGGGATGCACTAACCGGATGAAATCAGGCGTTTGCAGATAAAAGCATATGTTTGCGGGTGAATCCGTATGAAAGCAGACGTTCGCGGATAAAAGCATATGTTTGCAGTTAAAACCGGATAAAATCAGACGTTTGCGGATATAAGTAGATGTTCGCGGGTGATTGCAGATGTTTGCGGATGAAAGCAGATGTTTGCGGGTGATTGCATATGTTTACGGGTGATTGCAGATGTTTGCGGATAAAAGCAGATTTTTGCGGGTGAAATTGGACTAGGCAGACGTTTGCGGGTAAAAGCAGATGCTCGCGGATAAAACCAGACGTTTGTAGAAAAAAACCTGACAAAAATATACGAAAAAAATTCAGGTAATCGCGGATAAAACCAGACGTAAGCAGACGTTTGCAGATAATCCCGGACAAATTCAGATATAAACGAAACGCAGTGAAGACGGTTAAAAACAGATAATTTCAGATGATTGCGGGGGTGCACTAACCGGACATAAAACACAACCAACGTGTACGCGGATATAGCGATGCGGACAAAAGCAGATGTTATCAGATGATACTTTTACCCGATTTTATCTGCTTTTATCCGGCTTCGACGAAAAATAAACGACAAAAATGAAGGTAATCGCAGATAAAATCAGACGTAAGCAGACGTTTGCAGATAATCCTGAAAAATTTATATCCGCAATCATCTGCTCTTATACGATTTTGACGAATCATCCGTCATTTTCAGCAGGGTATTTTCAAGATTTTGACCAGCTGTCATCAGTGGCGGTTGGTGGATTTTGGGTATAACAATATCTTAGTTATTAGACATAGGACCCACACCAAATTTATAATAGTTTATAATGACATTAAATAGACAACTTCAGCGCAAACAGAATTTAAATTGCGAAAAAATGTTAGTTTTTCGTGTCGCCTCACCCGCCTTTTGATTCCCCTATTTGAGATAAGTAATTCAAATTATAATCTACTATAATTTATTGACAAATTTAAAATTTTATTTAAAAATTCCAAATATTACAGATTTTATACGAGTTTAAATTCTTATTATTTATTTAAATATTTCAAGTGGTATAAAATCTGTAATAATTGGAGTTTTTAAATAAAATTTTAAATTTTTTGATAAATTATATTACATTATAAATCTATATAAATCTATGGGCCAGGGGTGGGTGTGGCGACACGAAAAACGAACTTTTTTCGCAAACTTTAATTTAAATTATGTTTGCGCCGAACTTGTCTATTTAATGTCATTATAAACTATTATAAATTTGGTGTGGGTCCCATGTCTAATAACTGAGATATTGGTATTCCCAGCCGCCACTGGCTGTCATATCAACGGGGATAATAATAGCGACTTTAAACTTGGAGGGTATAATCAGGGCAAGAATACCTTCAAAATAAAGTACCACTCAACCCCCTTTCCTATTCAAATTTTGGGGGTAACTATCACCCACGCCTAGGAGTTGAAGTTAATGGGTTTAAAATATAAAAATAATTTGTCCCCCTTAAATCAAAAATCGACAGATGCGAGGGTTTTTGATTTGGTTTGAGAAAACCCACGAACAATTAAATACCTTTTTTATTATACCTAACTGTATGCAACTGCATCAATGTAAAAAGTTGTTTAATATATTAATATATTAATATCTTTAAATATAAGAAATTTGACAAAAGCCAAACTTGTATAGCTTTAGCTCAGGGCCCCCAAAGGTAACGGTCCGCCCCTGCATATTATGTAAATCACATATCTGTTATGTAAACAAGTTGTTTAAAACAACAGATATATCCTATAGGGCAGGCGCTCAGCTATAGATAACGAACTCTTTAAGGTTTGTTGAATCCAAAGTTTACTGATGTGAATTTATTCAGAATCTGAATCATCTTTGCAATTAAATATTTTTCTCCAAATTCTGATGTGAAGGGCCATTTAAGTACAGATAGTTTTACATTTCCGCACTGATGCACTCCTAGAATAAATTTTAATAAATTATTTATATTGCGGTAAATATTAATAATGATAAAAATAATACAGGAAGATCCAAAAATAATACTAATTTATAATTTTATTGTGAAATTATAATTTTCAGTATTTTTTACTACATAAAACTAAAAATAGGTTGGGACTAGGGGAAAAGGAAAAGAAGGGTGTTAACCGATAACCATTGGGGAGCGGCTCTTCCGACCAAAATCTTGATTTATTTACGGGTGCGTCTCTTCTTTAACGTTGTAACGTTAGCACGAACGAAATTGGGAAATTAATATCACTTACAACTGAATGACAGTGACAACATTAATGTATCAACGGTGGCACTCCATTATTTACCCTTTTATTTTTAGTGAACAACGCTAATATATATATATATATTATAAATAAATAACAATAATGTTATTTTACTAATAGTGGTATTTAATAGTATATTATTATACGAGCATATAATGAGGGTTATTATTCACGAAGGTGAAGGAGTGAATAATAGCTCATTATATGTGAGTAGAATACTATGCTTTGTCCACGACTACTATTGACTTTTAACGGATTTTAATGCAAAAAAATTAATATTTATTATAACCTATTTGACATTAACAAAACCAAAAATTAAAGATGCCTGTGACTATTTTTAAAACTACTTATTTATATTAATTGTAATATTTGTATTTGAGCAATGACTAATATTAAAAGAAGGTAAGGAGTTTATATCTAAATCAATATTTTGTTTGCTTATAGAACTAATTTCATTGATATCTTCAGTTTGGTAGTTACATATAGTCTCTTGTATCGAGCTTGATATTTTATGAGCTGTATCCATTCTATTTTTAATTGACTCGTCAATGTAGCCCTCCGCGACCAATGTGGATTTCCAACCCCCGTGTCTCTTTAATGTTGTTATGTCTCCACCTGCATCGACGAGTAAGGTTGCAGACGATCTGCGGAAACTATGTCCAGAATATTTCTCGGGATTTGGCAGTTTCAAAAACTCAGCTATTTGTCTTCCCATTTTGTGAATTTATTAATACCAACCCTTTGTGAAGTGCACTTGCCATTTTGGTAATTCAGAAAAAACAGTTACATATGTCGGACGAAGATCCATGTATTTTTTACAGATCGGGTAAAAATTATCAGTAATGGTAAATTTTCTACTGATTTTTGTTTTGGTATTGGGCACGTTTACCAAAAAGGCTGATCCAAGGTTTTTTATATCCTCTATTTTCATGTTATACATTTCATTTGCCCCGCATGATAACAAAGAATAATATTTCATTAATGTTATTTAAACAAGTTTTGTAGCTAGTTTCTTACCTTCATTGCAAGATATTTTTCATCACATGCTTGAATAAGAAATTTGTTGATTTCTTCTGAAGAAAATGTATTAGCTTTTTTCGGATGATAGCCTTCAGACTTCCGTTTTAAAAGTGAACGCAGTTTGACATAGTTTTGTATATTGACTCCTTGATTGATATTAAGGGTACTTCTAAGCATAGAGTAATGTGTCCATAATGTGGATGACTTATATTTTGCAGCTAATTCCGTAAAATATACCAGTAAAACTGACTTTGAGAATGAATTAATTTTCTTGGTCGCTCTCCAATCCATAAAGGTGTTGTACAAAGATACGTACAAATTTCGGGATTTCTCAGGCAACAAATTCAGGGAAGTGACTTTTGCAGCTTCTGTTATCTCCGGTGGAGTACACAATATCTCTTCCTCACTATCAATTTCCATTGTTAAGGTATTTTTGAAAGCAAATTATAATTTTAACAGGAATTATTATTGCACCACCGCGGTCATAGATAATAAATCATAATAAATAATTATTAGTTGTCAGTTGATTACATGGCTTACTACCTACTTGAAAATGCTATTATTTATAGATTATGCAGTATTTTATTTCCAATGAATGTGATTTTTTAGGTAATTCGTATTTCGAAAAGTGACTTCTGTGGTGTTTTGTTGAGTGCGTAACATCTCTTGATCTTTCACGCTTTGATTTTTTATGTATAATTTAAGCTTAATAATAATTTGTAACAAAAATCGTGTGCTGGATCGAAGTTATGACGTTTCAAATTGACAGCAATTTATACTAAGCTTGTCATGTCATGTCAATGGCTTACTTACTTGAAATAGTCTACTTAATGTTAAATTTTTATTCAATTTCATTAAAAAAACATATTAAAGTAATACTTTAACAAGACTTTTATGATTGGTATAAAGTTAGCTAATTAAAGTGCCTGGCAATAATTGCCTAGACGAACTGATAAGTGCTTGCCAGATACAATCAATATTGTGTGTCCTATAGGAACTCTAGACCAGTGAATAATGATTATTCACTGCTATTATTCACTCTGTGAAATATGACTATCATTTTGCTTTAGAAAACTCATTTATAAAGTATATATTATAAGGTAGTCGTGGATAAACTAATTTATTTATTACTACAAGTCTTTATTCAAAACTATAACTTTACTCAACTAACAATTTCAACCGATCGTTTTCAAAGTGTCAGACACACTGCCGTTAAAACTAATGTGTCTACGAAAGCTCTCATTTGTTTATCTTCTCTTGCCCTTAATTTGAAATAAACTAATCGAATAAAGTTAAGCATATAATATCGTTAAATTTATGATTTGGTTAAAATGCTGCATATTATGCCATTTTGACCAAAACATAAATTTAACGATACAATTTTATACGCCATGTCGAAGTCGAAAAAACGCATAATAGGTATCGGTCGATGTTTAAATATTCAGTTTGATTTCAACTTTGTTCAAAAATAGGCTTAACTTTTTTCGATCAGTTTAGGTACATACATTTGTCATTTAACTGTCAGAAATATAATAAACATACATAATATGTATTTGTACGCTGGGAATGCAAATTTTTCTCTTTTGGGCCGAGAAGTCACCTATATTTCATCAAAGGTAAAGTTATTGCATTTTTTATAGTTGACATTTTAAAATTTATAAACATAATCACAATTATATTCTCCTCTAAACTATACCTTTTCAACTTCAAATTGAAACTTCTCAGTTTCAAATTGAGACTAATATCATTCATGTTGAGATCAGTCATATTCAAAATAAGATTAAATTAATTCAAAATTAAAATATTCACTTTCAAAATGAGAATAAACATTTTCAAATTAGAACTAAATAATCATATATTATATCACGAGAACTATGAATTTAATCGGGTAAACTAGGCTCAGTAGTTTTTTGTTTGGTTTTTGTTGGAAATTGTTGAATGCAAAATAATTTAAAAAAATCACGGGACCGCGTAGCGGTCGAGGGGTTTTATTTTTAATTATTTTGCATGAAACTATTTTCCAAAAAGAAAAATCAAATAAAAAACTTACTGAGCATAGTTTGACAGATTAAATTTATAGGTTGAGTGATATACGTCTAGATTATTTCTCGAATTAAAGGAAACTATTTGACCATTCATAAAATCTGACGTATGTGTCAAAGTTTATAAATATTTTTTTAAAGAAAATTCCATTAATTTAAGGTATGTAATAAGTAATAATTGATATTTCGTAAACTAGATAACTTATTTTTTATTGTTTTTTAAAAAATGTTGTTAAAACTTGCTAAAATTTAATCGCTGTTAAAAAGGTCTATTGATTTAATCGCTTATAACGAAATTTATTTGAAAATTCAAGGCTTTTGATTGGTTCATATTATATTGAGGGAAATAATCAAAATCAAAATGAGAATAAACACATTAAAACCAAACAACGTCAAATTGAGACTTGTCAATTTCAAATTAACTAAAAAGTTTATATAGGTATACCTATACCTTCTATAGAAGTTTGTAAACAAGTTGATGGGGTAATTGGTAATTGGTGGCAAACGGTTATAACGTTGAGTCAATGGTTATAATAAGCACAGAACCAAATACGCCGTACCTATATAAAGAAAAAAGGAGCGGAACATATCCGTAAACAATTCTTAAAGTATGAGATGCAAGGCTGGAGGGAAGCCCAGTTCCTAGCGACCACACCTGGGGAACCTGGCGCACCCCAGAGTTATAAATGCCTTACTCCTGTATGAGGCACTGCAGGAGAACGACCCCAATACTTCCTCCTTACTCGTGGGACCAATATGGACACAGAAAAAAATAAAGAAAAACTGGCGGCGGGTAGCACCACCGCCAAGGAACCGGATGAGGTTGAAAAACCGAAATCTGGGGCCCAAAGGCGGAGGGCTAAGCGCAAGGCCGCGCTCGAAAAGGCAAAGACCGCAAGGTCGAGCCAAAATCTTGGGGAAGGGCCTTCTAGGACCACCCCAGAAGTAGCAGAGGGTGCACCCCAAAAGACTGGGACGCAAAAGCGACAAGGGTCTGACGGGACCACACCTCAGCAGACAAAAAAGAGGCCCAGGAACCCTGAAACAGGGAAACCAATGGCGAGTTACCGCGATGCTGCAGTGGGGACCAAAATGGCTATAACAGACATTGGATACCCAACAAAGATGATTTCTGAGGAGCAGTCCCAGCTCCTCAAGCAATGGCTAATCGCCAAAATATCCAAAGAGCGAAAAGGTCCTTAGTTCTTTGAGGCTTGTTTCACACCCCAATGAGACGAACCCAAGAAGTTGTATTCTCGTCAGAGGTAACATGGATGCTATGCCACTGTGGACTTACTGCGATAAAGACAGTAAGATTAAATCTAACATTAGAAGAGAGCCAACAAGATTTAATACTTACATCGGCGTACCTTCCTTATGACCAACAAGGGGAACCACCAGCCGCCATGCTCAGGTCTCTGGTGGAACAACTTGGATCGGCTAACCTGATAATAGGATGTGATGCCAATGCACATCACACAATGTGGGGGAGCACTGACATCAACGAGCCAAACTTCGTAACCGTGGCAAGAAGAGAAGTAATCGATCTAACACTGTCAAAGGGACGCATAAGTGAACTGGTGAAACAGTGGCATGTATCGAATGAAATTAGTCTGTCAGACCACATATACATTAGGTTTAACCTTTAATTGACCATTAACACCCAACGGGAGTACAGAAACCCAAGGAAAACTAACTGGGACCTCTATAAAGAGGTACTAGAACGTAATTTGGAGAGCTGCCCAAAAGAGGCGAAAGATATCTTTGATTTTGAAGTACTTACCGACTCGTTGACAGATTCCATTAAGGATGCCTACGAGCGGGCATGTCCACTGCGTTGCTCAAAATAAAAGAGGGCTCATCTTGGTGGAACTCTGACCTAGAAAACCGCAGAAAGAAAACAAGAAAGCTGTTCAACACAGCGAAAAGAACGGGAGGATGGGACCTATACAGACACCACCTAACCGAATGTAACAATGCCATCAAAAAGTCCAAGAAACTAGGTTGGCAAAAACTATGCCGGGAACTATCAGAGATACCGGCCTACTCCCGACTGCATAAAGCCATGGCCAAAGGGCCACAGCAGACCCTGGGAACGTGCCTAAAATCAGAAGGAGAACACACGACTACTGAAAGTGAGACACTTAGGCAAACCACACTTGAAATCAAGAGGGGTAAAAAGGAGGACTGGATTCTATCGACAAAAATAATAACATACGAAAAAGTCAAATGGGCAATAAAAACTTTCAAATCATTTAATTCTGCCGGAACTGACGGAATCGTACCAGTCATGTTACAACAGGGCCAAGACCTGCTGCTACCAAGACTGTGCAAAATCCTAAGAGCCAGCCTAGCTCTCAATCACATACCGGAAGTATGGAGGGAGGCACTGGTGGTTTTTATACCAAAACCAGCAAAAGCCTCCTATGAAAAACCAAAATCCTTCCGACCAATTTGCCTAACATCATTTCTTCTGAAAACAGAGGAAAAACTGATAGAGCAACATATACGGGAAGAAGTACTGCACAGAAGGCCTCTACACCGAAATCAATTTGCTTACCAAACAGGCAAGTCTTGCGAATCCGCCATCCATGAGCTAAACCCAAAGGGCTGAGCAATCTTTAGACAACAAAGAAGTGGCCCTTGGGGCATTCCTGGATATCGAAGGAGCGCTTGACAACACGTCATATGACTCAATAAATCTATCAGTAAGAGATCGCAACATAGAACCTCTGGTTGGCAAATGGATCAAACAGATGCTGGCTCACCGACGAGCCACTCTTAACAACACAACTGTTAGAGCTAAAGTGTGCAGAGGGACACCACAAGGGGGGGTGCTATAACCCCTGCTATGGAACCTAGTATCGGACAGTTTACTGACACGATTGGAAAACAAAGAAATATACGCAATAGGATATGCGGACGACATTGTACTCCTTATCAGAGGCAGCAACACAGCCCATGTGTTTACCAAAATGCAAAGAGCGCTAAACGCTGTCGAAAACTGTTGCAATGAGAAGGGACTTCGGGTAAATCCCACGAAAACTTCCCTTATTGCCTTTTCTCGTAAAAGAAAGTTGGAACCCGTGAAAAATCTAATCTTCTACGGGGAAACGCTGCCCTTGAAAGACGAGGTTAAATATCTAGGAGTTATACTGGATAAAAATCTTACCTGTCGGATATAGAAAACATAACAAATATCGCCATAAAAACCTTCATGACCTGTAAAAGAACATTTGGTAAATCTTGGGGACTGTCACCAGACATGGTTCAATGGGTGTACACAGCTATGGTTAGACCCATAATTACCTACGCGGTGCTAATGTGGTACGCAACAAAAACAAGGACTGTAAAACAGATACTCAGCAGAATCCAAAGACTGGCGTGCTTGGGAATAACTGGTGCAATGACAACTACACCGACCGCAGCCATGGAAAACATACTAGGACTCCCTCCTCTACAAATTCAGATTAAAGCTAAAGCATTAGCGGGAGCCCAGAGACTAATCTCAAATAAGGCTGAAGTTATTTCCAACATCAGACATAATACCATATTTGAAGAGCTAGAAAATACTGGCAGTCTAGCCATAAGAACAGACAAAGGTCAAACACTTCAATAAAGCTTTTATCTTAAAAAGGATAAACGCTGAGGACATAAACAACCAAATTCTGGTAATCGTAATCTGGTACGTAGAACACAAACGGTCAAAGACCGGTGTTTCTGCGGGCATAAATGAGGTATCTCAACAGGGCAGTCAAGAAATACTAAACCTGGGAAAAGAGATAACCGATCTTCAAGCGGGCATTATTGCCATACAATTGGGTTTCCAACGAATGAGGGAGAGCACACGAACCAGAACCTATCCAGGCACTGGAGGCATTTGAAATTAATTCGAAGGCCGTACTAGAATGTCTGAGAAATATGACGGAATTAACCGAAGTACAAAACCAGATAATTCTTATCCTTGTGAAAGAAGAAGGCAGAAACAGTTCGATGAGGTGGAAGCCAAACTTCGCAGCTGATGAAGCCGAAAGCCTGTCTGGTCTGGAGCATTCGGACAATCCATCTGCTGAAGGGCAGAAACCAATGAGGACATATACTGCCGTGCTTAATGAAAACGCCGTAACCAACAATTTTGCGATTTTTGTTTTACGGCATTTTCTACTAGAACAATTCATCCTGTGTCTATCCCCGGTACTCAAAAAACCGTATATATATAGATACGGTTTTTTGAGTACCGGGGATAGACGCAGGATGAATTGTTCTAGTAGAAAATGCCGTAAAACAAAAATCGCAAAATTGTTGGTTACGGCGTTTTCATTAAGCACGGCAGTATACCAGGACCCAAATAAAGAAAGAATTAGGCCTTCTCACAGGCCATGCTCCATTCAAAAAACATCTTCACAAAATGGGGATGACAGATGACCCCTTGTGTAGACGATGCGAAGAAGAAGAGGAAACACCTGTTCACATTATGTGTCAATGTGAGGGATTCAACACCTTAAGAAAAACACACCTGGGAGAGTCTAAACTCACACCAGAACTTTTAAAATTTAGGGCACAATAGGATTGCGAAAGCAAACCGCAGTGCAGGGCTTTGAACCACCTAACGGGGGAGTTTTAGTGGGTATACGTCAATAGACGGAGTCCCACACTACTCGGGGCCCCAAAAGGAACCGAGTGTTCGTAAATAATTTCTCAGCTGGCCAAAGAAAAAAAAATCCGTAAACAAATTGTTGCTGTTTTTAATAAAAATGGCGACTGCAGAGGACTAGCTGATACTCTTGGTGTAAATAAATCAACAGCATATCGATAGGAAAGAACCAGGAAAACGAGCGACCACGTGGTGGAAGGAGAGTCAAAATATCTAAAGGACATCATAATTTTACTAGAGGAAAATCCAAGGCTAATTAAAAGAACTAAAACTTAAATTTAAGGTAAACCATCAAATCACTGTTTTAACTGAATGTTTAAGAAAGCATTTGGGTTGCTTAATGCTTACTTAGATATTCGCATTGGGGCCGAACGAACCAACAGCACAGTAGATACTGTGCCAACAGTAAAAAAAATAAATGAAAACGTCAGGAATATGTGCAACAACTTTTGAATTACCAAGCAGAGAACATCCCAATTGTATAGTATACAATGTATAGTATACATTGTATACAATGTACACATGGACGAAACGAATTTTAATTTATTTATTTCGCGTAGACAAGGGCGTTCTAAAGAAAGTACTCGGTGTAGCTTTATTTAAACAGGCTGCCGAGGCTTTTATCGAGCCCCACGCGTGGGGCCAGTACCCATCTAATAGGCTGCATAGGAACAATGGGCCTAATTCAACACGAAATAAGAAGAGGTGCCTTTAGAAAAGAAGAAGCCAATGAGATTGTTCGTTAGTGTCTGCGTGCAGCTCAAATCATATACCAAACGAATGTGGTGCTGGTAGTAGCCAATGTTCCTTGTAATTGAGCTATTGAAGTAGTTTTTACGGAGGAGGAATTTGAAAATCATAATTTACTGAGGCTCTCTCCTTACAACCCAATGTTCAATTGAGCTTGCCTGGTCAAGCTTAAAAGCAGCAGTTAAGAGGGACCTGACTGAGAAACTTCCTCATATATTTATTGGCTTGTGAAGGCAGAAAAAATCGATGGTTATTTGACAAAACGTAAATCGTAAGCGACAAAACCTAAATTTTACAGGAGAGATTTTTTTTGTGTGGGAGCTTTATTTTTAAAGTTATGTATCTGAAAACTGGTGAGGCATTATTTTATTAATGTAGAATTCAGATATTTAAGTTAGATCGAATCAAATCTAAAATTTTCATTCAATTTTGTGGCATACGATATTTTATAAAAACATCTTTAGGAAAATGTAAAATTAGTCTTGTCGCTTAGTTACATTTACGTTACTTTGTGGGATATAGATTTGATGATTACTTTTGTCAAAACATCGTTAGCGACATTTATTTTTTTATTTTTATTATTAAATAAAAAAAATTACAAAAAAATTAATTTATGAAATATCACCAACGATATTTTGCCAAACAATGTTTAAAAATGAAAATTTACATTAGCTTTCTTTAAAAAAAAAAAGAACGATTTTTATTCACAAATCAGTATGTAACCCATGCATGGTATAAATTTGAGTCAAATTATTTGACGCTAAAACAACATACAATTACTACAAAAAACACTTTTAACCCTTAACTGGTAAGGTGGGGTTTCCCAAATCCCACCCATTCTAAGAATCTTTACCACGTATTAAATCATGGTGCGAGGCTCGCTACCCCCTGTATAGTTTTCATTTGGGGTTTGGTAAACCCCACCTCACCAGTTATGTAACAAAAAAGTGACCTCACCAGTTACGGGTTAACGAACCATACTAGGTTACAACAATTATAATTAGGATAACTATTAATAATGCAATGAAATAAAGTAATTGTAAGCTTTTGTTGAAATAAAATATTATTTTAAAACTTGGTAGCAATCACCACGATGCATGTATACTCACGAATAAACTGCAGAGAGCGGGAATAACGCCTTGATAGATCAAGGCGGGAGCAAAATATTATCGCAAGCGACACAATGTCAAATCGCAAACGCCATGTCTCGGAGTTGCTTAGGATTATTTGTCGGGAACATATAGGCGCTAACGTTATAAATCGGTAACAAATTAAAAATAATAGGCGCTTACTATAGGTAATTAAAATTTTCAAACTGACCAATATTAGATTCCAAAATTGGGATAACTATTATGTTAACATGTGCAGCTTATCGTAACTGACACTTTGATAAAATAAAAAGTAATTTAACAAAATTGTCGCTTACGATGTTTTGTCAAATAATCATCGAAATATGACTTAAAGTGAGACTCCTTCAACAGTTAGTACCTACATATTATAACTGAGAACATTAACGTTGTAAATATTAATAATTATGCCAGATTTGTTGCCCACGTATAGAGGTTTATCCCTGATGCGTTAAATTTAATTAATGTCAATGTGTAGAACTTTATTATTAATAAACTAATATTTTTTAAATATATATTTTTCTAATTTTAATTTTGTCAATTTGAAATTGACAAGTCTCAATTTAAGGTTGTTTGATTTCAAGTTGAATGTGTTTATTCTTATTTTGAATCCCAATCTGAATGTGATTAGTCTCAATTTAAAGTTAAAAAGGTATAGTTTGTTCTTCTTCTTGTCACATTTACATTATTGCGACGTCAGCATATTACATTGTGACGTTAGCATTCTTGTAACATTAACGTTCTATTAATGTCGCGAGAACGGAAAATGACCGCGCCAGTAACGTTAGCATGTTAACGTCACAAATACGATGTTTATATAACGTTAAGTGTTTAGTTAATTAAACGTTAGCATATTAACTTCACAAATGCGATGTTTATATAAGATTAGTTTAGTTTAGTTAATTTAACGTTAGTTTAAAACATCATCATCAACAACCTACATTTAATGTTCTAGGATAAAATCGCAGTGATGTTTGAATAAATACCCGGATGTAAAAAAAACAATTTATTTCAAATAACATGCAAATATAAATCAAATATTTTATCTATATCCATATCATATTAATTTTCTTTCTCTCGCATTTCGCTGTTTGCCATGGCGGAACCAGTCCATCGAGGACTCCTCAAATTCTCGATCTACCAGATTGAAATTTTTCTTTACTGCCTCTGTAACAAAGAAATTGTGATGAATAAAAAGGTACCAACGAAAAAGCGCATATGTATTAGGATATTCGCATTTTATGTTAAAAATCGTTGTCAACTTATTAATTGAACTATATCCTATATTATGCTAATAGCTTATCTTTGGTAATTACCTCTTCTCCCTTACCTTACCTCCTAACCTTAAAGATAAATACAAATTCTGGGCTATGAGTCTGGTCTATTAATTAAGAATATTATCCGATAATCACCCATAATATAACAAGTGGTATGATTATCATCGATGATATTTTCGAATTGAAACCGAGCTACAGATTTCACGAGTCCGCAGGAATCACGTGTTATATTTAGTGAGAAAATATAATGAATTTTAGGATTTAACAAATTGTCAGTTTGACATTTGAAATTAAAATGTGCTTTAAAATATAAAAAGACTTTAATAAACCTTATTTATTTAAACATACCTAAATTTCATTATCGTGAATGCACGGTGAAAAATATTGCTTCACGCGTGAATTCACGGTTGCTAAAAGATGCGTCCGCCCCTGGAATTCACCGTGAATGCACACGTGAAGATATATCCGCCCATTGAATTCACCGTGAATGCACACGTGAAGATGCGTCCGCCCCTTAAATGCACACATGAATTCACCGTGAATGCACACGTGAAGATGCGTCCGTCCCTTAAATTCACCGTAAATGCATGCGTGTTCTAAATTCGCGCGAAAAAAATGAAATAAGGGTGCATGTTCAGAAAACATATTTTCCCCTATATAGTAAAATAAGTTTTCTGAACAAAAAATGTGCATTCACCATAATTTCAATTTTTCGCGCGAATTTTAGCATGCATGCGCACTCACTTCGAGCTTCACTTGTGGATTTACGGTGAATTCAAGGGGAGGACGCATCTTCGCGTGCGTATTTACGGTGAATTTCGTGCGTATTCTCAATTTTTTTTGCACTTAATTTTAAATTGGAACACAAAATAAAACGTGTTATTTTTTAAAATAACAGATTTTGTTATATTTGTAAATAAAGTCAAATGAAAAATGTTAAATAAAGATGTGATTTATGTCCAATTGGAGAATATTTTTTTAGACAATTATGCCATCCACGCCGACGGTGGTCTAGTGGTTAGTGCTGCTGACTACAAGCCGGAGGTCGTGGGTTCGAATCCCACCAGGGGTATGGCTGTTTATTTGTGTTTGTCCTATTGTGTATTAGTCCTTCGAAGGGGACTTTAAACCCGCGGTCCGTTCCTACCCCTAACCGGCACAAGCCATTCAGTTGGCTTATGGGACTTCTTAAGAAGTATAAACTTTGTATAATTAAACTTGAGGTACAATAGTATACTGAAATAAAACACAAAGTGTTATGTTGTAAAGTTTATTCCGAATCAACCTCAGAGGTTTCAATGTCCTCTTTAACCTTAAAAAAAATATGAATTATAACATCAATAATACTAATTAATGCATACACATGAGTATAATACTGTATAATATTTTATTATAATATATATTATGTATCAGATATATGAAATTACATCTACAGATAAGTATACTTACTGATTCATCACTGGACACATCATCAAATGAGTCAAATAACTCATCATTTTTTCCCCTTATTTTAATTTCTTTTTGGTCCTTAAAAAATATATAAATTATAACATTATTAATAGTTTAAAGCATTTATTTACAAGACTCATTTTATAAAATTTAATAAATATTATTTAAAAAAACGCTTACAACAAAAAAAAATATTTGTTTTTGTGTATAAAG
Source organism: Brassicogethes aeneus (assembly GCA_921294245.1). Lineage (NCBI taxonomy): Eukaryota > Metazoa > Arthropoda > Insecta > Coleoptera > Nitidulidae > Brassicogethes > Brassicogethes aeneus. Next base: position 16,259,571 of record OV121134.1, on the reverse strand, counting down.
AAAAGTCTTGCGATAGCTAATAAAAATATTCTGTATTAATTAATTAATTCATTTATTTTATTGATTAAAAAATTCTAAAATATTTGTCGACTGTATATTTACTAATAAAAATATTAAAATGAATGTCATATTTTGAATTCAAATAAAAACAAATCATTCAAACCAATTCAGCCGAGCGCGGCTTCGACTCATGAGGCGCGGAGCCTTGCAGTAAAAAATTAATAATGTTTAAAGAAATGCCGGGCAGTGAAATTTTTTTTTCAGGATATGAAACCTTTATATCCAGTACATGCAACCATGAAAAAAACTTGATTATTTGATAGAGACTTTATCAAAAATTTGAATTGTATATTTCAATGATCAAAAAAAGTATAAAATTTTTTAAAAAAAAAGTCCTGAAAATTTCACTACGAAACTTTTAACAGTTTTTTCACAATGAATTTTTTAATTAAAAGTGAGAAAAATCTTTGTTAAAAAAAAACTGTTAAAATTAAAATAAAAAAAATATATTTTAAGGAAATATTGTTACTAATGACTACTAACGATTGATGTAGGTATTAAAATTTAAATTCTATTACCAAATGGAAAATGGGGGGTCCACTTGACGTGATCTGACTCAAAAACAAAAACAATGAATAAAAACTTTATAAAAAAATATAACCACAATAAAGCGTTATAACCATGGTTATTCATTGTTTTTGTTCTTTTTGCAATAATTGTAACAATTATTATCAGTGCACTGATCTACTACCCAGATAGCACAAGATAACCCACAGACGTCCTATTTAGGTAATTCTCGGCTAACGGGTCTGGGACATCCATAGAACGTCAAGTCTAGACCCTGTCCGGCTTAGCCTGATTAGGCGTATTTTGGACGTCCAAAGTAAGCCAAATAAGGCTTAGCCGGACCAGGTCTGTAATTGACGTTCTATGGATGTCCCAGACCCGTTCGGCCTGGCTAAGTCGAGAATTACCTAGATTGGACGTTCCTACTCACACAGCACAGGATGTCCAAATGACGTCCATTGGACATCCTTTGGACATCTTGTACTATGTGGGTGCACCCATGGGCTATCATGCCTAAAATTTTCGTTCAAGAAATTTCGGATATGTAATAAATTGTGGGTAATATTAAATATCATGTACAAATTATATAAACCACCTATTTTTATGAGGTTTCTCTTTTGCCTTCTTTGTTCGTGGGACAGCCTGAGGGTGTCAAAGAGAGTCAATCAAATCGATTAGCCCTATTATAAGAAAGATTAATTTTCAAAAAAATTAAGTTTATTATTGAATATAGGTAGTTTATAAAACATATTCGTACTATTCGTCGGGATTTATACACTTATATTTAATTTAAAATTTCTTGTTATCACGTAAAGGTAGTAAAATCCATTATTGCATCATTTTTAAATTGAATTAAATTCTATTACCATTGATTAATAAGTTCACTAGGTACTTCTTTACTCAACGCTATTACGTTTAAATGTATAAAAACACCGTTATTATAACGTATAGATTTAAATTTTAAACATCGGTCTTCTTCGGGTTGAACCGAACGGGTTCGTGACGACGCTTCCCATAATCCGTTGCAATGGCGTTCTTTTGCTGTGTGATGGCGTTTATGGCGGTGTTTCTACATTGTGTGTTGTGATTTCTACTAGGTATTGGCTGTTTATAGACTTGTAATAGAATAAATTCAAGTAAGTAATTAGATTAGGTTTGTTTTGACTAATAGACTGTACCACACAAACAAAATTTACGGTTGCACTGATAATTGGGCGTAAACAAATCGTGAAAACAAGGATTTAAAAAAAATATTTTATAAAAACACATTTTTATTGTTTTTACTTTCCAAGGGATTTCTTTCTATACTTTCTAAATTTTATTTTATCCTCCCAAAGCCCTACATTAAAATTTTACAACAACAAAACTACAAAGTGAGGTTATCATTTTTATTGTTATCTAGAAAAGCTTTTATTTATTTAATATCTAAAAAAGCTTCTATTCCTATTTAACCGTGAATTTTTTTTATGTGGTGCTCATGAGCTCATATACCGTTCCTTCATTTGCAAGCTATACATAGCCTATGTCATAGGGAAAATACATTGTAGGTGGACCAGACAAGTTGAAGTCAGCGCAAAGCAAGGAATGTCTGAATTTCGAATTTACCGGCAGTGGACGTCCAATGGATGTCAGATGTCCAGGGGATATCCTTTGGACGTCCTCTGGACATTTGTGCTGTAATTATAATATAGGTGAATAAAAATGTTTGGTTAAAATTTTTAGGTGTTTTAGTTTTTATTCCTGTCAGCCAAATTATGGCCAAATTTGGTCCTAGGACAGTCTTTAATAGACCATTATAGGACGGCCAAAGGACAACCAAAAGTGTCTACTTTGGAAGTCCTACGGACGTCCATTCGTGGTCTTCGGATATCCGTAGGACGTCCACTATGTCCTGGGTTGACGTCCTAAGGATATCCAGTGGACGTATGTGTGCTATCTGGGTATAGTATACCTATATACAATAAAATTCGTATCTTGAATTTGATCATGCTAAAATATAAAAATGTCTTACTTACCTTTGGATATATATAGGATATATATTAGGTATATATTATATATTAGGTATATATTATAAAACTGAAAAACTGAACCAAGATACATACACCTTGAAACTGAACGTTTATCTCTGAACCATAGAAAAAGGATATGAACTGAACGTTTTACCGGTATACAGGATATCTAGCTAGATGTTTACCCTATATGGTATTCTATAGAAAACCTCGTGGCTGCGTACGCACACTAACGCTGCAGTGTTGCCGGATGATTTTCGGGAAAGTTCCCCACCAAAAATTACAAAATACTAGAAATTACCCACACGAGTAAAAATTTCTAGTACATTTGCTCAATTTGGAAAAGTGAATTAAATTTTGAATAAATTAAGAGAAAAATAAAAGGATATAATTAAAGAATTATGTTTAGTTAGTAGTTATACAATATTATTTACTGAAAATTTCTTTGAAAAGTAAAATTTATAAAATACCTGCTTCAATATTTTACTTGCAAGCATGATGAAATACGCGATTTTCGGGTCAAATACCTGCAAGCGGCAACCCTGCATTTAGTTGAAATGTGACGGCCATATGCGCATGCGCACGAGTGCCCGCGTATTTGGTTTTGCAATTATTATATATAATTATTATTACCTATAGGTATATTAAATATTAATAACTGATATTAATTAAAAAATGTACTTTTTTATTTTCCGTTTAATATTTAATAAAAATCTTTAATTAATATTCCTTTAATGTTATGTTTCAGCGCCGTAGCTACAATGGTTCCGTGGGTTCGGTGGAACCAGGCCCGCTAGCTCAAGGGGCCCGCGGCCAGCGATTGGAATAATTTTTTTTTTCAAATATTTGGATTAATTTTTTTAAATATATTTCAACATTCACAGGGTATTTCTTTATAATAATGGCTTAAGGCTTAGTAAGTAGTAAAAGACCACCAATAATAATAATAATAATAATAATAATAATAATTTTTGCTTGAATCATGTAAAGGCGAGTCAAAATTAAAACTTAAAAAACTATCAACAACCCGTTGGTCTTCACGCAATGATGCAATAAAGCCCTACGTTTTAGGTATCTTGATGTTCTTAAGGCCTTGTCAAAAATTATTTTAACATCTAATAATAAGGCTGAAATAGACGACTCGAAAGGATTTAAAAGTACATTGGAGGACTTTGAAACAGTGTTTTTGATTATTTTACAATCTAACGTTTTAAATCGCATAGACACAGTATCAAAACTCTTACAAAATCAGCAGCAAGATATCCAAAAATCTAGTAAACTTTTAAAAAATGTGTTAAATGACATAAGCAAACTTCGGAATGAATTTTTAGATATAAAAAAGAGGCCAATATTACATCAAGCAAATGGGGTATAATTCCAGAATTTTGCCAAAAACGTATTCGCAAACGTTTTTTTGATGAAGTTGCAAATGACTTTGTTTTTTAAACTGCTGAAGATACTTAGAGTTGAAGTTTTTTTTAAGACCCTAGATATTATATCAGACAGTTACAAAGTAAAACAATTAGTTTACATCAAATAGCCTCTAACTTCAGTATTTTGGAAACAGAAGTTCTGTTAAATTCTACTGATACAGAAGTACCTATACCAAATGGCGGAAAACATTCGTGAAATATATGAAGATGATATTTTAGACATCCCTATCAATTAATAGCTTTTCAAAAATGTTTTTCTGACGAACTAAAAAATATTAACTATGTTTTCTATCCCTTTCTATTCCTGTGACGGTTGCATCGGCAGAACGATCGTTCTCAAAACTTAAGTTAATAAAAACGTATTTAAGGAACTCCATGAGTCTATATCGATTATCGTCTTTGGCAATGATCTTTATTAAAAATACAGTTGCCCGCTCCATAGATTTTCAAGGAATTATTACAAAATTTTCCGATGCTAAATCTAGGAAAGTAGCTTTTTAATGGACACACTTTTATTTTTTATGCCCTATATTATTATAAATAGTTTTATTAGTTTTGGTTTATTTTTCTTATGTATATTTTATATACTAAAAGTTTATAGACAAAATATAGTCTTTTATTTTTTCTTCACTATTAAAGCCGTAGATTTAAGAGGGTATAAAGGTTATTATGTTCCTCCCAAATATAACATAATAGTTATTTATGTATTAAGGGCATAATAAGGTTTTTATGGTCCGAGGCGCTATTTCGAGCCCGAGCGCGTTAGCGCGAGGGCTAGAAAAGCGTCGTAGGACCATAAAAACCAGTTATGCCAGCAATGCATACAAAACTTTATGCACGATTAATATATTATTATTTTTAATACCTATATTATTGGTTTTAAAGACGTTTACGTCAAAGAATTTTTGTTATACTTGTCATATTATAATGTCAACTGACATCAGTCAGTTTTAAAGTTTAAAGATAAATGAAATTGAGGAATTCCTCAATTTCATTTATCTTTAAACTTTAAAACTGACTGATGTCAGTTGACATTATAATATGACAAGTATAACAAAAATTCTTTGACGTAAACGTCTTTAAAAACAATAATATAGCTTAAGCAGCTGAAAAGGCGAAAAATTGCGGCCTGCTGCCGGTAAAATCAAAATCTTTATACGAAAAAACTTACTTCGAATATATCAAATGGTGTAACATTGTTGTTTTTAATTTTTGACGTTTCATTATAGCCCGCTGGGCCATAATAACGCCCGCGGGCTATAAAAAGACGTTTACGTCAAAGAATTTTTGTTATAATTGTCATATTATAATGTCATCGTGCATAAAAAATATTAATTAGTACAAAATAAAAAAACACGTAGAGGCCCGTGGGTATAGCCTGGAACCCGGGCCCGTTGGGTTGTTGCTACGGCGCTGTTATGTTTTCTTTTTCTTATTTCGAATTCGGTCTTCAAATTTATTTTGATAGGGTAGGTATACCTTCCCCATCAAACAGAGGTATAGCTAACCTATCAAAATAAATTTAAAGATCTTTAATTAAACGTGCTAACAGATCTGTATAAAATCTTGGAGATTCACGGCGTGCGTCCGGTGTGAATTAAATGTGCATAAGAAATGTTAGGGGGCATCCATTAATTACGTGAGTTGTTTAGGGGGGGAGGGGGTCGAGCCAAACCCCACCCAATCTCACGTGGGGGGAGGGTGGTCTCGGCAAATATCACGTAATTTTTGAAAAAAATTAAACAGTGTAAAATGGCGAGAAAACTGGGTTAAATTAAGTAAACAATTATAACAATTGTTTTTTTTAATAAATCTAATGGAATCAATCACAGATTAACTTATTTACATTAAAACAATGCATTTTCCCAAGGGGAGGCGGGAGTCGAAAAATCGCCAAAATTGCCTCACATAATTAATGGATGACCCCTTATCTGTGAACTTACGTTGAATTCACGATGCACTTAATTTTAAAGATTCATGGCGTGCGCCCGGTGTGAATTTAATGTGCATTACGAATGTAATTTGGAAACTCACAGTGGATTCACTATTAATTAATTTTTAAAGATTCACGGCGTGCGCCCTATGTGAATTAAATGTGCATTACAAATGTTATCTGTGAACTCACGGTGAATTCACGATGCATTCAATTTTGAAGATTCACGGCGTGCGCCCGGTAGGAGTTTAATGTGCATTCAGGAATGTAATTTGGAAACTCACAGTGGATTCACAATGCATTCATTTTTAAAGATTCAGGGCGTGCGCCCGGCATGAATTATATGTGTATTAAGAATATTATCTGGGAACTCACAGTGAATTCACGATGAATTCATTTTTAAAGATTCACGGCGTGCGCCCTATGTGAATTAAATGTGCATTACAAATGTTATCTGTGAACTCACGGTGAATTCACGATGCATTCAATTTTGAAGATTCACGGCGTGCGCCCGGTGTGAGTTTAATGTGCATTCACGAATGTTATCTGGGAATATTAATGAATTGTATTGTCATATTAATAAATTTCCGCTTGTAACGAACCGTAATGGATCATGAACGATGGTTCGCTTTAAGCGATGTTTGTTATTTGCGAAAAAATTAACTAACTAGGACTAGGTTCGTAGATACTATTTGAGTTGGTTCGTTTTAACCGAAAGTTCGCTATACCTACCATGATTGTTAGACTGAAGCCACCACCCCGCCATGCTCCTATAGGAGCAGTGTATATATACACAGCGTTCTCGTAAATAATAGTAAATAAATAATACCTTTAAGGTAATACCTACCAAATCTACCTTACTAAACTTGGTAAAAATATATTTACAACCCCCTTAGTTAACTTAAATGATAGAAAAAGTAATTGTAGCTTACCTACGCTTTATTTAACACACTCACTACTCACACTCACTGCTCTTAAACCCAGGGTTGCCAACTGTAGTAAATAACAAAACCGTACCGGCGGCTAAAAAATGACCGTACTTTTCAAAACAGGACCGTACTTTCGCATTTTCACATATGACGTCAGAAAAACAAGCATAATTTTTAAAATATTTAATTTTGTAAAATTTGTTCACAAAACCATAAATAATATTTATTAAATATATAGATAAAATAAAAAATGTATTGAATGTATGAATTATAATTCATAATTATCATAATTCATAATCATCATTATCTGATAACTCTGCTTCATCAGATTTTGGGTATAATTTTGACTTGGTCATTCTACCAAGCATATCCTTTGTAACTTTAAAATTAATGCAATTCGTCTTCGAAATATATTCCCGACTTAGTAATAATCCGTTTAGAGTACCGGTGATTAAACGATTTCTTGATTTGGTTTTAATTGCATTGGTAATGCTAAAAATACGCTCACAAGATGCATTTGAGTGAGGCAATGATAAAATGTTTAATACAAATTCCGATAAATGTTTAAATTTAAATTCACCCATTTCTGTTTGAAATTTATATAGCTTAGCCCAAAAAACATCAATCTCATCATTTGTATCAAAAGTTTTATTAGGAAAAATATAATTAGGTAAAGAACGCCATTCGTCATCAATAAGTTGTCGAGTATCTTTTTCGAAAAAAATGTTTAATTCATTTAAAATTTCGCTTAAAGAAGGATAACTTTTTCTTACATTAAAAGAAATAGCATTTTTTGGTAAAAAAATATGTAATTTAGATAAAATGGGATCATTAAAATCAAATCGCGATTTAATTTCTTTGCAAAGAATTTTAAGAAATGATCTACAATTTTCGTAAAAATATGAAACTAAATCGCGATTATTTTGAATCTCAGCTTTTTTCAGATGATTTAATACTTCAACACCTAAATATAAGTTAGAATTTGGTAAAAATTGAGTTTCGTTTTCAGGGTTAATTTGAGATAGATCCGTTTGCCTAATGTATGAATTATTCATATAATATTGTAGTATTTCGGTATATTTTTCTTTAACTGCAGAAAATAGATTTGGTACTATAACCTTATCTGATTGAAAGTATTGGTTTAATGTATTAATTTTTGGCAATATAAAATTTAAAAAAAGAAAATACATTTTAATAAAAGGATCATTTAGACTTGAATGAATTTGTTCTGCAGCTAAAAGTCGCTCTTCCAAGTATTTTTTGTTGAAGAATAGTTGTAATGCTGGCCATTGTTCCAGAATTCTAGTGACTACTTGCCCCAATGAGAGCCACCGCGTCTGCGAGGGATGCAATATTTTATGAATTTCCACTTCAGCAAACTTCTGAAACTCTTTGTACTCAAACTGCCTTTTAGAGCTTGCCTAAAAATATTTAAATAAATAAATTTTTATTATTTCTTATAAACAACCTAATTAGGTATATATACCTACATTAAAAAATGTATACACATTACGCGCCAAATCCTCGCACGTTCTTGGCAAATTTTTACATGCCTGACTGCAGCATATGTGTAAAGAGTGACATATACATTTAAAAATTACTATTCCTGGGCACTGCTCTCTAAATCTAGAAGCAACAGAGTTGTATCGACCCATCATCATGTTGCATCCATCAGATGCAAAGCCAACAATATTGCATAAAGGAACCTTTCTCTGTACAAAGGTATTTATAACTAAATTGTACAAATGTTCTGCAGTGCCTTGACCTCTAGAGTCTTTATTTTCCTCAAACGTGGGGATATATTCCCACAGAGATGTACAAACTCTGTTTTCATTTGGATCAAAATATTTCACAACAATACATGCTGTTTTAGTCACAGCAATGTCTGTTGACTCATCTATTAAAACACTAAACTTCCTTTGTTTTAAGATATTTGTAAGATTATCTTTATAGCTATCACCAATAACATTTGTTATAATATTTTTGGTCTTTGTTCTTTTAAGAGCTAATTTAATAGCAATTTTTGAGTCTGGAAACATCTTTTGAAGTAAAGGTGTTAGGTGGTCCATTACACGGAAAGAAATGTTGTGTTCCGCAAAAAAAGCGCTAAGCATTATTTCGGCCTCTTTAACATTAACATCGTCAGTCGTTGAGTTTGAGGAACTAGCAAAATTGTACAAAGAGCTTGTACTTTGCTTTATGTTTGATAATTTTTTATGGTTGTTTGAAGTTAAGTGTTTCTTAACATTGCTTAACTCTGAAACAAACTCCTTGCTACAAAGAACACATTTAGCTTTATAATTATCTTCTACTGGTCGCAACCATGCTTGGTAATCTGGATTTTTAAGCCATTCCCGCCGAAATTTCTATATCAAATCAACAAACGTTTATAAAATTAAAAAATATTTAGTCCAAACCTATTTACCTGTTTCTTATGTCCGGATTTCAACTTTTTGCTAGGACAAACCTTGCTAGTAGTACTATCATCACTATCACTGGACATGTTTCAATCGTTTTTTAATAACAAATTATAACTTTACTTCAGAAATAAACGAACGCTGGGAATACCGCGAAACAAGTTTAACACTAGCGGCAGTTATTAGAAACTGGGAAGAAAGAAGTTATAATTTACAGAACACTACTATATGTAGATTAAAATTTAGCACCATCTCTAGGGCATTTAATCATTAAATGCCCTAGAGATGGCGCTACAGTCAGACAAAATCATAATATTTTTAAATCGCTTTAATTAAATAAAATTATGGAAAATTTAATAGTTTCTGTTTTGTTATTTTTTCCTTAAAATACCGTACTTTTGGGGTACGGTCCTTAGGTTGGACCGTAAACCGTAATTTAAATCAAAATACCGTAAAAGTACGGTCAGGACCGTACCATTGGCAACCCTGCTTAAACCTGTTAAATCCCAAATGACGCCGTTCTGGTGCGAGAGACGTTCTGTGATTGGTCCTCGAATCTTTTTAATCTCAAACCAAAATGAAATCTGCGCAGTTTGACAGCGTATAGGTTTGAGAGTTTCGCGCGCTCGATTTGAATGTGTCGCGGGTAAAAACTCGTAATTGTTAAACCTCAACACCACGAAAAGAGTCTCTAAACAAAACGAAGGTGAATTTAAGTGAGTTTACATCAGTGTATTAATCTAATTTGCCAATGTATTGTTTATCTGTATATTTAAATTATAGACATATTAGAGTTCATACGTCCTTATGATTTAAATGACGTGGTTGGCTTTAAAAGCAAAACTTGATGCAAATTTATAATTATTTAAAAATTTGAATAACTATATAAATTAAATATTTAATTATATTATATAATATAAATATAATGAAAGACAGATATATATAGGAAGTAAATAAATATTTATGAAGCATATAAGTAACTGAAAAAATATTAAAATAGCTGTAGGTACAATTGTACCTTAAGATATCGAAATAATAAAAATAACATTTTATAACCGTTTTCAACTTAACGTTTATTAAAAAAGACAATACATTGTGTAAACATAATATGATTAAGCAATATTTCCGCAAACGTGTATGGGACATATAATTGAACTTCTTATATTAACATCCTAAAAATAACATCATATAAACATGAATTGGGAAATGTTGCATCTGCCAATGTTCATGCGACATACAATTATACATGACATATTAATGTTTTAAAAACAACATCAAATGAACAAGAGACATGGAATGTTTTGTTGGCAAACGTTTCTAGGACTTCACTGTGATTGAACCAGATTGATGTAATTTGCTGGACATCGAAATTACGTTACTATAAAAATTAGAGCAAACGTTAAGTTGTGACACTCTGTATTAACGTTGGCCTACGTTAACTTAACATTCTTTGCTTAGTGGGAACTCTATAAAGAGGTTACCAGGAACAGGAAACTAACTCGGACGGAGATATTCAGAAATACACCAACAAGTACAGGTTCTAGCAGCGTACTAACACTTCTATAGAGGTATACCCCCATTCATGAATCCCAATTGAATGGGGTTATTACTAAAGCCCCGGTTGAGAAGGATTCCGGATTGTTCTTAGTTTTGGGTCAGTTCAATGTCCTCCAAAAACCAACTTTTACCCTCCTTGTCCCACTATCTAGCCTAAACTGGGCGTATGGCCCGACCCGGCGACAAAAATCCGGGAGTGGCCTTAACCATATCGGTATCGATCGACACTGTCATCCACGACCTCCTAGGGTAGATCTACCAGCCGGCGTAAAAACTTCGGATCCAACAAACACAGGTAATGCTGTGCAGTGGCGGGATACGTAGGAGAACGGAAAGGGGGTAAAATAACCCTGGGAGATTAGTGTAAGGTAATATCGATGGGGCCTTCCATACGTTCCCATACTCATACTGAAATAGCATTGGCAAATATCGCCTAGTAAGAAAACAATATCCCTAAAATAGTTCCCATCTTTATGAAATTAATAGGAGTTGAGAAATGCGAATATTCGTATTTTGCAATTCGCATGTCTACGCTAAAGAAGTATCGGGTTTTCGCAACGCGCGCGCCATCTGGTGGACTTCAAAAGCATTTAGTGAATTTAAGAATTGTCAACAATACATTTAAAGCATAAGAACTGTATCTACATCATTTTTAAATAATAGGTAGTCTTCACAAAAGAGAGAAATTCAGAAGTCTTACTCGACAAATTTTGTTCAATTGCACAGCTAAATCGCGCACGTTATTTGTGTTTTACGTTGCAAGGAAAAAACAAAAAAAAATGGTTTAGTAGGTACTCGATTTCGATTGATTATTCTTTATATCATTGATTAAGAAACTCAACGCTTAAATGCTTACATGATGAATTATTGTGTTTTTAATTGTAAATAAAATTCAAACACTAAATCGCTGCATTTTCATGTTTTGCCAAAGGATCCAATTCGGTAAGTACATTTGTTGGTGCAGAATTAACTAATGATAACTTTACCTAATATAATTTATATTTAACTTAAGTTTGGACATTTTTAAGAGTGAGTATGAGTATGAGTATAAGAGACGTATAACCAGCCCCATTTCCTCTTGACTCTCGAACCCCGTACAGGCCTATGTTTACTTACGCCGATTTTTGTTCTTCCCCAACAACTGCACGGCTTCACCCGTGTTTGCTGGGTGCGAATGTCCATTGCGTTCCGTACTGTCCCCTATTTGGGGCTCGAGAGCGAGAGGCGAATAGTTATAATAGCCGTTCCCGGGTTCGCGGAGCCTATGCTATACGCTCAGTGGGGTATGGATGAGGGACGGGAGGGAGTTGGTTTTTGGGGGACAATTAAACCGACTTAAAACTAAGTATACTCGTATACGCGGAATCCCCCTAGACCAGTCTGTTAGTATTACTCCAAACATTTGGGATTACTATTTGGAGTTGGGGAGTTGTTATTACGCTGCAGGGGTGTAGTTTCCTAGTCGAGGTCTTCGTCTTGTTCATTATTGTCATTGTCCGTGTCGGATAGTTCCTGAACTTGGTAAAGTGTGTCGGTTGTTTTTTTTATTTTATTTTTATTGTTGCTTAGTTGCTCCCAACTGGTCTTGTTAATTTGTGAAAAGTGCATGTTTTGTGCTAACTTGTCATGAAATGTGAAGCATGGTCTACCGACTTTTTTGTCTTTAAGATCTAGTTTAAGGGTGGCTTATAGTATGTTGTTGCGTTGTCTACGAGTGACGTGGACCCAGTATTTTAATTGGGCTACTATTAGATACCCTTTTGGTAATGGTTTTTCCCATTAGCAGGTCGCGGGGATGTTGTAGATGGTAGTCGGGTAAGTCTGTCGTTAGTAGTGTAATGATCTTCCGTTCAAGTTTGCGTATTTTTGTCTGTTTGCTTTAGTTAGCGCGCAGGTGTGCCGCTGGTACGATAATCGGCACACATGATAAACTCCCTCGCAAAGAAATAAGTGTTTACAGATTCCATGGATATTGATTAGAGTGCTTTTTTATGTTTTCTTAGATTATGTGTTATGTCTTAAGTGTCAAGTTTATTTGGTCTCGGTTTGTTATTCTTGAATTGTTTTGTTGACAGCTTTATTGCCCTGTTCAACTTTGGTGTGTGTCCGCGATCGGCTGTTTGGTTTTTTCTTGGAAATTGACTTTTTATTTTATTTGTTGCCGATGATTATTGTTTTTTTGTAGGGATTAGGCAATGTGCCTTGTTTAGTTTAATATTTTTAACAAATTTTTTATTTTCTAAAAATTCGATAATATTTTCAACCCTGCTTCTTTCACTTTTTTTATGATTAAATTATAATAATTATTGTAACATAATTATTACAATTATTGTAACTTAATTTTCCGAAAATTCGGTAATTTTATTTACCCAATTCGGTAATTTCAACTTTTACATCTGTCAACACTGCTTTTCAAACACAACCCTTGTTTATGTTATATTTTTGTCTTCTTGCTTGTTTGGTTTATTTATTTATTTATCTTACGCCTTTTTCGATGGTTGTTTATGCTTTGTCTGCTATGAGAAAATGAGGATGTTTATTTAAACTTACGGAAATGTTCTTATTCTTTTTTTAATTTTAGTTTTTGAGACAATAAAAAGAATTCTTAGTATTTTCTTTTTGCAACATTGTGAAATGCTTATATAAACATTGTGAAATGCTTTTATAAACATTTAGCGAATATACGGTAAGACATGCAATTGGAAAAATAACTTAGCTTGATTATTAGGTGCTGGGATTGATCCATTTCGCATGCCCCGCAAATGCTTTTATAAACATTTAGCGAATATACGGTAAGACATGCAATTGGAAAAATAACTTAGCTTGATGATTAGGTGCTGGGATTGATCCATTTCTCATGCCCCGCACCTGTGGTAGCCCAGTAAATTTCATTGGAACTGATCGTCTCACTCACACCTTTTAACCAGGTCCAACACTTGAGAATTTAATCCAGGGGGAGGTACCACACACAATTTGCACTCTTTTGCACTTGAAACAGTTATCACGTTTAGAATCGATTGATTTTTTATTATTTTACGGCGTTAACCAGTTATCACGTTACTATAGTATACGTATACGTTTGTATCGTATACGCTGCTTAGGAGAGATCTCTTTGAGCATATGCTTACACTTCAAGCGTAATTAGTAAAAAATATAATTATAATTATAATTTTTGCACAAACATAACCTTAAAATCAACCATTTTTATATTTGAGTTCTCTAAAAAACGCCGACAACTGCATTTTAAACAACAAAATATACCTACGAATTCATGGCAACATAATATATATCCCAGGCAGCATCCAATTCAGAAAGATTTCTGTACGAAGTCTGTTGAAAAACATCTTACCGAGGTCACAATATGACATCTTAGAGAAATCATTTTTAGGAGCTCAAGATTAAGAGTTCTTGATGAATTCATAAATGAGAAGTCAATTTTTTAACATCTTAAAGTATCTTTTTTTCTGACCTCTTATTGAAATCAAAATTAGAAGCTACTAAGACTTCAGTTATATGATATCTTACAGTATTCTCTTTTCCTACTTCTTACTGAAATCATATTATTAACTCTTTAAGACGTCATGACGTTGCAACATGGAGACGTCACATTTATGACATTTTAATGCGATTACTTTCTTCTCACCGCTGTAACTGCTTGTGTTTGATATAAGAAGCGGCGAAGTAGAATTTAGAGCGTGCTCCATACCAAACGGTCTTAGACCTAGGTAAACGCGGCTACCCGATACTGACGAGCTCCAAAAGAGCAAAACAGGCCGTCTATCGGTGCCGGTAAAGAGCACGCTTGAATTTAAACAAAAGTGAGACGAAGTAATCGCGATTCCAAAAATAAGCAAATAATAATAAAATCAATTTAACAAATTCGTTTGTTTTATGGTAATTAAACTTTACATGTGAAAATAAGCAACGATCCAGTATGTAATTTTTTTATCAGTACCCTAGTAGTACTTCTATATCCAAAACGGGAAATTCTAAAGAAGTATTTTTATAAGTTTATACAGTAGGACTCTTTAAAATGCTTAATTGCGAAGTCAAAGAAAAGAGTTCCTCAAGAGTTCTTTTTTGAGAAGTCTTGATTACTAACTTCTTAAAAACTTCTTTCTGATGTTGTTTTTGACGTCCAAATCATAAAATAGAGCTTCCCTGCTTAAAATACCCCATGGGATAGAGACCTATACAAAATAATCTATCGGGCGCTACCGGATTCAATATGTGCATTTGTCCATGGTTTTTTCCGGATACAGCCCGATAGAAAATGTATAGGAAATTACCTATAGGCACACCATAACTTTTACATTTTCCCTATTGAGACAGATAGCAAATAACTCAATGAAGGATATTTAGGGATATCCCTATAGAGCAACCATAAAACATTTGACAAAATTTTATTAAAACCTATGGGGTCCTATAGGGGAAAAACTAATTTCTACATTTATGTGTATTTTCCCCATTGAAACCGATAGCAAATAAATCAACGGTGGATATCCCTATAGAACAACCATAAATCTCAATTATGGGTCCTATACAAACCGATACACCCTATAGAAACACCATACATCCCGATACAAATATCTATCGGTTTGAACAGGGTCTCTATGGGCAGGGCCTATTTTTGACTTAGTGGGGCCCCAAGGCCCATGCAAAACTTCGCCCCCCATATCAATACCCTATATAACTTTTCAATAAGAATGTTTCTACTTACCTTTGACACCTTCAGGTTTATGATAAAAAAATTTAATTTTTAATTAATCAATTAGATAATTGTTCTAATAATAAATCTAAATAAATAAATAAATATTTATTAAAAAAAACATACCTACATTATTAATTATTTAGTAGGTACAAACAACTAAAAATATATTTAAACGATACTTAAACAAAATTTCTAACTGAAATTAATAACACAACAAAAAAATAAAAAAAACTCAGCTTCTAAGGAACAGCGAACAAAATAAATAATAATTAATAAAAATAAACAACTAATTAATTTTTTTTTACGTATTTTCATTTCCGAAAACTTTTCTAATTTATCTAGAATATCGCTTTCTACGTTTAGAATAGCCAACGATGAAACATTTTTTCGTTTAATGAGTTTCTTAGATAGGTTTTTACCCGTTTTAACGTAGAAAATGATCTCTCTCCAGATGCGTTACTAATAGGAATAGTTAAATATATACGGAACAATACCTTAACGTTAGAGAAGGTTGACAAAATATTGTTATCAATTAAAAATTTTAACATTTCCTGGGGGTCTTTAGAGGAAATATCATTTGATTTACAAAGTGCTTTAAATTGTATAATTTTATCCACTAAATCTTCAGTAGCATCCACATCCATATTGTAATATTTTTTATATTTTTTATACTTACATTAAATCTTTAATTTGAGGGTTCAACAAAAATTTCATTTACACAATCATACGCTTGAATTCTCATTTTTAATTCAAAAATCAATTTGTCACATATAGGAAAAAAACTATTTATTTTAAAGTTTTCAGCACCGCTTAAAGTAATGTCTTGTGCAGGGCCTTCATCAAAGAACTTGTTCCTCTTACGAACTCTTGAAATTTCATCCTTATAAACATTATTATTTGGCTGAATTTGTTTGGATTCCTCTTCAATTTTATCAAACTGTTCTCTAAAACTCTCGACAAATTCGATCAATCCGCTATAAAGTGTACAAGCCGCAGTTAGATTGGCTTGATTATTTTGTAGAGATTTACTTGTGGAGTTTATTCTGTCTAGGATTCTTTTCCAAATTGAGGTCATCAAAGCAAATTCAAATGTATTCATTTTGTTAAGTAAATCTCCAGCTTCTGTTCTGGTAGAGTTTTTTTGGTTTGCATCTTCATTTAGCTCTACTAACGCTGTTTTTATTTCACTAAAACCAAACGCAATAGATTTCATAGCATCAGCTCGTGCTGACCATCTTGTATCACATATTTTCTTAACCAATGGTAATTTAGTTTTTAAAAATAGTTATGGCTTTATTTTAAATTTAAATTGAAATGGTTTATAATTTTTTTCAAGGGCTTTTTACGGGCCCAATTTTCCTCCGGGCCCAAGGCCCGGGCCTTATGGGCCTTTAGGTAAAATAGGCCCTGTCTATGGGGTATTTTAAGCAGGGTTATGCAGACTTAATTAAGACGTCATAATGCTGTCTGGGATTATATAATAATTATATATTGTATAATTGTATATTATAATACATAATATAATGGTATTTTAACGTTGAGTGAAGTCTTTAAAGAATTCTTAATCAACGCTTTTAATAATGCTAAATGCTGTTTAAATTTAGACGACTTATTTGTTTGACGATTTTTACTGAATTGAAATGTTTACACTTTTCACGATAATCATTACTAAAATGTGTATTTATTGTATCTAATAGATACAAATTATGTTTACAGGGACTGTATAAAATTTATTTCTTCATTCGGATTATTGGAAAACCGATAAAAACTAAACCCAGGATTTTCTCTCGAAATACACCCAACAACAAAATAAATCGTGCCACGGTTTTTTTTTTTTGGTATTTTTTAACATTTTCTGGCTTTATTCTTAAAAACACTCGTTTGTAACACACGCGTTTGACAGCTGATTAACAAAAGTTGTACTTTTGTTACGATGATAACAGCCGAGTGGTGGCGCTACTAGCGATACTTCTTTAGCGTATATGAAACCGACTTACTATAGTAAGCGTTGAGGTTGTTTTATGGTCTCAAATTTTTACTTCCCCCAACAAGATCAATCATAAAAGAAAATATTTTAGAGGAACAATTATTATTTGCGAGAACCAGGAACCCGGACAGAAAACCGGATCGGAACCGGTATTTATTTGTGGACCGGAACCGTAACCGAACCCATATTATTTTTAAACGTAACGCTAGAGACCCAACCAGAAGCCTTTAAATTCAAAATCGGTTTTTTCTTAATTTATTTTTGCATTAATTTAAAAATATATACTTTGTTAAAAAAATCTATAAAATTAGATTTTGCAAAAAAATATTTGAGAACTGCGCGTCAAAATTAGGTATTATAAAATAATATATATTATTTTATAATACCTAATTTTGACGCGCAGTTCTCAAATATATTATTTTTGGATAACTTGTTTCAAATATGAATTTTCCAGTTTCACCAGATCAGAAGAAAAAGATAAAGGTAGACAGATGTTCAAGAATAAAAGTAAAGAGAAAGAGAATGAAGAGCCTAAAATTTAAGAACCTGATTTGAAAAAAAAAGAAGAGACAAAGTAATTTAATTAAATGTCAAAAAAAATTTACAAAAAAAGTTGGTAGGTACTTATTTTATCCTCATAACAAAATGTGAACAAAATTAAAAAATATCGAATAATATAATTTTCCAATTTTATATAAAAATGACCCAGGGGTGACCGCGGATATTTTAAACATTTCGTTTACCCCTGTATATTAGCTGAAGGCGTCTATTATATTGCAGCTGTCTATTTTTACTACTCTTTGGCTGTACTGTGTATACGACCTTTTGCATACAGCAGACCTGATTAAAACTTACACAATACCATTTAATAAACAATCATTACCAAACACTCTACTATCTTAATCTTGAAAAGAATGCATAGTCTGTATTTATAAATACCAATAGAGATACACTCACAGAAGCATTGATAAAATTCCTTAAAAACTTTGAGATAAGCGAAAATATCAAGAATTTGTTTGGCCGACTATTCCCCACTCCTATCAAGTACGCAGTATGGCGCCCCATCCGTGGCAGTCATGTTTTGGTTTTCTTGTGTGAATGTTTACGTGCTATTCGTGTAATTATAGCTAAAATATAAGTTTTTACAGTGCAATAATTGTATTACCAACAAAATATTATGTGTGACAGTGTTATACTATTGGAATTATAAGGATTACGTCTACTCAGTATGTGCATTTGACAGATAGCTTGCGTCCCTGAATTTCTCGTCATTTGTAGAAAGTACGTAGGTATTTTAAATTGACTTTTTTTAATTTTTATGTTTTTATTGAGTGTATTTTTGTATACAATTATTGTTATCTCACATATGATTTCTGGCTTATCTGTAAATCTTAGTCAAGAGTGTCACACCCAAGATCAAAACATAATAGGCCCTTGCTACTTGTTGACAAGTATAACCACATATACAACGCCTAAAGATGAAATTTGAGAAGATACATAGGTTTAAGTGGTACTTTAGTTCATATTTTTAGTTTTTGTGTCAACATAAGAAACGCTAAAGAATATACAGGGGCTTAACTTAAATCTTTTAAACACAAAAAACTGTTAAAGAAAAAACAGGTATTTTTTAAAGAACATTAAATTTTTATCAAATTTTAAAACTTTATTTACAAAAAAAAACATTGTTACTAATGGTAATGTTTTGCAAAAGATTTGTAGGTACCTACCTGTTTAAATTTAAAGAACAATTTGCATTGTTTTTATATCCTTGAATTTAAGATTACTGGATACATGAGAAAAAAACAAGTGAATCAGTATGCTTCCGTGAATTTTTTTAAAATAAATTTTATACAATAGGCACAACTTTGTAATGTGCTTTGTAAATGACATGGCAACACCAAACATTATGCTTTTATAAAGATTAAGGTATTAAAAAATAAGTTATTAATAGGGAGCTATCTCTCAAGGATGAATTTAAATTATAAAACTAGTTTTCATCAAATTTTTAGTAATTTTATTCCTAGTTACAGGTAGAACTGCTTTTGTTATCAAGTTTTTTTATTAAAATTAAATTGAAAAGGCAGCCACTGATAAATTCAAAAAAACAATAAAACCTGTGTGGTCAATTTTAGCTGACTGCTAACTAATGTCAAGCGGTTTTAACCTCACTTTTTCCCAACTTAATATTTTAATTAAATGATTGTCTATAAAAGTTTATAAACGAGTTGCATACTATACTTTATCTACTACTCATATTGCATAATATTGTTTTTTTTTCCGTGAATAATGATAAACATTATAAATTCCCTGCCTAACAACGGGAATAATGAACTCATTATTCACGTTGTAAGGCATCAGTGATTTGCCAATCTTAATATTTACTGTGATTTGAACCAATCGGGTTTTAAATTGGGAAAGGCGACTATAATAACATTTAAAATTGGTTAAAAGTGAGGTTAACCATTTGAAAGATTTGACCTATACAGGGTGTTATTTAAGTACGTGGCCAAACTTTAGTGGACGATTCTTTGATCTACTACTCATATTGCATAATATTGTTTTTTTTCCGTGAATAATGATAAACATTATAAATTCCCTGCCTAACAACGGGAATAATGAACTCATTATTCACGTTGTAAGGCATCAGTGATTTGCCAATCTTAATATTTACTGTGATTTGAACCAATCGGGTTTTAAATTGGGAAAGGCGACTATAATAACATTTAAAATTGGTTAAAAGTGAGGTTAACCATTTGAAAGATTTGACCTATACAGGGTGTTATTTAAGTACGTGGCCAAACTTTAGTGGACGATTCTTTGAGTGATTCTAAGACGAAAAGTTCATATAAACATAGGTCCGTAAATGCTCTGTTTTCAGCTTATAAAAATCATTTTTTCCCAAATATCTCAATAATCCTTCAGGGCCATTCCACGCGTAACGGATAGGACAGTTGCCGTATTTTTATTTACAAAATAATATTGTTCTATTATATTACCAATGTCAAATTTTTATAAATAATTCTAAACTAAAGCTGTTTAACAAGGTTTTTATTTGTAAAAATTAGGTATCGTGGTTGACTGTTTAATTCCTTAAAAACTAATATTTTAAAGCGTAACGGACGGGACTTTGTAATAGTCCCGCCCGTTACGCTTTAAATTATTAATTTTTAAGGAACTAAACAGTCAATCACGATACCTAATTTTGCCAAATAAAAACCTTGTTAAACAGCTTTTGTTTAGAACTATTTATAAAAATTTGACATTGGTAATATAATAGAACAATATTATTTTGTAAATAAAAACACGGCAACTGTCCTATCCGTTAAGCGTGGAATGGCCTTTCAGCCGATTTTGTTGAAATTTAATAGTGTTAAATAACACCCTGTATAATTATTTTTGAAAATCATTTAATTATCTACTTATTGGAGTAGATAAAGTATAGTATTACACTCGAGTTTATGCGCATTATTTACTCGAATGATTAAACTTTAAAAGGCTGGAGTTTTAATAAAAAAGTTGTATTTGAAATACCTCGTAAAATACCCTCGGAAATACCTATTTAAATTATTTTTATTAAATTAATTTAAGTAATTATCTCGGTAATTATATTAATTTTAAGGTTAACCAAAAACAATAATTGTAATAATTATTATGGAGCAGGCAATTATAATTGCCAAGTTTTTAAACTTAAATGCCTAATAATTCAAAAAACACTTTTTTTCATTCTATAGTAGGGTAAAGTGGGGGAATGGCGTCCACCTAAGGAAAATTAACCATAAAATAATTTCGAACCAATATTTCTACTTTTTGAAAATTGGAATAGAAATACTAAAGTCTAAAGATTATTTATGCATCAATTTAGAAACACAACTCGAATAGTTTTTCAAAAAAAAAATTCTTAGCAAAGTGCTTTTGGTCGTCATTTCCCACGTAACGGGGTAATTACGACCAAGTGCTGGGTAATCGCAACCAGGTATATATACTTATATATATTTGACTTGTGTTGCTATAAAAAATTTGACTTATGTTGCTATAAAAAATTATTGAATTCATAACCGAGTTCATAACAAACTAAAATTAACAGGTATATATTCTATAATAATAACAAAACAAAAGGAAATATTAAATTAAATATTCTCATAATATGTAGTTATGATAAATATTTTATAATTCTAAACGACGACGTTTAGAGGCCTTTTTGACACAAAAGTCGCATGTACAGTTTTTTGCAGAATCGAGACCTGTGCATTCTTTGTGACCCCAATGTCCACATACAGTGCATCGAAACCAAAGATCATCTTTGCCGTATTCTTCAATTATAGAGCACAGGTTTGATTTTGAATTAGAATCGCTTAAGTCGTCATCACTTTCATCATCACAGATATTTTTGCTGTTAATGTGATTGATAAAGATTCACAGTCGGATAAGTATAGTAACATTTTCTTTTAAAGGTTGAAGATGTTTTTGATTTCTGTCCTTTTTTTAATTTTAGCTGTTTTTTGTTGTCTTTTTCAATGAGCATTATTTTTATTGTAAATATTTCGGAATGTTGTTTGCGAGATAAATTATTCTTTGTTGAATTTTTAGCAGTGGTCTCGACTGGAATTCGTGAAAAAAACTAAATGAAAACTCATTTGTATTGCTTTTTAAAAGCCTGGGTTGTTCATTTAAAGTGCGAGGTTGCTCACTTAAAGGCCCATGTTGCTCATTTGAAAGCCCAGGTAGTTCATTTGAAGGTCCGGGTTGCTCATTTCCATCTCTGGTGGCACATCATAATTCACATCATTATTTTCATAATTTAAATTCCCGTTAAAATCATTATTGTTGTGATTTTGGTCTTCATCAATATTATTTTCGTCTTCATTATAAGGCTTTGCAGTTTTTCGAAAAACAAATTATTTTCTTCCCTGTTGAATGCAGTTATCCTATTGAGACTTGTAGCAATTGTTGGGTTTCTTCTCATGAAATCATATAACCAGTCCTTTCCCGCCAGTTGAGTATTTTTATTAAAATTGTTTTATTTTTTTCGGCATATTCGTAGACGAATTTTCGAAGTTCCTTTACTGTTAATCCATAAGAAAGTTTGGGACAATAATTTTAGGTTCCTGTTCACGTGAAAAAATGGTTGGACAGCCCATTCTTGGACCATCTATTGCAGCTCCCGCCTTTCTTATTCTTGTTTGCATATAGAATTTTTCCTCCATCCTCAATGAACGTCAAGGCTTCCCTTAAATCTCCCGCACTCCACTGCGCCTTTTCCGTAATTTCTTGGCATTTCTCTAAAAATATTAATTAAATTACAAGTAAATAAATTTACATTAGGGTAATCACGACCACCAGTGAATAAAATGTCATAAGGGTAATCACGACCAGTGGTCGTCATTTCCCAACAAGTTTGATCGCAATTGCCCGAAGTTTCAAAAAATTTAGGTTTGAGATAGGGATAGAACGATACCGATATTGATATCGGTATATCGGCATATCGGCAATTGTTTCCGATTATCGGTATCGTATCGTATCGGCAAAAAAAAATTGCGCTTTTCACTCTTCAGTGCATAAATGAAATACTTTATTAAACAAAATAAAAAAATTTATTCTAAAGGTAACATTTTTACTAAAAAAGTAAAACAAATCCTAACACCACTTGCAACAAATATACCTAATGTAGCAGGTACTAAATACAGTATATCACAGGTCTGTGCAGTATATGTATACTTAATACTTAAAATTTAATTTCTTGATATTATGATGCAAAAACACCAACATTTCAGCCCTATCTGCATTTAGTCTATTTCTTTTAGGCTCGTAAATATTACCTGTTTTATTTAAATGTATCTATTCGTTTTAATACACACTGTATAAGGGGCTTCCCAGATACCCGAAATGTCACTCACTACCAATCACAAACGTTTCCTCGCAACGGAATTAAAACGGGACTTCCCCGATTTTTGCTTCGGTCGTGTATAAATAGATGGCATTATGTTTGCCGATACGATATATCGGTATATCGGCACGTAAATATCGGTATCGGCCGATATATCGTATCGGCAAAAAAAAAGTGATATCGTTCTATCCCTAGTTTGAGATTAGATAAAACATTGTACATAAATATCACCTTACTATAAAACTTTTGATGATCGGTATAATAACCAGCGGGTAATAATTGCCCGCTGGTCGTCATTCCCACACTTTACCCTACTCAGTGAGTACTTACTACTCACATACCGATAACCGCAGATAACGTAAAAACCTCTTTGAATTAATTTTTGTGTTCCCTTCCCACTAAAGCCTGTGGCGAGCGAAAGAAATTTAGAAACAGCCAATTAATTAATCTAATAGTACATAAGTACTCTTATGCTATTATGGTTTCACCCAAGGTCGCCCAAGGTATATTGTGTTTAGTGAACTTGCGCGTGATCGGGAACTTCAAAAGCATTGCTTGAATTTAAGAATTGTAAACAATACATGCGTGTGACAGCTAATTATCAACAGTTTTAATTTTGGTACGATGATAACAGCCGAGTGGTGGCGCTACTATCGATACTTCTTTAGCGTATGTACATACGCTATGTTTATATAATTCTGGCAGTTAAATGAAAAATGTCAAAGTATTTAAAATTAAGGGCTTAAACAGGAGTAACCATTTTATAGTTATTTACGTGTCAAATTAATCTTTACGCCGTAAAGTTTACGGGCGAGCTGGAAGTTTAATCCAGTGAGCCTAGTAAAGATTAATTGCAAAGCATGACACTTACAAACTTCTATTTTCACCTTTAGATAACGATTTTCAAATTTAATATTTTAATTAATATGTCAAATGTCATTTCATTTCATAAATTGCTTTTTTCTACGACCACTACGTAAAAGTCGCATCGTTGCTTAGAAAATGAATATTTTCATTGGCAAGGAAAAACTCGAATGTAAAATGACATTTCTGTGTAAAAAGTGACAGGTCTTTGAGAAAAAAATTTACAGCATCGTTTGACATTCAGACGTACAACAGCTCGATTTCTTCGAATTTTCGTGATTTCATTTCAATATCATTTAGAACACAATTGATTGTGTTTGTATAATACATTTTAATGTTTAGTGCCTTTATTAAAATTGAGAAGGTAAGTTTATTGATTTTAAGTAACTTAAAAATTAAAATAATAAGATAAAAGTAATTTTAACAGCTGCCAAACACATTTTTAGGTTAGTTTGTTTTGTAGTTGAAAATAATAGAAAATAAATGGATCGTAGAAAAAACATTGTGTTTTACTTGTGAACAAAGCATTCTTCCAGTTCGTGTTAATGCACACTCAGCCTAAGGGCCTCGTGAGCAACTTAAACACTCGCATGAAAAAGTCGCTTTTCAACACTTGTAAAACAAAAAACTATTCTACAAGTCTGTAAAACTTTACAGGTCTTTTATACAAGCCCGTAAAATATTACCTACAGGTCTGTTCCCATAATGTATCGTTTACTTGGATACAAAAACAACAAAATTAACCTATAAAATGTAATTTACTAATGGCCACTTGCACCGTTTTCTTTAACTGATCAGTTAAATAAACTGACAAGTTAAAAGGTAACAGAAGATTAGTGTCCAAAATCTTGCACCGTGATTTTTTTTACTATGGTTTAAAATTTAACTAGTGATCTAGGGAATTTGACTAAAAAATGGAAAAGATTGGTGCTAATAACTAACTTCACACCGAGCTTCACACTTATTTGTGACGCAAATATATTTTGACGTTAAGAGTTCGATTCTTTATAATCTGTGGTTCGATTCTTTATCATCTCTGCTTCGATTCTATTTCATGTACGACCGATTCAGTTGATGGTAAGAGATTAATATGGATACAGAACCTGAAAAAAAGGGGGCGCTCCTCAAGTTTTTCAGAAAATGAAAAAAATCATTTAATTAATATTGTGGATACAAGGGTATCATTGAACAAAGAGACAGATAGGGCTAAAATAATTAGAGCAGGAAATTAACAATAAAAAGGATTAAAAAGAAATGACTCTTTCGGATTTAAAAATTTTAGAAGAAAAAGAAAAACTTAATAGTGACTAAAAGTGACTATTTATTTTATTTTAATTTTAAATAAGTATAAATTAAATAAAACATCAAAAATATTATTCACATTAAATTTTATAAATTCGCAAAATAATCTTGTATTTATTTATTGATTTTGAAACATAATGCTATCTTGTGGATGAGTAACAACAGGGAACTCCAGTTCATGGCATTATTATCATCAGGCAATGGCGGCTCTGGTTTATTCATGTCTCTAGCAATATTATGTAGTAAAGCTGCAGCTGGAATAATGGAAAAAACTGTATCTATAGTTTTAATCTCAAGCCATATGCATATATTTCTTGTTCTTAGTAGTGACTTATTATAGAGTTGCTGACCTCTATATCTATAACCAGTGGCGTATTTAGGATTTAGCTCCGGGGGGGGTCCAAAAAAACTAACTAAATATGTATACATATTTAGTTAGTTTTTTTGGACCCCCCCCGGAGCTAAATCCTAAATACTATACTATGCTATGCTTTAATAACTAAAAAATCACAAATTAGGAACTCTTCTGATCCGATAAAATAGTAAATAAAATGAACTTTTTTTTTGGACCCCCCCCCGGAGCTAAATCCTAAATACTATACTATGCTATGCTTTAATAACTAAAAAATCACAAATTAGGAACTCTTCTGATCCGATAAAATAGTAAATAAAAGGAAATTTTTGTAATAAAAATAATAAAATATGTTCGCCCGGGGGGGGTCCGGACCCGGCGGACCCCCCCCTAAATACGCCACTGTCTATAACTATAGTTATTGGATTTGCTAAAGATGTTAATAAATAATATCTTTGGAAAAAAAGGATCTTGAATACCGATGACTAGTACTTTTAAGGTTATAAATCGTTAACGGTGGATTAAAGTAATTTAAACCACCTAAATTGGGGGTTTATTTTAACAGTAGTTTAGAGGTATTTAAACAAGGATTAATTTACGGTGCAAGCCAGTTATGAAAAATAAACCGGTGTTAAAAATTAAACCACTGTTAAACTTACGGTGCAAGTGGCCATAAGAAGGTGAAAATAAAATATTAAAAATAACAAAGTTGGTATACCTATTAACATACAAAACCAACATAATCGAACTTTACACATTAGTAGTTGTTCGGCCGGATAGCGAATATCCGGAAAGATTTGAAGAATACCGGGTAGATTAGCGAATGGCAGTTTTGGTATTAACCAAATGTTTAATTACTGGAAAATAAAAACAGATTTCAAAGATAACGCAATAGGAAATTTTTGATAGAATAGAAGACAAATTGTAAAATTATTTAAAAAAATATTTTTCCAGTGGCTTATTATATTTTTCTTTATAAGACCCTACGATATATCCGTCTGTACTTAGTCACATACAAAGTCATTTTTTTATAAAGCAATTGCTATTTTGTTATCTTATCTTTTAGTGTTTAAAAGTTACCTATTAAACAGAAACTACTTTTTTGTATTTTTTTTAACTTCCAAACAAAAACATCTAGAGCAAAGCATAAGAAGAAAGTATTATTTTTTAGTAAGGAATCATTTAATTTTTTTCAACCTTAATATTACAACTGTAGTTTATTACCATACAGAAAGATTAATTTTACACTACGCGTATTCATAGACCACTAGGACTACTCAGTTATACGCCTGAAAAAAAAAATGATAATGTTTTCAATAGATTTAAAGTAACTTATTAAAATTTTCACAATTATAATTAAAATTTTCACAATTATAATTAAAATTTTCACAATTATAATTATAAATATATTTTTTAATGTGTTCACAAATCAAATTATTTGCTGATTTTTAAAATACACAGACCAGTTAGTTTTTTTACTCGGTTGTTTATTCGCAATTATTACTGTTAGCATAGGTAAGATCACAATGTGTGGATTGTACATTTTTTTAGAAACTCATAACCTAACCTATAATGACACGTGATATATCAAATATGTCAAAATTTTATTTTACCGCGTGTCTACTGTCATTAGATGACCTATAGCCCCTCGAATTGTGTTGCCCTTCAAATTACCAAGTGCCTTTTTCCATTTCAGATATTTTGTTCGGTGCGTCGCAAGTTTTTCAAAACGATGAAGCGATAGTCGTGCGAAAAGATGAGCGGCGTCGTGGGAGCGACAATTGCAGGGCCGCAGCCCAACGTGGCCCGGCAAAAATCGTCCCTTTGCAGGGATGCCGTGCCTTCGGTGCACGGACGGTCCTGTGCCAATTTGCATCAAAGAACTAGACTAAGCAATCACCAAAGGAACCTCAGTTTGGATTTTAGGTGAGTAAATGTTTTTTAACCCGTACTGGTACTATCTTATTTTAGTAACGCTTATGATATAACCGGTTAAATTGACCGGAGCCCATAAATCCTATTTTTACTATACATTTTAACGAAAATGATGTTTTTATACTCGCGTGCGTAAAGAATTACTCCGCACGCAAATGCGTTAATACAGGAATAGGTTTATTAAATCATGAAGCCTTTACTAATAGTATTTTTACTTCAAAACAAAAAATATTGCTAAAATAATTTAATATAAAAATATAAGTACCAACATTCCGCACGCTTGTAGATTTTTTTTTTAAATTAAAAATAAAAACAGAAAGAAAATTGCGAGACTCCCTTGCTTGTAGCAAAAATATTGTTCCTAACACATGCGCAAACTAATTTGTCCGCACTTACTGCTTGCCTCAGGGCTGGATGCTCCCGTGTACGAGTTTTGGTTCGTCCCGCGCATGACGTCACTTGATGAGTAGTTGCCGTGAGAATACACGAATAATAGTAATATTATCAAAGAAAATAGAGAAATATCTGGACATAGTGCGTTTTTATTAAACTTAATATTGAAGAAAGTGTTATAATATGGATGATAGATGCTTTCAGTCCTTGATAACATTTAGGGCTGTAGTTTAAGCGTTGGTGTTTTAAATTAAACTTATAGTCACTGTCCAGAAAATATTTATAGGAAACAAAAGCGGTCTTAACGTTAATATTGTCTATTATTTTTGTGGTACTTAAACACTGTTTCCACAAATCAAACTTTCGGGAATCAATTAAATTTAATGTTTTTATTTAAAGGGTTTTTCTTGGACTGGTTGTCCGAATTGCATCCAAATATGCCACACCGCATGCATTTTAATAAATTTAATGCATTTTAATAAATGCAAATGGCACGACACAAACTAAAACACAAACAAAACAAGTTAACGCAACACAAAAACAATAATAAACAAACAGAACAGGTTAACACAACGCAATAACAATAATTTGAATACTGAAAAGTATACTTTATAATGCTAACCTTACCGAACACAAAAACAAGTTAAACAAAAAATAGAGCAAGTTAACATCCAACAGCATCGCAAAAACAAGAATTTTAGCAGCAGATAATTAAAAAGCACGTTAGAGATTTAAAAACACTAATCAAGTGACGTATTTAAGCCCCGCCCAACATGCGCACCATCCCATCTTAAGGTGTATGTATCTTGACTTGCCCGAACTCTGCTTTGCGTCGTTCGTGCAGTATCAGTAGCGTGCGGAAAAATATAACTGCGCACTTGTTTGGGAAGTAACTATTATGAATTGTCAATAAAATGCTTAGCAACCTATATTTATAATTTACGCTTGTCTCCCAAACCTAAAGCCCGCATTATAATATTATAGTCTGCATTTATTCTTGCACCAATCTTTTTTGTGTGAGTTTTATCGCGGACTCTAATACACTTTGCCAATGGACAAAAATATAAAATGTTATAAAATACCTATTATAAAGCAGAATTAAATAAATATTAAATTTACCTCTGACTACACGACATTATTATTATAGTTATTAAGTAACAGAATTTAGAATACGAAAAAACAATACACAGGTTTTTTCGTAATTTGATACATTTGATATGTTCGTACTGTATCAATATACTTTTTTTAATATTTAAAATAGGTAAATCTGTTGAATGCCTTAATTTTACTTTGACATTTATCATTTAATTGTTAGAATTAAAATAAACAATGCTAAAGATAACAGAAAATTTTAAACGACTATTTCCCTCGTCTTAATTTCCACCAATCAAAAACGCGCAATTTTGAATTACAAATGGTTTCTAGGTGAAAAAACTGTGTGACAGCACCTGTCAGCAGTTTATTCAAGTTTACCCGCGGCAAAACTTGACAGCTGTTGTCACCAAAAATTGCAATTTATATTTCAATTGTTAACTGTTACTCATGAAATAGTCTTGTCAAATACCATTCGGGCATCTAATTTTTCCTGTGAAAAAAATCGAAAAAACACAATTTTTTTTTTTTTTTTTTTTTCTTTGGCCGGCGGAGAAATTCTTTACGAACACTCGGTTCCTCTTGGGGCCCCGAGTAGTGTGGGACTCCGTCTATTGACGTATACCCACTAAAACTCCCCCGTTAGGTGGTTCAAAGCCCTGCACTGCGGTTTGCTTTCGCAATCCTATTGTGCCCTAAATGGTATTACTTCCATAGCTCTAGCTCCGTTGCTTCTATGAAGCGCAGTAGCCGAGGCAGTGGAAGCAATTTTAAAAGTTCTGGTGTGAGTTTAGACTCTCCCAGGTGTGTTCTTCTTAAGGTGTTGAATCCCTCACATTGACACATAATGTGAAGAGGTGTTTCCTCTTCTTCTTCGCATCCTCTAC
Organism: Brassicogethes aeneus; assembly: GCA_921294245.1. Lineage (NCBI taxonomy): Eukaryota > Metazoa > Arthropoda > Insecta > Coleoptera > Nitidulidae > Brassicogethes > Brassicogethes aeneus. Next base: position 16,229,319 of record OV121134.1, on the reverse strand, counting down.
ACAAGGGGTCATCTGTCATCCCCAAAAAAAAAACACAATGCTAAGTAATATTTTTTAACAAAATGCATTTGTGCAGGTGCAAAAATCCTCCTCTTCGACTCGGATTTTTGTTGCCACCAGCACGCATGCTTTTTGTTAAAATATTACTTAGCAACGTGTTTTTTCGATTCTTTTCGGAAAAATTAAATGCCCTTATGATATTACTGACGAAAAGAAATTAAAAACAAAACAGCATTTTGTTGAAATAATTAATTTGTGCTGCATAAATCCAAAATCCACTAAATTATTTGTTTTGCTTAATGTAGCCAATTGCAAATTTAGGGTCCCTAGAATTTGCCAACTAAACCCAAATTTTTGATGTCAAATAACGAATAAAACAAACGAACCAGCGCCTGTAGGAAATTTAATGTGTGGATTGGTACCTATACAAAAATTTAACAAATTGTCCCCCAGACTTGCATGCAACTGGCAATAAAAATCGAGCAGGACCGATATTTTAAAACGACAACAGAAGTATTGCACGTAAAATTGCAGACTTGAATCGAGATTAGACATAAGTTCGATATGTCCTAGATTTCTTTAACCCGTGGTCAAAATGCTGTTTTTCTTACGGGCTAAAGTTAAAATTGTAAAAAGTGAGGTTAAAAATGCTTGACAGTAAATGTCAAGCAGTGACAACTTTTGTAAAATAAAATATCAAATAAAATTGCCTTTAAATTTCTTGAGGAAGTTAAACAAAATATTGTTTGCTGCTATTGGTCATAAAAGGAGATTCGACTCTTGTAGCAGTTAATCAATTACTACAATTACCACTGCTTTTTTATTTTTATTTTCTGTCAAAAATACTCTATTTTTAAAAAAAGTTTACCATTATAAATAAATCCATATTTCATTACTTTCACACAATATATTTTGTTTGAATTGAGAATGTGGCAACAATGGACTGAGATGCAGTATCAATGCACATGACTGAACGACCCTCTCTAAAGCCGGGTCTACAATTGTCGCAGGGGTCCGACCGCAGAACATAAGCTTGCGCACAGCACCCCGCGATGTGGCGATGGAGCAAGGTTCTTTTGTCAGCTGGGTGCTTTGCGCAAGCTTATGTTCTGCGATCTGCGACAATTGTAGACCCGGCTTAATGCCAAGTCTGCCTAGACACCTGCGCCTGCCCTGCCACCAGTGTTGGTAAAAAAATTTTGTCAACTATGATTTTTTGACGAAAAAATGACCATATTATAAATAATTTTACGTAATTTTATATGTAGGTTTTTGTAATAGTTCAGTTATAAATTTTAAATAAATGCTAAATAAGCACTACAATTACTTTTGCACGGGGCACTGAAATGTTTGGAGCCGGCCCTGTTTACTACCACCGCTAAACTAAACAAACAGCAACATAGTATGTTAAACATAATATCTCCACCAGGGGCGTGCTGGCTATATCAGACCGGCCCGGGAAATTCAGAAAAATCGGCCAACTACACACGAAAAATGGGGGGTGAACAAAACCAAGTTAAAAAATTTATTAATATATTAATAATTAATAACATAAAGTATAAATTAAATTCTTGAAAAAAAAACAGGCAACAAACACAACCAGACAATATTTTACATAATGCTAAAACATATAGCATTGCACTTAAAATAAAAACTAATACAAATTATCATCGCTCAGGAAACTTATAAACAATATACAAGATTTTTTTACATAATACTTTTTTTTACAAAAAGTGCTATCAACTAATTGCATTGTTGCAATTTTATTCTTTGATTTTATTTCTTAGATCACTGAGATATCACTTTTGCAATAATGCAGTATGTTTTATTAATTTTAAGAATAAAAATGGCGTACTTTTTAATGATATTTATTGTTTAATTTTTTATTTAAATTTAAATTCAGTTTATTTTATTTAAATACAATTTTTTATTGAAACTTAAATTGATTAATGAATAGTATAGAAGAAAACCAATGAAAGTTTCTCGTGGCACAATAATTTTCTAATTTTACACCATTATAAAAGTCTTCACACGCTGTTTTATATTGCATTCCTAATATTAATTTATCAATAAAATATTTATCAAAATAAACATGTTTTGAATTTTTTATACCTTATAAAGTTTAATTTCCAATATTGCTTATAAAATTTAGTATTTATAAATAATCATTTATAATTTTATTAAACGTGTATGATTTTTGTATTCCTTATCGAAAGGTTATTAGCCACGGAAAGGAGGCAAAACGGTTCTTTTATCATAAAACATTTTGAATACTAATTCCAAACATACACAGCATATGTTTGCTTTTTTACAACGGAATATACAATTATGGAAACTTTTAGAAACCACTTAAAAATTAAAAGTAAAAGTTATTTATATGGTTTACATTGTTTAAATCTTTCTATTTTATTAATTAAGCGGTGAAAATAAAAGTTGTATACTTTATTCTCGGTCTGTATATGTAAATTATTATAACAGTTTGAAGGTTACAATGCCATATAACGAATACCAAACCCAAAACTACAAGTATTTGATTTCAACACTTGTGCCATGTGCAAAAGTTTTTTAAATGTACATTCTAAAATTAGAGCATTATTCGCACACTTACAAGTACTGAAAAAGTTCTTGAGAGTTTTTACTCATAGAATTAGTCTGTACATTTATATTAAATTTTCTGTATTATGTCATTAAATCTTCACAATAAGTAATAAAATTATAATAAAAGTAAATTCTATATAGATAACTAAATAATACGCAAATAGTGTATTGTATTGTATGATTTTATAAGGCTTTATTTTATGTTTGACTATTTTAATTGATTGTATGGGGTTTACCATTTTGTTATCTGCGATGATGATTTCAGTTGGCAAAATATTGATATTAAAGTTCATTCAGCAATAATACGCATGCACATTAATCTGTTTGTTTGGTTGTATTAATACATTTATCAATATTTAGGATGTAGGAAGGTATATGTCAAGGCAATTAAAAAGTAGTATTTTAAAATTCATCAATTTAGAACTGGGTTGGATTAATTTTATTCCAAAAATATATTTTATAATTTGTTGGTAGGTATGTGAAATAAGTGCTTTTTGGTGTAGATTTATTATTAGGTGTAAAGTTTTTTTAATAAATATTTATTAAAAAATCAATTTAATCCAATCATTGTATCAAATTTATAAATTGTGACGTTTATGCAAAATAAAAATAGAACTTAGCCATGTCTACAAACTACTTATTTACATTAATAAACTTAATTAAATCAAAAGAATATTAACATTGCATTTCGGGTTTAAAATGCAAACAGAAAAATATGAGTACCTACCTAATTTATTTAATTTTTATTTTAAGTTTAAAGCAGTAAACATAAAAAATATTTATAATTTTTATGTTTATATTTTTTAATAAAACCGGATGACGATAGCTTAACAATTTTAATTTTATGTTTTCTATTATTTATAAATTTTATAAATAATAGAAAACATAAAACTAAAACTTTTAAGCTAATAAGCTGCTTGTATTTTTTAAATTTATTATGTTATTTTAACAGCATGTAGGTAAAAAACAAATTGACAAAACATCCCTTCGAAGTTTAATTAAATTTTGAGGCCGGTCCTGGCTATTGTTGCCAAAAATTTCTTAATAAACTCGTACACACAATCCAATTGTGTGGATTGTGCTCGTATGTACATACCTATATGTATACATATTCATAAAAACAAATATGACAAATTTAACAATGCAAAATATCATCGTTGACAGTAGTCTAATTTTTTACTTAATAGAAAATTTTAAATTCATTCATGTGTGTGTTTTAATAAATCAAAACATTATTATAGTGGGAATAACCTACTGTACATTATTTTCACCCATAATATAACAAGTGGTATGATTATCATCGATGATATTTTCGAATTGAAACCGAGCTGCAGATTTCACGAGTCCGCAGGACGAGTGAAATGTGCTGCTTCGGTTTCAATGAGTAAATATCTTCGATTATTAATCATACCACGAGTTATATTTAGTGAGAAAATATAATGAATTTTAGGAATTAAAAAATTTGTCAGATTGACATTTAAAATTAAAATGTGCTTTAAAATATAAAAAGACTTTAATAAACCTTATTTATTCAAACTTACCTTAATTTCATTATCGTTTACACCAACCCATCGATCTTTTAGAGTTTATAATTCATTATTTTATTGATATATATCAAATACTGAATTTAAATGACAACAGATGTTAAATCAAAAAAAGTGTCAAAATTCTTAGTAACGTGTAAACAAGATGATAAAAATTATTGCCGCTGTGATAAAATACGTCACTATGGAATACTGGCATTTTATTGGTTCTAATATTAATGAATTGTATTGTCGCGAAAATAATATGACCTATGTGAAAACTTAACAAAATTCCATAATAAACTTCAACAAATAATGTTTCAAATAAGCCAAAGAAGTATCGCTAGTGGCGTCACCACGTGGCCGTCATCATAGTAACAAAAGTACAGCTTTTAATAAGCAATAGTTTTTTTCCATAATGGAGTATTTTTGATAGAAAAAAAATGAATAAAGTATTTCGGTACCGGGAATCGAACTCAAGCTTCCTGCGGGTTATAATTTAAATTACCCTATTATTACGGTTGTGTGGCTTGGGCGGGCTTAAGCCCAACTCCTTAATATTACCTTAATAATACGTAGAATATGTGGCAACAATGAATTGATATGCTCCATTAGCCCATCCCACAATAACGTCATAACCCTAGACGAAAATATTTTTTATTACATCCGGAAAATAGTGTGCATCAAATTTTAGAACATTAATAAGTCTGTCGGTTTTTCTGTCGTAACTTAGCGCCATTAACAGCTACAAAAAAACGAAGTATGTAAATATAGCAGTATAATTATTTTTCAAACCCACGCACGTGCACTACATTATCCCCCTCTACTCTACTACCCTGTATACCCTGTACCTTAAAAAATATATTTCTGAACATAAAAAGTTAGTCTTTTTGTGCTGAGATAAAAATTGGAAAGCCGATGCTTAGAGGAGGCTAACAATTGAGCGAAGCACAAAAAGAGACTTCTTGGCCGAATGGTATACAACATTTTCTTTGTTAAACTATACATAGAATATACAATTATAATAATAATTATTAAAACTAGAAAGTGAGGTTAAGTTGATTTGACAGAAGTTAAATTTTTTATTGGTACAAAGGGGATGTTGCGAATATTCGCATCCGCAAATGCGGAGCTTCCGCATAGATTTGGACATCTGCATCCGCATCCGCAATAATCAATGCGGATGTTCATGCGGATGCGAATGTTATACAAGGCTACAAGAAAGAAATTGGGCGGGGCCGGCGAATAGCGCGTGCCGTTCGTAGGGCGCACGTGATCATGACCAATGGGAGCATTTGTTGTGGTGCATCATTTGTTTCTTGTAAATAAATCATTACGGTTTACGGTTTAATTTACGAACCTCTGCGTAACCGCCTTGAATCTGAAAAGGCGGCAATATTACTCTTTATTATGTATAATGCTCCTATTTTTAACTTCACTTACTAATATTAAAATTAGGAAGTGAAGTTAAAAAAAATAGGAGCATTATACTTGATACTAATTTTCATTAATAAAAATGTTGATAATTATTTTATTATTGTTTTAATTCTTCATTCAAATACTATAATTATATAAGATCTTAAACATCTGCATCCGCATCCGCGGATGTGAGCCTTCAAAAATCCGCATCCGCATACACATCCGCGGATGTGAAAAAATCGGCATCCACAACATCCCTGTACTACAAAGTAGTAAATAATGAATTTTTGCTCCCTAGGGCCTAGGCTGTATAAACCTAACCCGATTGGTCTAAATCTGATTGTATCCTAGGCTAGGCTATAATTAATCATTTTAGTAATAGACCAGGGTCGATAATTTTTTAAACAAAAAAAATAACAGTAGGATGAAACCCATTGGAAAAGGAGAAGAATATAATAAAACTGAAAGGAAAAATAAATTACGGGTGATCTGACTTCGGGAAGCGGGAGGGGGGGGTTTTAAGGGTAAAAAATGGTTTATCTCGATTTCCGGCAAAACTACAAGTCCTATGGAAAAAAGTTAAATGGCAAAGTTGTAGGTAATAAAAGGATCTACAACTTTTGTAATTACAATTTTTTTACATAACCTCAAAATTTATGTGAAAAATTCAAAAAACCAAGTTTTTGGCCTTATTTTGACTTAATATCAAAAAAGCACCCTAATTTTCAATCGAAAATTCTCGCGTCAAAATATCAGCTTTTTTCAAAAAGTCGGTGTGCTTTTTGTTCGTTGAAATCTCTACTTTCTGATGGTGTAAAAAATATATACATTACTATGGTAAATGTTCTCAGAAAATGCAAAAAATATTATAATGAATAACGAAAAAAACTCGAATTCGAAAATTTATTTTAATCATTATGTACAATTTCATCAAAAAAATGTGATTGTTGCAATTTTTTTAGTTAAAAAGTTTATTTATTAAATTCTAATAACATTTATGTCAGAAAATCTCATAAAATATAAAAATACATGTAAATCATACTATTGAATTTAGATACTTCATTCTGATTACGTTATTCATTATAATATGTTTTGTATTTTCTGAGAACATTTACCATAGTAATGTATTTTTTTTTACACCATCAGAAAGTAGAGAGTTCATCGAACAAAAAGCACACCGACTTTTTGAAAAAAGCTGATATTTTGACGCGAGAATTTTCGATTGAAAATTAGGTGCTTTTTTGATATTAAGTCAAAATAAGGCGAAATAATAAATATTTCAAATCAAATAAATTACAGTGTATTTGGGACATAAAAAGGTAAGTTTTCACCAAATTTCGTGAAAAAAAAATTTTTTTTTGAAAAAGATAAAAATAAAAAACCAAAAACTTGGTTTTTTGAATTTTTCACATAAATTTTGAGGTTATGTAAAAAAATTGTAAATACAAAAGTTGTAGATCTTTTTATTACCTACAACTTTGACCTTTAACTTTTTTCCATAGGACTTGTAGTTTTGCCGGAAATCGAGATAAACCATTTTTTACCCTTAAACCCCCCCCCTCCCACTTCCCGAACTCAGATCGCCCGTAATTTATTTTTCCTTTAATTTTTATTATATTCCCCTCCTTTTCCAATGGGTTTCATCCTACTGTTATTTTTTTTCTCTTTTTACCATTTTTAAAGGCTTCTGCACTGGTCTATAACGTTTAAATTAAATATTTAATTATATATATTTTTTTTAATTCAAAAATCATTAAATTTGAATTAAATATTGCTAAATAACGAGCTTGACAACTTTTGTATAGGCTTATTAAAATAAAAAATTATAATAAAAATTATTTTATACTAATATTTTTTGATTGCCCAAAATATAATTCAAGTTTTATATTTTATTGTTTCGACCTTTACTTGATGAAACTCCATGTCACTAATATACAATATAATATAACTGGATAAAAAACAAACACTGTTTTTAACTTTCACGAATTTATTACAATTTATTTGACAATTGTTTTGATAACACTGTAGCTTCTTCAGAAATAATTTCAAACTTTATCTATTAACGAACTTATATAACACAATTATTGCAGGTAATGGGTTTTTTTAATAAAATATTAGTACTGTATATAATTCAATTTTATTAATTATAGTCCAGGAAACAAAGGTTGTAGAAGGAAAACTCGATGGTAGTCGGGTTTTTTTGTAGTCAGGGGTGCTGATTATTAATTAAGAATATTCCCCAAAAATTTCTTTCCGCGTCCCCTAATTTCATCCCCCGAAACTCGCTAACCGTGAATTTTTTTTGAATTTGACCTCTAATACTTTTGATTATGTACTAAATAAGGCACACGTTAAACCCCATTGCGCACCAATATGATTTGCCCTTTTGCTATGCGCAGTGTGCAAAGTTGAGCGTTGCTTTTTTTAATATTATAACCAAATTTTACAAGTAATCGATCCCAAACCTTACGGTAGTCAAACATAACCGAATGGATGATTTTTTGAGGTACTAGACTTTTTTCAGAAGTTACTGCTTTTCAATGTACAGGGGGTTCTTTTTTCAAAAAATCCATTTTTTATTTCCCAAACGGCTTTAATGAGCCAGTTCGTTCTACCCTAGATTTTTAGGTACACTTATCCTCGTAACAAATCTGTGGTTTTTTTTTAAATTATTTTCATTGCAAGTGGTCCAAAAAAATTAAAGTTTTGAAAAAAAGAACCCCTTGTACATTGAAAAGCAGTAAAAAGTGAAAAAAATCAAGTACCTCAAAAAATCGTCCATTCGGTTATGTATGATTACCGTAAGGTTTGGGATCGATTACTTTTAAAATTGAGCTATAATAAAAAAACAAAAAAGTGATTTTGAAAGCAACGCTCAACTTTGCACACTACGCATAGCAAAAGGGCACATCATATAGGTGCGCAATGGGGTTTAACGTGTGCCTTATTTAGTACATAATCAAAAGTATTGAAGGTCAAATTCTGAAAAAATGCACGGTTAGCGAGTTATGTGTCAAAAAGCAAAAAAACTCCCCTTTCGGGGGATAAAATTAGGGGACGCGGAAAGAAATTTTTGGGGAATATTCTTGATTCATTATCAGCACCCCTGACTCTACATAAAAAAAAATAAAACCCGACTACCATCGAGTTTTCCTTCTACAATCTTTGTTTCCTGGACTATTAAATTTAAATAAGTGTTAAAATTCTCAATATAAATTTAAGAAAAATTTATATTGGATATTTTTCCCCTAGTTCTGAACAAATAAGCCAATATATCAAAATATTCCATAATAAACCATTAGTAATAGCATTATTACTTTTACATTTTTTTAATACAACGGCATTTTAAGGTGACCTATCTGAGGAACTTGCATTAATTACCAGCGCATATTTTGCATGCTTGGCATAGTTGTGTTGTTTTTCTCGCTTACGATAATGTAAAATCGCATAAGTATATATTCATTTATATTGATGCACGTGTACATCCTTCCTGGGTTTTTGTTTTTAACATTCCAGCCACGTTCTATTTGGAAACATTAAACATTTTTCTACTCGCCTCGATCTAGTTAGATTGAAATAAAATTGACAACAATAATTTTTATATGCCTGCTGAAAGAACGAATCTAGTGGTTTGTTGATAAATATAAATTCATCTACTCCCACATTGACAAGCTGTGCCTTTATAGCGTTTTAGTCACGGGCTAAAGTTAGCAATAGTGGCTTTTGGGCATTTTAGTCACGGGCTAAAATAAGCTTTATTTATAAATTGCGAAAAAGTGAGTGTAAATTCGTCACATGTCAAATATTTAAGAATTAAGATTTTCTTTAAATTCTTCTTTGTGTTCGTCGTAGATAAAGTATAGTATGCAACTCGTTTTATAAACTTTTCTAGGCACTCATTTTTATTAAACACTCGCTCGCAAGCTTCACTTCGCTTCGTGCCTAATAAAAGTTTTATTATAAAACTCCTAACTAAAACCTTGTTTATAAAACTTGTTACATATATATACAGGGTGTCCCAAAAGTCAACGATATCCTTTGAAGGACTAATAGGTCAGCTTATGACTAATCAGAATATCAAAACATGACCTTAGTCACAATCCACACAAGGTCTGTTCGATCTCGTAGTAAAAATACTAAAAATCACTGCAACACTGCATGATGGCGGCCATTTTTGTTGTTTACAATTTTTGTGCTTTGGGTTTGTACAGATTAATAATCGTTTTAAACGTTGTGTTTCTTACAGAGAGACTTGCAAGCCTTAAAAGAGACCTCAAAGTGGTAAGAACAATAATTTTACTCCTCTTTTGTAAAAAATAAACCTTATTCTATTAAATGTCAATTTGAAGGTTAATTTGTGGGTTATAAAATAACCTTAAATTAACCTTCAAATTGACATTTGACAGCCCTGATAGAATAAGGTTTATTTTTTACAAAAGAGGAGTAAAATGATTTTTTTTGAGCTGTTACTGGTCTCCACAAATGTCTTTACCCAACACGATTAAAGTGTTGTAAGCCATGATAAGAAAAATCTTCGCGCGGTGATCAAAGAATTTTTGTTTTTGTAATAGGCTTCCACGCAAAGAGCGCCACCTTCGTAACGAGCACATACTTTTTAACGCCTCGCTGTCACCTAAGACAAAGGCTGTCACATTTCAAGTTATTTTGAGAAAATGAAATTATAGGAAAAAATCTTTTGATTTTTCAGATTCATTCATGAATTATTCACTTGTTTCAATGTTATCTTTCCGGCAATAATTTTTTAGAGTTAATACGTACTAATTTTTATCGACAAAGTGTTTTGGACACATTTATTGACATTATTTTTCCTCTCATATTCTCTGAAATTCTTTGAAAAAGTATAAAAAAGTTTACAAACTATTACAGGACACATTTTAATTAATTTTTACCTTCAAAAATACAAACTAAAGCACATACATATAGGATGTTTTTTTATTGATTAACCAGGTGTTTGTATGCTAATTACAATAGAGTTTATTCACTTTTATTCACATTCATTTTTACCGATTTCTTTATAAACCTGATCCCAATCTTTAAGCGCAGACCTTATTCAATATGGTACCAAGGAATTAATTATTAATTAATTAAGTTCTTCAAGAAATTCAGAAAATCAGTCCAGACTTATGTTGACGGGTTATTGTAATTTTTACTATTTTGTCTGTTTAAAATATATCTTGCATTTATAATAAAAATGCTTATTTTGCAGATGCAATATGTTCTATTTATGTTTACCCTAGCAAATCTCGCTATTTCCAAGCATCATGCTTAATTGTCACTTTTTTGTCTGGTAAATTCACTGTAAACATTTCATAAAAGCAGACTAAATTAAATTCAGTCAGCTTTTATGAAATTTTTCCTTTTGCAAGAAATATTTTTTAATAAAATTGTTGCACAGCTGGAGAATCCAGTTGTTAACTAAATGCGGTTCACTGTAAAAATGTTAATGTTACTGTGTAAATGTTAAGGTAAAAAATAAATGCTTATCAACATAAATTTTACACATGGCATAACAATTTTCTTTTTATTTTCCCTCGGAGAATGTTATACGGAATACAAACAATACCAGAAGAACTATTTTCCTGTACATTACCTATATATCTGTAGACGTGGTTGTTCTTTTCTGAACATTTCGATGCGCTTCAAATCCACTCTTAATTGAGCATAAGTAGGCCACACACTTAAGCTTTACAATTAATATAATGGCTGCATACTACTGACATATGATGAAAACATTAGAAAACGTATCATTGTATTTTATTTCATACTGTGTAATAAACAAAATCGATAGAGGAAGCACTGTGGTCCAAATCCAAGATTTTGAAATATATAACACCTCCTTATTGGACCTTCCTGGATCATCCTTTTAAGATTTGTAAACAGCATTTAGTCGCTCGGGGCTAGGTCTGAAGAATACGGTGAGTGGGGAAGTAATTCGAAGCCCAATTCGTGCCATCGTAACTGTCGACTTGTAAGGTGGTGTATTGTCTAGATTAAAGAGAAGTTTATCTTTTTGAAATAAGACCGTTTTCTTATGCCCAAATTTTCGTGCTGCATTTTCATCTTTATGCTATCAGCTATCTCCTGCAAACTTTACTTTACGGTTGGCCAAAATAATTTTAACTTTTTAATGTTTTCTGCTGCGCTACCCCTATTACGGAATATGACCGTTTTAACATCACTTTTTAATGTGGAATTACATTAGGAATATATTATATTCCTTAAAGTGTTACAAAATGAAATATTCTATCATCGGATGACGAATAAACACTGGTGGTGCCATAATTTATTATCTATGGCGCCATTTCTGTGTTTATTATCTAACAACTTTTTGACCAATAAAACCTCACTTTCTCCCAACTAAATTATTTTTCTATGGTATTTTTTGGAAACGTAAAAAAGTTATAGTCTGAAACATGTTTGGAATTGCATATTCCGCTCTCGTGAAACCGTCAAATTTGACGGTTTCACGAGAGCGGAATATGCAATTCCAAACATGTAAACTTTTCACTTGAATGGAATATGCTGTATTCCAAACTTGTTACAGAATATACTATTATCCCAACAAAATGTCATACTTAATCAAAACGCAAAATTTGTTTTATTTTGTTTTATAGTTTAAATCACTGTAACCTAATGACGTATGTACATAACACGAATCTTTTGGTTGGTACTATTTCGCTTTATATAAAATGGCGCTATATCGCCGTTACGGGTAAATGTATCTATTTTTAACAAATCAGGGGAAAGATTTAAAGAAAAGGTATTATACATTTGGAGAAACGCCTCTATTAGAAAAGAGAAAATTATCCGCGCGGTGATCAAAGAATTGTTTGTTTTTGTAATAGGCTTTCACGCAGAGAGCACGATCGTTACCAGTGATCCAGCTGATTTCCTTCATCACAAGCACACCCTTATATTGCCGCGCAGTCTCATTTCGAGTTATTTTAAATTTATAAACGTAATTTGCGGCGTGAATACAATACAATACAAGAATAGTAACTTTATATTTGTTTCAGGTCCATGGGTATCCTTCTACCTCCGGTAGCCCAAGTGACGGCCGCCCCCAGTCCCCACCTCACTCTCCATCACCGCAACCGCAGCTTGGATTCGGCGTTGCAGCGGATACCGGAAGTGGACGTCACCCCCAGCCCGGAAGTGGAGAACGTGACCGGCGGCGGCGGCATTCTGGCCGCGTCCGAACCGGCCTCGTCGAAAACCGTCCGGAACAGCGACGAACTGGCGAGCCTCGGTTCGGACGATTCCGGCATTTTGTGCGGGTCTGACAGCGGTTCGAGCGATAGCCACGCGACGCGCGAATCCAGCGTCGATTACATGTCGAACGAAAGTCGGGAAAGTCTCGAGCCGGACGCAAAACCGGCAGTGTCCCTACGGACTAGTACCCCGGAATGCGGGGACGTGCCCAAAAGTTCCGGCATGCTGAGACTTTTGGAAAGCAAAGTGTTTGACGTGTCCATGGCGATGCATTATATTTTTAACAGTAAAGAACCCGGTGTCTTAAGTTACATTGTCAACAAAATGTTCTCATTTGAGGATCGGGATGTGGACTTTTATCTTCCGCAGCTTGTCTGCATGTACATACAAATGCACGATGTCGCAGAAGTGATACATCGATATTTAGTTCATAGGTAAGAGGTCTTCTAACTAAAATTTTAACTAGGGTTGGGACACGGTCTTATATAAGGGCCATTTTAAGCATGCGGACGGCACAAATCACAAAACTGGTTACATAGAAAAAAATTGTTGGTAATTTATTACATCATTTATGTATATTATTGGCATCAAAATATTTGAAAAAAAATTTTAAGTCCCCAATTGTTTTTAGCCAGCCATTTTATACATTTAATTCACGTATTTCGTTTTTATACTGAATGCCTTTAAAAACCTGTAAGCACCTGGGTTAAAGTATAAATATTAGATTTTATCATTGTTTGAAAAAACAATGGTTTTACTATAATTCTTTGTATGCAGACAGTAAAAAAACAGTTTAATGCCATTGTACACAAAGGATGTTTACTGGTACGAGTTTAATGTGAAAAATATGAACCTTGAAATGTTTTAAAATGTTTACCACCCTTATAGTTTTCTACTCATCAAACCCTTTGATTTGATACCCACATCAAGGTGGTTGTGAAGAAATAGGCAATCCATCTAACTTTATCTTACGGCGGCAGCCATATCGTGTGGTTTATTTCTATTTCTCTTACACATCTACATGACTTAGGGGCTACGCTCAATTTCCCAGGAAGCTCGTACCGCAGAGCCATAGCATAGATGTTTACACATAAAAATGACCAAAACGCTTCTCCATTGCATCACTTGTATGTTTAAAAAATTACTTGGTAAAGAACCAATTAAAACTATACTTATTATCAAAAAAATGTCAAAATACATTGAACCGTTTTCAGGCTATTAATTAAATAACTTTTTCTACTTCCACCTTTAAAACGCCCATTATCGTACATGTTTCCATGACACTAACTGACCTTTTAAATACACATTGAAAAGTTGTGGCTTTATGGCGTTTTAGTCACGGGATAAAGTTAGCAACAGGTTTTTAGTCACAGGCTGAAGTTTTAATTTAGTTGACGGTTATCAAATGTCATACAATCGTTAAAATAACGAAATGGCTCCCGTCCCGAGGCGGGACTTAACTTCGATCCCGACTAACGTCACACACTGTAAATCCGTTTTTATTCCCCGAGCGTTATAAAATTAATATTAAGCTGGATGGCTCAGATGGTAGGCGGTCTCTTGGCATGCGAGAGGTATACCGGGTTCGATACTACTAGAAGTTGTCGAACTTTTTTATTTTATAAATTTGTTGTTCCTTTTTTAAAAAGTGTTGGGTTGGGTTGGTTGATTTGTTTTAGTTTTATCGTAACAAATCTTAAAATTATGACGTCACTCGGGACTGAGTTTAAGTCCCGCCTCGGGACGGGAGCCACAGCGTTAAAATAAAATGCCTTTCTTAAAATAATACTAAATGTGAAAATTATTTTATTATTCGAATACTTACAAAAATACAAAAGTATTAAATAGTTTCTCAACGCTAATATTTTAAAAGTTTTATGAACATTGTACTGACCTTTTAATTTCGCCGGCAGTAAACTATAACTTAAATTCGGGCTCGGACTCCACTGTGAAGTGCTCATAAAACATTTTCTTTACTTTCACTGTGAAAAACTGTTAACTGGCAATGCATTTTTAAGGAATACCTTTTGATGTATTACCTTTATAATCTGTGTTTATACAAATAAAAATTTGACATTTGACGGTAAGACAGATTCCCCTATTGTTTTATAGATGGCTCTCTATAAAAATATTTGATTTAAATCATTTTAAGATAATAATTATTTGTCGTAGAAAAAGTATAGTATGCACCTCGTTTATAAACTTTTCTAGACACTCATTTTTGTGTCTAAAATGGCGTTTGTCTATTTTGCGTTCATAATGACTTCATTATAACACCGCTTTCGGTGATGTAATGAGATACTTTATCCCACCCAAAATTTTGATTTTATAGGTTGGCTATATTTTAAACACCATAATATTTTGCATATTGGTTATAATACTATTTTTCTAGTACTTACGAGACTTTTTGGCAATAAATTTTGTTTAACACCAGTAAATAAGTAAATTAAGGACGGCATGGCGAATCTATTTTGACATTAACTGTCAAACCAATGACTGTGATACCAACTATCTAAAGTTAAATTCGATCAAATTAAATTTAAGGTATAAAATTATTTTTTTTATAGAATTTTTGCAAAATAGATAAAATAGCATAAAGAACTCATGTCATAAGACCTTTTGTCGCACTCGTCCATTACAAAACTCGCTCCTTCGTCGCTCGTTTTAAAAATTGTCCGCGTGCGACAAAATTGCGTCTTATGACATTAGTTCTTTAATATACTATTATCAAACTTGATACATAATATACTATTAGACCATAAACCATTTCTAATTTAATATTTTCCTCTAATACGAGGATTTTGAAAGCGTTTATATTATTGTGGTAACATTCAAATTTCCATTGGCGGTAGATCAAACTGGCACATACCTAAATTAAATTCACCCATTTGGCTCATGATATTTGATTTTTGCTAAATATTTTAAATTAAAAACATAACATAGATCTAACAAATTTTAATTAAACGTAATATTTAGTTATTATTACGTTTTAATTTTGTTATGAAATGCGGTAAATTATATGTGTGCAGTTTTAACTCTTATAGGAAACATTTAACTGCTTATATTACACAAAAATTAATTACAATTACTTATGATTTTCTCAAAGATTTAAGATAGGCTTTTCTTTGCAAAAAATTACCTACCTATTTGGAAATCTATAACGTTTATATTAGGTAATATTTAACGTATTTGTAAATTATTGTTTGTTTAGGCATGTGCAAATATTTCGTTTGCATAGTGTGACCATTTTATACAGCAAATTAATTAATTGTATGGTAAAAATTATCTATGCAAGAACGTATTAAAATAAATTGTGAAAATTATTATTTAAATTATTACACACCTAGTAGGTATTTACCTACTTTCATTTTTAAGATGCATATTATTCTCACTAGGTATAATTCAGGTTTACCAATTTATACCTATTCAAACTTTTGTATTTAACACTAAAAATAGCTATTTATTGTATTACATGGCCCTAATGCTTAAATTTATATAAAAATTACATTTTTGTTTAGGTATTAAGATACTACTTGTCCTAAAACCGTGTACCTAATTTGCATTTGTGTAGCAAGATACCAAATTTGCTAGTTGGGTATGCAATATTTTAAAATTCCATTCATATTACTAATGAAATTCAGAAGGCGTTAATTAAGCTTGTCATACCAGAGACCTCAATTAACAAAGTGTTGAAATTTTAATTCAGTTTGTAGCTTTGCTAAAGCTGACTTTTTTTTTTACTGTCTGGACTGATGGATGGCGTAGAAGTGCCATTTGCTTGGATAACACGTCACACGTGATTTTAAAGGATTTAGGGAAAATGTATCGTAATATTTCCTGGCTTTGTATTGTTATTTAAAACTTATTAATACAACTTTCAGTCTAATTGGATACGGTTTTAGTTTTCTAAAGCATATTTTTATGCTTATATATAAATAAACAGGACTTGTTGTTTTGACTTCTGCATGATCAGTAAGGTCACATAGAATGCATTAATTAATTGTTGTTTATAAATTCAATATTTTTAAAATATTAGAATTTTGGCGACATACACATTTATTGATATTCTGTATATTTTTAGGTCCCAATAAACTTCTTTAGTTTTACTACGTCGCGACGCGCCGCGTAAACTACAAAAATAGGTCAACATGTTTAATTTGTAATGAATCCTTTAAGAAAATAGGTTTTTACCTAGAACATAAAAATAGGTTTTATTTAAAGCTAATCAAATATTTTTCAAAATGATTATTAATTAAAAATGAGGATATCTTGTTTCCGGTTAAAAGTTTACACTATTGTAAAGTACAGAATTTTTGTACAATATTTGATATCATATATTTTATAACTAAATTCTTATTAAACTTTTTAAGATACAGTCATAAAATTGGGTACACATGTATTAACATACTTCCGTCGATATGTGGCATCGACGGTTGATGAGTATTAGGGGATATGGGGAACAGATGCTAAATTTCTTGATATAAATGGGTTTGTCACCCCTCTCTAAATATAGATTTTTGATTAGTCACATTAATCTTTTCACGTAAGTTTGAATCACCCATACAGAAACACAACATTTTATTTGGCACGCTCCAATTATTATATTACTTATTTAATCTGAAACAATTTCTTAGTGAAAATGATAATTTCAAAAAAACAAACCATCATTTATTGTTGAATTATACGTTTCTACTTCCACCTATAAAACGCCCATTATTGTACATGTTCAATAACACTAAGTGATTTTTTAAATATACATACATTGACATTGTCATAGGCGTAGTTAGGAGGGGCTTGGGGGGCTAAGCACCCCCAACATTTTATGCATTTTTTTCTATATTATTATAAATAAATTTAGCCATTTTGCTTGCAAACAATACATAATCCAAATGTATAATATAATTTTGACATATTTTTGATTGATAAGGTTTATTTCTTACAAAAGAGGAGTGAAATGGTTGACAAGTGCCTCTGTAAGAAACCACTTTAAGAATTTTTGTAGCTTTTTATTGCTTTTTTAAGTCTGTATAAACATCACAAACAAGATAGACCAGACCTTGTTGTGTAGATTGTGAAAATATGGAGTTGTAAAGCACATAATTCTCAAGCATTAAAGACCAATTTTGCTTCTATTTAAAAAATACTTATAGAATAGAATAGTATATTGAACAAAATTCATCAAGAAATTTTGTTGAAGCTGTTGGTCTTTTAAATTGCACAACAACAATTTCCTTCATCACTCAGCTATTTGTATTGAGTGGTATTTTAAATGTCATAAACATTTTAAGCAAAAAATTACAAAGCAAACATGGAATATTGGCTGCATCTTCAGAAAAAAGATGCGATGATTTTTGTCTTTGGAAATATTGATAATAATGATAATCATAAAATCATATTTGGGTGTACTTGACAGACAGACAGACAATACATTTATTTACAATATTTACAAGTTGATACATAACTAATAGAACAATTCACATTACAGTGCTAATTAACAAAGCCGACATAATGACCACAAGCAGTCAGTCGTGCTTTAGCACACACTAATTAATATACAATATATAATCAGCGCCACAGCTGTACTTGAGCTGTACTAAACCTTATTCATTTTCATACCTTCATCAATAATAGTACTGAGAATTAATGTTTCCTTCTAGTCTAGATCGCTTCTTATCGTGATACTATTTATTGTGATTTAATATTTTTTTAAGTTGTTTTTTAATGCTTTTATTTCAATTCAAACTTCCAAGTTTAACATTTTAAATAAAATATATAAATAGGTACTATAATAGTTATAATACTTGATTTTTACTAAATAGATTTCTGAAAATAGTAATTTAATTTGTAGGTTGATTTACATTATCACATAATAATTCAAAAGATTTAGGTCCGGACTCCTGCACCCCCAGATTTAGGTGTCTAAATCCGCCTATGATTGACAAGCTATGGCTTTAGCGACGGGCTGAAGTTGGTTTTAAGTTAGTTGACAGTTGTCAAATGTAATGTTTTCCTTCCCAGGAATGACGAAGTTTAACGATTTTTGGTTTTAACAGGTTTTTAGTTTTTTTTTTCTAACTATTTGCCTCTGATTTTTTAATTACGCAACTTTTGTTTAATTTAACCGACATTGTAGCTCTTTAAATAAAGAAGATACACATACATAGAAGGATACTTGGTATATAATATCTACTCCTAGTAAGTTACCGCACGAAATTGGAGAAAAAGTGAGGTTAAAACCGTTAGACATAATATACTATTATTATATATAATAAATATATATATATATATATATAAAATATATAATAAAAACTACAACATCCTCATGAATAATAGACTACATTATTTCTCATTTTAAATTAAGACCGTTGAGTCTTTAGACTCAACGCGAAGAGGAAAAATATCAAAAATTAACTTTAATTTTTGCCATTAAAAACACGCTGTATATTGCTTAGGCTCTCCTAACACAAAACACATTAAAAATATACTCTACTTAAGACTACCCTAATAAATAATTTTACCTGCTGACTCACATGAGAAATCAGTCGTTAAGTTGTTCACAAAATATTTTGATTTTATTATAAACCTATAATTTGATTAATATGGTATATTTATAAGATTTAGTATATTTTTTAGATCAACTTTGATCGATTTTTTTTTTCTATTTTTATCAAAGTTTGTATCTACGCATTTTTGAAAAAAGAAATGTGTAGGGACTAGGGGTTTCAATCCCGAAAATCCCGGGATCTTAGTAATAAGTTACAAAGAATAAAATATACTTTTTTTAAGCGTATGACAATTTTTATATTATAATACTCATAAGAATATATAGAAATACTTCATTTTTGTACGCAGTCCAAAAGAAAAATTATTATACACCGCCGAAAATAATGCATAGCAACCCAGCTAGCATTTATGATTTCATATTGACGTCAGAATAAAATCAGACGTGAAAATCGTTCGTCACGTCTGTCGAGAATCTGACGTCAGTAGCGCATACGCGAATGTCAGCAATATGAAGTCAGACAGAAATCAGATGTGATTTTTGTTACTGCTGACGTTGGCTTTGAAATCATACTGATGTCAGAATGAAATCAGATGTGATTTTGTAAAGAGACCGGTAGAAACCGGTAGAAAGAAAACTTTAAAGAATAAGTAAAATCAGTCGAGATTTTTGGTCCCGCTGACGTTGGCTTTGAAATCATACTGTTGTCAGAATGAAATCATACTGTTGTCAGAAAAAAAATTCCAGTGAAGGAGGAAATCTTAAATTGCTATAAAAAAATTAAAATAAAATACCAAAATTTTTTGATTAAAAATTTAGGTATTTACAAAAAAAAAGATTTCTTAAATCTGGCGCAATTTACCTGGCGCCATTCCTCTATGGTTGAGTTAGAACTTAAAATTATACTGAAAATCATATGTGATCTCATACTGACCTCAGTATGAAATCAGGCGTGCTTTGGAACTTAGAATCATATTGAAAATCATACGTGATCTCATACAGACCCCAGTATGAGAACAAACATGATTTTGAACTAATATTCGCGCCCGATCGAAACTCACGTGGGTATGCATACCCATAACCATGGTTATGGGTATGCATGGTTGTTTATTTGTATTTGTCCCATTGTGTATAGTCCTTCGTAGGGGACTTTAAGCCGGAAGTCCGTTCCTACCCCTTACCCGCACAAGCTATAGCTTGGGGTATTAACGGACCGCTGGCCTAAAGTCCCCTCGACGATACACAATGGGACAAGCACAAATAAACAACTATACCCTATAGATTACATTACATTACATCTAAACGAGAACTATATATAAGCTATAGCTTATAAGCTTAAATAAAATTAGCTTGTAAGCTTGGAACTTATGGAATAGGTACCCTTAACTGAAAATCATGCCTGATCTCATACCCTCCCCAGTATGAAATCAGGCATGATTTGGAACTTAGAATTTATATTGAAAATCATGCGTGATCTTATACCGACTTCAGTATTAAATCATACATGATTTTGAATGACTGAAAATCACATCTGACCTTATACTGACTTCAGTGTGAAATCACAGAGGGAAAACAAAATCACAGATGCTATCTGGGAAAGCATAAAATCAGCAAAAAAAACTGTAAAATTACAGGTCACTGTAGAATAAATTCATGTACATAACCTATAATATAACATATTTCAAACGTGAAACCTGAAAAAATTTCACAAACTTGATAATTTCAATGTAAGTTACAGCCCCAATTGGAACTCACCAAGGCCGATTGATAAAATAAATGGAATTATTTGTTAATGGGGGTAGAAGTGGGGATAATGTGCCTACGAATTCTTAAAAACCTTTCCTCCAACTAGTATAAAGTCCGAAAGATATCGTTCGTTGGATCGTTGGTTAATAATAATAATTTGTTTGTTCCTTTATTTTAAATTGGTTTTAACGATATATATTTTTTCGGGACTGATCCCGGGGTCCCGGGATTAGTTACCATTGGTCCCGAAAGTCCCAGGATTAGAAAAAGGGCTCGGGATTGACACCCCTAGTAGGTACCTACGTTAAATGTACTTTTTATAAATTAGTTTAAAATTTGCCTTCTTATTTGTTCCATATAATTTAAAAGACTAAGAAAAAAGTTTTTGTGGCGTTTTTGTATTAATTTAAATTAAATCGTATACATAACTAGAAGAATGACCATTAATTAACGCTAAGTACCGCTGAAATTTTAATATGCCAGTTGCAAATATTTGTAATTTTCAGGCAACTGCCTTTATTCATAATAATCTTAATAAAAAAACATTATAGTTTAACTTTTACTGTAAGAAATAACATACATATGTACATGTTTATGATACTCGTAACAATAATTTGTTGAATTTTGTTCAAGAAAAATGTAATTTTAAAAGTATATAAAAGTATATCATACTTTTATTTAATATTATTATTATAAAATTGTTGAATTTTAAAAATCCATTTTCTTGAAGTTACTTTGTTTAACCAAAGTACTTTTTTGTAATAAATTGATTAAAAAAAACACATTTTAAACCAAATCAGACAAAATTTTAAACAGAAAAGAGTTGTGGGCCGAAATAGTACCCATCCTAATTATATTATATTATAATTGTACGCTTATGATCATTTTTTTTGTCAAGCAATAGTATCTCATTAAGGAACTTTTTTCATAATTTTCTTCATGTAAATAAGAAATACCGTGTTCATCCAACTTAATTTTGTGTGTGTCTCTATTTTAAAAAAAAAACGCCTTTTTATAAATCAAGAATAATTAAATAACTATAGGTAGTATTCTATGAATTTATGACACTAATATTATTGTTTTAGATGCCGGAGGTCGATAGATTTCTCGTTAAAGTGCGCGTGGCTTTTGGAGGCTTACAGCTCCGACGCCTCGTTACCTTCCAAAAAGAAACCTCACGGAATCAAACTGAGAAACTTGATTCTCTCTGACGAGCTGCGTCCCAACCTGAAGAAACCCTCCATCTGCACGAGCGAACGGCCGCCACCGGCGATGCTCAGCGCTGCGCAACACCACTTGAAAAAGTCGCATCAGCGATCGCAGAGCGACGCTTCCGCCCTGTTGCCGGGTCTGAAGAAGAGCAGCACGTCCACGAAGCTGAGTCTGGGCGATTTGAGCTCGGGCAAGGCGTTCGACAACGGTTGTCAATGTTTTGAGAGCTGCCAGAGCGTGGTTAACGAACTGAGAGGCCAAAAGACTGAATGCGCCTGCTCGGTAAGATATATTTATGTTTATGGATATTGAAAAGTACTCCAATTTGCCTATAATTTATATTGAACAAAATGATATTGTGGTAAATAAGTATTTTTCTACTTTCATACTTTAATTCCTTTATTCCTTTGTACTATAACGACATCCTTTATGATATACATTTTTCATTATAATACTGATAGAGATTTTAACCAAAAGAAATGAAATACACGGTAGTGTTAAGTTAACACTGTTAACCAATAGAAATGCGGTAATCGGCAATATTCTGTGAATATCAAACATTGCGTTGGACATCCAGGGTATGGTTTAAACCGGCCTGGTTAAAACCCTAACTTTTAGTTTAAGCCGGCCAAAACTGAAATTAATAAATGATCAATGATTTTATTGTCAAAATTTTATAAAAGATAAAAAACAATAATTTGTTACAAATACAATTCTCTGGCTTGGTCGAAGAAGGGCCTAAGTGCAAAAACATAGTTCTTAGTTAATTCCAATTAAAACTTAATTTTTCAAACGATTGTGATTTAATTAATTTTTGTGGTAAAAGGTTGAAACTTGGAATATGTGTTGGATAAAATTTATTTTTTTCATTGCAAAAAAGTTCTTTGTGGAAGTTTATAAAATTAAAACGTTTTTGGCACATAGGCCCATAGTGTAATTATTTGATGACAAATAGGTCCAAACTTTAGGGCATTTTAATTGCACATTGGCCTCAAATTATGTTACTTTGACCCTTACTTAAAATTTAGTTGCACTAGAGCCCTTTTTCAACATTATCATCTTTGTTTAAAAAGTAAATAAGAATTACATTAAAAATGTTATTAATAATATATTATGTATCAAGTTATATAAACGCCATTTTAGTTACGAGTTTAATTAAGCACGAGCGAAGCTTGCGAGCGAAGCTTGCGAGCGAGTGTTTAATAAAAACGAGTGTCTAGAGAAGTTTATAAACGAGTTGCATACTATACTTTATCTACGACGAACACAAAACAGAATTTAAAGCCAATTTTATTTGTTAAAATTTTGACATCTGTCAACTGTCATCCGAATTTAACCTCACTTTTTCCCAATTTATAATAAAGCTAACTTCAGCCCGTGACGTAAAATGTCGAAAAGCCACTGTTGTTAACTTCAGCCCGTCAATAAAACGCCATAAAGTGACAGCTCGTCAATGTCAAACCTAAATTTGACAACTGAATCACAATCAGGTCAAAATTATGAAGAAAACATATCACGAACGTAAATACCTATCTGTTCAGGTTTAGTTTTCGAAAATTTTTACCAAAACGTCATTTTGAAAAAGTGCGCACCAGTCAATGTGTCGCGACCAAAAATTTCGTCCTTTTTCAAAACGACATAACTTTTTTGTTTCTTGAACGATTTTATTTTGGTTTGTGATGTTTGCTAGCCCCATTCTCTGGAAATTCATGCTATAGATATGAAGCTCACGGTTCTTCAAGTAAATTTCCTACAGGGTGATATGTAAAACGGTGAAAAATTTCAATAACTTCATCCAAGCCCCGTTTGTAAAAAAAGTATTCTTTTCTCGTTTTTACTTTGAAATAATGAAGTATTATGTCTTACCTTGAAACGTTTGCCAAATTTTTCGAATTGGAATCTAAGCAACGAAAATATAATTTTTTTTTCAAAAGGGTACATTTGATGCTTTTTTGTAGGCAATACACTCAGCCTTTTTAAGATAAAAAAGATAAGATGGTAAAAGATTGTTCCTTGAATAATTCTGAACAAGTGACAAGCAACAAACTTCCATTAATTTCAGAGGAACCTAAGCAAAGACCACTTTTTCAATATGACATTTTGGAGAAAATTTGCGAAAACTAAACCTGAACCGATATTTACGTTCGTGACATGTTTGCTTTATAATTTTGACCTCCTGATGTGATTATTTGTCAAATTTAAGTTTTAGATAAAACCAAAATCACCAAGAATCAAAATTCGAAAACAATTCTCGGCTGTTAAATGTCTCAATGTCCATTTGGGGATTTTTTCAATATGACATTTTGGAGAAAATTTGCGAAAACTAAACCTGAACCGATATTTACGTTCGTGACATGTTTGCTTTATAATTTTGACCTCCTGATGTGATTATTTGTCAAATTTAAGTTTTAGATAAAACCAAAATCACCAAGAATCAAAATTCGAAAACAATTCTCGGCTGTTAAATGTCTCAATGTCCATTTGGGGATTCATTTTGAGTATGAGTATGAGTATGGGAACGTATGGCAGGCCCCAGATATATTGTCATCCACTGATCTCCCGGGGTTATTTTACCCCCTTTCCGTTCTCCTGCGTATCCCGCCAAATCACAGCATTACCTGTGTTTGTTGGATCCAAAGTTTTTACGCCGGCTCACACTGGTCCGAATCGACTTATTCTCTGGCCAAAACTCGAAAAGTGAATGTAATAATGTGAAAATTTGTATTTTAGGGTTATTGGGGTCGCTGATTACGAAATTGATATCAAAATTATTAAATTCAAAATGGCGAACTAAAAATGGCGGACTTTTTTGACAAATAATTGGTTAATCGTCATGAACATGTTAATTTTTAGGTTTCTGGGGTCGCTTATCACAAATTTGATATCAAAATTATTAAATTCAAAATGGCGCACCAAAAATGGCGGACTTTTTTGAAAAATAATTAGTTAATTGTCCTGAAAATGTTAATTTTTAGGTTTTTGGGGTCGCTTATCACGAATTTATTATCAAAATTATTAAATTTAAAATGGCGGGCCAAAATGGCGGATTTTTTAAAAATAATTAATCGTCCTGAAAATGTTACTTTTCAGGTTTGTGGGATCGTTAATCATGAATTTAAAATCAAAATTAGTAAATTTAAAATGCTGGACCAAAAATGGCGGATTTAAAAAAAATTGTTAATCGTCCTAAAATTTTTAATTTTTGCATTCGCTAATCATGAATTTGATATCAAAATTATTTAATACAAACCAATGTACCAAAAATGGCGGATTTTTTTTTAATTATTAATTTATTGTGAGTATTAGGTTCGGCCTAATTCGGTTGTAAGGTTACTAATTTAGTATTATTGTAATAATTGTCAAATGGGAAATGAAAAAATAAAATACACTTGCGTACAAAATTTCAATGTTTATTAAATTAAAATTATACTATTACATTAAAAGTCATAGTCATCAATGTCTATTTCTTCAGCTGCACTTTCTTTAATAGGTTCAAGGAGCTCAATGACAGTAGGATGCAATGATTCATTACTATTCACCTTCCGAGGTTACAAGGAGCCGACAAAAAAGTCCGACATTGACTTTTCTCGAGAAGATTTTCTTGAAAAATTTTTGCGGTACTGACGAATATCTTTGCATAAATAATTTTTTCTGTATATTTGTTATCCTATTATAAAATCTTAAAAAATATATTTACTAAGCATCACTGCGTTTAACCGCGACTACTGTCTCAAATCCGGGCACGAAAGTGTATATTATTGTTTTATTAATTTTCGCGCAAGTGGCTGCAGCCAATTTTTTAAGAACCTTATAATAGACACTTCAATGAACGTTTCCCCGTAAAAAACGTCTTCCGCAAATGCCCACATTTTAACTTATTCCAAGTAAAAAAAAAAAACAAAAAATTTAAAATCAGGCCATTATGTTAGTATAAATTTTAACAACAAATAATTTTTTTTTCAAAAATGTAATTTTATAAAATTATTGTACATACCTTCAGAAACATTTTCCATTTTGAACTGTTAAAATTAGCGAAATAATAGCACTTTTGTTGCACAATCAAAATCAACACAATAACTGTTTCCAAGCAATGGTAAATTCTCATATAACTTGTTTCGATGCTGTATCCACTTATTTTTGTGAAAACTAATTCTCGCTCAAGGTTTTTTTTAGAGTAATGAGCATGTAGCATTTTAAGGTAATGGGAACTTAAATTATGACAACCCTAATCTATTAATTTTTTCCTAAAATGCAGGCTTTATGTTGCAAATGTCACATAAGTTACCGGTCACCAACTGCAATATCCTAACATTGATGAATATTTTAACAAAATAGCTGTTGAAACAACTAATGTTAGTGCTTGATTAACTAAAAATAGACTTAAGATTGACGAAAAATTATTTTATCCGAAATCGGCAGTAAAGTAGAACTTTACTGCCGATTTATTTTAATTTACGATTGTTGACTACTTTACTGCCGATTTCGGATAAAATAATTTTTTGTCAATCTTAAGTCTATTTTTAGTTAATCAAGCACTAACATTAGTTGTTTGAACGGCCATTTTGTTGAAATATTTATCGATGTTAGGATATTGCAGTTGGTGACCGGTAACTTATGTGACATTTGCAACATAAAGCCTGCATTTTAGGAAAAAATGAATAGATTAGGGTTGTCATAATTTAAGTTCCCATTACCTTGAAATGCTACATGCTTATTACACTAAAAAAAAACCTTGAGCGAGAATTAGTTTTCACAAAAATAAGTGGATACAGCATCGGAACAAGTTATATGAGAATTGACCCAATTGCAAAAAAGGGTTAAATAAAACTGCCCTAGGGATCAGGTAGGGCGATTTTATACCTAAACTCTTTGGTTTTTAAATACTTCAAACATTTCTCTACCTGTATGAATTAAAATAATGTCATAATTAATAACTTTATTTTTGGGGTTTTGGCCAAGGTCAAGCACGATTCGGACCAGTGTGCGGCTGGTAGATCCACCCTAGGAGTTCGTGGATGACAGTGTCAAAGGTTAAGGCCGCTCCCGGGATTTTTGTCAGCCGGGTCGGGCCATACGTCCAGTTTAGGAAGGGTTTTTGGAGGACATTGAACTGACCCAAAACTAAGTACAATCCGGAATCCTCCTGAACCTAGGCCTTAGTAGTAACCCCATTCAATTGGTATTCGTGAATGGGGGGTGGGTATGTTAGTTATTTGCTTACTCCTATCTTTGTTGGTTTACTTCCGGTTCGTCAGTTTCTGTGTCCGTCTCCGGGTCGGCATGTGCCCAGTATTTTAGTTGTGCCACCCTGACACGTTTGGTGATTGTTTTTCCTTATAGGAGGACTCTCGACGATATCTTGTCAGTACGCCCCTGTTCGTGATGTATTTCGCTTGAGACGTTAAATATGTCCGATGCTGCTATTATTGTTTCCAAACCCAGCCAGAAGCCGTTTTGTGCGTGGTCCTTTAGGCAGGACCGGATTTACAAATTTGCCGCCCATGGACCCAACGCCTCATTACCCCGAATAGCGATTGACTCAGCGAATAAGCTAGAGTCGCGCCCCACTCGCCTCGTGTACATCGACTGCCGCCCTTCTACGCAGTGACGCACTACGCATAATAATGTGTAATCTGATATAAAATTATCTAATGTATTAAAAAACTTCTCTTCCAACTTTTTATAGTAGTGTATAAATCTGAGTGAAATCAAAAATTCTGCATAAAACGCTCTTGATTTTTTTGCAAAATTTTAACTGGCCTTCAAACTTTGCCGCCCCTAAAAATTTGCCGCCCTGGACCCGGGCCCATGTGGCCCATGCCTAAATCCGGCCCTGATATAAAATTATCTAATGTATTAAAAAACTTCTCTTCCAACTTTTTATAGTTAGTGTATAAATCTGAGTGAAAACAAATTCTGCATAAAACGCTCTTGATTTTTTAGCAAAATTTTAACTGGCCTTCAAAATTTGCCGCCCTGGGCCCGGGCCCATGTGGCCCATGCCCAAATCCGGCCCTACCTTTAGGTACGCCTCTGTTTTACGTTCCCAGTCTTTAATGTGCGCGTAGCGGTGGGGTTGGTCAAGGGTCGCATCTTGTAAGTATGGGCTGTATGTCTCAATGTGTGTTCGTAAGTGGTTATTTAGTCTTTGTCTTAATGCGTATGTACTTGTTGACCCAGTCAGGCTATTATCTAGTTGATGAGCCAAGCTGGCCACTAAGCAATTTCCGTCGGATGGAATTTTAATTATTCCCACCGAATGATCAATCGTGTTTACTATTTCCATGTTTGTTATGGTTTGTGTTTATTTATTATTTATGGTTTGGCGTTTATTTATGGTATTAGTCGAGTGTTTATTTGGAGGATGGAGAGCTAATGTCTTATCTGCCTTTTCTATTTTGTTTATGTAATGATTTGTGTGTTGTCTGTCTCAATAGGAATGTTTATTTTCTGGTGCCAGCTGAAATTTACTTTTCGGTATATAATACGTTTTACTTTAGATTTTTTGGAATAAAATGGTTTTTTTTGTTAATAGGACATGCAGTTAGAAAAATTAATTAGCTTGTTTATTAGGCTATAATCCTGATGCTAGGTCTTTCACGGTCTGTCCGTTGTTTCTGGATCTCCCTGCAGGTTATTGACAGGCTTTGGTTGTGACTATCCCTGCTGACCAGTTGGGCCGGTTGGCCTTAATTACTTGTTCAGTTGCACTTTTTTACGGCTTTAACAGGGGATCTCCCGCTCTTTTCACACTTGTTGAACTTTTTTTTTTGCACTTATCACACTTTCCGCACTTGATTGTTTATTTATTTATATATTTATTTATTTATTACCGATTACCGGTATTTCCGAATACTTAGGTTCGTTTTTGGAACTTTATTACGTTTCTCTAGTATACGCTGCTAGGAGAGGAATCTTTAACTACTTGACGCGTCTATCCACTTCGAGTGTCAAGCCCGAAACGCCGCCATTTGGGGATTCATTTTTTGGGAGAAATTACTGCAATTTGTTTGAGTGGTTAGAATAATGTTACATAAATTACATTTATATTGTGCACTAGTGATAACTTATTACCTAATTGGTAATAAAGTTAAATACAAAATTTGTTTGTTCATTTTTGAAAATTTTATGCGAAGATATCATAATAAAAACTACAACATTTAACAGAAAAATGTAACAAACAATAACAATAATAACTTTCAATATTTCGTTGGCCCTCCCCTAACCCGTAATAATTCGTTAACCCTCCTGGGCATTCCCTAGACCAAGTTCCTTAGAAATTCCTGGGGTATTCTTCCTGAATCGAATTTACCAATTCATCCAAATTTTCCATGCGTCCCTTCTTCTCTTTCATCTTCAGTTTCATCCTGCTCCACACATGCTCAATAGGATTCATATCCGGAGACAAAGGTGGCCAATTCATTCTCTTAATATCACGGTCCCTTAAATACTCATTTACGATATTAGCGCGATGCGGACGGACATTGTCGTCCACCAACACCAAATTATTGACATTTAATTTTCATCATTTGATCCTTGATTTGATCATTCAGTGACATGATAATAACGTACTAAAGATGCAAAATACAGTAAAAAAAGTAGCCCCGGGCGGCACTTCTTGGGGCGGCAAAAATCGTGAGAGAAAATGCGAAAAAAACTGGAAGACAGAATTTAAAAATAAAAAAAATATTTGATAATTAAATATTCTCTTTCGAAATAATATAATTCAAATTCCAATAGATTTGAGATTTATACAATTACTCCCAAAATATTCCAAATCAAATAAAGCTAGCAAAAAATATAAACAAGACCGGTATTGTACCTTTGATGAGTAATCAGTCTACCGCCGACATAAGTTACCAATAAAGGTTTTCGAGAAAAGCTGCCGGCCCACTGCAATTCTGGATATGCGTTCGCACATCGCGAGCATTAATAAACTGGAAAATTGTACAGCCGGCCGCGACGTCGTGTGTTTACTTTTTTTGCTAGTCTAGTTGAAACCACTGAACTATACTATAGTTCAGTGGTTGAAACTGTTAAATGAAAATAAACCCCATATATAAATTATGTTAAAGCACATTTTATTTGTTGTTTTTCTTTACCTAGGTCTAAGAATTTTTGTTTGTTTTTAATTCTTAAAATATTACAATTTAATGTTATATATATATGTTATATATATAATTATATATTTTTAATTTTGCGTACGGTCCTCAAAACTGACTCCTAACCTAACCTCTCTTCCCCCCCCCAAAAAAAAAACATGAGGGCGACAGCCACTGCTGCCCCGGGCGGCACTTTTTCTAGTTACGCCGCTGTTCAGGTTTAGTTTTCGAAAATTTTTACCAAAACGTCATTTTGAAAAAGTGGTCTTGGCTTAGGTTCCTCTGAAAATAATGGAAGTTTGTTGCTTGTCGCTTGTTCAGAATTATTGAAGGAACAATCTTTCACCATCTTATCTTTTTGTTCTTAAAAAGGCCGATTGTATTTCTTACAAAAAAGCATTAAATGTACTCCATTGAAAAAAAAATCATATTTTTGTTGCTAAGATTCCAATTCGAAAAATTTGAAAAACGTTTCAAGGTAAGACATAATACTTCATTATTTCAAAGTAAAAACGAGAACAAAATATTTATTTTACAAACGGGGCTTGGATGAAGTTATTGAAAGTTTTACATAACACCCTGTAGTAAATTTACTTGAAGAACCGTGAGCTTTATATCTATACCATGAATTGCCAGAGAGTGGGGCTAGCAGACATCACAAACCAAAATAAAATCGTTCAAGAAACAAAAAAGTTATGTCGTTTTGAAAAAGGACGAAATTTTTGGCCGCGATACATTGAGTGGTGCGCAGTTTAGTTCAGAATTAACACCGCGAAATCACCTATTAAAAAAATTTGCCGGTTTAATATCAAAAAGCCGTTTTTTTTCAACCCTGTCGACATCTGACGGATCTAATATTTTTATACCAACAATGACAATATCGTTTGTGTCGTCGTCAGGCGTGTCAGCAATGTATTTTAATTATTATTCTTACAAATTTTATTGCAGCAAAATTAGTATACATCAAAATGCAAATAATTCATTCAATCTAATGAAAAACAATGCTCGCAAGCTTCTTAATAACTTCTTATGACCTTAGAAACTTGGAAAACATCCAGTATCGTGATCCTAATCGTCTGACGTGTCAATTTATTGTAATTATTAAACTCTAAATTTATATTGCAGCGAGTTTATTAACATAATTATATATCACAATTAGGAGTGTCAATCCCGGGATCCCGTAAAAAATCCCATCCCGAAAATCCCGGGATCAAAAGTCATAATCCCGGAATCTTAGTAATACGTTACAAAGAATGACATATATATTTTTTTAAGCGTATGACAATTTTTATATTATAATACTCATAAGAATATATAGAAATACTTCATTTTTGTACGCAGTCCAAAAGTCAAATTATTATACATCGCCGTAAAATAATGAAAATACATTCTATCTATCGCGTTTAGCATAAAATCAGCAAAAAAGTGTAAAATTACAGGTCACTCTAGAATAAATTCATGTACATAACCTATAATATAACATATTTCAAACGTCAAACCTAAAAAATTTCACAAACTCGATAATTTCAATGTAAGTTACAGCCCCAATTGGAACTCACCAAGGCCCGATTGATAAAAGAAATGGAATTATTTGTTAATGGGGGTAAAAGTGGGTACAATGTGCCAACGAATTCTTGAAAACCATTCCTTCAACTAGTGTAAAGTCCGAAAGATATTGTTCGTTGGTTTGTTCCTTTATTTTAAATTGGTTTTAAAATTAACGATATATATATATTTTCGAGACTGATCCCGGGATCCCGGGATTATAGTTACCTTTGGTCCCGGGATTGAAAAAATCACAATGCAATTATTTTATTCAATTCTGAGAAAACGGCACAATACAAAAAGGTACAATACTTTTCAGAATCAAACTTAAATTTCCACTTTATTATTATGGTTGTAGAAAAATAGTGTATGCAACTCCAATTTAATGGGTTCTCATGTTTATGTCTTAATAGCGATTATTAAATGGTTGTTGCACATTATACTATATAGTATATTATAAAATTGAAAAAAAAATCCAAATCGATTATTAAATATGTTATTTATAATTAAAAATCTGATATTTTTAATTTTTAACTAAATTTTCAGGGCAAGCAGAGGTGTTTAGAATTAACTATTTTAATTATTTATAGAATTAATTATTTTTGAATAACTTGTTCAAATATATACCCTAATATTTGTTTCCTTTATTAAAATTTGGATTCAATTAAAAATATATTTTAACGAGTTTGTCATTTAAAACATTGTGTTTAATCCGTCTGTCACAATATTGTTAATGTTAATGGTAATGTTAATGTTACTAACCACACATAGAAAAATGGGTGTATACGTTCACAATTATGGTAATGGTGTTGGTGATGTTAATGGTTGTGGTTAACGATCCAAAAAATATCTGCATTTCACCATTAACATCTCCTGTACCATCTACCAATGGGAGCAATAAGCGCACACATGCTCCAATCGCACAAAAGTGAATGTTTGTAGGTTAGTTTGGCTTTGTTTCTTTTATGGATGCTTTGTTTATTGTTGTTTTCAAAAAGTTTGTTATAAATATTATTAAAATGATTGATGTGCCCATGGAGCCTACACAAGGAGTCCGAACTGCATGTAAACAAGAATCTTCCTAAAGAAAGTAGGCGCTGGTGTCCCGTTTATTCTGAAACAATTGACTAATTTGTACCGAAACGCTACCAAAAGAGCAGGTGGTGAAAAAAAAAGACTTAATTTGTGCAATTTAGAGGGCAGGTTTTGTAAATTTTCCCTATTAAGTTCGGGCTCCTTGTGTAGGCTCCATGGATGTGCCACTATTATTAGAACAATAATGACATTTCAGGTTAACATTTTCAAAACATTTCACAATGCATCGTTGGCAATCCTTGTTTCACTGCCCACTAAATTTAAAATATAACTTTTGCATTAACATACCACCTACATTATTGTAAACACAATTTACATGACCATTAGCATAACCTTTAACATTAACACTATTGTGACAGACGCATAAATTGTGTTAACAATTTTTTATTAAAATTTGTATTAAATTTTTTTATTTAAATTTATCTTAAATTTTTTCAAAGAAAAGGCCAAATAATATCTTTTATTTGGAAAATAATTCTGTTACAACAAATTGAAAAAATTTAGATAAGAATTTTAATTTATTCCAACTTAAAAATTAAACTCAAATTTATAGGGATTATTATTTGTTTCAGGCCCCAAGACTGAGACCAGAACTGGAATTCATGCAGGCGCTTATCCTCATAGGAAAATTATTAAGTTCCATACCGACTAAAGAAGCAAAAACTACTAGACTAGTCGCAGAACTGACCACTTTAAACCTTAATTTACCAGCAAGAGTTTGGTTGCCATTAAACAGTGACAGCCCACATCTGATAGTCAGAATACCGCCCCAAGTTGCTGCTGTGCTTAATTCTAAAGACAAGGTACTTAATAGTTTTGTTATTTTAATATTTAACGTCATTTCTGTGGGTAAAAGGCATAAGGGGATAAGTCAAAAAAAGCAATTTTTCAATAGAGCCTTTAACGTGTTCGCATTAATTCAGGAAATATATTTATGTTTTGCGGGTATAGCCTTTTGTTAATATATTCCATGTGCTAAAAAAAGGGTATATCCGCTAACCATAAATATGTTTCCTGAATTAATGCCAATACGTTTAAGGCTCTACTAAAAAATGCTTTTTTTGACTTATCCCCTTATGCCTTTTACCCACAGATTTAAAAAAAAAATAATTTGTAACAAATTTTTATTTTACCAATATATATAGAAAAGCCTTCTAGTTTGGACATTATTTTCGTCGACATTTATTTTTTGTTAATTTTAAAGATCCAAGAAATTTGTGTTTAAAATAAAAAAGTGTATTAGCCGATTATTCCCGTATATATACACGATTCATCCTACAAATAAATATATTACATTTATTTACATTATTGTGACTGTCTATGGTCCATTTCTTACAAAATACAATGCTTTCCGAATCCAAAAGTTGCAAAATTGCTGCCTTCGATTAATATTTGGCATAAGGAAGTATGATAGAATTATTTACACCCTAATAAATAACAAGTTGTTAAATATGGAAAACAGGCGCAAAATGCATTTAATTTGTTTCTTTCAAAACCTTCTTAAAACTAGGGCACCAGGCTACTTACATCAAAAAGTTTCATACCTTACTGATATTCATAATATAAATATTAGATTTAAAAAAGTCATAACAGTACCGATTCATCGTACTGAATTATATAAAAGGTGTTTTTCTTATATCCTTCCTTGCTACGTTAATGGCTTGCCATTTAATTTACGGTGTAATATGTTGAAATGGTCACAGCGCTTGTTTAAAACCAAAGTTTTTGATATTCTATTTATGGAGCAGCAATGACACTCTAAATATTTATTTAATGTCTATTTGGGTTTATTTTTAAGTTATTGTAAACTTGGTATTTCTACTTAGCATAATTGTTTTTTTTTTGTTATATATAGCTATTATTTTAATAATATTGTAGCCAGTATAGCTGTCATTTTTTGGTTGAATGTAAGAATAAATTGTTACATTTTTAATATTTAAATTCAAATTCCGCCATTTGGAATAGTGTATTTCCTTATTTTAATAAAGACGTTTATTATTATTATTATTATTATTATACATGTACTAAACTTTTACTAAAGTATGAGTATGAGTATAAGAGACGTATAACCAGCCCCATTGCCTCATCACCCCTGGGGTGCGATTCTCGAGTTGAGAGAACGCTATTCTCATGAGAAGTGGGCTTGTTTCACTTAAGTTTTGACAGGCTGCATTCTTAAAATCATGCAATAGTTTGGTTTTCCTAAAGCAGAAAAGAGTTTCCGAGAGAAGGACGCACTAACTTATCTTAAATTCAATAATGCAGCCTGTCAAAACTTCAGAGAAATGCCCACTTCTCCTATGAGAAGCGTTCTCTTAACTCGAGAATCGCCACCCAGGCCTATGTTTACTTCGCCGATTTTTGTTCGCCCCCAGCAACTGCACGGCTTCACCCGTGTTTACTGGGTGCGAATGTCCATTGCGTTTCGTACTGTCCCCTATTTGGGACTCGAGAGCGACATGCGAATAGTTTTAATAGCCATTATCGGGTTCGCCGAGCCGATGCTATACGCCCAGTAGGGTATAGAGGAGGAGGGACGGGAGGTTGTTTTTGGGACAATTACGCCGACTTAAAATACGACGCGGAATCCCCCTAGACCAGTCGATTAGTATTACTCCAAACATTTGGGATTACTATTTGGAGTTGGGGAGTTGTTATTTCGCTGCAGGGGTGTAGTTTCCTAGTCGAGGTCTTCGTCTTGTTCGTTATTGTCATTGTTCCTGCACTTGGTAAAGTGTGTCAGTTGTTTTTTTTATTTTATTTTTATTGTTGCTTATTTGGTCCCAACTGGTTTTGTTAATTTGTGAGAAGTGCATGTTTTGTGCTAACGTGTCATGAAATGTGAAGCATGTAGTCGTTAAGGTTTCTAAAGAAAGTGTAGCTTTTCGCTATGTCTTGTTCGCGTATGGCCAGCAGTGTTGCTGTTTTTGCCTCGCGTTTTGCCTGGGCAGTTTTTGTGCTTGGTTTGTTTTAGTGGTTCCTGATAGCTTTTTGTAGCTTACTTGCGCTTTTTTTATGTCGGTTTTGGTAGCGTGCGGTTGGCTGTTATTATAAAACAGTCTTTTATATACGTCCATAACTCTGGTCGGGGTTACTATTTAGTAAGATGTTAGTTACCGCAGTCTTAAAGTTTAAATTGTCTTTGGGGTCATTTAAGCGTTCTGTGTACCATTTAACGGCTTGTCTGTAGTGGCTTGCTTGTCGGTGGCGGCTTGAGCAGGTAGTTGTTTTATTACACAGTATAGTAATTTATGATATGTCTTTAGGTCAAGTGGCCACGTGGCATAACAATTTTTGAAGAAAAGTCAGATGTATGGTTAGGACTGTTTTGGAGATTGAGAATGTGTTATGAATTCGTAAATTAAACATTTGTGCCAGGTTAATGAGATCCTGGCCGTTTTCGTTACTATTGTTGTGTCTGTGGGGGGTATTTTTTTTACTTTTAGAGTAAAATCTAATGTGTTTACAAAATCCATGGGGTTTGATTAGAGTGCTTTTTTATACTTTGTTTATGTTTTCTTAATTTATGAGTGTTATTTATGTTCTAAGTGTCAAATGTTTATTTGGTCTCGATTTTGTTGGACTTGGACTTGGTCCGTTTTTTTTGTTTTTTTTTCAGGTTTTTTTTCATTGTTTTTTTTCAAATGGTTTTTTTTCACATTTTAGGTTTTTTTCAAGATTAGTCCCATTTGCCTAATTTTTAAGGTTTCATGGACTAAAATTAGCCACTAAATGACAATTAGTAAATGTAAATACAGTCTCGCGGTATGCACGCGCCACCACCACCGAATTGACCAATAAGGGCCGTGCTTGTTTTGATTTGGTCCTAAAAAAGTAACTACATATAATATTTTTGATTCAGCGCTTGATTTTTCAAAAAGCTACCAAAAGCACTTTTTTCATGATTTTTCAAATTCATGTAGAGTATGGGCCAGAAAGCCAAAAAAAATCGATTTTTTTATTACTGTATTTTTTAGGATTGAGGGTTGCAAATTTTTCATCTAACAATCTCAAAACTAGAAACTTCAAGCTTTAAATTGCTTCTTTTAACGGCTCCAATACGACCATTTTTAACAAAGATACAGCTATCCGAAGAATCGCAAAACAATTTTATCCTTTAATTTTTTGTATTGGTGTAGAAGTTTTACATTGCTACTGGTTTCTAAGGTGGAAACTACCAAATAATAAGAAATCAGATTTTTTAGTCTCGGTCAAAATTTTCAATAATGAAAAATGTAATATATTCTACAGTTTACTTTATTATTAATATACATTTTATTAAAAATTTCATTTTGAAAAAAAACAAAAAAAACCGTTTTTTTTCTAGGTTTTTATTCATGTTTTTTTTCACATCTGAAAAAAAACCGTTTTTTTACATCTCTAGCTTTATTGTCCTGATCAGTTTTGGTGTATGGCCGCGATAGGCTGATTGGGAAGATTGTTTTTTTGGTTAGTATTGACTTTCTAATGTATTTATTGTTACCGATGTTTATTGTTTTTTATTTGTAGGGATTAGGCAATGTACCTTGTCTTGTTTAATTTGCAAATTATGTGTTAGGTCATGCAGATGAGTTGAGGATACTTATCAATTTTTTGCAGGTGGCCTATTCCTCCCTTGTTTGGCCAGTGAAAATCGTCCTGACAGGTGGTGCGACCGCTCAGACGCTGACACTTGACTCTTTCTTGTCACTTAACACTTAACTCTTTTGACTGTTTCACTATGTTAGTTTGCACTTGTCACTTTACTCTTTCTTATCACTTAGCACTTAACTCATTCTTGACCGTAGAGTAGTCTGTACTCGCTGTATTTGTTACACTATAATTATTTGTACTATGAGGGATTATTTGTTGGTTATGGTTTTCACGTTTTACGTTTTAAGCTCTGACTCAGCTAACAAGCGTCCTACTCTGTCAAGTGCTGGGACGAGACTGTACTAAACTTTTACTAAAATACATATTTATTGTGTTAAATTTAACTTTGCATAGTGTTTAACCACAGAACAAGTTAACTGTTAGATTTCAAATATTATAATTAATATAAATTATGTTATATATTAAAACAAATGTAGACATATTTTTAAATTAAATTTCTATAAGGAAATATGAAATAGGTTTGAGCCACTCTGTGTAATATTTAAAAAATGAAATATTAATATTTAATATCAAATTTTACTAAAGAGCGTTAATATTACCATCTAGCAACATTGCTATAAAACTATAAAGTGAGGTCATAACTGATCCGAACAACCCCCGCGCCGCCATGTCCCACGATCTTGAAAAAACCCTAAATTTTTGTTTTAATAACTTACGAACCGTTTATCGCACCAACGCCAACAGACTACCAAAATACTGTCAATTTTTACATTACATGTACATTTTTTATAAAACTATTTTGTTTACCGATGCGTTGTTGCATAAATATATGCAAAAAACTTTTTTGGAAATTGGTTTTCTCCCTTTTTACCCCCTTTGCGTTTTTTTTATTCTGTAGCTCAAAAAATCTTCCATAAATTGGTTATTTAACTTGATTGCATTGGTCCAGTTTGGAACTAGACAATCTACGCTAAAAGTCGCGAGCTCTGTTTCGCGGGAGCGTCGAGCGCAATCACGCAGCGTACATCGCGTGTTTTTTCTTTAATTACGCAACAATGTATTAACTAAAAAGTTAGTAAATTACAAAGTTCTAACACCCATTAAATTGCGCCTTTAATAGACATATTTTTAAATAACTTAAATTTGTTACCAAACCGAAAATTTTTGTTAAAAAATACCGCAATGGGGGTAAAAATATAGATAACAATTAACCAAAAAATGGTTCAGTTTTTTTTTAAATACATTTAAGCAACAGCGCTTCAAAGACCAAAATAAGTTTAATAAAAATGTAGCTCTTAAAATTGACAGTATTTTAAGAGTCTCTGCCTCTTTATGGCCACGGTTTGTAAGTAAGAAAAAGGTTCGGTGATTTTTTTTAAGTTGGCAGGGCATAGCGTCGCGGGGGTTGTTCGGATCAATCCGAAAACCATATTACCATGATGCTCTTTTAAGATCTTGATTAAAAAAAATAAAATTTCAACCAGTATACAATTATTATACTTTTACAGGTCCATTAGGTCGTGATAGAAAACAATAACAAAAGATTGAAAATTTTGGGATTTTTTAAATTTTGAAATTTTCAAAATTTAAGTTATTTTTCTGTTTTTAACATTTAAAACCTTTTTTAAAAATGAATATTTTGAAAGTTAAATATTTTAAAAAATGTTCTATTCGTTTAAACCCAAGGGGTCAACCACCCAAAGGGAAAACGTCCAGGGATTCCCATGTATTCCCATTATATTTTATTGTATTCCTATGTATTTCCATTGTATTCCTATGGTATTCCCACTCTAAAATGTCCAGGGATTCCCAGGTGTGGGTGACCACTCGTTTAAACCCTTTTGTTAGATATCCATATCAAGGAGGTTTTTAAGAAATAGGCAATCCATCTTATGGCGGACGCCATATTGGATTGATTTTATTTCTCTCTCTATCTTTCTCTTACTTATGCACAACCACTTACTTCTTATGCCAATAAACATTTTTGTTTTTATAGTGGTTTCCATAAATGTTATATCATTCAAATTATAAAACCTAAATTTCTTATTTTGGTTAAAGAAATATTTATATCACTCTTATATACCCCTTAAAGAGCTTATTTGGAGAGTTTATGAAGGTTAACGGTACCTATTTTATTAACACTATAAAACCCAAGTTTTATAACAGGAATATTATGGAAACCACTCTATAACTTCCTAAAGAACTGCTACCGGCTTTTTTCCTTCTTTTAATATTTCTCCCTCCCTCAGGCACATTTAAAATATAAACTCCTGGACAAAATTAACGCAACATCAAAAAATTTGCCACATTTTTTATGCTATTTTTTTGTTGAATTTATGATCCGATTTGAATGATTTTTGTTTTGCATTGTAGGTTGGTTACTTGACAATGTCATAATTTTCGCTGTTTATGATAAAAAGTTCATTTTGGATTTATACCGGGTGTAATAAAAATGTACTGTTTTTTTCCGAA
Organism: Brassicogethes aeneus; assembly: GCA_921294245.1. Lineage (NCBI taxonomy): Eukaryota > Metazoa > Arthropoda > Insecta > Coleoptera > Nitidulidae > Brassicogethes > Brassicogethes aeneus. Next base: position 16,189,279 of record OV121134.1, on the reverse strand, counting down.
AATTCGTATCACCCTGTGGAGTATACTAGCAACCGAAACCTATAGCAGTTAACATTAGACGGTAGGTCCATATTTCGCCAACATATTCTTTTTTGGTTTACTTCATTATCTCTGTTATTAAAGGAGATACGCTGTTTTATAGCGTAACATGTTTTTATAGACTTTATTATTCAAAACATTAATTGTTAAATGTTTTCAAGTAGGCTATGGAAAATTCGCCATACTTATAACAACTGTTCGAAAACTGCTTATTAAATGTTCGTTTCGTATTTTAATCTTGAAAAATGAATCGCCACCCAGGCCTATGTTTACTTCGCCGATTTTTGTTCGCCCCCAGCAACTGCACGGCTTCACCCGTGTTTACTGGGTGCGAATGTCCATTGCGTTTCGTACTGTCCCCTATTTGGGACTCGAGAGCGACATGCGAATAGTTTTAATAGCCATTATCGGGTTCGCCGAGCCGATGCTATACGCCCAGTAGGGTATAGAGGAGGAGGGACGGGAGGTTGTTTTTGGGACAATTACGCCGACTTAAAATACGACGCGGAATCCCCCTAGACCAGTCGATTAGTATTACTCCAAACATTTGGGATTACTATTTGGAGTTGGGGAGTTGTTATTTCGCTGCAGGGGTGTAGTTTCCTAGTCGAGGTCTTCGTCTTGTTCGTTATTGTCATTGTTCCTGCACTTGGTAAAGTGTGTCAGTTGTTTTTTTTATTTTATTTTTATTGTTGCTTATTTGGTCCCAACTGGTTTTGTTAATTTGTGAGAAGTGCATGTTTTGTGCTAACGTGTCATGAAATGTGAAGCATGTAGTCGTTAAGGTTTCTAAAGAAAGTGTAGCTTTTCGCTATGTCTTGTTCGCGTATGGCCAGCAGTGTTGCTGTTTTTGCCTCGCGTTTTGCCTGGGCAGTTTTTGTGCTTGGTTTGTTTTAGTGGTTCCTGATAGCTTTTTGTAGCTTACTTGCGCTTTTTTTATGTCGGTTTTGGTAGCGTGCGGTTGGCTGTTATTATAAAACAGTCTTTTATATACGTCCATAACTCTGGTCGGGGTTACTATTTAGTAAGATGTTAGTTACCGCAGTCTTAAAGTTTAAATTGTCTTTGGGGTCATTTAAGCGTTCTGTGTACCATTTAACGGCTTGTCTGTAGTGGCTTGCTTGTCGGTGGCGGCTTGAGCAGGTAGTTGTTTTATTACACAGTATAGTAATTTATGATATGTCTTTAGGTCAAGTGGCCACGTGGCATAACAATTTTTGAAGAAAAGTCAGATGTATGGTTAGGACTGTTTTGGAGATTGAGAATGTGTTATGAATTCGTAAATTAAACATTTGTGCCAGGTTAATGAGATCCTGGCCGTTTTCGTTACTATTGTTGTGTCTGTGGGGGGTATTTTTTTTACTTTTAGAGTAAAATCTAATGTGTTTACAAAATCCATGGGGTTTGATTAGAGTGCTTTTTTATACTTTGTTTATGTTTTCTTAATTTATGAGTGTTATTTATGTTCTAAGTGTCAAATGTTTATTTGGTCTCGATTTTGTTGGACTTGGACTTGGTCCGTTTTTTTTGTTTTTTTTTCAGGTTTTTTTTCATTGTTTTTTTTCAAATGGTTTTTTTTCACATTTTAGGTTTTTTTCAAGATTAGTCCCATTTGCCTAATTTTTAAGGTTTCATGGACTAAAATTAGCCACTAAATGACAATTAGTAAATGTAAATACAGTCTCGCGGTATGCACGCGCCACCACCACCGAATTGACCAATAAGGGCCGTGCTTGTTTTGATTTGGTCCTAAAAAAGTAACTACATATAATATTTTTGATTCAGCGCTTGATTTTTCAAAAAGCTACCAAAAGCACTTTTTTCATGATTTTTCAAATTCATGTAGAGTATGGGCCAGAAAGCCAAAAAAAAATCGATTTTTTTATTACTGTATTTTTTAGGATTGAGGGTTGCAAATTTTTCATCTAACAATCTCAAAACTAGAAACTTCAAGCTTTAAATTGCTTCTTTTAACGGCTCCAATACGACCATTTTTAACAAAGATACAGCTATCCGAAGAATCGCAAAACAATTTTATCCTTTAATTTTTTGTATTGGTGTAGAAGTTTTACATTGCTACTGGTTTCTAAGGTGGAAACTACCAAATAATAAGAAATCAGATTTTTTAGTCTCGGTCAAAATTTTCAATAATGAAAAATGTAATATATTCTACAGTTTACTTTATTATTAATATACATTTTATTAAAAATTTCATTTTGAAAAAAAAACAAAAAAAAACCGTTTTTTTTCTAGGTTTTTATTCATGTTTTTTTTCACATCTGAAAAAAAAACCGTTTTTTTACATCTCTAGCTTTATTGTCCTGATCAGTTTTGGTGTATGGCCGCGATAGGCTGATTGGGAAGATTGTTTTTTTGGTTAGTATTGACTTTCTAATGTATTTATTGTTACCGATGTTTATTGTTTTTTATTTGTAGGGATTAGGCAATGTACCTTGTCTTGTTTAATTTGCAAATTATGTGTTAGGTCATGCAGATGAGTTGAGGATACTTATCAATTTTTTGCAGGTGGCCTATTCCTCCCTTGTTTGGCCAGTGAAAATCGTCCTGACAGGTGGTGCGACCGCTCAGACGCTGACACTTGACTCTTTCTTGTCACTTAACACTTAACTCTTTTGACTGTTTCACTATGTTAGTTTGCACTTGTCACTTTACTCTTTCTTATCACTTAGCACTTAACTCATTCTTGACCGTAGAGTAGTCTGTACTCGCTGTATTTGTTACACTATAATTATTTGTACTATGAGGGATTATTTGTTGGTTATGGTTTTCACGTTTTACGTTTTAAGCTCTGACTCAGCTAACAAGCGTCCTACTCTGTCAAGTGCTGGGACGAGACTGTACTAAACTTTTACTAAAATACATATTTATTGTGTTAAATTTAACTTTGCATAGTGTTTAACCACAGAACAAGTTAACTGTTAGATTTCAAATATTATAATTAATATAAATTATGTTATATATTAAAACAAATGTAGACATATTTTTAAATTAAATTTCTATAAGGAAATATGAAATAGGTTTGAGCCACTCTGTGTAATATTTAAAAAATGAAATATTAATATTTAATATCAAATTTTACTAAAGAGCGTTAATATTACCATCTAGCAACATTGCTATAAAACTATAAAGTGAGGTCATAACTGATCCGAACAACCCCCGCGCCGCCATGTCCCACGATCTTGAAAAAACCCTAAATTTTTGTTTTAATAACTTACGAACCGTTTATCGCACCAACGCCAACAGACTACCAAAATACTGTCAATTTTTACATTACATGTACATTTTTTATAAAACTATTTTGTTTACCGATGCGTTGTTGCATAAATATATGCAAAAAACTTTTTTGGAAATTGGTTTTCTCCCTTTTTACCCCCTTTGCGTTTTTTTTATTCTGTAGCTCAAAAAATCTTCCATAAATTGGTTATTTAACTTGATTGCATTGGTCCAGTTTGGAACTAGACAATCTACGCTAAAAGTCGCGAGCTCTGTTTCGCGGGAGCGTCGAGCGCAATCACGCAGCGTACATCGCGTGTTTTTTCTTTAATTACGCAACAATGTATTAACTAAAAAGTTAGTAAATTACAAAGTTCTAACACCCATTAAATTGCGCCTTTAATAGACATATTTTTAAATAACTTAAATTTGTTACCAAACCGAAAATTTTTGTTAAAAAATACCGCAATGGGGGTAAAAATATAGATAACAATTAACCAAAAAATGGTTCAGTTTTTTTTTAAATACATTTAAGCAACAGCGCTTCAAAGACCAAAATAAGTTTAATAAAAATGTAGCTCTTAAAATTGACAGTATTTTAAGAGTCTCTGCCTCTTTATGGCCACGGTTTGTAAGTAAGAAAAAGGTTCGGTGATTTTTTTTAAGTTGGCAGGGCATAGCGTCGCGGGGGTTGTTCGGATCAATCCGAAAACCATATTACCATGATGCTCTTTTAAGATCTTGATTAAAAAAAATAAAATTTCAACCAGTATACAATTATTATACTTTTACAGGTCCATTAGGTCGTGATAGAAAACAATTACAAAAGATTGAAAATTTTGGGATTTTTTAAATTTTGAAATTTTCAAAATTTAAGTTATTTTTCTGTTTTTAACATTTAAAACCTTTTTTAAAAATGAATATTTTGAAAGTTAAATATTTTAAAAAATGTTCTATTCGTTTAAACCCAAGGGGTCAACCACCCAAAGGGAAAACGTCCAGGGATTCCCATGTATTCCCATTATATTTTATTGTATTCCTATGTATTTCCATTGTATTCCTATGGTATTCCCACTCTAAAATGTCCAGGGATTCCCAGGTGTGGGTGACCACTCGTTTAAACCCTTTTGTTAGATATCCATATCAAGGAGGTTTTTAAGAAATAGGCAATCCATCTTATGGCGGACGCCATATTGGATTGATTTTATTTCTCTCTCTATCTTTCTCTTACTTATGCACAACCACTTACTTCTTATGCCAATAAACATTTTTGTTTTTATAGTGGTTTCCATAAATGTTATATCATTCAAATTATAAAACCTAAATTTCTTATTTTGGTTAAAGAAATATTTATATCACTCTTATATACCCCTTAAAGAGCTTATTTGGAGAGTTTATGAAGGTTAACGGTACCTATTTTATTAACACTATAAAACCCAAGTTTTATAACAGGAATATTATGGAAACCACTCTATAACTTCCTAAAGAACTGCTACCGGCTTTTTTCCTTCTTTTAATATTTCTCCCTCCCTCAGGCACATTTAAAATATAAACTCCTGGACAAAATTAACGCAACATCAAAAAATTTGCCACATTTTTTATGCTATTTTTTTGTTGAATTTATGATCCGATTTGAATGATTTTTGTTTTGCATTGTAGGTTGGTTACTTGACAATGTCATAATTTTCGCTGTTTATGATAAAAAGTTCATTTTGGATTTATACCGGGTGTAATAAAAATGTACTGTTTTTTTCCGAAAATTCGTATCACCCTGTGGAGTATACTAGCAACCGAAACCTATAGCAGTTAACATTAGACGGTAGGTCCATATTTCGCCAACATATTCTTTTTTGGTTTACTTCATTATCTCTGTTATTAAAGGAGATACGCTGTTTTATAGCGTAACATGTTTTTATAGACTTTATTATTCAAAACATTAATTGTTAAATGTTTTCAAGTAGGCTATGGAAAATTCGCCATACTTATAACAACTGTTCGAAAACTGCTTATTAAATGTTCGTTTCGTATTTTAATCTTGAAAAATGAATCGTCCAAAAAATTTTTCGACAGAAGAAGCAGTAAGAGACTTAACTTTGGTGAATGAGGGCTATTCGATGTCATGTTGCTAATGTGATAGGAAGACATCGTTCGACTATAAGTCGTATGGTTAAACGATTTAACGAGACAGGATCTTACTCTTCAAGGTCAGGACAAGGGCGAAAACGATGTACCGATCCAAGGGATGAGCGTTTTATTAGGCAAACTGCTCTAGAAACAGGAAGATTACTAGTACAAGGCTAAAAAGTGAGCTTAGAACTGCTCGCCATAATACAATATCGTCTCGAACAATCAGGAGACGTTTAAATGAGGCAGGAGAAGACCGGCAAAGAAACAATTACTTAAGTAATTGTTTCTTTGCCGGTCTTCTCCTTAATTACCATAGAGCACAGAGTTTCAAGATTGCGTTTTGCCAGAAATTATCATCATTGGACTGTTAATGATTGGAAGAATGTTTTATTTTCTGATGAAACGAGAGTCACTCCTGATGGTGTGAACGTGTTTGGGGAAGGTCAGGAGAGAGATTTGCAAGTGGCAATATCTCTCCTAAAATCCCGTTTGGTGAAGGCTCAGTAATGATTTGGGGAGGAATATGCTTCAACGGACGCACAGAGTTAGTCCCTATACGTGTAAGATCAATGAACGCCGATTATTATCTAGAAAACATGTAATGCCATTTGTTCCTTTTTTGGGACCTAATAGTTTATTTATGCAGGATTATGCATTTATCAAAGCGAGCAGAAATTATACAATTATGCAGATAACAAATAATCTAAACATCTCTTGAAATGTCAGAAAAGGTCCATAGCCTACTTGAAAACATTTAACAATGATTGTTTTGAATAATAAAGTCTATAAAAACATGTTACGGTATAAAACGGCGTATCTCCTTTAATAACAGAGATAATAAAGTAAACCAAAAAAGAAAATGTTGGCGAAAGATGAACCTACCGTCTAATGTCAACTGCTATATGTTTCGGTTGCTAGTATACTCCACAGGGTGATACGAATTTTCGGAAAAAAACATTACATTTTTATTACACCCGGTATAAATTGAAAATGAACTTTTTATCATAAACAGCGAAAATTATGACATTGTCAAGGAACCAACCTACAATGCAAAAAAAAAATCATTCAAATCGGATCATAAATTCAACAAAAAAATAGCATAAAAAATGTGGCAAATTTTTTGATGTTGCGTTAATTTTGTCCAGGAGTTTATATATTTCTTCATAGGTACGCTATCTTTCTTATTGTCATCTTATTCATTAACTTGTTTAAAAACTAAATTTAGTTTATATAGATATATATTTATATAGATGTATATTTTGTGAAGCCAAGTATGGCGAAAATATTAATGGTATATAATTTAAATCTAAGATTTTTTACTCAATATGAATTAAAGTACAAATTCTGCTCTTGACGCTTGAAGTGTAAGCATATGCTCATCGATCTCTCTTAAGCAGCGTATACGATACAAATGTAGTAACGTGATAACTGGTTAACGCCGTAAAATAATAAAAAATCAATCGATTCTAAACGTGATAACTGTCCCAAGTGCAAAAAAGTGCAAATTGTGTGTGGTACCTCCCCCATTGATTAAATCCTCAAGTGTTGGACCTGGTTAAAAGGTGTGAGAGAGACGACACTTCCACGAAATTTACTGGACTCAAGCTAAGTTATTTTTTCCAATTGCATGTCTTACCGTATATTCGCTAAATGTTTATAAAAGCATTTCACAATGTTTATGTAAGCATTTCACAATGTTGCAAAAAGAAAATACTAAGAATTCTTTTATTGTCTCAAAAACTAAATTAAAAAAGAATAAGAACATTTCCTTAAGTTTAAACAAACAACCTCATTTTCTCATAGCAGACAAATCATAAACAACCATCGAAAAAGGCGTAAGATAAATAAATAAATAAACTAAATATGCAAGAAGACAAAAAACATAAACAAGTTGAGTGTGAATAGCAGTATTGCCAGATGTAAAAGTTGAAATTAACGAATTGGGTAAATAAAATTATCGAATTTTCGGAATTAAGTTACAATAATTGTAATAATTATGTAACAATAATTATTATAATTTAATCATAAAAAAAAAAGTAAAAGAGAAAGAAGCGAACTTTTAAAAAATTATAAAATTTGTAAAAGTAAAAAAAAATACCCCCACTGGGAACTGCCTTATCGCAGTGATTGCGGCCTTACGCTCGGCACGAGTGATGGGCTCCTCCGCGGGGGGGGTGCAGCCTCCCGTGGCCTATACGGGGGATGGTCTACACGGCGGTAGTCGTAGCACGATTGCCGTTGTGTGGATTGTCTTCCGGGGGGGCCGCGGGGGGTTGTATTTCTTTGCGGGGGAGTTTATCATGTGTGCCGATTATCGTACCAATGGGAAAAACCATTACCAAAAGGGTAAGAGTAGCCCAATTAAACACTGGGTCCACGTCACTCGTAGACAACGCAACAAACTACAAGCCACCCTTAAACTAGATCTTAAAGACAAAAAAAATCGGTAGACCATGCTTCACATTTCATGACACGTAGCACAATACATGCACTTCTCACAAAGTAACAAGACCAGTTGGGAGCAACTAAACAACAATAAAAATAAAATAAAAAAAAAAAAAAACAACCGACACACTTTACCAAGTTCAGGAACTATCCGACACGGATAATGACAATAATGAACAAGACGAAGACCTCGACTAGGAAACTACACCCCTGCAGCGTAATAACAACTCCCCAACTCCAAATAGTAATCCCAAATGTTTGGAGTAATACTAACCGACTGGTCTAGGGGGATTCCGCGTCGTACTTAGTTTTAAGTCGGCGTAATTGTCCCCCAAAAACCAACTCCCTCCCGTCCCTCATCCATACCTCACTGAGCGTATAGCATAGGCCCGGCGAACCCGGGAACGGCTATTATAACTATTCGCCTCTCGCTCTCGAGCCCCAAATAGGGGACAGTACAGAACGCAATGGACATTCGCACCCAGCAAACACGGGTGAAGCCGTGCAGTTGCTGGGGAAGAACAAAAATCGGCGTAAGTAAACATAGGCCTGTACGGGGTTTAAGAGTCAAGAGGAAATGGGGCTGGTTATACGTCTCTTATACTCATACTCATACTCATACTCAATATGAATTAAAGTACAAATTAATTTTTATCCTAAATATGTGCACAATACTTTCAAAAACAGCAGGAGACATTAAAATACCAAAACATAAATATTTTGTATACTATTAAAATAAATAAATATATTTTTTTAATACATTAGGATCTCTCTTTTATTAATTATTTAACCTAATTATATACCTAAAGTTTACAGTATCCGTAACTAAATGGCGATTTTATAAAACCTTGTTAAACTCTTATATAATTTGACAACCCTTATATATAATCTTTATATAATTTATCGTTACCATAAATAGAACAATTTGTTTATTGGGTAACCCAATTTGGGTTGCCATATGATCCTTTCTAATCCCACTCATATCGATTTTCTGTGACGTCACACGCACACACTGACATATTGCAGATCCATAACATAGGTGTTTACACATCAAAGTATGTTAAATGTAAAACTCATATGAAAAGTATCTCTCCTAATGAACTAACAATATATCTTAGGAGAAGCATTAACCGTATTATATTTTTGTTTAGGCCCCGTACATAATCTACATTGAAGTCGTCGAGGTGGACGACATCTATAGTAGCCCAGTGCCAACGAAAATAATGCCAACCTTGAGGCACACAAAATCGGAGGAGAACCTCGGCGGACACGACAGCACGTCGTTGTCAGCTTTTAGCGTTTGTGGAGGGTGTTATGACGATAACGACCCTGATTGGAGTCAGGAGGATGACGAGATATCACAACAGGTATGTTAAAAGAACAAGACAAAACATTGGTGTTTATGTAAATAATGACTTTTTATTCTGAACCCACATTATGCAACTTTTATATTAACATTTTTTTTTTAATAATTTATATTTATGAGATTTTTTGACCTAATTAGTCCCTTAATTAACTTAAATTATTTGTTCCTACAAAGAGTTACGAAAAATTTACCGACAGCTTGTGATTTGTACCAAATTGCTCATGCATAAACATCGGTCGCAAATGGATTGAATTTTAACTGAAAAGTAGTTTAAAAGGCATTGAAAGGGAAGATGAAGAATAAAAAATACCAATAAAATTTAGTTGTAACATAATTTCTTGTATCACTGCTTTCAGAAATATCCCTCATAGTAACAAATGTATACAATATTGGCCACGTAAATTGACAACGAATTTAATTTAATTTTAGAATATACTTATTTTGCTATTAACACCAAAACAACAATACACAAAAAGTGTTTGTCAAAAACCTTTTAGGCATTGACTTTTTAACTTTTTATTTGTTGAACTAGGGTGGAGCGAAATATGAATATTTTTAAAATTGAAAAGGCCTGTATATAGAAAAAAAAATATTTTGGTGAAAAAAAAATCTTTTTTTAATCTCTTCCACCGCCCCAGAGCTATCCTAAATATAAAAATCATAAAATTCAGACGAGGGCAGAAAACCTGAAAATTTCATAAAATGTCAATATAAACGCTTTATATCTCAGCAAATATCAATCTTAGCGATTCAACTGATAAGACTTTTTTTAAAGAAAATTAAATTTTCTACAAATATCTTCAAAAATATGAGAATTTTTCACTAAAATAAGATTTAGTGACCCGTACCATCCTACAGGTGCAGATTACAGCTATGGCACATAAAGCATTTGTGTGGAATATTTTATTGTTTCGACCTTTACTTGATGAAACTCCATGTCACTAATATACTGGATAAAAAACAAACACTGTTTTTGAGTTTCACGACTTTATTTAAATTTTATTTGACCACTGTTTCGATAACACTGTAGCTTCTTCAGAAATATTTATTATATTACGAACTATTAGTTTACTTAAAAGTTTACACTTATTTTTAACAGTTCAGGACAGCTGACGACGGCTAAATTATTATTATTATTCTGTGCCCATGTTTAAAACAGGCTAATTTAGGATCGTTTAAAATTTGTGGTACATTTTATTGAAAATTGGTACATATCTCATGTTGACTTTGGTACAATGTAGTGGTAGTGTAGTGATGCAGATATTCGGATGATTTTGATATTCGAATTATCCGGAATCGGAATATTTCAATATTCGGATTAATCATACTATTCCAAATTCAAATTTTTTAATTTCGAGTAAGCCAGTAGTAGAGATGTTAAGGATTAGGTTAAAACTATTAAGAATACAAAGTAGTATTGAGTATTTACCACAGACCACCAAAACAAATGGACGGCGCATTGCCATTCAATAACAATGCTTTGTTTGCAGTCAACAAACGGTCACAGTCTAAGCGTCAAATTGGAGATAGAATTTTATGTTTTCTTCCAGTGACGTCAACAAACGGTCACAGTCTAAGCGTTTAATTGGCGATATAATTTTATGTTTTCTTCCAGTGACGTATAGGGATTAAAAAAATAATAAGTAGGTAGGTACAAACGATATTTCCATGTATTGTTATTTTTAGTAAAAAATAATGTATTTAAACTCCATAATTAACTTAAACACGATAGAAATACACAAACGAAAACACAAAACAACAAGCTGTCATCCCACAGAACATAACCTTTTTCTATGCTGTCAAATATGACGAATTTACCAACGTTGTTAATAGTTAATTTTAATAATTATTAAATGATTATTTTTTCTTTAAATGGAGAAAAATATCTAAAGAAAATTATGAACAAATCCTTTTTACAATTTTTTTTATTATTCAAACGAATTACTGGTAATGTTCATTATGTTATGATGAACGTCCAAAAAGGCGTGTAATCTATACTTCTGACAACGTTGGAAGCCGTGTTTCTTTCGACGGTGTTTAGAATGTGAAACTATGCTTTACTCGCTTTTTAAACGTAAACAAATCCGTCCATTTGTTTTGGTGGTCTGTGGTATTTACATTTAGTTGCTCGTTGCCTAAATCAATGCGGTAATATGTGATATATTTGGATACCTACTCTTTTATTTATTGTTTTTTTCTGATAAAAAAAATAAAAAGATTACATCCATATTTCTTTTTTAGTTTATTTATTAGGCTCATCAGTAGCCATAATTTGATAATTAATTAATAATAAACGAAACGTACCGTACCTTATGATGCAATCCAGGAATAACGGAATATAAACTGAAATAACGCGGCAACCGGTAACGACGCCGATCCAAGAAAATACCTACTGCAGTTCCAATCGGTTTTATTCGCTATTCGCACCGTCACACTGTGGGCCCAATGTCCAAACTAGGTTGCATTAATTCAATTTTTTTTCTATTTACTTAAAACTTTAAAAATAATTAAACTTTGAGACTAACCAATGCTGGTAATTAATTATATAATTTATTTTTTCATTTTCCAGTGTTGCCACATTGGTATTTTTGGAAATTAATTTATAAAATTCAACTGGTGTAACAAACGTTATCTACGGATCAAAATAAGTCGATTTAACTCAAATTACCTATATACTAAGTTGCTTAGTTTAGTCGTTAGAGGCCTTTAAAGTTTTAAAAAATAACTATTTTTTTAAATATCTTAAAAACGAATTAATGAATTTTGAATATTTTTCGAATGTAACTTTTAACTGCCAATTAACGTCGTTTGGTGCTACACTCAGTTATCTTTAAAAATTAGAATAATCAGAAAAGCAAGGTTAGGTACTAATTTTCGCTTGTATTTTTTTTACTGTTGCTCACTTTGTTTAAAAACTTTTTGTCTCTTGTAAAAGTTGGATGAGCGGTTTAGCCAGAAAAAAATTATTTTGTAATGTCTGCATACATACTATCGATATATCGCGATAGTAACTATGTTTTATCCCGAAAAGTATTGAACATATAAATCTAGAGATTCCTTTTCTGAAAATAGTTCAATTTGACTCAACGCAGTTGCTTCGTGTAGCAGATAAAAAGTGAAATACAGAGTGTTGGTAATAGGTGGTGTATAAAGAGGAGGGTTTTCGCATATTTTTTCGGTCACTTCCGGTTTCACCTGAAATAGGTCCAGGTTCAAAAAATTAAATAGAAACCCCTGTATAAATTTTCATTCTTGGATTCTTAACATAATTCTGGACATAAATGTGATTTTTTAATGCCTTTTGAACAATTTTTAACAATGCATCTAGGCCACCTTGATGTAATATAAAAAGAATAAGTAGGCGTATACACTTTTAACAAATATTAAACGCCATGTAAGTATATAATTTGCTCATTGCCCAAGCAATACATGCGATAAACAACTTAAAGATGCATATTAATTGGTAATATTTTCTTTTCTCAGAGGTTTACATTTTTGACTGGGATAAGTTTCGCGATTTTTTGCGATTTTTTTGGTTAACAGTGTTTAGTAGTCTACATCTTTGTCTAATAAAAAATATATATTTTGGCTTGGCATTCGTTGGCCTTCCTATTTTTTTACTCTGCAAAACATAAAAAATTAAATATTCATGTTAATTACCTTATCAGTTCTTGCCAAAAAGCAAAAAAAAAACACGAATTTTCTATAATTTTATGTATCCAACACAACTAATTGACAGGTCTAATGTCAGTTATGAAATGTTTAAGACGACTTTTGCTTTTCACGGCCCTCTAAGCTATAAAAAAAAATCGCAAAAATCGTAGTTTTAATTAAAACGATTGCATTAAAAATAGACTTTCTTTTAAAGATCTGACATTGGGCATTTATAAAAAAGTGTTCGTAGAGTATTTTCAAAAAGCAATTATGTTTTTACAAGTTTGAATATGTTTTTAATAAAACAATAGTGGCAAATTATACATTTTCAATAATGACTTATTGCAACCTAGTTTGGGCATAGGGCCCACAGTGCGTCACAGGCATCGTGAATAGAATAGATTGCACTGAAATCTATTCCAATAAACGGTACCATAGAAAACAGACTAACTGCGCGACAGCGTCTGCCAGGACTCGGAATAGGAAAGGCCGGAATAAGTTCCGATATTTGGGAATAGGTACGCGGAATAGGCAGGTGATACCTATTGCAAAGTAGCCGGTCCAGTTTCACTGTAACATCCCTAGCCTACTGCCAGTGACACTCCCGGTATTTAAACAAAGAGGGCGCTAATAGCTTTAAACTCGAAACCGATTTGATTTAATTAACTCATTTTAAATTAAAACTGTCATTTTATTATAAATATATAAAAAATTAAGTAAATAATATTAGGCAATAAATATCTAATATAATTTTAAGTGGTAATTGACATTCAAATATTTACAGTTTTCATTATTTTTTAACGAATGAGTCGTCATCGAGTTTGGTTGGTAAAAACTAGAGGGCTACGGTATAAACAATAAATTTTGATACCCACTGCAATTCATCCGAATTTCGAAACCGGATTTTTCATAAGAGGATACGAAATTATTCCGAATCCACATAGTCAGAGGGCACTAATTACGGCGGGGTGCGGCCGGCAACACTCTGAAGATAAGACTCAATATCGCACAGGGGGGCAAACAATTCTAAAGCGGCTATCAGGAACCGAAATCCGACTCGGACAGCGACGAACATGAAGTACACCATCAAGGAAAGGCTCTAGCAGCATACTAATCTACCTACCCCCATTCAGGAATCCCAACTAAATGGGGTTATTACTAAAGCCCTGGTTGAGGAGGATTCCGGATTGTACTTAGTTTTGGGTCAGTTCAATGTCCTCCAAAAACCCTTCCTAAACTGGACGTATGGCCCGACCCGGCTGACAAAAATCCGTGGAGCGGCCTTAACCATAGACACTGTCATCCACGACCTCCTAGGGTGGATCTACCAGCCGGCGTAAAAACTTCGGATCTAACAAACACAGGTAATGCTGTGATTTGGCGGGATACGCAGGAGAACGGAAAGGGGGTAAAATAACCCTGGGAGATTAGTGGAGGATAATGTTTTTGGGGCCTGCCATACGTTCCCATACTCATACTCATTAATAATTATTCGGATGCCTCCGAATATCTCAAAACTGGGATTAAACGAGTATTTTAATTCGAAATACGACATCACTAATATAGTGTTCTTAAACACAGAAGTAACTTATAATTGTGTCATTTATTGTCACTTATGGTGGTCATTTATGAAAGTGGCGCCCAACTCTACATTATTTATTTAAAAACATTGACTGTATTGTTTGTATTGTATTTGTTTGTATCTATTCATCCCAACATTAAATTCACTATGGAAGTAGAACAAAATAAACAAATTAACTTCTTAGACCTTACTATCCAAAATAACAAAGGTATCCATTCATTTAAAATTTTCCATAAACCCAGTCACACAGATAGAGTTATACATAACTCTTCCTTACACCCGTTCCCACATAAAATGGCAGCTTTTAATTCGATGATACATAGACTTTTAAATGTACCATTATCTGAAGTGGATTTCAAACACGAGTTAAATTTAATAAAACAAATAGCTGTTAATAATGGATATAATCCACAATTAATTAATGACATTTATAATAAAAAAATCCATAAAATAGCAATTAACCTAATATTCCCACTACCTAAGAACCCTTTAAATACATACAATACTTTTACGTATTTAGGTACTAATATGAGACAGTTGTGTACTTTTCTAAACAAAAATAACATAAAATTCACATTTAAAACTAATAATAATTTAAGAAATTTTATTAAAAATAATAAAGATAAGACAAGTAAAAATAATAAATCAGGAGTGTACCAATTAACTTGTGCAGATTGCCCTAAAACGTATATAGGACAAACAGGTCGCTGCTTTAAAACTAGAATTAACGAACATAGAAAATCATTTATAAACCAAAAAACAGATTCCACTTTTGCAAACCACCTTATTAATGAAAACCATAATTTTAATTCTAACTTTAAAATCCTACACATAGAAAATAAAAGTATGAAACTGAATTTATTGGAGTCGATGGAAATTAATAAATTAAAGAAAATAACTGATATTATTCTTAATGACCAAATAGATACCAATAATTCCCCGTTATTAAACTTATTTTAATAAATTCAAATATTTTTTAGTGTTGTATAACTATAGAGATTACAGGGCATCCCCATAATTATTGTTCCTTTATTGTATAACGTTAATTTAATCTTCCACAATATTGTACTAAAAATATTACCTGTAAAACCATCATTTATATAAAAGTAAAATAAATATTAGTTTGTATACGATCTGAAGATGCTACTGTGTAGCGAAACAATTGTCATATTTAAATAAAATAGTGAAACTTTTAAACAGTGTAGTTTATATTAAAATAAAACAATGTATCTTTTTATTTTAGTATGCCCAGTTGAAAAAACCGATCGACCGAGATACAATTTCGCAAATGAGTCAAGAATCCAGCGATTCCCGGGAACCGCAAATGTCAATTCCAGCCAGCGAAATTCGCAGGCGACTTTCAGACTTTTTCCAAGAAGAAAAGAGCAAAAAATTTACCCATGACCCCGAAGATCCGTCTGCTGCTGTACTGAAAGAACCTTGGCAGGTAAACAGCTTTACTTGTAACAATTTGTTATTTTTATTTTAATCTTTATTGTCCGTTTTTGAGAAATAGTATTTTTTCAGGAAAAAGAACAAAGAATAAGAGAAAGTTCTCCTTATGGTTACCTAAACAACTGGAAATTGCTATCAGTGATTGTAAAATGCGGTGACGATTTAAGACAGGAACTCATGGCTTCCCAACTACTAAAGATGTTCCAAAAAATATGGGAAATGGAACATGTGCCCCTTTGGATTCATCCTTACAAGTAATATATTTTTTGTAACTAAACATGTACAATTATTAACTTAATTTTAATTTTTTAGAATTCTATGTTTGTCCGATGATAGCGGTCTCATAGAACCGATTTTAAACACGGTATCGCTGCACCAAGTCAAAAAACACTGTCAATTATCGTTACTTCAATATTTTGTAAAAGAATACGGATCGATGACGTCAGAAGCCTTTTTGACTGCCCAGAAAAACTTTGTACAAAGCTGCGCGGCCTACTGCCTCATATGCTATTTAATTCAAGTAAAGGACAGGTAATTTTTATATAAAAATGTATTCCGTTCGGTATTTTATTTATTTTTGCTTTTAGGCACAATGGTAATATCTTACTAAGAAGCGACGGTCATTTAATTCACATAGATTTCGGCTTTATTTTATCGACATCGCCAAAAAATTTGGGATTCGAAAAATCCCCGTTCAAATTAACTCCCGAATTTGTGGAGGTTATGGGCGGTGAAGAGTCTGACATGTTCGAATATTTTAAAATTCTTATTTTACAAGGGCTCATTGCAGCAAGAAAACACCATGGCATGATTATCAATTTGGTTGAAATAATGAGATCAGGTTAGTCAATAATTTTTATTTTCAGGGTCAAAATCACTGACCTGGTGAATTTTGAATGTAAATTTAATTACCAATATTTTACTGGCTGGTATTGAACAGAGATATAAAAACAGTTTTTTACTTTGGCTATTATTAGCTAATTAGCTATATTAATATTAGAAGTTAATAAAATATCAAATACAAATAGTGTCTTGTTAAGTAGATAAAGTGTTTTGAATTCCACCAAGAATTGCTTTTTTAAAATTAACCCAAAAGTAAAAAATCGCGTTTTGTTACATTATTATTACAAAATAATTTTCGTCCACAAAACTTATTATGTTATCTAAAAGTTCTTCCTTCTTAAAATCCTTTTTAATTTTCCCCTTTTCGAGACCTTGTTAGTTGAAATTTATGAAAACATTTTTTACCCAAACCAACTAATGACTTCTCAAGAAAAGAAACGGTCAAAATATAACAAGGATTTTGAAAGGGAAGCTACTCTTCTTTAAATGGGATTTAAGGAGGAAGAACTTTTGGATAACAATGAGTTTTGTGGAATAAAATTATTACTTTTAGAAGATGTAACCTCAAATATTAAAAAAAAGAAGAAAACCTACAGGGTATCATCAAATAAGTTGTCATCCCTTGGGGGATGATGGTTCACCCCGAAGTTTTGCATTTTAATAAAGAAATTAAAAAAATTGGCGCAACCTTTGGAAATTTGTTTTGTGGCCACTGGTTTTGTTTCAGATTTGTATTCAAATTTTTAATTTTAAGGGTTGGTTGCATAACACCCAGAAAATCTATAGTAGAGATGCAACTTTTGGACCCTTTTTCGCAAAGAAAAATTTAAAATTTTAGCAAAAACATGTTAACAGTTAACTTTTTAGTAGTAAACTTAGTTTACCTTTGAGTTTACCACAAAAAATGTAATATAAGTAGTAGGGATGCACCGGATCGGGTATTTTGCCGATCCGGCCGGAACCGGAATTTCGGCCGCTGGCCGGACCGGATCGCCGGAATTCCGGCCGGATCGGACCTAAATTTAAAATGTATGTGCATGCCTATTTTTATACTTAAACCATTGAAAATATTGAGGCTGATTTATTTTTAATTTTTTTTAAACTAGCTACAGTATGCAGAGTGTTTTTTACTACTAATTTTACCTAGAGAGAAATTACTGTTTATTTAAATATTAATTTTTAATTAGCGTTAACAAAATTAAAACAATTCTACTCATTCAATTGGAGAATAGCAGCCACCTGCCAATAATAAACCTTCACTGTTGACCAATTACAAAATATGTCTGGTCGAAAGTCGGGGCATCCCAGACGCGAAAGTCGGGGAATCACAGAGGCGAAAGTCGGGAAATCCCAGACGCCTGCTAATCATAAGCAAAGGCACAGGGCTGCAGGCATGATACTAAATTTCTCACTCTAATTTTTCATGTAAACTGTATTCTTATCTTATAAGGCTTATCCATGACAGGAATTTGGCTGTTAGAATTTGGCTGTTAATAATGTTTTCAGTTATTATTTATGTTTTGTAATTTTTGGGAAGAAAATATATTTTGTTCAAAAAAAAAAAATATTTGTCATTAATTAACGACTTAACAATAGGTAAGTAGGCACCAATTAAGAAATACCTTAAAATAATTTTCTTTATTTTTGCATATATTTGAACTTAAATTATATTAAAAATTTAAAACTTATACATTTCCAAAAAGTTCCGAAAATTCCGGCCGGAAAGCGATCCGGCCGGAACGGTAGTTCCGGCCAACTGGCCGGATCGGCCGGATTTAGTGGTACCGCCGGAATTCCGGTGCATCCCTAATAAGTAGAATCTCTAAAATTTTAAAAGATATAGAAAATTAAAGTCATTAAAATTTAAAATGTTAAGATTTATATTAGAGATGGCAGAAAATTGTCAAAAATGCTCATTAATGCTCAAGCATTTTTAAACTTTTGTGAACAGAAAACTAACTTATTTGTTGGTTATGGTATAATTCCGCTTTTTAGTTATGGCGGAAAATGCAGTTATAGAGCACTTCTTAAAATCGCTTTTAAGCACCTATGAGCACGTTTCGAGCATTTATGAGCATTTTTTAAATAACCAGGTTATGTTAAAATCCCGCTTTTTTCGGAAAATTTAAATATCCATCACTTTTTAAGTTCTCGAGCGCTTTTCACAACATTTATGCGCATTTTTAAAAGAGCTCATCCTATTAATCATGGTTTATAATTAAATAATATTTATATTAATAATGTTTTTTTCTCTAATTTTATTTGTCAGGTACCACAAACAATTGGAATTTGTAAAATATTTAAAGATTAAATCCAAATAAATTTTGCTTAAATTTTAAATTTTTATTACCTCAAATTGAGTTGGGATTCACTTTTATAAATAACCATCACAATCAGACTGAATTTAAAATATGACCGATTTTCGCGGGCAAATTACACGTAGAAAACGTTTGTTTTAGACATGGTCCAGTCATAAGAACGGGTTTAGTTTTAAATTTAAAGGCCTTAATTATTAAAAATTAATTTAAAATTTATTTTTTAATACAATAGTAGGTATATTATGTACCAAGTTTTATAAACGCCATTTTAGTGCGTACGAGTTTAATTAACCACGAGCGAAGCTTTCGAACGAGTTTTTAATAAAAACGAGTGTCTAGACAAGTTTATAAACGAGTTGCATACTATACTTTTTCTATTTGTTTATCATAATAACCACAGTACATTTATCTCCATGGCGTCAGTACGATACATGGCAACAGTATGATACGCAAATATAATTGGACGGCTTTCTGCAGAATGGGACCAACCCACACCATTATGAAACTGAGGAAAAAGCTATCAAATATTTTAATAATTTTAAAATTACCTGTTAATTTTATGCCGATTTTGGACTTACGGAGGTTTAAGGGATATAATTTAATAATTTCATCAGGTGGATTTTGTGATGTTATGTGTAAGGGTGACGAAAAAAATGGGCTTTTGTTGGTTGGTTCCTTTCTGCAATTTATGAAAACTACTATCTGATGTATGTATGTATTTAAAGAAAAGCGAAAACTATTTATTTCCAAACAAAATACAACTGATATTACTATTATAATGGTAATATGAATTAATTTTGATTCTATTTGAAATTTGTCCACATCATCTTCCAACCCCACCTCATCTTGTAAGCTACCAAAAAAATGCATCAAGACTTTATATTTTGCAGAAGCAGGAAATCTTTAAAGACTTTGGTAGTGGGTCTACCAGCCTGCTTTTTTACAAAAAAGATCCAACCCACTTGCAGATATTCTACAGATTCTAATTCTGGATTAGTAATCCACACTATTATTGAATGTTGGTTGGTTCAATGATTAATAGATTTCACTACACTTGCATTTTGGCTATGACCTATTTTGCAGATAAATTATACATACTTAATTAGTTCATAGGCTAAATATCTCGATTTTTTTGGTTTTGTGGGTTGGTTCCTTTCTGCAGAAAGGCGTCCAATTTATAATTCGAATTTTTCTTAAAATTTTGACAAATAGAAAAAACATGTAGTCGTCCACATTAAATACATTAAATTGTCGTCGTTCGATAAAATGACGTTTAATGACATTAGTTCTTTAATATACTATTATCTACGACGAACACAAAACAGAATTTAAAGTCAATTTTATTTGTTAAAAAGTTGACATCTGTCAACTGTAGCCCGATCTAAACCTCACTTTTTCCCAATTTGAAATAACTTCAGCCTGTGACTAAAAAGCCCAAAAGCCACTGTTACTAACTTTAGCCTGTGACTAAAACGACATAAGTCACAGCCATAGATTAAAATTAATTCTTTTTAATCTATGGTCACAGCTCGTCAATGTATGAGTAGATAATACCATATTATGTATCAAGTTGGATAAACGCCATTCTAGTCACGAATTTAAATGAGTTTAGAAAAGGTTATAAACAAGTTGCACTAGGGTTTCCAGTCCGGGATCCCGAAATCCCGGGATCCCGCGGGTTTTTTGTCCCGAAAATCCCGGGATTAAAATTAGGGTTTCTGGTTCGGGATCCCGGGATCCCGAAATCCCGGTGTCTAATATTTACTTGACAGCTAAATAGGATAATTGTTTAAAATAATTTTTTGTGTTTTCCTAACTACAAAATTGCAACAACTATCATACAAGCAATATATTCGAAAACCCAAATTCTGAAGTAATAGCGCAATTTGTCAAAAATATATCAGAAAATTTCAAAAAAACTATTACTCCAGATTCGGAATCTGATGATAAAGACATTCCTTTGTTTGAACATATAAAAAAGTCGACAGACCATTTAACTTTAAAGCAAAAACTTTAAGATGCCATAGGCTCTGTAACTACTAAAATTAAACCTACTTGGCAAAACACTAAAAATCCAAAATGTCGTCTTAACACCCTGAAAGTTATTAAAAAAGAAATGACACTTTATGAAAATGGAGGATTAAGAGGTTTATATTTGCAGCAGTGTTACGAATATTTACTTACAGTACCACCTACAAGGGTGGAAGCTGAGAGAGCCTTTTCTTCGGCGGTCACATTTGCGACCAAACTTAGATCGCGCTTAAGTGACTCAACCTTAGACAGGTTGGTGTTTTTAAGAGCATATTTTATTTTTACTAAGCAAAACGTAAATGTTTACTTTTCATTTAAAAGTTCTTTGTA
This sequence comes from Brassicogethes aeneus, assembly GCA_921294245.1. NCBI lineage: Eukaryota > Metazoa > Arthropoda > Insecta > Coleoptera > Nitidulidae > Brassicogethes > Brassicogethes aeneus. Next base: position 16,167,855 of record OV121134.1, on the reverse strand, counting down.
AAGTACTTTGTTTTAAGTATAGCTTATTTTATATTTACAAATCGTAAATGTATAAGAATTGTTTTTTGATGTATGCATTTTTATTAATTTTGTTGCTACTGTTAGATAAATAAAAACATTATTAATGTTAATCCCGTGATCCCGGGATTTGTTTTTTTTATCTCGGGATCCCGGGATTTGTTTATTTTTATCCCGGGATCCAAAAACGGGATCCCGATCCCGAAAATTGGAAACCCTAAGTTGCACACTATATTTTTTTTTACGACAAATATATATTAAATATTATACAAATATATATTTATGTAAAAATGGAGTAAAATTGGGAATCTGTATTACCGGCGTGAAATATCAAATTTTTCTGTGTAAATCGAAATTAATGGACTAACAACCGTTTATAATCGATATGGAAGCAGTTTTTCACAGTGAAAGTAAAGAGAATGTTTTATGGGCACTCCGAAATTGTTAATGCTTTATCAGTTAAATCTAGTTTACTGCCGGCAACAGTATTGCATAAAACCGTGCTGACCAAAAGGTCAGTACAAACGTGCATATAAACTTTTTAAATATTGGCATTTAGAAACTACACTTGGGTGCAAAAAAATCGACTCACTAACAAGCTTGAGTTTTAAAAGAATGTGTGTTACCTACAACAGCATACTGATTAATTTTATATGTATTGTTTACAAGCTCAACAAAACTGCTTTTAAATAATACCATAATGACTCAAATTGGACCAGTTTTAACAAGTCTATAGGCCTACAAATATTTATAAGACAAAAAAATTAAAATATAAAAATGGAAAATAAACGAAAAACAAATAAATCAATGAACAAAATTATGTTTTTATTTTTTTTAATATTTAGTGTTGTCACCTCTTTTTATAATGACACCTAATCACCAATTGCGCATTGACCTAATTAATTACATGTTTAATGGTATCTTAAGGGATTGCTTTCTCCGGCTCTATCAATTCTCTTACGGTATTTGGTGCTGGATTTTTGGCTCGGACTCATCTCTTAAGGTCATCCCAAACATGCTCGATAGGATTTAAGTCCGGGCTCTGTGGAGGCCAGACCATGGTCGGTATAACAACTTCATTTAAGTTAGAGGTGATCACTCGCGCGGTGTGGGATCGAGCATTACCTTGCATAAACATAAACGATCACCAACAAATCCCGCATACGGTAACACATACTCTTGAAGAATGTCCGTGTTGTAGCGGTCTGCCGTTAATCTTCCTCTACGACCTCCATCAGGCACGAAAACCATCTTTATTTCGCCGCCTATTGAAATTCCCGCCCAGAACATACAAGAGTTACCTCCGTACGCAACAATTGGCTCAATACAGCATTGGGAAAATCGCTCTCCTGGTCGCCTATACACCCACCGTCTCCTGTCATTGCCATGTAAGCACATTCTGCATTCGTTGGAGAATAAAACCTGACTCCATTTGCCGAGGTCCCAATTAATATGTTCATTGGAAAATTCCAGTATTTTTTGTTTTTGGGTTGCAGTCAAATTGGGAGCCCTAGATGGCCTTTTTGGGGTGAGGTTGGCTGCCTTCAGGCGTCTTCTAACTGTTCAACGACTGACTACCACACCATGAACCTGTCTCAGCTCTTCTGTGAGATCAACACCAGGAAGTGTTCGATTTCTTAATATTTTCGTGACGAGAAATCGATCGTCCCTCAAGAATGTGACTGGTCTATGGTCACTTTCTTGTCGGCGGTTTTAGCCACCCGTTTCTTGGTATCGATGATTAATCCGAGATACGGCTAACTGACTTAAATTGAGTCGGTTTCACACGGCCCTCTGGTTAAAGCCCTCACCTAATAATGTTTAATTAGCTTATGTTTATAATTACGTTTGACAATTAAAAGCAATTAGTAGAGTGTAGGCCGTTTACAAGGTCATTGCGCGGACCCATTCAAATTAGCAAGATTTTCGACACCCCGTTAATGTTGCATCTTTTTTAAATGCGTTACCTGATTATTGCTATAGTAACCTATTTTTATAGGTAAAAAAATAAGAAACTTATGGCATATCTAATATTTTTATTGTTATTGTCCAAACACTAAAACAGTAGGCAGAAATGCGAATACATATAGAGAGTCGATTTTTTTGCACCCAAGTGTATTATTATACACATTCATTAAGTCCCTGAAAAAAACTATTTTTAACAAAAATGTTCAGTGCCTTTACTCAAACAATTTTTGTCCGATTTTAAATTCACTTTATTTAGTCAATTTTAACGCAATTCAATACAAATTGGCAAAATAGCACTCAAAACGACCGCGCGTTTTAAAATTTATATTTATGATGCAATTGTTCTAAACCTTAATCCTATTATTTGTGTAGCACTTAATTTCCCACTTTGATGATTTTGACCTATTATCTTTTTTTTTCTCAAAAATGGTGCTTAAAGAGTGTACTTTAAAATAAATAATTTTATTCTGACATGTGGGTATTGTCTACAGGTTCTCAGCTTCCATGTTTTAAGTCTGGAGCAGCAACTGTACAAAATTTAAAGAATCGTTTTCACATGAGCATGACCGAGGAGCAGCTGCAACTTGAGGTGAACCGAATGGTGGAGGGCAGCATAAACTCGTTGTCTACGAAATTGTACGACGGTTTCCAATATTTCACCAACGGTATCCTGTAATATATTATTCTGGCTGCTGCCTTTATGTGTATGTGATTTTAAACTGTAAATTTTTATCATAATTATAATACCTAATAATAAATACATTTACCAATGCTAAACAGACTGAGTTAGCATGTTTATATAGTTTAGATTTTTTACGGATTGCGCGCGCGATTATATTTGCGTTTTTTTTATAATATTGTTGTATGCTCAAAGTTTAAGTAACATCAGTTACATATGATATAGAGATTAATAATTTATGTAAATGATATTAATTGTGCTACTTGCTTATAAACAATAGCTTAAAATAATGACAAACGTTTTAAATGGTAGGTAGTATATTGTATAAAAAATCGAAGTATGCCTTTTTTTGGAAATTTTTAAAAAATTTCGAATCCTATTCTTTAAAGTGTGTTGCCATGTTGATCAGTTAATCAGTTTGTATTATTGCTTTTACGTGTGTATAAATTGATATTTAATAGTTAAATTTAACGTGTATTATATTATACCCGGTATATGTAAGTGTGGAGGTAAATACTCATCAGTCATTTTTTCATAATAAAAATACCCTTTGAGGCCAAATAAGTGACGAATTTTATACAAATTTATTATATTCTATTTAAAAATATTTATTTTTATGATCATATTATAGTCATGGAATTTATACAAATTTTAGTTAAACATTCCAAACATTTGTTGTTCAAGTCTTTATGATAAATGGTTTATTACACAAGTTTTAAAAATAATGTGTCGTCCATTGAAAAAAAGGTTATAACAAATTAAGTAATATTTTAAAAAGGAGTCAAACTCAGAGTCGAATTAAGTTTTATTTTTAATAATGGTATAGAAAAATTTACAAAATACCAGTCAATATATTGTAGTTTGCAATAAAACATTTTTGCAAAAGAAACCAAAAAAATATTAAAATTGTTAAAAAAATAAAATTGTATTTGACCTCTTTTCAAGATATAGCTTGGTTTTGTTAAATTTAGTTGAAAATTTTATGGAACATATGGAATTTGCTTAATAAATAAAAAACCTATGTTGATTATGATCTGCATTTAACTGTACAAATAAATTTTTATGTAATCATATTGTAAATAATAATTAATATATTCAAACATCACTAGTTAAATTTAGATAATTGACAGTTGTCCATCCATTTTATAATATAAACGTAGTTGTATAATAAAATAATTTTGACTGAATATTATAAAAATGCAAAAAGACTGATGTCAGCAGTAGGCTTTTTGCAAAATAGTTATTAATGACTTTTAATGTTTTTATATTAATCAAAGCCTTTTATTTGACACATAATGTGTAATTAAAAAGTACATCAAAAAGTTTTATTAAGAGATTTTGAATATACAATTGTATTTTATTAAACTTATAAATTGTATTGAATGATTTAAATAAATATAAATATTCACTTTTATTGTATTTTATTATTTTGAACCACACGTTACGTAACATTGTTTCCGGTACTTTACTACGCCACATAATTGTGACTTAGGTAAAAATTGTCACTTGGTGGTTACTGGGAGGGAGGGAGGGTACAGAAAAACGTTACGGTGCATTACATGGGGGGTCAAAAATTGCGTTACGTAATACTTAAACGGTCCCTCATGGCTAAGATTAAACGCATTTAAAATTCCGTAGGAATGGCATCCAATCGGCAATGCAGTATATTTTAAAATTGCCCGGGCGTTTTTAATGTTTAAATGCTATAGCAGTTATAATTATAACTGGGTTATATCTGGCTAAAACTTAACCAACCAACTTTTAACCTTTCGACATTAATAGTTTCCCAGCAAACCAAATCATGTCACAGTGATATAACATTCATATAAAAATTGTTCCTTAATATGCAACACTTATGTCACCTATATGTAATGGCAATGCTTCTATGTCCGCCTCAAGACCCCTTCCTGGTTATGTAACTGTGATGTAACAGTGTTTTATCAAAGATATGTTTTATTTATTGTGCAACTGTCATAATTATAGTTATGTAAACGTGATAAAACAAGTATATTCCGTTTACATAAATGTTGCATTCTATTTACTTATTATTTATGCAATATTTACTTATTATTTATGAAATATATACAGTGCTTGCAAACACAAGTCCGACCGGTTTGGGAAGGACGCGTGAAAATAACAAGGAAAGAACGCCAAACAGAAGGCGCTTACAATACGCACGCCTGAGGCTCTGACCAATCAAATTCTGTTTGGCATTCTATCCTTATTCTTTTCACGCGGGTATTGAACAACGATCCTTCCCAAGGCGGTCGGACTTGGATTTGCAAGCACTGTATATATATATATTATGTAATATCCCGGACAACAATCGGGATTTCCTGGTTAAGTCATGATGATATCACAACGTGATTTTTTTTTATCACGCTGTGATATACTGACTGTATACACATGCTTCATCACAGTGATATCATGTAGAACTCACGGTGTGATATTTGCAAAATTTGCGCATGCGTATGAGCCCTGCGAACTGCGAATTTAAAACCTAGTTTGTTATTCACATTACACCGTTATAATTTATAAAACGTTGTTTGAATATCACGAATGTTGTCCGGGTCGTGATTTTTTACATATACCTATAACTTATATATACAGTGTGTCGCACTTAAGATGAAGACACCCCCATATTTTCGCTATTTGAAGGAATAAAGGTTTGAATTTTTTCACATTCATACATGTTGATGGGTCACATTTTTTAAGCTACTCAACTGAAATCTGAACTTTAAACTTGGCCTAATACAAATTTACAAACAGGGCCAGTTCTCGATATTTTGCTTCGCGTTAGAGATATCGAAAAAAGTTATTGGAAAAAGTTGTTCAGAATATTATTCTAACCCCATATATCAATTTTTATAACAAAATTCGCATTTTTAATTTTTTTTTATTTTGGTCCACACAAAATTATTACAAGTTCATTTTTTAGTTTGATAATAAGGAAAGTAATAATTTGATATTAGTGTTTATGACCGTTAAATAAATAATTAAAACAATTTTTGGAAATTACAAATCAATTATAATTTATTAAATTAAGGAAATGGTATAAAACAATAATAAAACTAATAAAAATAAATAAATTAGAAATGCGAATTTTGCTATGAAAATCGGTATACGGGGTTAGAATAATATTCTGAACAACTTTTTCTAATAATTTTTTTCGATATTTCTAACGCGAAGCAAAATATCGACAACTGGCCCCGTTTGTGAATTCGTAGTAGGCCAAGTTTAAAGTTCAGATTTCAGTTGAGTATCTTAAAAAATGTGATCCACCAACATGTATGAATGTGAAAAAATTCAAATCTCTATTCCTTGAAATAGCGAAAATATGGGGGTGTCTTCATCTTAAATGCGACACACATACATGTATGTATATGTAGGTATATGATTTTTTATGCCATCGCTGTTTGCGATTGACCGATGGCCTAAAAAATCATGTCAACGCTACCGTTGGCATAAAAAATCACGACATGATTTTTTAGGCCATCGGTCAATCGCAAACAGCTATGGCATAAAAAATCACGACATGATTTTCATTTCTCACGCAGTGACATCCGGATGATGTCTTTTTCAGAGAAAAAATTCCACAAGGGCATCCAAGAAAATATTAAATGTATTTAACCGCAAAAACTGTTAATTCAATTGTTAACATACATTTTCTCACAATGTACGAGCGTGGCGCAAAAATGATTATCCAAACACGTGGTTAACTATTAATTTAAATCCAAAAAAATATTGAATGTATTTAACCACAAAAACTGTTGATTCAATATATATGTTACATATAATATGTAGGTATACTTTTTCTCTCAATGTACGAATGTGGCGCAAAAATAAATATCCAAACACCGTTGGCACATGATTTTCATTTCTCACGCAGTGACATCCGGATGAAAATCACGACGTGACGTTCATATGATTTTCATTTATTACGCGGTGACTTCCGTATGATATCAGTATGAATAAAATTTGTGAAAATCACGACGTGATGTTCGTATGAATATCACGAATGTTGTCCGGGATATTATCTCACTGGTATTAAAAATTCCTAAGCCCTAACTTTGTATTATGGCACTTTTAAAATTGTGTTGATTTTTTTTTTTGAATTTGCAAAAATTTTACCAGTGCAATAGTACAAAATTGTTCCTAAAAAATATTCAGTGCAAATCGCCGACGGTGGACTAGTGGTTAGTGCTGCTGACTAGGGGTGTCAATCCCGAGCCCATTTTCCAATCCCGGGCCTTTCGGGACCAAAGGTAACTAATCCCGGGATCCCGGGATCAGTCCCGAAAAAATATATATCATTAATTTTAAAACAAATTAAAAATAAAACAACAAACAAACTAACGAACGATATCTTTCGGACTTCACACTAGTCGGAAGAATGGTTTTCAAGAATTCGTAGGCACATTGTACCCACGTTTACCCCCATTAACAAATAAATCCATTTCTTTTATCAATCAGGCCTTGGTGAGTTCCAATTGGGGCTGTAACTTACATTAAAATTATCAAGTTTGTGACATTTTTTCAGGTTTGAAATATGTTATATTATAGGTTATGTACATAAATTTATTCTACAGTCACCTGTAATTTTACATTTTCTTTACTGAGTTTATGCTATAGATGGAACCACTCTTGCTATGTAATTTCAATGTATTTTCATTATTGTACGGCGGTGTATAATAATTTGACTTGAACTGAGTAAAAAAATGAAGTGTTTATATACAGGGTGAGTTTTAAGTTGACGCGTTCCTTTTAACAGCGTGTAGAAATCAGATAGACAAATAAATATTTTAAGTAACTTTTTTATCAAAACTCAAAAATAAAATTGCTATAGCCCTTCAAAATTTAATTCAATTTTGAGCCGGTCCTGGCTATTGTTAACCTTAGAAGAAAAACTTCTAAGTTGTTAACAAAAAACATAACCATAAAAATAAAAATAACAAAATAAACAATGCAAAATGTCATCTATGACAACAAACATAACCATTTAAACCAAAATTACACCTTTTTAACAATAATTGAGGCCCAAAAAAAACTTAAGTGAATAATGACATTTTTCATTGCTAAATGTCATGACAAATGCATTTCGATTTAAATGGTTATGTTTGTTGTCATAGGGGCCGTCCATAAATTACGTAACACGCGAAGGGGGGGGAGGGGTTGCTCAAAGTGTGACAAAGTGTTACGAGGCGGGGAGGGGGGGTTTACGACTTTGTTACGTAACACTTTTGAGCCTTCATTTAAATTATAAAATAAAATGTGAGAAGTAGCCAGTACTTTTTACAAATTGTGAAATGCGATGATCGCAGCTGTTGTTTGGCTTTTAGAAGCCAATTTAAAGAGCTTTTCCCGAATAGATTCTTGCCTCCTCCAGTATCAGTAGGGTATAATGAAGATGCGTTAACCATTAAAGAACAAGGACACTTAAGAATTCTTGAATTTTTTTGGTACTCTTTCTCTAAAGGACAGGTTAAATGCACCCTTATTCTTTAAGAATTTTAAAGAAGTCCCATATGATATTAAGTGTCCTTCAGTAAAAGAAGCTTTGCAGAAACGAATCTGCAAGAAATGTGGGCTTTATGGGGCTTCGCTAAAATTTATACTCAGCCACCAAAAAGACTGCGGGCGAGAGGCAAATATTAAAAGAATTAGACCAGAAAGGGTGGCAGCTAAAAGACAAAAGGAATTTTTGGTGCAACTTGATAAAACAGATCAGGAGTTACAGTGGATTGATGAATATGTTTTAGAAAATGTGGCTGTTGCCGAATATATCTACGAAAACGCAAGCGTAGAAGTAATATCCATGGAAAATGCCATTTCAACACCATGGAAAAGTTCTGACGACTGAAAAATACCCATACTACTGCTTAAGTGATTCTTAATAACCTAATAGTAAGATTTTGTTACCTACCTGTTTGTAATAAGCTTAGATTTTTAATATTTTGTTTTTTCTTTGATTTGAGATTAAGATTCTGTTGACTGAGTATATTTTTTGTTTTTTTTTTGTTATTAACTAAATATATGTTTTGTCCTTTTTTTTTAGTTTAGGGGGGGTAAGCCAAAGTGTTACGTAATTTTAGGGGGGGGGGTTTGCCCAAGTGTGACAGAGTGTTACACAGGGGGAAGGGGGGGTCAAAAATTGGCAAAAATGGTGTTACGTAATTTATGGACGGCCCCATAGATGACATTTTGTTTATTTTATTATTTTTATTTTAATGGTTATGTTTTTTGTTAACAATAGCCAGGACCGGCTCAAAATTTAATTAAACTTTGAAGGGCTATAACTCGCTTATTTTTGAGTTATGATAAAAAAGTTACTTAAAATATTTATTTGTCTATCTGATTTCTACACGCTGTTAAAAGGAACGCGTCAACTTAAAACTCACCTTGTATATGCTTATGAGTATTATAATATGAAAAATGTCATACTCTTAAATAAAAGTCTATTTTATTCTTTGTAACTTATTACTAAGATCCCGGGATTGGCACTTTTAATCCCGGGATTTTCGGGATCGGATTGTTTACGGGATCCCGGGACCCCGGGATTTCGGGATCCCGGGATTGACACCCCTACTGCTGACTACAAGCCGGAGGTCGTGGGTTCTAATCCCACCAGGGGTATGGCTGTTTATTTGTGTTTGTCCTATTGTGTAATAGTCCTTCGGAGGGGACTTTAAGCCCGCGGTCCGTTCCTACCCCTAATCCGCACAAGCCATTCAGTTGGCTTCTGGGACTTCTTAGGAAGTAAGGGGTCATCCATTAATTACGTGAGGCAATTTTGGCGATTTTTCGACCTCCCCCCCCCCTTGGTGAGATATCGTGAGATTTTACTCGACCCCCTCCCTTAATCTCACGTGAGATTTTTTAAAATGCATGGTTTTAATGTAAATAAAATAATCTGTGCTTGATTCCATTAGATTTATTAAAAAAAACAATTTGCTTATAACTATTTACTTATAATAATAATAATTATAATTTAACCCAGTTTTCTCGCAAATTTTACACTGTTTCATTCGAAAAGAAAAAATTACGTGATATTTGCCGAGACCACCCTCCCCCCCACGTGAGATTGGGTGAGGTTTGGCTCGACCCCCTCCCCCCTAAACACCTCACGTAATTAATGGATGCCCCCTAAGGGTGGAACTAAAAAAAAAATTAGCACTACATTTACCCTAATGTCAATTAAATTGTAAAACAATAAAACTACATAATTGTATACTATTTTATACATGTATAAAATAGTATACATTGTATGTATTAATATATTGTATACCTATAGGTATATACCCAGACCGCAAAATCCCATTCCATGCATATGTCAGGAATATTCCCAGGATTATTCCAAGCGTACAAAAATATTCCCAGGAATATTCCTGGCGTAATCAGTTTGGAATAATAGTATATTCTGTAACAAGTTTGGAATTCCAAACGTGTTTCAGACTATACTTTTTCTACGTTTCAAAAAAATACCATAGAAAAATAATTTAATTGGAAGAAAGTGAGGTTGGATCGGTCAAAAATTTGTTAGATATTAAAAACAGAGATGTCGCCACGAGTGTTTATTCTGTCATCAGATGATAGAATATTTCATTCTTTAACACTTTACACTTCATTTCATTCCATAGATAAAAGTGATATTATAATTCTTAAGGGTCAAATTCCGTAATAGGAGTAGAATTTCTTTAATATTCCATGTAGCGGCATGCATATGTATTGTTAGGAGAATATTTCCAGTAATATAATATAATATATAATTATTACTGGCGTAATCAAATATCCGCTTTTTGGTTAACACAGTCACAATAAAAAGAATATTCCGTGTAGCGGCATGCACAACTTATGGGAAAATTCCCATTTGACGAAAATTCCCGGAAACTTTCCATCGAAAATTCCCGAAATTTTCCGAAAGTTTCAAAAAAAAATTTTTATTGCGAAAAAATTTTTTTTATGCCACGCTTTTTTGTGATGATCAAGGAGCCTACACAAGGAGCCCGAACTTAATAGGGAAAATTGACAAAACCTGCCCTCTAAATTGCACAAATTAAGTCTTTTTTTTTCACCACCAGCGGCGCTGATTGTTGATGCGTCCTGACGTCTGCTCTTTTGGTAGCGTTTCGGTACAAATTAGTCAATTGTTTTAGAATAAACGGGACACCAGCGCCTACTTTCCTTACGAAGATTCTTGTTTACATGAAGTTCGGACTCCTTGTGTAGGCTCCATGGTGATGATGCTGAATAATCCGGCTTCTTTGAGGTTATGTAACATAACTTACATTATTTATACTTCTTCTTCTGCCTTAAATTAACGCACATTAAATTCTTATTCAAAGTTTCTTGGCCTTGTATCATGGCCTTAACGAAAATCAGCGGTTAAACAATTGACATTTAAATGAAAAAAACAAGGAAAGTTTCCAAGGAATGTTTCCGGTAGCTTAGAAGAAACTTTCAAAATGAAAATAAATTCCCAATTGGAAACTTTCCAAAACGGAAAGTTTCCTTAAAATGGAAACTTTCCGATTCCCATCTCTATGCATATGCCTGGTTCATATAGATGCGACATGCGAATTTGCGAAATGCGAAAATGTTTTCATTGGTCCATTTGATTTGGCGGGAAAAGTGTTTCGACGTTTCGACAGATTCTGCGAATTCGCATTATTTGAAATCTGGGGGGCGGGAATCTTGAGATTGATCCAATATTTTGCGAAAATCGCACGAATTTGGCGTGATGCGCATGCGCATTAATGCAGATGCCTATTATACGTATTTGTTATATGTATTCGCGCCATTTTTGTTTATGTTGTGTTTATTTCATTTGTATTGCATCGTTGTTGAGTTTTATTTGAAATGTTTCTTGCTAAAGTTGTTTTTTGTTCTTTATAATGGACAAAGAGTTTTTGGAGGCACATTAGTCTCTTATTTTACCTTATAGTAGCATATTTTTTTAGAAGTAACTTTACTATTTAAGTACCTACCTATAGAAAATGTTAACCAAGTATGGCAAATATCACCTGGAGAGAAAATAATGTCCCTAAAAAACCATGGCAAATATCGCCTAGTGAGAAAACAATGTCCCTAAAATGGTTCCGACAATTCGCATCTATATGAATAGGAGCTGCGAAATGCGAATATTCGTATTTCGCAAATTCGTAAATTCGCATCTATATGAACTCGGCTTAAAGCCCTTAAGCCGAGTTCATATAGATGCGAATTTGCGAATTTACGAATTAAAGACTTAAGTATTGTTGAGAGAATGTACCTTAATATAATTTGGGGATTACCCTTATGGCCACTTATACCCAGGAACTTAATTAGCTATTATATTCCTCTATGTCCTGAGTTGAGGTCCTAAGGATATGCAGTGGACGTCTGTGCTGTGTGTGCTGTTTGTGTGTGCTATATGCTATAGTATATAGTATTTATTGTTTTATCTTTGGACATTATATAATTATCTTTAAATCTATTATATATTTTAAATTAAAATTTTTAATATCAAAATAAATATAACACTAATTTTAAAAAAGTCTTGGAAAAGCAAGTTTTTCCCATAAATATCCACAATTTCCTTTATTACCAATTTAAATAAGGGCGGTAAATAAATATCGCATCTTACTTTGCTGACAGTGAAATGTTAATATAATACTTGTTTACCCATATTATTATTATTAAATTATTTTTTTAATGCAAAAGCGTTAAGTATCAACGGTAAAAGTAACCTTTTCGAATAAGCCACAGGCCCTCAGGAGTATTTGGCAACATCGCATCTGCATATGTTTGGTAAGAAACTTCTAGTCGGTGACCCAACATCGATCCCGACTTCTCACGAGCTGGCACGAACCGCCTTATAACGTGACGTCATAATAATAATCCGGTTTTGTTCCCCGAACATACAGAATTTGTTGTCAAGCTAAATAGCTTAGATGGTAGGGCGTTTGCTTTGCATGCGAGAGGTCCCGGGTTCGATACTCAGAAGTTGTCGAATTTTTTTTACTTTTTTATTTCATAAATTTGTTGTTCCTTTGTTAAAAAGTGTTTTATTTTTATCGTAACATAAATTTGCCCATTTTAGTTGGGTTTTTTGCTCAATGGGGCGGGGGGGGGCCAATGGGGCGGGGTCGGTTGGGTTGTGTTGTTGAGTTTGGGTTGGTTTGGTTTTATTACGTAACTAACGTGCCCTTAACATGTATACAGGTACAATTTATTATTATATTATTGTTGTGCCGTCAATTTTAAATGATAATGATGCATTGTATAATATATAATAAATTCTTTGTCCAGTCGGGATCGATGTTGGGGCACCGGCTAGAAGTTAGTTGTTTGGTATGTCAAACGTCAAAATTTAGTAACCTAAAAGAACAACAGCTTAAAATTGTTTAATATGAACATGGTTTGTTCTATGAATATGAATTAACGACACTTATGTATTTATGACAAACAATTACGTTAAAAGAAGTGTTTAGAGTAAATAAGAAAAATGTGGGACACATCCGTGTTTTTAAACACTTTAACGCCAAAGTTCTATGTGGCTTTAACAGGGACTTCTTCACTGATTTCCGGCTTAATTCTTATATTTGAATGGTGGTACTTTAGAAGATATGGAACATCATTTATAGAACAGTTATCTATCACCCACATAAGCCCATGGATTAGCGGCGAATATGTGGAAAACGGAGGGCATTTGAATGGACACACTAACGGTAATAACTCGCAAAATGTGAATGAATGTAAAGTATGGCGAAACCCGCTGAACCTCTACAGAGGGGCTGAATATCAGCGTTTTTACTGGGCAACAAACAAAGAGCCTCTAACATACTATGACATGAACTTATCGGCTCAAGACCATCAAACTTTGTTTACTTGTGAGGCTGATGCAGGAAAAGAAGAGTATGAAATTATGCAGACGGCCTGGCGGGAAAGAAACCCAGCTATTAGAATAAAAGCTGCACACGATGCTCTAGAAAAAAATCCTGATTGTGCAACAGCCTATATTTTGCTTGCTGAGGAGGAAGCTACTACTATACTTGATGCTGAAAAGATCTTTAAACAAGCCCTTAAGGTTGCAGAAGTTAGTTATCGTAAATCACAGCCTTTACAGCATTCAAGTTCTTTAATGGAAGGATTACATAGAAGAGACACAAATGTGGTGGTTTACATAAAAAGGAGGTTAGCTATGTGTGCTAGGAAGTTGGGGAAATTAAAAGAAGCTGTTAAAATGTTTAGGGATTTAACCAAAGAAGTCCCACCTATTATTAACATTCTTAATATTCATGAAAACCTTATAGAGGCTCTGTTAGAAATGCAAGCTTTTGCTGATGTTCAAGCAGTTTTAGTAAAATATGATGATATAACCCTACCAAAATCAGCAACAATATGCTACACTACAGCCTTATTGAAAGCCAGAGTGGTTGCTGATAAATTCTCTCCTGATATAGCTAGTAAAAGGGGACTTAATCAAGCAGAGATGTCAGCTGTAGAGGCTATACATCGTGCTGTGGAATTTAACCCTCATGTGCCAAAATATTTGCTAGAAATGAAACCCCTCATATTGCCACCTGAGCATCTGCTGAAACGTGGTGACTCGGAAGCACTAGCATACACTTTCTTTCATTTAGCACATTGGAAAGCTGTGGATGGGGCTTTAAATTTGCTACATTGTACTTGGGAGGGCACTTTTAGAATGCTTCCATGTCCCTTAGAAAGGGGGCACTTATTTTACCCTTATCCTACATGCACTGAATGTGCGGATAGAGAATTATTGCCATCTTTTCATGAAATATCAGTGTATCCCAAGAAGGAATTACCGTTTTTTATCATTTTTACTGCTGGTTTGTGTTCCTTTACTGCTCTTCTTGCCCTCCTTACACACCAGTACCCCGAAACTATGGCCCTTATTGCCAAATCATTTTTAACTTGGGTCTCTCTACCTATGTATTTTATTTATGATAAAGTTGAAGGTTTACTATCCTCCAATCTTCTACAACAATTGTCTAGAATTTAGAAATTAAGTATTTAATTTATATGTACCAGCTACCTATGCTTTTAATTTATATTGTGTGATCCAAATTGTGTATGTCCTAACTGAAAAAAAGAATAAAGATATATTCCAAAAAATGGATTTTATTTATTTCTAAATTAAAAGTAAATTCACAATTTTATTTCAAATATACAATATTTGAATTTTTTTATTAATTAATTACTCTTAAAATCACTCTTTAACACTGCTTTTATCTTCCATTTCAACTTCTATACTCATATCAGTCTCATCAATAATCATGTCTGGTGCTGCAGAAGTTGAGTCTTGTGCTACACTTTGTCCAGCAGTTGTAGACGCCCTATTTTCAATGATAAACTTTGGAATTTCATCTGGCGCACCTAAAAATATTATGTAGTATACTATAACTATAGTTCATATAATCTTTTACAAAGACATCTAAAGATTTACATTTTTGTAAATTATAATGACCCTATCGCTAGGGTCTTTTTAAACCTGGCACTCTTAATAATAATAATCTTTATTAGTGCTAATACAATACCTACAAATTGTTTACATTTGTTAAAAAAAAATTAATCTTTTTGAGATGATCAAATTGTTTACATTTGTTAAAAAAAAATTAATCTTTTTGAGATGATCAAATTCTTATACAATCAAGTACAATATACGGGTCAAGGTCAAGGTGGAAAATTAGCTGTGCCAGCAAATAAATGACTAAATTCAGTTTTTCTTTAACAAATCAAGTTTTGTTAATACTTAAGTGTGTTTACGTTAACTATACCTAATATAATATAGTTCAAAAGTAAACCATATTCATTATTATTTATATAGGAAATAAGTACAAAAAATCATTTCGAGAACGCGTCCTAAGTAGCAATCTTTAGAAACAAACACCTGAAATAATTATAAAATAAAATAAATTTAACAGTTTTTCTCATTTATTCAATTCAATTTTATCTAATATCACCTAATTACAAGCATTATTAAAGAAAAAAAAAAGAAATGAAAGAAAATCAAGTCAAAATATTATGTCCAACAATGCAAGCATCATTTGAGTGAACGCTGTTTTGATTGTCCAAAAAAATTACGTTTTTGAACGCAGCCGTAATATGTGTATGGCACAGTTGTAGTCCTTTTTCTATGGTTGTAGTAAAAGGTGTAAACAACGTGGATGTCAAGTGCATTTTTCGCCAAAATAATTAAAAATAAGTGGTAAGTACCATTCGATCCCATAATTAAAGAGCGTACATAAATATATCATCATACCGGGAATGCGTTTATTAACTCGTAATATTGAAAAAATACGTTTTATAGTGTTTATAACAAATATTAACCTTAAATAATATACCTTAAACAAGCCAAACATGGCTGTCAAGATGACTTTCGTCTAAAAAGGGCGCATTTATTTGAAAAAGTCATTTTGGGAACGGTCATTTCGGGAACGTCCCCGGACTTGACGGAGCGTTCTTGAAATGACTGTTACTACTTTTTGTCAATTAATTTAGTGTATGTTGTCCTAAATAGTTTTAAATAAATGTTTTATTTTTTTAGGAAATATAGAATCTCAAGTTAAAAAAAAATTAAAAACGTCCAAAAAGACAACTTATAAAAAATAGTTTAGCTTACATGCAGCAAACAGAAAAAGCTAATGCCAGAAAAAGGAAGTTTTTAGATAAGATAACAGAGGAAGAAAGATACATTAAAAGGAGTAAGGATAGAGCATACTATCAGAAAAAAAAGCTGAAAGAAAGTTAAAAACATTGCTGAGATGACCGAGAGAAAAAAGCGAAAGCAGAGAAAAATTTGGAAAGAAGCATAAAAATACAGAGAAAAGAAGACAGCATTATTAAGTATAGTAAACAATACGATTTATTAAAATTTGGATAAATAGCCAAGGTATGTACTATGTACCAGTGGTGAGCACTATTGTAAACTGAACTATCAACTATCGATAGTGCTCATCACTAGTACATAGTTCATACCTTGGGTATTTATACAAATATTAAATCGGGTATATACCGGGTACGTGCCCATCACTGTCTGTATGGCATTTATAGTTACAACAAACGGAAAAAAGAGTTGAAAGAAAATTTAACTGAAGAAGAGGTAGGCAGGGGCGTACCGAGGCACACTTTGTTGGGGGGTGGAGACGATAAAAAAACCAACTTATTTTTTTATCGATACTTTAGTACCTAGTAATAGTAAAAATTTTCAGTAGTTTTATCATGAATGTTAAGTGTTGTAAAGTGTAGATAAAGAATGTCTTTACCTACCATTAGCATGCTCTTTTGAAGTCTCTATTTTTTTTATTTGCTACCAATGTAAGTGGATTATCCGGAACAGTAACAATTTTAATTTTAACCAAATTTCCACCGTGAATATTTTCCTCGTGCATTTTTTTCTAGTCCTTGTTAAACACAGATCCACATAATGAGCATTTTACTAGAACTCGGCCCGGTCTAGCTTTCTTTTCCATATTAAAAAAAAATAATTCATATTTATTGACACTAGTTTTACTTAGCTTAGATAAGCTTCAACTAATTAATAATTTAGAAAGACAAAGCCGCGAGGCGGTGCCGACTTTGTACATGCCGCTTGTGTGAAATATAATGTCCTTTAATAAAAATAAGCAGGGTTCCCGTTTGTCATAAAATTTTTAAATATCATAAAATTGTCCTAAAATGTCACAAAATTCACATTTTGTCATAGAAATCATAAAATTTCATTATTTTTTAACAATTTTCTCACCTTTGATCTTTTTTATAAAATGGAAATTTTGTAAAATAAAATTTAAAGCCGGTCCTGTAGAATAAAACGCAATAAAATGTTTTAAATATGGCCTTGGTTGTTGACGTATGAACTTCTTCTTCTTCTTCTTCAACTTAGGGCGGATTTATGGATTAACCACCGCCCTTGTGGTCCTGGACAAAAATCCTTATTAACCAGATACAAGTTTTAACGTCCAACGATTTCAGAAGACCAAAAACCATTGGACAACGGTTGTCTAACATATACACGTGCACACAATAGGTTATGTAACCTTAAAATTTATAATAGCTTTATATAAATTCCTCTTATCCCTTGTAAAAGGACTAATCGAGGAATATTATCGAGCACCAGGAATATCTCTATTCCGGGAATCCCATTTTGCCCCCCCCCTGGTGCAGAAGTCACTTATATTTCACAACTTTTTCATAGAGCAACCACATTCAACGGGATTCAAAATGGCACTCGTATGAACTTCATACTATGAAGGAAAAAGAAGTTAGGTTAGGAAATGAATTTTAAATTTGAAATAAATAATGAGAAAGGTAAATTTATTTTTATACTAGGTATATTACTTTACTAAGGAAGGCACAAAAAAAGACTTGAAGAAATTGATACTATTTTGGCAAGTAAGGAAGCAGAGTTAAAAATAACAAGAAATATGATTTCTGAAGGAAATAAGAAATTATCGAAGTACCTTAACAATAACTACATAACTACTCTTAAAAAATCTGTAATATTGGAGGCTCAAACAATGATTAACATGGGTCTAAAAAAGCAAAAAAAATAGTACCTATAGGTATATATAGGTATATATACTATTTTTTTCTGCTTTTTTGAGACCCATGTTTATCATTGTTTGAGCCTCCAATATTTCAGATTTGTATACCTTTGTGGTTTTATTTATTTTGAGATTATAATACCTATTAAAATAAAATACTAAAGTAATATATATTAAAAATATTATAGCAGAAATATTTATTTTGATGTGAGAAAAAATATTTATTTTATTAAATAACTTTAGAAATAATAAATTCTTGTCATAAAAAATGTAATAAAATTTGAAAAATTTGTCATAAAATCATAAAAAAAGTACAAAACAATGCTGGGAACCCTGAATAAGGTTGACCAATACAATTTTCTTGACGGTAACGATTATAGGAGGTTACAATAGATTAAAAATTATAATTTTGTAATATGTAGGTAAAGTTTAAAAATTATATTTCATTTTATTTATTGTGATGGGTTGGTTGGTAGGGTAGGTATACCCAACCAACCGACCCAAATACTATAGATTTTGCCAACCGTGTTTGGATTTGGAACCAACTGCCAAGACTTTGGGGGGGGTGACTCCCCCCCTACACCCCCCTTAGGCCCGGCCCTGGAGGTAGGTAATGATACAAATAAACTTGTCAGTGCGCAAATAAAATCCAGTCGACTCATTTCGCAAAAAATCAATTATCTATTCATACAGGCGTATATTATATACGAAACGTTGACAATGGTTTGCAATCTGGATCTTTTGCTACCCTGAGTGAAAATTTGGATCATAAAGCCCATGTGATATGGGCTCATATGAAACCGATCCTAAAACCATATTGGAAAAAAATATATTAACATCCTTCATATCTACTCGATAATCCAACATCACAATACCGCAACCGAACCAATAAACATATTTGAAAGAACTGAAAATGTCTGCGTTATCTGGCAGTTTATATCCGAACTCTGAACCAATAAATTTGGGAATACTTTCAAGGGAGTCTCCTGAACCGAACGAGCATATGGATACAACCGATGTACAAGATTTGCTGAAATTAAAGAAACGGAGCATTTATAAAACCATTGATTACTCATCATCGTCCGATGAGGATGATTTAATGTTTGTTTTTTTTTTATTATATACAGGGTGTCTGGGAAAAGGAGGTCAATCCGTTAACCATATATTCTTTGAGTTAAAACAATAAGACTTTCATAATACCATTTTTCAATTTAGAGCTTCATGTTCGGTATACAGGGCGACAAAGTTTGAAATTTAAAACTGATTTTTTTTAATAATTCAAGTAATTGATAAGATATTAAGTTTAAATTCGGTACACTACTTCAACATAAATAGTTACATTTTTTGAGACCAACAAAACAAAAAACAATTGTCAAATAATCAAAATAGGGGGGTCCAGTACTCACTGACTCCCCCTATTTTTTAGTACGTGCGCCAATGACTTCCAAACGGTATTTTTTCAGGTAATCATTTATTGTTGAAATCTTTTTGTCTCTTATAAAATTTTGATAAAATGATTTGTTTTAGAGATAATTTGTAAAGTATGGGTCAATCCATATCAAATTTTTGAAATTTAATTTTTTTTTTTGAAAAAATTTAGGTCCTGTGATATATCATAAAAAAGGTCTCTAATGGGCCTTTAAAATAAGCCATCACTCACCTTTCTACTTTTAATAGTTTACGAGATATCGCTATTTTTGTAAGTACCCAAATTTATCGGAATTTTTTGAGTTTCAAAAATCAATAAAACAAAAACCACCCATCGAAAAAAATTCATATATGGGATTTTTGAGTTTTTAAGTGAGGTAAATAAATTTTCCAAAAATTATCAAAATCGGAGATGGTGGGGGAAGAACCTTTGGTTGATTTGATATGGACTGACCCATACTTTACAAATTATCTCTAAAACAATTCATTTTAACAAAATTTTATAAGAGACAAATTTTTTTTAACAATAAATGATTACCTGAAAAAATACCTTTTGGAAGTCATTGGCGCACGTACTAAAAATAGGGGGAGTCAGTGAGTACTGGACCCCCCTATTTTGATTATTTGACAATTGTTTTTTGTTTTGTTGGTCTCAAAAAATGTAACTATTTATGTTGAAGTAGTGTACCGAATTTGAACTTAATATCTTATCAATTACTCGAATTATTAAAAAAAATCAGTTTTAAATTTCAAACTTTGTCGCCCTGTATATCGAACATGAAGCTCTAAATTGAAAAATGGTATTATGAAAGTCTTAATGTTTTAACTCAAAGAATATATGGTTAACGGATTGACCTCCTTTTCCCGGACACCCTGTATTTTTGATGTTTAATAATTATGATTACGAAAGCAATTTAAATATAGGTACATGTTTAATTGGTTTAATTATAAACATTGAGATAAAAGTTTAATATGATTATTAAGAATTGTACTTGGCTGTGTACATCGATTAAAAGACTGCAAAGAAGTAATTAAAGTTACATTCTTGTTAAGAATAAACCCCATGCCAAATAAATAAATAAGTATGGCATCAAAAAATTTTGCTTATGATTTCATAAACCTAAAGTGTATCTATATCATCATTCAGATAACACACCCATCATTCCGTGAACTCCTTATCATTTCCGGGAACATAACAAAAATCACAGATAACACATTATTATTTTAGATATTAAAAATAGGCCTTGGAAATATTAAAACAGGCGGACTTCTTATACCTAGAGCTAGTTTATTTATATGTAAGTCAGCGATATTGGCATATTTAGATAATTTAATTCAAAAAAATAGTCCCATAGGTTAATTTGTAGGGATATTTTGATTTTAAATGATTTTATTTGCAACTTTCTTAGAGTTTTTTAATTTCTTATTATTAACTACATACAGTTGTATTCATTAAAAAAGCGTACAAGAATTAGAATGAGAGAAAACTGTCAACATTATTGCGTAAAACCGGCTTTCCACTGACTTAAGTCACTATAACTGACAGTAGAAAATAAAAATGCCTCGTCAGTTAAAAAGGCTCAAATAATATCAAGAATCGAAGAAGAATGGTCAATTCGTACTGTGGTATAATAGAAATAAAAAATCTATATTAAAAATTAAGCAACGCTGGGAACAGGAAGATTTACTAAACCAAAAAGTTGGTTCAGGTCGTCCCAAAATGTCCACCCCTGAACAGGATGCTGCTTTTTTGAGATATCTGAGGATTTATGGGAAAATATACAACTATACTATACCTACTATACTGCTGGGAATATATTAATCCAAATATTGTATTAAATTTAATTCAGTTCATCCCAAATAGATTGGCTCAAGTAATAGAAAAACAGGGATGCATGACTAAATATTAATTTTTTTTTAATGTTTGTTTTTTCATTAATAAAAGGTAATAATTTTTGTAATATTATTTAATTAACCTACGACGTCAATGCTCTTTATAACCTATAATAATTATTTTAATGACTTATGTCAGTGATAAGCCGGTTTTAAGCAATAATATTATTTTGACAGTTTTCTCTCATTCTAATTCTTGTACGCTTTTTTATTGAATACAACTGTACTTCCGCTATTGTATAGGGTAAAAAAGAAATACTAAGTTATATTTTAATTTTATTATAAACCTCACAAAAACGTTCCCGGAATGATTGTTTTCAGCGATAGTTTAATTTAAAAATAAAATTACAAGAGAAGCAATTAATTCTATGCTCGGCCAACGTAAATATTGTTTAAACACAAGTTTAGTGATCATTTAAGCTAATTAGCAAAGTAATAGCTGCTAGGTATATTCATCATTAAACATAATTTGAAATTTGCCACCTTGGTGATTTTGACCCATACACTAGACTGGGCCAAAAAAATCAACTTTTTTTTTTTGAAAAGTATATCGAAAATATGGTTTGGGGTGGCAAAAAAAATTATTGTGAAAGTTTGAGTCCATAATATTAATTTTAAGAGGTCTTTCATCGCAATTTTTTTAATTTTTTTTTCCTCAGCAAGTTTTTGTCTCAGAACTCCCAAACCATTGAGTTTAACAAAATTGACTGAAAAACATTTTTTGAAGAAAAATGAATGCTCTACAAAAAAGGTTAAAGTGAAATTTTTCGTCAGATGAACCGTTTCCTTAAAATCATGCCTTAAAAATTGGTATAGTTTTACATTTTGATCTTTTAAATTGGAATTTTGTAATTAATGTAAAAATCAGTACCCATAAGAAAACCAATAAATATTCTTATGGGAAATTAAATGCTTTACAAAAAAAGCCTCTCAACATTTTTGGCTAAATTCACTCAATCAAAAGTTATTCAGGGTTAAAATTTCGTTTTTACCTTGAATAACTTTTGATTGAGTGAATTTAGCCAAAAATGTTAAGAGGTTTTTTTGTAAAGCATTTGATTTCCCATAATAATATTCATCGCTTTTTTCTGGGTACTGATTTTTACATGATATACAAAATTCCAAAGTTAAAATGTCAAAATGTAAAACTATAACAATTTTTAAGGCATGATTTTAAGGAAACGGTTCATCTGACAGAAAATTTCGTTTTAACCTTTTTTGTAGAGAATTCAATTTTCTTAAAAAAATATTTTCGGGTCAATTTTGTTAAACTCAATGGTTTGGGAGTTCTGAGACAAAAACTTGCTGAGGAAAAAAATTAAAATTGCGATGATAGACCTCTTAATATTAATATTATGGACTCAAACTTTCACAATAATTTTTTTTTGTCACCCCAAACCATATTTTCGATATACTTTTCAAAAAAAAAAAATAGTTGATTTTTTTGGCCCAGTACCTATACACCTATACGATAAGCTGTGACTGTGCGTTTTAGTCACGGTATGAACGTGACTAAAAAGCCCGAAACCCGTTTTTGCCAAGTTGCTAATTTAAATGAAATTTAAATATTTATGTGAGGCACATGGTGCTTAGAAATTATAAAAACATGAAAATTTTGCATATAAAAAATATTTCAGGCAAAAAAATTTAACGTTATATGACCCAGGTATAAAATAAGCATCATGGTTTAGAACAAATTAATAATAATCATTATTCTTACTTTACTTTCTTGTTTTATAAGGTGTACCACAAGGTTCTTATTAACGTAATTTTTTTATAAATAATAATATTAAAAGTGAAGAATTACAAAAGATGTAAGTATAGTACACTCACAGGAAAAATAATCGATCCACATAAATTTTCGATGAATTTCAATCGCAAATAACTTTTTTATTTTATGTCGGATTTAAACGAATATTAAAGAATATTGTAGATAAATTAATGGATAATCGCTCACATTTTAAAAAATTACTAAAAAATTGATGTACGTTTATAATATACAGGTTTAAACAAAAAGATGTTTTTTACCATAAGTTTAAGACACTCTATAGAGTGGCTAAACCGTATATTGTTCTAAATTAAGTTTTAATTATCATGCGTGTATTATTATTTGATGTCGGATTTAAACGAATATTAAAGAATATTGTAGATGAATTAATGGAGAATCGCTCACATTTTAAAAAATTACTAAAAAATTATGTACGTTTATAATTTACAGGTTTAAACAAAAAAAAGTTTTTTGCCATAAGTTTAAGACACTCTGTAGAGTGGCTAAACCGTAAACTGTTCTAAATTAAGTTTTAATTATTAAGTCACATCTATTCTTAACAGTTTTGTTTTTGGTTCGCTTCAATATATTTATTTTTGTGGAAAATATGATTTTTTTTTAAAAACATTGCAATTTCCAATAAATATTTTTTCTGTACAAAAAACTAAGGTTCCATGGCTATGGAGGATGACAGTTTTGTTGAATCATCCCAGACTTGGACATGTCATATACAGCTTTCAAAAGCTATCAAATTGTTTTTTGCAAATTAATGTTTAACATTTGAGGTGTCTTCTTACTTAAAAAAATGGATATTTCTTCGACTGATGTTGCCAGATCCATTGATTTAATTCAGGATGGACGGTCACAGTATTACGTGGCAACCCTAGTAGCAATTTGGGAAAAGCCTTGTGCCAGCATGGGTCAAGATACTTGGGACAGATTGTTGATCAAGAATTGTACAAGAATTGGTCCATATTCTTGATCAAGATCATTGGGCAAGACTTGGGACAAACTGTGGCCAGAATTTGTCAAGAATTTGACCAGAAGTCTGAGGCCATCTGTTACTAAACTTAGGGACTATCCTATAGAGTAGAGGTTCTCATTTTACAGTAGTTTCATTCAAGGTGCGCCTTACTCTCTCTGTCTAAGGTATACCGAAGTTTACCGAAGCTAAAATTTTTCTTCCCACAAGTCCCACAGTTAAAAAATTGTATGCAAAAAAAAATTCGACCAAATGTCGTGTATATCATTTGATTCAGAATTTTACGCCATGAATTTCTGTGGTATCGAAAATTTAATGATTTTTTTTTGTAAATCTTTAAAAAAATTAGTACTTTTCAAAACCATTTTCTTGAGCCAAGATTTTTATTTTCAGCCAAAAAAATTTCCGGAGTTTTTTTCAACAGATTCGTTTATTATAGACAAGGTAAAAATAAAAAAAATTCCGAAATCAATTTTTTGCAGGCATTATTTCAAACTCAACGCTAAACTGTAAAGAACTGACGTTTTCAAACTTATTGACTACATTATAATTGAGAACCACTGCAATGCTATACTTTTCACTTTCAAGTGTAAGTAGGGAAATAGAAGGCGCGCTTGTCGTCTCAAGACCCTAGGCCAAGAATCTGGTCAAATTCTGGTCAAAGACTGGCCCAAGTCTGAAGCCAGTCTGGATAAAGAATCTTGGTCAAGTGTCTTGATTAAGAATTGTCAAATTGTGTATAAAGTGCTTCTCCAAGTATCTTGCCGGAGAATCTTGTCCAATTCCATTGCTACTAGGAAAGTGTTTTAAACGTCACAAGAAGTAAAGTACAAAGGGCAACATCAGTTGGAGAAATATCCATTTTTAAAACTAAGAAGACACCTCAAAATTAACACATTAATTTACAAAAAACAATTTAATAGCTTCTGAAAGCCGTATATGACATGTCCAAGTATGGGAGTATATCATATTATTCCATAAAACTGTCACTGTCATCCTCCATAGGCTATAAATGGACCATAGCAACCTTAGTTCTTCGTACAGAAAAAATATTGGAAATTGCAATGTTTTTATTTAAAAATCCATATTTTCCACCAACATAAATATATCAAGATGAACGAAAAACAACTGTTAAAAATAGATGTGAATTGATAATTAAAACTTAATTTAGAACAATATACGGTTTTGCCACTCCACAGTGTCTTAAACTTATAATAAAAACATATTTGTATATATGTTTAAACCTGTACATTATAAACGTACGTGTATTTTTTAATAATTTTTAAAATGTGAGCGATTCTCCATTAATTTATCTAAAATATTCTTTAATATTTGTTTAAATCCGAAATCAAATAAAAAAAGATATTTGCGATTGAAATTTATCGAAAATTTGTGTGGATCGATTATTTTGCCTGTGAGTGTATATATAAAACCTTTGCAATTAAAAATATTCATAAGATTAAAAGTAAAAGTTTACCTGGATAAGGTGGTTTTTCTTCTGATTGCTGCTCCATGACGTAATTGAGCATTGTAGTACTAAAAGTGTCGTCTCTTTTGAGACCCAAAGCCCTGTGGAACCAGTCCACAGCCTCATCTGTATTACCCATAAGAGCGTGAACATAGGCTATAGAGGAGTATATTCCGGCATTCTGTGGAGATAATAAAAGCGCCTCTTTATGATATTCCAAAGCTTCATCATATTTCTTTAATTTTCTGCAAGTGTGGCCCAAATTGTTACACAAAGAGCTCCATCTTTGTGGAATTATTCCTTTTTTTATTTGCTTTACAATGGTTAATGCGTCTTTGAAGTGGCATTCAGCTTGTTCATACCTTAAAAATATTTTTATATTGAACAATTTTATGTTAATATATTTTTGGTACAAGAGGTAAACAACCTGACCGAACCCCTCGGTTTGGTCACTTTTAACTTTTAAACTAAAATGTCTTACCACATTGGTTTTTGTTTTAAAAATTGTTTGGAATAATTACTGTTTAAGGTATAAAGCAATTAGAAAAGTAACATGCACCCCTCATCAAAATTGTTTAAAAACATGCACAAATTAAAAAAATAAAATAAAATTGTAAAACATTTCAGATTTTTTTAATTATTTGTGTAGAATACACTACAAGTGTTAGGTGTGTTCCTCCTGCCTGCGCATTTTTTTGTGTATGGAGCATCAACTACAATGTACAATGGTCAATAGCTTTTCAACATTTGAATTTTTATTTTTTAATTACAAGGCCGAAACTTGCCCACTAGGCTACCCCAGTGTGATCTACTGTATGTTTAATAAATAATAATTTTATATCCTGTAAAATAAGTCCATGGCTAGATGTTGCCATGAATAAAAATCTATATATCTATATCTCCATTTTTGACAAGTACCTATCAGACTCTTGTCAGCGTATTTCATTCATTAGTACGCGTTAGTGTAAAGGACCCTTTGTGTTTAATGGGGAATAGTATATTCTGTAACAAGTTTGGAATTCAGCATATTCCGCTCGAGTGAAGAGTTTGTCACACGAGCCGAAGGCGACCCGGACAACATTCGTGATAATCATACGAACATCACGTCGTGATTTTCACAAATTTTATTCATACTGATATCATACGGAAGTCACCGCGTGATAAATGAAAATCATACGAACGTCACGACGTGATTTTCACAAATTTTATTCATACGGACATCATCCGGATGTCACTGCGTGAGAAATAAAAATCATGTCGTGATTTTTTATGCCATCGCTGTTTGCGATTGACCGATGGCACAAAAAATCATTTTGTGATTTTTTATGCCAACAGTGTTTGGATAATCATTTTTGCGCCACGTTCGTACACTAAGAGAAAAATTATGTTGAATCAACAGTTTTTGCGGTTAAATACATTTAATATTTTCTTGGATTTAAATTAACTATATATATTTAATTTAAATCCAAGAAAATATTGAATGTTAAACTGTTAATTTAATTGTTAACATACTTTTTCTTTCAATGTACGAATGTGTCGCAAAAATGAATATCCAAACACCGATGGCATAAAAATACATGTCGTGATTTTTTATGCCATCGGTGTTTGGACATTTATTTTTGCGCCACATTCGTACATTGAGAGAAAAAGAATACCTACATATATATTGAATCAACAGTTTTTGTGGTTAAATAAAAACATTCAATATTTTTTTGAATTTAAATTAATAGTTAAGTTACATTCAAGAAAATATTAAATGTATTTAACCGCAAAAACTGTTCATTCAATTGTTAACATACTTTTTCTTTCAATGTACGAATGTGGTGCAAAAATAAATATCCAAAGATGTCGGTGCACCGATGGCATAAAAAAATCATGTCGTGATTTTTTATGCCCAAACACCGATAGCATAAAAAATCATGTCGTGATTTTTTATGCCATCGGAGTTTGGATATTTATTTTTGCGCCACATTCGTACATTGAGAGAAAAAGAATACCTACATATATATTGAATCAACAGTTTTTGTGGTTAAATAAAAACATTCAATATTTTTTTGGATTTAAATTAATAGTTAATTTACATTCAAAAAAATATGAAATCTATTTAACCGCAAAAACTGTTAATTCAATTGTTAACATACTTTTTCTCACACTGTACGAATGTGGCGCAAAAATAAATATCCAAAGATGTCCGATGGCATAAAAAATCATGTCGTGATTTTTTATAACCAAACACCGATAGCATAAAAAATCATGTCGTGATTTTTTATGCCATCGGTGTTTGGATATTTATTTTTGCGCCACATTCGTACATTGAGAGAAAAAGAATACCTATATATAATATATTATATATATATATTGAATCAACAGTTTTTGTGGTTAAATAAAAACCTTCAATATTTTTTTGGATTTAAATTATTAGTTAATTTACATTCAAAAAAATATTAAATGTATTTAAGCGCATAAAAAAATCATGTCGTGATTTTTTATGCCCAAGCCATCGGTGTTTGGATATGGATATTTATTTTTGCACCACATTCGTACATTAGGGGAAAAAGTATACTTACATATAATATATATTCAATATATTATATTGAATCAACAGTTTTTGTGGTTAAATACATACAATATTTTTTTGGAATTAAATTAATAGTTAATTTACATCCAAGAAAATATTAAATGTATTTAACCGCAAAAACTGTTAATTCAATTGTTAACATACTTTTTCTCACAATGTACGAATGTGGCGCAAAAATAAATATCCTAACATGTCCGATAGCATAAAAAATCATGTCGTGATTTTTTATGCCCAAACACCGATAGCATAAAAAATCATGTGGTGATTTTTTATGCCAACGTTGTTTTGATAATCATTTTTGCGCCACGTTCGTACACTAAGAGAAAAGTTATGTTGAATCAACAGGTAACAAACTAGGTTTTAAATTCGCAGTTCGCAGGGCTATTACGCATGCGCAAATTTTGCAAAAATCACACCGTTCTACATGATATCACTGTGATGAAGCATGTGTATGCACTCAGGATATCACGGCGTGACAAAAAAATCACGTTGTGATATCATCATGATTTCACCAGGAAATCCCGATTGTTGTGCGGGGAGTTTGACGGTTTCACGAGAGCGGAATATGCAATTCCAAACGTCTTTCAGACTAAACTTTTTCTACTCCTATTACGGAATTTGACCGTTCTAATATCACTTTTATCTATGGAATGACATATATTCCGGAAAGTGTTACAGAATGAAATATTCTATCATCGGATGACAGAATAAACACTCGTAGCGACATCTCTGTTTTTAATATCTAACAAATTTTAGACCGATCCAACCTCACTTTCTTCCAATTAAATTATTTTTCTATGGTATTTTTTGGAAACGTAGGAAAAGTATAGTCTGAAACACGTTTGGAATTGCATATTCCGCTCTCATGAAACCGTCAAACTCGCCTTCGGCTCGTGTGATAAACTTTTCACTTGAGCGGAATATGCCGTAGGTATTCCAAACTTGTTACAGAATATAGTATTTTCTACGTTTCCAAAAAATACCATAAAAAATAATTTAATTAGAAGAAAGTGAGGTTGGATTGGTCTAAAATTTGTTAGATATTAAAAAAGGGGAGGCGCCACGAGTGTTTATTCTGTCATCAGATGATAGAATATTTCATTCTGTAACACTTTACGGAATATATGTCATTCCATAGATAAAAGTGATATTAGAAGGGTAAAATTCCGTAATAGGAGTAGAAAAAATAGCTACAAAATTTTTAACGAGGAATTTGAAAAAATTAAAAAATTATTACAAAAATAAGTAATTTGTTAACAAAATTTAATGAGTTACTATGTTTTGTTAATTTATTTATATAAGTAATTATGCAAAAGCTGGCCATATCAATTATAGTTAAAGTATTTTTTAAATGTTTTTAATATGATTGAGTAAAATATAGTAAATCGACTATAAGTTAAAATAAATAATTATTTAGTAAAAATACAACTTAAAAAATCCATATTATATTAAGTAAAATTGAACATATTATGGTAACTAAATCCATAACAATTTTTTTCTTTAATCTCTAAATAAGGGACAAAGAGTCTATAACATTGTTTCTTTCTTTTTAGTTTTTAACCCCAATGGTTCCAAATACGGTGCCACTGGTAGGTTAACTTCAAATTTGTTCTTTTGAACTTTCTTAATAATAAAACACCGTTACTACAAGTTACACACACTATTCCAAACGTAAAGCTAGTCTGGTAAAGTCCGATTTATTAAAAACAGATTTTTATTTATTTATTCGGAAGTGTGAAAATTACGTAAATCATAATTCAGCAAATAGTAGTAGAAAAAGTTCTATGTTTTTTTTGAATGAATGAATAGATTTATTGAACCAATGAGACATTACAAAGAAAATCTATGAAGGTTCATCCCCTTACAGTTTTTTATAGTTGATTATAATAATAATAATTATAATAATTATTAACATGTTGATTAAAATATGCACAAATGAACATCAACATTCAAGTTGCCAGATTTTAATCAATGCTAAAATATATATATAAAGCTTAATATTAATTATTTAATAACTTTAAAATACTCCCGCCAACAGCAGCAGCTTTATTAGTACCATTAGAAAATACTTTGCGTTAAACCTAGCAACTTGAGTTACTAGCTTTTACTGGATGAAATTTAAAAAAAATGGAACATTGTTGATAGTAACTTTATTTGCCATATAGGATACCTAACAGTTTTTAGAAGTTACTAAAAATAGAGATAGACATTTTACAGCCACCGTAATATAAAAAGAGATAAAAAATAGTTACTAGAGGTAAATTTGAACGCTAAATCAAAAAATGCAGTAATTTTTTAAAACCTAGTAACTTAAGTTACTATGTTCTACCAAAGTACGGCAGCTTTGGTCTAAACCATGAACCAGGGGTCGCCGATTAGTTTTATTGGAGGTCAGAATTATTTGATTATCAGATTGTTGCGATCCGGACCGCAAGCAATTTCTAATTAAAAATAAAAAAAGGAATTAAATTGAATTAAGAGGTGAAATAAAGTTAATTTTTAATATGGACATGTAGGTAGACTACCTACATGTCCATATATAACTACCTAAGGTAGTTATATATGCTCAATCTCAATATATTACATGTAACTATCTCTTTCTCTTCTATTCCACATTTTTATGAGGTAGTTTTGGAGTTAAATTTGTATACATGATGTAGAGATGTAAAAAAAAACCCTTTCTTTATTCACTGTTTTTATTCAAATGGTTTGGTGATCCCTGTCCTAGACTCTAGGGTTAAAGCAAAATAGTGGATTCTAGGGATAGAACGATATCACTTTTTTTTGCCGATACGATATATCGGCCGATACCGATATTTACGTGCCGATATACCGATATACCGATATATCGTATCCCGTTTTAATTCCGTTGCGAGGAAACGTTTGTGATTGGTAGTGAGTGACATTTTATACAGTGTATTTTAATTTTAACCAGGGGTGTTTCTGAAACTTTGAAAACTGTGCAGCCATCTAGCGTGATATTGTACTAACTAAGATCAAATTGTACTAACCGCGAAAATTCAAAAACTGTCCAAATTTAATCAACATCAGATTTCAACTTCCAGAATCACCCTTGCTTACGTAAAATTATAATAAATAAACTACTGGCGCTTTGTGTTTTCTTATGGCAAATCTACAAAAAAGTAGATGATAAGGCTTTATGCAATACAAACTGGGTTTAGTTGTGTAATTATTTAGGAAGTTCAAAAAAAAAGTAATAAACAGCTAACATGTCCATTACATTCACTATCACCTCACAGATTCACAGCCGACACCGACAACCTGTCGTCGTTGAAGTTGACATTTGACGCCTTGCGCCACATTCCCTTCATAGAGAAACTTTATGATTCCCTCCGTAATGTAGGCTCCGTTACCAACAGTAAAAAAAACAGTGGCTAGAAATTTTGTCTCAATTTTGAGATTCGTTTTATAAATTTTTTCTAATTAATTAATTGCCTTTAAAGGCAATTTTGAAAATTGTACTAGAATTGCCAAAGAGGTGCTGACGTACTAGAAGCTATTTTTTTGTACTAGAAAAGTACAATTGTCCTAAAAATCACACCCCTGATTAAAACGAATAGATACACTTAAATAAAACAAGTGTCAAACCCCGCCCACTGTGGTAGGGATTAAGAATTTATAGGTTTTATTTTTATCGAATTCGTTTGTTTTGTTTTAATGCATTTCTGCAAATAAAAACTAAGTATTGTTTAAAATCCAGTAAATTCCAGTTAATGGCGAAAATGTATTTCTTAAAAACTATACACATTTCCCTACGACAGTATTTCATTTATGCACTGAAGAGTGAAAAGCGCAATTTTTTTTTGCCGATATATCGGCAATTATCTTGCCGATACGATACGATACCGATAATCGGAAACAAATGCCGATATGCCGATATACCGATATCAATATCGGTATCGTTCTATCCCTAGTGGATTCAAAGTCATTATCGATATTCAAACAACATGAACGGTCAAATGAGACACAATTATCTCAGAAATTATCCGACAATTCTGCAAAATCCTATTGGAAGATCAAAGTCACCCGTGAATGTGTGAGATTGCAAGGCATCTTAACTGGATCGTCCGTTACGATTTTGCATTTACATAATATATTATAAAAAACTTCCTCATTTGGCAAAGACAAAAATCATATTTTACCAAGACAATTTCTTAGCTAACAAAGCTGCTATAACCATTCCAGGGCTTCTAGTAAAAAAATTGAAAATTTTAATGATATTAATGACTTCCTTTTTTGAAAATAATGACAAAATAATGACTTTTTCTTTTAAAAAATGACTATTTTATGACTTTCTATCCTAATGAAAATGTAAATGTAAAACTTCTGTGATAAAATTCTATTATATTAAAATTCTATTTTTTGTACTAAATATGTTAATAATGTTATGTAAATCAACTTAGTACTTAAGTTAAAAATGTTGAGACTGACAAAATGTGATTCTTGTGATAAGTGTAAAAAATGTTTAATGTTAAAAAATATTAATGTAAAATATTTAGAGGATAAGCCTGTAATGAAATGTAAAATTTCGAAAGGTTTCTTAATAAATTCTAATCCAATTCTAATCCAAAATAAATTTTAAGTTGGAAAATAGTATTAAAACCTCCTTTTAAATAGTTTTATTCTTAATCTTTATTGTTTTAACAAGATAAAATTAATTAAAATAAATTAACAAATAAATATAAAATTCTCAAATAAAATTAAAAAAATTAACTTAAAAGAATTAGCAAATTAATTGGGGTTTCAATTTATTTATTTAATTTTTACTTACATTATTACATATTTTTAATTAATAAAACGTTTCGCTATCGAGCTCTAGCCTTTTAGGTTAAGCAAAACAATTAAAACACGCACTCTTTAGAAGAAAATGGCGGGAGTGTGTTTCACTTATGTTCTGTGGTGTTTCATGAGACACAAGAATGAAAAAAAGAATGAGATCAACAAAGAAAGAATTATATTCACACGGCACTACCAGTGGTGTACATTAATAAATTAAAGTGGCGTAGATTTTCCATTTTATTTGTATTACCTATTTACGAAAAAAATCTTATAAACATTAAGTAAGAACCTAAAATAATGATCAAAAATGACCAATCCCTACAAAAAATGACATTAAATGACCACAACAGAAAAAAATGATTTTTAATGACTAAAATGACTTGCTAGAAGCCCTGCCATTCTAAAAATTAAAGAATTAGTCTGGGAATTGCTGCCGCATCCATCTTATTCGCCAGATCTGGTTCTCAGTAAATATATTTTTTTTAAATCTTCGCCAGGACAAAAATGATTTAAATGAAGAAGCAAAGGGAAACTAATTCCGATATTAAGATACTTGACAAAATTCATTATTCAAAATGTTAAAATTAGTTGGCCAAGTCTTTTTTGTAAACTATAGGTATTCTTAAGTAAAATGATTTTTGTCCAAAAAATTGTGTTATTTTTCGTTAGGCTGTGAACTACCCAGTATGTGAATAACTTACTCTAGCTTGATAAAGGCAATGACTCCCTTCTCATGCATTATAAAAGGATCATCAGGGGCAATATTATGAGCTTGCTGGACAAATTTTTCTGCCAATCTCACATTATTTGTTAAACCACATTCCAGGCCAATATATAATAATGGCAAATGACATCTACAAATGATAATATCAAAACATTATTTTTGGATTAAATAAACATTTAAAAATTAATAAGGCACTTAAAATGATTTACCCTTTCATTAATTGTGATGCTTTAAAATAAGCTGCCATAGCTTGATCATGTTCATTTTCTACTGCAAATGAATGGCCATAGGCCAGCCATGCTGGCCCAAAAAGCCTATCCAAACATGTTGCTTTTGCCAGATATCTTCTTGCATAATCACTTTTTTCTGAAAATAAGTTTTTATTGTGTGAAAACTGCAACAGGAGGGACATCGGACGCAATCTCGTATTCACGTATTTAACTTGCTAAGTAGTACTTTAGTTTTGATATGAATGTATAACATATTTTTATACAGAAAAACGGTAGTCAAAAATGTTAAACCGAAGGATATCAAAATAAAAAATGAGGTGGGTGCTATTGAATTTACTTTAACATGGAAAATGTTTATTGTACAATAGTTTATAATTACCAATAATATAGTAGTAACACCCTACAGCAAACCATGATATAGCCATATTAGGATACAAATCAACCAAATTATGGGCCAAGGAGAACAATTCTATAAAAGATAAAAACATTTAATAAGACAAAAAATAACTTTTTGTTTTCACTCACTGTTGCTTTGTTTTAATTCAACTAAACACGAAATATGTATAGGCAGACAACTATCATGATAGGGATCTTGCTTCAAAATATTCTCTGTTAAGACACTGCACTTCTGATAGTCACAATTATAGTACATCCTTTCAGCTTCAGCTACATGCAAATCTAAACTGTCTTTTAATCTTAATATTAAGGTATTTTCCGATGATTCTGTTACCATACTTTCAGCATTACTTATTTTGCCTTTCTTTGATTCATTTTTGGAATTTTTTTCATTATTGTATATTATATTGGGAGTACTATTGATTGAGGTACTACTAATTGAGGTAGGTGTAATGAGTATGGCTGGCAATGATGAATTGCTTTGTGTGGTTAAATTTATTTGTCTGTTTATATTTCCTGAATATGGAGTACTTCCAAATAGTATTTTAGATTCCATGAGCTTTGCTTTGGTTGGTGTATGATATTTTTTTAGTTTACTTTCATATAATGTTAATAAAATTTCGGCATCTTCTGCATTGCATTGTTCTGATATTGGAACATTTAATGAGTTTAGTAATTCTTGTTCTAAAATAAAGTTAATTTATTTAATAATGTATATAAAAGTTGTATGTTTTTATTTATGGGGTCTAAACACCATTTATTTAGATTTCAAAGCCTTAGGGCTGCACTACGAGTTTTGGCAAAATGCATTTTATGTTAAATTCGCTGTTTAAAACCGAAATTCTCTATGGCGAATCGGAATTGTTTGTTGAAATCAGCGCCGGTAGTGGTGAAAAAAGAACACGTAATTTGTGCGATTTAGTGGGCAAGTTCTATCAATTTCCCTATAGGGAAATTGATAGAATAGAATATATTGTGTTCCTTGTGTAGGCTCCATGGAACCAACCCTACTAACTAACATAATAAATCCGAAGAATTATGTGGTTCTTTTATTACCATGGTGTTTTAATTTTATTTCTATCGCTAATCGCCAATTTAAAATTTAAATTATTAGCTGTTTTCTTGGTGTAATCCCGAACTAGTTTGGACATCATAGTCATGCACATTTTACATTTTAAACGCCAAATTTCAAATTGCGCATGCCTAGGAATCCATAGCTGTTTTCGAGGAATGGCCTGATTAATAACAAGTTGTGGTTCTTGATTCTTTCAGATAGGAATAATTTGGGTTCTATGATATAAAATGGGGTTTTGATGCCTTATTCAGGCGTTGTGATGCCTTATTTCAATTAAGATTCTAAGATATTTTACCTAATGTACTATTTTAACCAATTTTTTTAAATGTTAAGTTAAAAAAAAAAACATTAAATTTGCAGTCTTTTACCAAAAATTCAATATCCCATATCACAGCCCCTATGCTTTGTGTGAAATAAAAGTTGCTTACCTTCAGCTGCTGTAAGCATTTGGTATTTAATTAATGAGTCAAATGCTTCATAACAGTAGACATCTTTACTTAAAGCTAACTTGTAACATCCTGCAGCTAATCCACGAT
The DNA here is from genome assembly GCA_921294245.1 of Brassicogethes aeneus. Taxonomy (NCBI): domain Eukaryota; kingdom Metazoa; phylum Arthropoda; class Insecta; order Coleoptera; family Nitidulidae; genus Brassicogethes; species Brassicogethes aeneus. Next base: position 16,131,764 of record OV121134.1, on the reverse strand, counting down.
TATCCATTGCTTCTAATACTTTACCTTTTAAAAGGTACATTGCAGCATATGTTTGCTAAAAATGTAAGTACCATTGAAATCTTTTACTTGTCCTTAAAACCATTTACTTACACTTTTAGGAGTATCTTCAAACAAAATATATTCCTGTACAGAAACATTTGGAGTAGCATTTGAACTTTTAATTGGAAAACTGTGCAAATCAATTAAATTAACAACTTTTAAAGCATCAGTCAATTCATTAGCTTCCAATAGGCATCTTACTGTTAGGTAATTACATAAAACGTAGGACTAAAATAAATAAACGTTTTAAAATATTTTATTCAATATAAACATTAATAGTACCTTTTCTAAGTTCTTTGACCTTAATAAATGGGCAGCTCGATGATATTGTTTTAATAAATACATACATTGCGCCAGCCAGTAAACATCCCTTGGATTTCCAGTTAAGGCAACCACTTTGTCAGCCCAAAATAAAGCAGATTTATACGCATGCTAACAAAAATCGCTTTTAATACAGTATTTATTAATGTAATGTTATAATCTTACCAAATTTATGTAAGTTTGTACTATTTTGCGATAGCTATCAATATTTACATTCGTATTTAGAGTCTTCATGATTATTTTTTAAATTAGTTTGACATTTCTTGTTCACTTCTTCTTCTGCGATCTGAAAACGTCTCCGTTTTCAGGGGGGATAGCCTTTAGCTTAGTTAAAAGCTATTTGGCCAGCCTGTTCACTTTCTTCTTCTTCTTCTTTGATCTGAAAAAACGTCTCCGTTTCTTCAGGGGGGTATAGCCTTTAGCTTAGTTAAATACTATTTGGCCATTTTAGAACTACAAAAAATCATACTAACCTTACTTTTCAAATTTTGGTGTCGTATACAGGGTGCTATCAATAGGTTGATACGAGGGTACAATAAAAATACACAGTGAGGTCGCTAATGGAGAATTTATTAGTATTAGTAGTATCAGTAAGTATTGTCAAAAATGGCGTTTTTAACTATGTTTGCAATTTTAAATATGCTTAATTTAGTAAAATATTCTTATTGCATGGAAGTAGATTATTGCACATTTTCTAAGCAGCACACATTGTGTAAATATAAGGTGAGGTTTAAAAACATTACCTTAGAACTTTTTTATTTTCATAACTATATCGAATTCTCTAGGACGGACCATCTTCGAAATGTTCAGGGTACAAACATTTTCAATTTACAAAAGAAATGCAGGAACATATTGTTCTTGTGCATAATGATATAAGGGAAAAAGTTGCCTCTGGAGAAGAAAATCAGGGTTTATTAGGGGGGCAACCTTCTGCTTCAAACATGCAAAAACTTGTAATTGTTTGTTAAATCCCAGGATAGGCTTTTTTATATAGCTATATATTTTTATAGGAATGGGATGAAGAATTAGCCACTATAGCACAAAGATGGACAGATCAATGCGTTCAATTTAATGAGAATCAGCACGATATTTATAAAGATACAAGTACAAATACATTTAAAATAAAACATTAATTATTACTTTTTTCTTTTAGGGCGATTTGAAGTGGGTCAAAACATTATTACAGCAACGACGAAAAGTACTTCACCACCTGACATAGTATTGCTTGTAATGAACTGGTACAAACAGGTCCAATATGTGTTTCCTTCTGATATAGACAAATTCACCACGTAAACTAATTGTAAATTATTATTAAAAAAAAACAACTAGTGAAAAAAGTTTACAGGGTGTACAGGGGAGGTCACATGTTAGGCCAATACAGCCAAATGGTATGGGCTAAGTCTCACTACGTTGGATGCGGGATGGCTCGTTACAAAAAGTTGACGGTGGAAAATAAAGATACAGACTTCTATTTATACAGATTGGTTTGTAATTATGGACCCACAGGCAATGTTTATGGAGAACAAATGTACCTGAGAGGCAGACCTTGCTCAAGATGTGCTCAAAAGCAATGCGATGAAAAGTGGACCAGTCTTTGTGACCGGCGTACGTATTATTATTATTTGTTTACTATACAGGGTGTCCGGGAAATGCGTGTATAACAAAAGACCATAATATTATTATGCATAGATAACTTAATATATATTATATAATATAATAATATAATTGTGTGGTATGTGGGATCCATATTGTAAAATATTGATTTATGGAAATAACGTAAAAACAAGTCAGGCAATTTTAACCATTTTTGTTATTTAGTTTTAACTAAAGTAAAGCCCTCTGGCGCCTAAACGAAGCAACTATGATCTATGGACAGGGCTGGATGCTCCCGTGTGCGAGTTTTGGTTCGTGCCGCGCATGACGTCACTTGATGAGTAGTTGCTGTGCGAATACACGAATAATAGTAATATTATCAAAGAAAATAGAGAAATATCTGGACATAGTGCGTTTTTATTAAACTTAATATTAAAGAAAGTGTTATAATATGGATAATAGATGCTTTCAGTCCATGATAACATTTAGGGCTGTAGTTTAAGAGTTGGTGTTTTAAATTAAACTTATAGTCACTGTCCAAAAAATGTTTATAGGAAACAGAAGCGGTCTTAACGTTAATATTGTCTATTCTTTTTGTGGCATTTAACCAAATCAAAGTTTTTCGGGAATCGATGAAATTTAATGTTTTATTTAAAGGGTTTTTCTTGGACTAATTGTCCGAATTGCATCCAAATATGCCACACCGCATTTAAATAAATGCAAATGGCACAACACAACCTAAAACACAAACAAAACAAGTTAACGCAACACAAAAACAATAATAAACAAACAGAACAGGTTCCCTGCTTAAAATACCCCATAGAGACCTATACAAAATATTCTATAGGGCGCTACCGGTTTCAATATGTGCATTTGTCCAAGGTTTTTTCCGGATACAGCCCGATAGAAAATGTATAGGAAATTACCTATAGGCACACCATAACTTTTACATTTTCCCTATATTGAGACCGATAGAAAATAACTCAATGAAGGATATATAGGGATATCCCTATAGAACAACCATAAAACATTTAACAAAATTTTATTAAAACCTATGGGGTCCTATAGGGAAAAAACTAATTTCTACATTTATGTGTATTTTCCCCATTGATACCGATAGCAAATAAATCAATGGTGGATATCCCTATAGAACAACCATAAATCTCAACTATGGGTCCTATACAAACCGATACACCCTATAGAAACACCATACATCCCGATACAAATATCTATCGGTTTGAACAGAGTCTCTATGGGGTATTTTAAGCAGGGTTGCTCTATTTTTTTGTTTAACTTGTTTTTGCGTTCGGTAAGGTTCGAATTACTTTTCAGTGTTCAAATTATTGTTAGTGCGTTGTGTTAACCTGTTCTGTTAATTAACATCCAACAGCATCGCAAAAACAAGAATTTTAGCAGCAGATAATCAAAACGCACCTTAAAGATTTAAAAACACTCATCAAGTGACGTATTTAAGCCCCGCCCAACATGCGCACCATCCTATCTTAAGGTGCATGCCTAGACAAAAACTCTAGGGGTGTATGTATCTTGATCTATGGATAATAAATAATAATTAATATAATATGTTATTATTGTACTGTTTTGTGAATGATAATAATAGTATAAACAAGTAAGTGGTCCCCTTAAAATATATTTAAATTATTGTCTTTCTTATTTTTAGGCTCAAGTTTTAACATTCTTAACCGTTACAATATATTGATGGACTTTCCTAGTGAATATGAAGTTCAAGGAGAACCAGAGCAGGAAAACACATATTACTTTAATCCAGACGAAACCCAATTGTTTAAACAAAAAACCGGCCATCTGTTGGAGGATTTGGTTATTAATAATATAAACGAAGAACAACTTAATATAACTGAAAAAATGAATGATTTTTACCATGTAATTTCCCCGAATAAACCACAAGTGCATAATGTGGTTAAAGATATTGAGGATGAGCTGCAATTTAATATCCCAACTGAGGGCTTTACTGTCAAAACTACTACAAGCAAGTTTAATTTTGTAAGATATAAATAAATATATTTATTATCCATTTTTAGTTGACCCAGACCCTAACCATTATATTGAAAAAATCGATAATGATACTTATAATTTGGTTGGTCAGGGTGTGTATAAACTTTCATATGGAAAATGGCAAGCAGGAGAATGTGATTGTACATTTTTGTATAGGGATAATACTGCAAAAATGGACTCTCGCAGTTTTTTAATTTATATATTTTTAATATTGTATTATTTATAAAAATATTGTCTATGGGTATAAAATTAATGATTTATTTATTAATTAATTATATATTATATATTTATAAATAAAGAACTTATTTCATGCGACGTTTTCTCGAATTCGTCCATTGCGAAAAAATGACGTCTTATAAGACATATTCGTTCTTTAATATACTATTCTATGTTTGGAACTTCAAAGACCTCTAGTGGTCTTATATATAGTTACTATAGTTAGGGAGCTGGTGGCAATTTCGGTATATAATTTGCTCGTCGTTGGAAATGATATGTTATATTATAGTTTTGATGCTTGTGAACTGAGTAAATAAGGTGGCAGGCTCAGGTATCGCTGCTTTTTTTAATAATTATTTTTTTTAATAATTAATTTTAATAATTTTCAAAATTGTAAAAAATAAAGTCATTTGCTCGTGCCTGGCATTTAGGTTTTATATTAAATTAACCATGTTGATACTAAAATAACATTTTACAGACGTCTACCCTGGCGAAAATAAAGTGTGCAATAAGTGTGTATTTAGAGTGCACTGCGCATAGACTCTTTTTTTTTTGTAATGTCACACTTTTTGAAATAATTTAGTTTTTTCACTCTTTATGCACATTGACATCACGCTTTTTATTTGTCACTTGTCACGCTTATATTAAATTATTTTTTTGCACATTGTTTGCACAGTTTTAGTACATTGTTTAAAGACAATTTTGCTTCAGTATATCTTACGCATGTCACATTTTATACACACTGTTAAGACGCTTTATTATTTCTCATTTATCACGCTTATATTACACCTTTTTATAGCACATTGTTTGTACAGTTTTAGCGATCACTCAACTGTTTAAGCACATTTTAGATATATCTCGTTTGTGTTGTGGTAAAACATTTATTTAAAAGATGAGGTAGATTACATCTTATGTATCGCTTCTCGGCAATCCCCGTTGTGGAGTTGACAGTTCCGGTATTTTTCTTAATAAAATACATGACAGGAATATAAAACCTACATTGTGGGTATTTTTTTTAAATTTTTTAAAAAGAACCTCTTCATTATGTTAGTATTAATATTATTATTAGGATATTTATTTATTGATTAAATAAATTTAAAAGACTAGAGTTCACCGAAAACAACAGAAGGTGGCAAGAAACAGTGTGCAAACAATGTGAACTATCAAAAGGAGTTCCCTTTAGAACAAAGAACATTGTCCAGTGATTATTCACACTTGTAAATTTTGTTTCATGTTCCATTTCCCACCCTCTGCACATTGTTCTCAAATAATTTTGCACACTTTTTGCACATTTAAATTTTGCCAAGGTAGGACGCTGCGTTTTTTTAAGTAATTTTAAATATGTAAAAACAAATGGTATATTAAGTGAGTTGCTCGTCTTTATCTTATTTTTTTAATTGTTCATTTGCATCCCCTAAAGAAAAAAATAATGCCAGATGTGGTACCCCAGGTGTCCAAAAAAACATTAAGTAGTGCACCACAAAACTTATTACAACTTATATTTTAACTGGTATAAAGATATATATAGATTACACATCCGTTTACATCGGCATACTCGTGATCATTAATCCTCTCGCTCTGTTTCATTACGTGACATCGCTATGATCCTCGTTTACCGGTCTCCACAATGTTGTATGTATCTTGCCACAATCCCTCCTTTTTTTTCAATTGACCATATCTATGGACCATATGCAAGAAATGCGGTCGATGTTGCCAATGGTAAAAAAATAAAATTCCATATTGGGAACATTCAATTATATTACGTTGGCTACACTGAAATTTTGAATTTCCCGCATAAACTGACACATTCTAGTAGTTCCCAGAGATAAAGAAGGTAGTTCCAATGTTGTATAATAAATTAAGGTGCGAATTTCAAATGTGGGAATTATTATTATTTATTATTATTAAAAAAAAAGATGGAAATTAATTTAGTTTGTGTGGGAAATTCAAATTTTCAATGTAGCCAACGTAATATAATTGAATGTTCCCAATAGGGAATTTTATTGTTTTACCATTGGCAACATCGACCGCATTCCTTGCATATGGTCAATTGGTGTTACTTTGAGCTGGGAATCCTAGGGGACATCCTGCTCCGTAACACTGTCCTTCGATGTCGAGAGATTTTTCATGTTGCCTACCGAGGATCCCTTTGCAACAACAGACGGAGGCTCGTTGTTATGACGTTTTCTTGTCGGTACTTTTTACGTTTGTTGTATGCCGCTTATAGATCTTTTCATCTTTTTGTAACGTTACTTCATTTCCCTTCCTCTCTATAACTTTAGACTCTTCATTTAAAAATCTGCTTTCCAATTTATTCCCAATTGTCATGTTTTGGGCCAACGCTATATCTCTTGTCTGAATGTCACTGTTCTTATATCTTCTAACTTTATCTTCCCTCATCTTTTCTTTTTCCTTATTTATAATGTCGGTGTCTCTAGCTTCCTCATCGCCCTCGTTACTGAGAAGATCATTTATCGATGGTATTTTGTCTCGTATGTTTCTTCCAAAAAGGAATTGCGATGGAGATTTTCCCGTAATACCATGTGGTGTACCATTCTACATAAGCATAAATTTTTGTACTTCTGCCAGATATTCTCGTTTATTGGCATAAGCAATTTGTAGGCGTTTTAGAGTTGCTTTGTTCATGTTCTCTACTTCACCATTGGCCTGTGACCAATATGGCGGAGTGTGCACCAGTTTTATACCATTGGACTTGCAGAATAGTTTAAATTCGATGCTTACAAACTGCCTTCCGTTGTCTGCCCTTAAACATCTCGGGAAACCAAGTCGTGAGAAAATTTCTGATAGATGGCTTATAATTATGGATGAGGTTGTAGTTTTTAAAATTTGTATCTTATATCTGGAATAATAGTCAATGATCACTAGCAACATTTCCTTATTTGTTAGTGGACCCATTAGATCTAGAGCTAAATATTGCCAAGGCATAGCTTGTTCGGCTTGTCTGTCTATCAAAGGCCACCATACCTTCGCTTGCAAGCACTTCTTCATTACCGTTTCTCCCGGATGTCCCTCATGAGCCAATTCCAAGATTCTTTGTGTCAATGACTGTGGAATGACGAGTTGGTTACCTCTCAACAATACTGCCCCCATGTTGGTCAGTTCTGATTTAAACGGAAAATATATGTTTTTATCTGTAGGAGCCCATGAATCGCTGGTAATTTTCTGTATGGTCTCCGAAATAGTCTTTCCAGTATAATTTCGGTTATGCTCATAGCCTTCGGTGTGCATCTTTCCACTATTGAAAATATGTGCTGTTGGCTGCCCACGTCAAATGACCTGCTTGAAGTTTGCAAAGCCTAGATAGGGAGTCGGCGATGTTGAGTTTACCGGGTTTGTAAATCACTTTAAATTTGTATATATGCTTGCAATCTTAACAACCACCTTTCAATTCGAACTGGAGGTTTGAAAGTAGGATTAAAAATAACTTGTTTATGATCTGTGACCAGCTTAAATTTCAAACCAGCAACATAGAAATAAAATCTTACCAGTGCCCACACCAGTGCTAAACTTTCCTTTTCTGTTTGGGAGTACCGCTTTTCAACGTCTGAATTCAGCCCTTAAAGGCTTTTGCTTGCTAAAGAAATTGGTTTAGGATTGTCCTTGTTGTCGAACTGTAAGAGGACGGATCCAAGTACCACAGGGCTGGCATCTGCAACTATTTGAGTACGGCGATGTGGTTTAAAATATGATAGAGTTGGGAGTTTAGCCAATGATTTTTTTAATTTTTCAAAATGATGTTGATGAACGTCACTCCATGCAAATGGTAGATTCACTTTGATTAGTTGGCGTAGCGGTTCAGTTACGGTGTCCAAATCAGGAATAAATTTTCCTAGATACGTAACTAATCCCAGAAAGCTTCTTACTTTTTCCTTGGTTTCTGGTGCTCGAAATTCTAAAATAGTTTTAACTTTTCTTTGATCTAATTTAATAAATCGAAGTATAAACATTTAAATAATAATATAATTTATTTATTCATTTATTTATTTAATTTCATGCCTCAATTTTTTTAACATGTGGGTAATATGTTTTTTTGCTTACGCATGTCGAATCCAATCGGGGGCCCCGTATCAATGATACGGCTGATACCGCGGTTGCTACGCCCCTGGTCTCGGTGTTTTCTGTATCGATAACATTTATTTTTGATTTAAATCGTCTTTTCTGTTGAGTGAATTCATTTGTCGCAAATGACCTCAAAGATTGTCGGGTTCTACAAAATGCGGAATAATGTCCTTGAAACCCACATTTGTGACACTTTGCATCTTTTGCTGGACATTCTTTTATATTTCCTGAATGTCCCTTTTTTCCACACCTTTAGCATGCATCCCTCCGTTTTTCTCGTTGTATGGTTATTTTATTAACCGCTGCTGAAGATGTACCCGGTTCGCTCATTACAGTTGTATTCATTGCTCTCGATTAATTTCCAATTTGTTGGTGAACCTGGCATTGTTCAATTATTTCGTCGATTGATCTTTCCTTCCCCAATAATTAATTTTTTAATCCAACGGTGCCCAGTTATCGATAATTTTATCTTTCATGTTTATTTATATGGCTTCGTTTTCTGTTTTTCCAAAAGAGCATCGTTTTGCTTGTTGTCGTATTTTAAGCTAGAACTTGTTAAAATTATCCCCAACTTCTCGATGTATGTTTCGAAACACGTGACGTTCAAACGTAGAATTTTGTTTAGGAGAGAAATATTCAGTCAGTTTATCGGTCAGTATTTTAAACACATCATTTTGTTTTTCCTTATCAAATGGTTCTATAGCTCCAGCGGCAAAGTTTTTAAGGGGCACAATTTTGAGGTATTCTGATGGGGGGCCCAGGCGACAACAGCGCATTTGCCGCCCGTTAAATCCGCCACTGAGCCAGTGGCCAGGCAAGCTATACGCCACCTCCTGTAATTGCGTACCTCCTAAATGTAATAGTTTGTTTCTTTTTTTTTCAACGTCTGTAATGTCCTCCGACTAAATATAATTCCAAGGACCTCAGCCATTTTACCCATTCACTCCTAATCGATTTCCTCGCACTGCAACGGCTTTATTCTAGACTCCATCATCTTTGCAAAAAGTAATCAATTTAGTTATCGTTTTCAATAAAATGATTAAAAAATTCAGTAGCATAACACTATTTAGATTTGGGCAAAAATTATTTATTCTTTGTTCATTACGTGCTACTTTAGTAACTTACATATTCTTTGGTGCTCACAGCCCTTCTGTTTGGTGCTCACAGCCCTACTGTTTGTTTGGTGCTCCCAGCCCTCCTCGATACTACAATTGTATCGGTTCTTTTTTTTCTTAGTTGTTCTTTTACTTACCTACATGCTTTTTTTTAACTTTTCACCTTATTCTCGTCGCCAATTTGTGGTACCCCAGGTGTCCAATAAAACACATTAAGTAGTGCAACAAAACCTATTTATTTATAACTTAATACAACTTATATTTTAACTGGTATAAAGATATATAAAAATTACACATCCGTTTACATCGGCATACTCGTGATTACTAATCCTCTCGCTCTGTTTCATTACGTGACATTGCTATGATGATAATTCATCCTCGTTTACCCAGGGCTGGATGCTCCCGTGGACGAGTTTTGGTTCGTGCCGCGCATGACTTGATGAGTAGTTGCCGTGCGAATACACGAATAATAGTAATATTATCAAAGAAAATAGAGAAATATCTGGACAGTGCGTTTTTATTAAACTTAATATTGAAGAAAGTGTTATAATATGGATAATAGATGCTTTCAGTCCTTGATAACATTTAGGGCTGTAGTTTAAGAGTTGGTGTTTTAAATTAAACTTAGTCACTGTCCAGAAAATTTTTAGAGGAAACAGAAGCGGTCTTAACGTTAATATTGTTTATTCTTTTGTGGCATTTAAGGTTGTCCTGGAGTGAGTGTCGAATGATCAGAATTTGATAAAAATTTACAAATAAATTCTTTATGATGCTTCATATCATCCTGTTTAATTTAATAAAAATTCTTGTCGTTGGGAGCCGAGTAAATACATTTCAAAGTTGAGTAAAAATACACTCTTCTCCTAAATAATTATTGGTAATGATAAAATAATAAAAAAATCGCCTAAAAATGGAATTTATACCCATATGAATTTTGGTTGCAAGTAGTTGGCAACGGATTTTAAATCTAATGCTGTAGGATTCTACCACGATCGAAACACTAAAACTCATGCCCACAACCTTAACCACTGTTTGCACAAATCAAAGTTTTTCGGAAATCGATGAAATTTAATGTTTTTATTTAAAGGGTTTTTCTTGGACTGGTGGTCCTAATTACATCCAAATAGGTATGCCACACCGGATTTTAATAAATGCAAATGGCACGACACAAACTAAAACACAAACAAAACATGTTAACGCAACACAAAAACAATAATAAACAAACAGAACAGGTTAACATAACGCACTAACAATAATTTGAACACTGAAAAGTAATTCGAACCTTACCGAACGCAAAAACAAGTTAAACAAAAAAATAAAGCAAGTTAATTAACATCCAACAGCATCGCAAAAACAAGAATTTTAGCAGCAGATAATTTAAGATTTAAAAATACTTAACAAGTGACGTATTTAGCCTCGCCCAACATGCGCACCATCCAATCTTAAGGTGTATGTATCTTGCTAATACTCTCGCTCTGTTTTAGGGTGCTGCTCTGTTTCATTACGTGACATCGCTATGATAATGATTCCATAGATTAGATAAATGATGATGACATGTATGCCCACACAGAACACGCTATCCAATGGATATCCAATGGCTATCCCAATGTCCATATAACATCCATGCCTTTTACGATATCCATTGGATATCCAATGGATATCCATACTGGATGTTCAAAAAAAACAAAAACATTAAAAATATTTTTTTCTTTTTTAAAATAGCCCCTTATAGGATAAATTTATGTAATGATTAATAAATATGATTTAAATCGTTATTAACCCAATTTCAACAAAGTATCTCTAATATATATCCAATGGATAACTAATGTATGTCCAAAGTATATCCACTGTACATCTAATGTATATCCACTGGATATCCACTGGATATCCGGTGGATAACTGATATGGATATCTTGTATATATACTTGTATGTATACATGTGGGATTTTGTGATGGTTTAAACTAGCATATGTAAAAAAAAACGACTTTACGTTAAATTGATTTTTTGCCAAGAGCTACGAAATTTTTAATTTTGAAATGTTCACTTTACCCAGATAATAATATTTATATATTAATAATATTATTTCTGTTAATAATATGACTATGACAGTCTGCAATACAATAAAAAATTACTTAAAAAAGTCCTTTTTGTTTATTATTGTATTTCATATATGTACTACGCACGCGCTGAATTTGAGAATCTTCAGTGTTGCCGGTTATAAGCAAAATAACTAAACGAAATATATTTCCGTACTTTATTAAGTTTTAATAAATAAATTAAATAAATTTAAAATAATTATTCACCACATTTATGTCAAATAGGTATACTAGGTATACTAATTAATTAAGTATTAAAGCTTTAATAATATAACCGCCATTTTGATGAGCTTTCTGAAATTATTTAAACGTCTGACAACACTGCCGGCGAAAACAGAAGATAAATGTCACCATATTACCTTGCCGCTGCATCTCGCCGCTGTCCAGGTCGTCCAACTAGTATATAGGTGGGCGGTTGCTTGGCTTGAAGCGTGTCTCTCGGCACCAACTGCCTGACACTGATGAGACCCAACAGGTTGAAACAGTCTGTCTGTCAGTGTTGGTGGGCATGGTACTACATTAGTCATTGTGCCATGTCAACCCGAGAGATGCGTTTCGGGCCAGGCACGGTGGAGAGATGTGTCGGCTTGTGTAATATTTGTCATTTTGGTTGCCTAACTACTGGCGTTGTAGTAAAACCTTGGCAATTTTATTTATTTTAAAACCCAATGTTATTTATTGAAAAGTAAATATCCATTGATTCACCATATCCAATACAGATGACAACCATATTGCATACAATACTATATCCACTGGGTATCCATTGGATATCCACACTATGTCCAGGAGGGTCGGACATTTATATATCCAATGGTTATCCATTGGATATCCATACAATCTCCATATTGAATACAGATTACAACCTTATTGCATACAATACTATATCCACTGGGTATCCATTGGATATCCACACTATGTCCAGGAGGGTCGGACATTTATATATCCAATGGTTATCCATTGGATATCCCGGATATCCTATGTATATCCTGGATATCCATAAAAGAAATCCATTGGATATCCATTGGATGTAATTGTTCCGTGTGGGTGTCTGCTTTTTGCAACAAATAATTTTTAAAATTGTAAAAAATAATACCTAGCCCAAGTCATTTTTTTCATGTCTGCCATTTAGGTTGTATGTTAAATTGGCTATAAAGATACTAAAAAAACATTTGCCAGACGTCAAAGACGCTGCCTTTTCCCAAAATCGTACCTACCCGAACCTAAAAGCGTTCTGAAAAAATCAGCGATACTCATGTCTGGCATAGTTATATTCACAGTTCTGACATAAAACAGAATAATTTAACCAAGAGCCAGACACGAGCAAATAACTAAATATTCATTTTTTTACAATTTTGAAAATTTTTCGTTCATTATCGCAGTAAACATTAAATGGCAGACTTTTATTTTTTGCTTTTTTATGACCCAATTAACATTTAGTATAAATTTTATTGACGAGCAAATCACTTTAATTTTTATTTATCATAATTAAAAAAAAATACTCATTAATGCAGACATACACGTTTGGCGATGGTATTTATCTGAAAGTCTTGTTAGGGACTTCAAGTTAAAAAAAATGCCAGACGCGAGCAAATGACTTAAAGAAGTTTGTTTTACATATTTAATTATTACTAATTGATAATGCAGCAATAATGGCAAAAGTTGTCATTAGTGACTTTTATAATCCAAACTTCATTATTTTCAACTTCTGCCACTCGAGCAAATGACTTAAAAATTTCTGCCACCAGCTCCCTAACTATTATATTCTGTGGGTCCTTATTTTGGGTACGAGAATATAATATATGGATCGTTCCAAATCGACCACATTTTGATTTGGTTGAATTTTTTTTATATTTTCTTACCCCACTAAAAATATTTTTATATAAGAATTTTTTCAAATTATTTTACCCTGCAAAAAAAGTTATAAATTTAAAAAAAATGGCTCTTTTTTCAAATACCTAACTTTTTTAATTATTATCTATCTAAACGGAATGTTTTTTTTTAATTTTTTGATTTTGAATGTAGGTAATTTTCAGAAAAAAATATAGGTAAACATTTTTTTTAATGTCAAGTTTAAGTTAAAAAATTAATTTTTAATAAAAACCATAGAAAGAAAAGTTGTCCCACACATACATATGCTAAATAATAATTAATTATTAAAGTTAGAAAAAAAATTATAAATTTGTTGTATTTTTTTCTGAAAAGTACAATAAAGAAAACAACGTCCCATTTACTTAATTTTTGAAAAAGTTAGGTATTTAAAAAAGCCAAAAATTCGTAACTTTTTTTGGGTGGGAAAAAAATTGAAAAAATTTTGAAAAACTTTTTTAGCGGGGTAAAAAAAATCAGCCAAATCAAAAGGGGTCAGGTTTAAAAGTGGTAGATTTGGCTTGGAATTTCCCATATATGTATATTATGTTACGGTTAATACGAGCAATGGGGGTAAGGACATTTAATTTTGTATTGCCTACGAGTTTGCTATTAAAACAAAAATCCTACGTTTCTCGAACAATTTTTACAGCTTGCATAAGTTCTTACTAATAATAAAAAATAAAACACCATTGTATCGGAAACCCGCTTTAAAAGTGTCACAAATAACAGTTTTAAGTTTTTTTTTAACTTTTGACTCTTTAAAGCGGCCGTACCTGTATAAAGGCATTTTTATAATTTTGTTACCTTTCACATTAAAAAAATTTTAAAATCGGTCTAACGTAAGTTTAGTTAATTCAATTAAATAAAAAATATTTTGAAAAATTATAATACGAAATTAATTGACGCGTTTCTCGGAAAAACATCATTAGTCCAAAATTAACATATTTGGGAAAATGAAAAAAACTCTCCGACATTCCCATTTTTGACCAAAGTACTTTATTGACCTATTTACTACATGTAAAAAAATGTAAGATACTTTGTCCAGAATTCCTCATGTTTTTTTTCAAACGAATATGAAAAAAACACAAAAAATACATGAACATGTGAGGTTTTTAGAAGAAAAAAAAACGAACAATTCTCCTTACTACAAACACTACAAACTAAATATTAACTCTGAGCAACAAAATAAATGAGAAAACTAAAAACTGAATTATTGCCACACTCATTATTCGCATCCACTGCTGTTATCATCGTTGTCGACCGTGTTATCAGGACTGTCAGGTGCTATGGTCTTCTGGTCTTTTATCAAGTTATCATAAAATTTTCTATTGCTGTGGTCATGTAAAAGAGGTAGAAGCTTTTCTAGAGTGTCCAAAAACGTCACATGTTATGCACATGTGACTTTCTTAGACGAAACGGAGTGGACTTGTGATGTTTTTAGAAGAACAAGCTAAATATCATATTTAATTATTATGGAACCTATGACATTTTTACGAGAAACACTTATTTGTATACGTATATATATGGAGGTTAGGAAACAGTTGGTGCTAATATCTAAATTTCGACGATATTGGACTAATGATGTTTTTCCGAGAAACGCCTCAATTGTTGCTTAAAATATGTTACATTAGTATGATTTATTATCTATGATTAGTATTAAAAGCGCTTGCTGACAATTTAACTTTTTCTTAACATTTGTTACACTTAGGTAATAATTGCACGGCGTCCCTACATTTATAAATATTCGAATATAACGTGAATTTGCATTGCAAATAACATTTCAACCCAGTTATAGTCGTCGCGACGAAAGTTTCAAATTGCGACATCAATGTCGAATGTCAAAAACCGATTTCTCGACATACGGTTAACCTAGCGGTTCCTTGGATTATATACTTAAAAGAAAACAAAAATAATTGTAATATCTATGCTTGGTTCAGAATTTGATGACGCAATTTCAAACATTCGCCGCGACAACTATACCCGCCGCAGTTTTGGTTTGCACATGACGTCACACGGTTGGTTGGGTTGGGTTGGTTAGGTCAGAGCCACGAGAGGGGGACAGACGGGGCAAATTCCCGGGGCCCTTATGCTTTGGAGGCCCGGGTCCGCCGCCCCTGGGTTGGGTTGGATTAGGGTTTTGGTTGGTAAATAAAGAACCAAAATTGGTCGCGTTGATTAAAACAAACCAAGCTAGTTATAAATCTAATTGTGTTAAAAATGCAATTAATTTGGCTTTGGTGGTGCTTGGATGAGTAAAATCATATAAAAAAGTAGTTAAATATAGGTTGCTTTACGGCCCAGAAGAGAAAGTATTCCTAGCGGATAATAATCTTAGCTTTGAAAAGAATTTTTATAAAAAAAAATTAAATTTTTTGTGAACGTAAATATTGTCCAATGGTGAATAGGTAGGTATTTTGTTAAAGCAAATAAGAACATTTTTGATCTGCTTAGCTGAAAATAATGTGTGATGTAATATTTATAAAACCAAATTCGTTACTTTTTTACTCTAAAAATGTCCATAAGACGATGTACTTTTTCTTCCATTGTGGCATTTGGAATAATTTCATAAAAATGAAGTTTTGCCGTCAAAAGGGCTTTTACATTCGAATTTGTGGCTATTATTTTTGGCATAATTATCTTTTTATTTATAATTGACAAGTAAATTATCGATTATAATTACACAAGAGCTTATTTTTAGCCGGATAAATTTTTGTTTTCCTTAAAAGCTTGTTACCTAGCAATTTGACAAGAAAAAATGTCATCAATCAAAATTGCGAGACCGTAGGTCGAGCGATTTTGTCAGATGACATTTTTTCGAGTCAAATTGCTAAAAGGTAACAAGTTTGAAAGTTAGAAACATAAATTTATCCTGCCAGAAAAAAAGCTTGAGTGTAATTCGACGAGATAATTTTGTGATTAATTTTTTTCATATTGCATGCCCAATCAAGCAAAATATTTGCTAAATCTTGCTGTGATATTGAGTCGAGTAGTTTGTAATTCCTCGCATTACAAAATGCCATATATTGTCGCCAAATTGACGCTTTATTATTAAAGAATTATTTGGGATACTTTTTACAATTTGTTCTTTATTGTTTTCATTCGATTAATTTTAAAAGATTTTTTGACACCTGCTATTAAAAAATATTTATTTGCAAGGTTGTCAAGGAAATGAAATGACACGAGGTAAATAAATAATTACCTATCCACTTGCAAAAGTTACCTTCCCTTTTATCCGTTATCAAAGTGACTTAAATGCCATTCAACTACGACGTTTTCATGTAAGAAACAAATTATCGTAAGTAATATCATAAGGGCATTTAATTTTTCCGAAAAGAATCGAAAAAACACGTTGCTAAGTAATATTTTAACAAAAAGCATGAGTGCTGGTGGCAACAAAAATCCGAGTCGAAGAGGAGGATTTTTGCACCTGCACGAATGCATTTTGTTGAAAAATATTACTTAGCATTGTGTTTTTTCGATTTTTTTCACAGGAAAAATTAGATGCCCGAATGGTATTTGACAAGACTATTTCATGAGTAACAGTTAACAATTAAAATATAAATTGCAATTTTTGGTGACAACAGCTGTCAAGTTTTGCCGCGGGCACGGTCTTATATACAGGTCTTGCAACTTTAAGCTTCGTGGTGGCTTCCTTAACGTGCCAAGCCGCTAGGTGGCGCTAAGATCGAAGGGGTAAAGTCAATTAAACTACTACTTAGTTAAATGTGGAACTACTGCATAACCATAACCTAACTTTTTAAATTCTTTTTCTATGTTTTGTTTACATTTTCAAAAATTTAATATTTGTGAGTTTGTTTCGGATAATTTACGTTAACAAAATAGGACAACAAAGTCTATACTCTATGCACAAAGTCCTCGGCCGTCACATGCCCAGACCAAACATGTAAGAAAAACATGTTAATGTATAAAATACATACGTATATCATATATATTATATGTTACGGCAAATGTGTAAATATGGATAGTTTATAAAGTAGCTGGGTAGTTTATAAACTAGCCAAACTGTCAGCTATTTTAATTGAAAACGTATTTTTAACTAAATTAGCGGCTAGTTTGTAAACCAAGGGTCTTGGCTAATTTACTTGAAATTATTTAGGAATAGCTGGATAATTTGTAAACTATCCAATTCAATTTGGCTAATATGAAAACCCAAATTTCTAGTAACACAACATAGCCAAGCTTTAGATAGTTTACAAACTAACTGGCTAATTTATTAATAACCGATTTTTTTATTGTCTTGGCGGGGATGGGTTGATTGTTTATTATATATTTCACCAACATGATGTGCTTAATAATAATCATACAAAATGTGTAATAATATAAAAAACATATTGTTTTTTATTGCACATTGCCATGTTTTTAACCGCTCCTTATTTGTTGGCACTTTAAACATGGACCGCTTAATTTTAATGCCGGAACGATAGCTTTGCTGGTTACATTTTGGCACAACACAGGACTTCATGTCTATTAAAAAGCACAAATACAAATGTATAACAAGAACAAATATAACAAGAAAAAATAGAACAATATAATATAACAATAACGAATATCACAATAACAATAAGTAAAAACTCCCTGTAACAAAGCTTGTTTATAAAAATGTAGGTTATGTTTCTTCACAGAACATAAGTAGGTAGTTCATTTGACCTTTATCCCATAGACTTTAAGGACTTAGAGCCGGTTTTACAATCGTTAGATTAAGTTAGCTTATTTGGCGGATAACTTTCATAGAAACCTTCTATCTAAGAAAATTATCCACCAGAGAGCTTATCTAACGATTGTAAAACCCAAAGATAAAGAAGGTAAAAACGACCTTTAAACATCTATGGTTCACCCTCAACTCGATGCGCCATCTGGTGGGTGTCTCATTAGAGAGGTCACTTTTCCTATTGAAATTGGGCGAAGTTGCAAGACCTGTATATAAGACCGTGGCCGCGGGTAAACTCGAATAAACTGCTGACAGGTGCACACAGTTTTTTCACCTAGAAACCATTTGTAATTCAAAATTGCGCGTTTGTGATTGGTGGAAATTAAGACGAGGGAAATAGTCAATAATAAATATTTTTGTCAATTTGACAGTGTCAAAGTATTTAATTAAATTCTTTAGCAGAAGTACCATTTTTAAATACTAAAAATACTAATTCAAACTGGCATAAGCCACCAACCTAACAAAAAAACACGAGTCCAGATAAAAAAAATTAACTGTAGGTATATTTAACCATTTGCTATTAAAGTTGGGTTAAAATTAAGATCTATTTTTTTAAAATTATCAGGATTTAAAGTTAATGATGCTATTTTTACATTTTTATTAGAAGTAGGTACCCCTATTATTAGGTAATTCCTAAAATTAGGATTGTATAATTAATTTAAAATTAAATCAAAAATTTATATAGTTATTTTTTTCAGGAATTAGATTTGCTCCCCTATCCAATGACCCAGTAAATACTGAAATACCAGATATCGATCAAATTTTGAATGGGCCGTTTACATACAAAAAATTATCTCTTGAAATGGATGGAGGAAATTGTACTTGTTTATATAAAGTCCAAGATTAATGAATTTATATTTATGTTTGATTTATTTATTTATAATAAAAATAATTTAATATATTTGCATTATTATTTTAAATCATAAAAATATTTCAATTGTTTCATAAAAACATTGGTTTGCAACAAAAAACCTCTCCTCGACAAATTCGTTGAAAAAACAAAATATTTTGATGATCCAAGTGACCGGGGCAACACGTGAGTATTAAAAAGAAATAAAAACGGGCCAATGGGAAGGCGTCCTTCCCCCATTTACGCGGTTTATTTTGCCAATTTGGGGAAATCATTTCAAATCGCGCAGAGATATAGAAAGGATCGCTAGTGTAATTATCGTGAATAAATTCAGTTATCAGCTGATGTAATTTTTTTAAGAGGCGAATTTGTTGTTTAAGACTATGCCGGCGCTACAAAAGGTATGTTTATTAGAACATTATACTTTCATTTCAAAAATTGCGTACCTATTCTACAAATGTTGTCAAATGTCTTTGGTTTTTTATAGTTTTATTATTTTTTTCCTAATTTTAATTTTTATCGACGCTAATTTATTTGTAAATTAATTTGTATTTTTATAATATCAATAATTTTATTTTGTCAATGGGTTTGTTTTATGGAATTAATTGATGCAGGAATGATCTCATTTCATAACCCTAAAGAAGATACGAATCGATTTCAGTTTTTACAAAATAACGTTAAATCATGTCGAAACCTAAATTCATGGTGTTCTTTTAATTAGTGGTAGGAAGCCCGTAATTACTTACATAAATTACTAAATTTATGTGTAACGAGGAAAGTTTATAAAAAATTCTTCTTGGTTATTTACTGTAACGTTATCAACATTTAAAGACTTTCGGGGAAAAGGCTGTTCAAAATTATTTCGAGTTTTCTTGTCAGAGTTTTAATAGGTAACAGAATCATCATTGCCTTAATTGTTTGATAACTTAAGAACTACTTGTGGGCCGTCCATAAATCTCGTGACGTTAAAAATGGTCAAAATTGACACCCTTCCCCCCTCGTGACAGAATGTGACGATGTAAACACCCCCGAAGGTTTATGTGACATATTATCGAACTCCCCTACCCCCTAAAAATATTTTTTCCGATTAATGTTTGTAATAATCTTACTAAATTGTATTCGATTAAATTTGACACGTGACGTTTTAACCCCCCTCGAGCGTGACAAATCGTGACGGCCCTTCAAACCCTCCCTCTTTCCCTCCAGCTACACGCACTTTTTTGTTATTCTTAAAATATTCACATATTCACACTCTAGGGAGGTGTTGTCGGACGATTTTGGACGAAGTGTGACGAGGGGGAGGGGGTAATTAACTACGTGGCGTCACGTTAGACTTATACAAAATTAAAATTCATCAAAATTTTCGGATGAAATCTGAATTGGTGATGTCACTATTGGGGTGGAGTAGGTACAAATAATATAAATAACTCAGAACGGGACAATTGAAATATTGTTGTGTTAAAAAAATTATAGTTTTTTCTTTAAAATAATGTTACAAAATTTAATATTCTTTATAAAATTATTGTAGGTACAGGGTGATCCCCTATAATGTCGCCCCTTTAACTTTTTTATTTTAAGTGGTTGAGTTTAGGTATATGGTTTGTTATATAAATTATGCTCAGAATTTTACAAGGGTGGTCCATTAAAAAAAATAAACTTTTTGTTTTTACTTGTATACTGAACAATTTTCCAATTTTCTTTATAAGTAGAAAAAAAGTATTTTTTAGTACCTACATAACCCCATTTTTTGGGACACTTAAAATAAAAAAGTTAAAGGGGGCGACATTATAGGGGATCACCCTGTACATGTTTTTCATTTTCTCTTCTCTTCTCGTAACATTAAAATTATTACATTCACAATTTACACTTTAAAACTCAAATTGAGAAGTCAATTTTTAATTTCTAAAACAAACAAATAATGAAAAAAGTAAAAATTATACTATTTATCCCGGCGCATTCGCCATTTATGACGATACTTATAATATCAAGTGGCAACGAGGATACGGAAGTCCGACTTGCAATTGGCCCGTGTTTTTAATTTAAGTTACGCAAAGTACCCTCCTGCAGCAGACAGTTTTTTCATAGGTTTAGTAACTTTTTATTAGATGAATCCCAATTTTATTGATATTAAAGTCTAAATTAAAAACGCTTAAAAATTGCTTTTATGAAAGAAACAAAAATTATCATATCGGCAACTTCCGCTTTTTGTATCCTGAAAACTGTCAAACCTATCCCGAGTTTAGAGTTCAACATGGTTCCTATGTTGATTATTGTTTTTAGTTAATTAAATATTTATTTTTAGTTAATTATATAAAACAATAATGTGTTTTAAAACACATTATTGTTTTATTTAATTAACTAAAAATTGACATAGGAAATAAATAAGGTTTTCTCAGAGCGCTGACCATATCGCGTGGACCCAGTGTTGTTAAAATGATCTCGACCGTGATATTGTTAAGTAAACCGCTATAATGAAACGATCTATATGTTCGCTTCTTCTTGTTAATTTGTGCAGTGTAGCTTATGCCTCTGCCTGCCTATCTTGTAATTAAAACACTTATTCTAATGCCAATAATTAGACATGATGATTTGAATTGAACATCTTTAGACCTAAATAAGTTTAGACGTTTAGGTACGATTTATAAGTTTGATTTTAAGGGTTGTTTTATTATTTATTATTTTTTGTGAAGGTTCCACTCAACTTAATGGGTGATTCGCCCAGACCAATGTTGTCCAGTGATATACTTCAAAGACATTCCATTAATTCGTTGATTGACCAACACGATATTTTATCTGAAGACAACAATGGTAAGTTTTCATATGTTTTTTAGACCCTTGGAAATTAACTAACATAGGTATATTTTTTAAAATACCGCCAATCATCAGTGGCGCAAAAACTGCAAAAATTAACAACAAATATGTAAATCCCAACCTAGAATTCTATTTTAAATATTAAATAATGCTATTGTTAATTTAATAATTTTCTTACAAATATTATTTAAAACCTAATCAATTATCGAATTATTATTTTTTTAAAAGCATTTATTTATTTTTAATTGCTTATTTATTAAAATTCTTAATTAAGCAAAATAACGTTATGATCTAATAAGTTTGTGGGCTAGTTAACAATGGTCTGTGTTGCAATTAATATTATTTAACTGAAAAAGATGTAACAAGAAGTTTTCTTATTTTTAACATTTAGAAAATTTGACATTTACTTAATATACTCAGATTTTGATTGGGAAAACGTAATAGTCAATAGAACTTGCAAAAATAAGAAATGCTTTAAAGCTTTGTTTTCGAGATAGGTAGGTAGGTCTATGGTCATAAAACGATAAACGAATTTATTTTTTTTCTTTAAAATTAAACAAAATAGAGAAAAAATGCAGCAAACAAAAAAGTTGTATTTTTAATTACTTTTTCTTAAAATAATATTAAACTTATAAAAAAGCAGTAGCGTAGGTACCCAAAGTTTGTTTTTAAATATTTAGTTGGAATGCCCCGCGCTGTCTCTAGATTAACTAAATTTAACTTAATTACATTAAATTAAGCTCCTTATCCATTACTAAAAATCTAAAGAGTTATATTGAATTCTGACAATAAAAAATTAAATTTTTGAAATAATAAATATTTTTGTAATAACTTAACCATCCTGTATCTCAAAAACAAAGCTTTAGAACAAACAAGTTTATATAAACTTTTCTTCTTATTTTAGCGAGTTCTATCGACGACTAAATTTTCCCGATTAAAATCTGAGACACCCTGTACATATTATTAAAATGCGCAGATTGATTGTTGTCTTCAAGACAATGAATTTTTTGAAAAAACATAGCTGGCTGTTTTTGTCCAATGACACTGGTAAAAAGCGTTGGTAGACTTCAGTTTTTTCTCATTCTTGTCAGTTAATTTAACGAGAACGTATCGAACGAGTTGAGCAATTTTGACTTAACTTTTAAACGCTTAACACTGATTTTAAGAAGTTTTTAATATTGTAAGTTTAACGCCATTTCTCTAATTTAATTAATAACTTCTGGAACGACAGGTGAAACGATGTCGATTTCCGATTTATTTGGGCTGAATTCTCCGCGTGGATTGTTGAATTTTGGAAATTCAGGCGGATTGTGCACGCCACCAGCAACACCAAACTACCAGGTATGCATTTTTATTAGTTAACAGGCCTTATTTTTGTCATTTTTCATACAAAATGCCGTTTAAATTTGGTTTACACTGACATTTAAGTTTTTTCTAAATAACGTTGGCAACAGTGATTATTTCAAAGGTTGCTATATCGGCATTAAACTAAGCAACTAAAATAACTTACCGTAAAATCTTTCTTTCTCAAAGGTTTTTAGTATTGTACCTATATCCTGATATTTCTAATTTTTATTTATAGGAATAAAATATTTATTGGTTTAGGCTTCACAATACTGAGAACTTAGACCAGAGATAAAGAAGGTGACTTTAGCGCAGGCTGCACGGCACAAGGGGGTTTTGGGTGTTTAAACCCTAGGAAGGTTTTTAAACTACAATTTTCAATTGAAATATTAAAAATAACCTAAAAATACATATTTTTTATGAAATTACACTTACAATACTAAAAAATAACGTATAAAAATATATTTTGTATGACATTTTAATTAAAATTTAAAAAAAAAATGGTTTTGGTGCCATTTAATTTTTGTTGCTTATTTTAATATTTTTATATGACCTTATTAAAGGACCACTATTTACTGGGACTTGCTTGCCAACAACTACAATTGTGCTCCATTTATTATAATGGTTATTGGCACATGTTCATATAGGGAAATAACTTTAATAAACTATTCTTTAATGTGGAACATGTACAAATCTTTCAACGAAACGAGATACAAAATGTAATATGTTTTAATTTATTTCAGCTTAATTTTGACGATGCAAAGTTTCAAGCGGGTCCTTTAAACTATGCATCAGCCACATCACCAAGTAATGTTCTTCCAAAAAAGAAATCAGTTGGAAATACACCACCCTCAACCCCAAATTATTATCGCACGTTAAGAAGCACATCTTTAAGGTATGTTAAATAAATAAGAAGGGTAATTACCTATTAAAAACGATAATTTTTGACGTGACAAACAAATTTATTGTTTATGAGTTTTTTCATAAAAATAAAAAACCTCTTTAGGTATTTATTGTTTATGTTGAATAACTTTATTAATTTTATTTATTTTATATTTTAACAATTAAATTTAATTATTTTTATGCAGTTTTTATTCATTGAAAAAATATATTTAGGTAGGTATAATCGAACATGAAAAAGTCTAAATAAACATTTAATATTTTTTTGTTATTTTTAAAAGCTGCAAAAGAATGGGTTTTATTTAATTATTTAAAACAAGGAATTAATATCTTAATGTTTTTATTAGAGGTACAAAAGTAAAATAATTAGTTGATTTATATGGGTAATATTGTAATTATTGGGGTATAGTTAGACTTAGGGTACCATATAGGGAGCTTAAATCTATAAACCCCTTATTATAATAGGTTTTTATTGATATTTTAAAATATTTTGCATGTAAAATGTAATAACCGATTATTTATGAAAAAGGAGGCGCTTCAGTAATTCTTTGGGTAAGATGTTTTTTGCGATCATTAAGGTACCATATAGGAAGCCTAAATCATAGTTTTCGACTATAAACCCCATGCAACTTTTACGCTATTAATATTTTTAAATATTTTGCATGCAATAATGTAATAACCGATTATTTAAGAAAAAATGAGGCGCTACAGTAAGTAAACAATTGGTCACATAAAAAAATATTCCAAAAACTTTTAAATGATAATTTTATGCGCTAATAAAAATAAAAGATACTCTACCTTCAAAAATAGTGGGCACTTTTTTTTTAAATTGTATGTATACAAATTTGTAGAACTTATTTTTCTAGTAAAAATGGTATATGCGGTTTTTGTTGATAAAAAATACGGCAGGTAGGTATTCGGCTAAGTCACCCCGTAATCCTAGATGACGGAAAAGTTGCAAGGAGTCGAAAACTTGGATTTAAGCTTCCTGTATGGTACAGTACCATTGATTCCGTTGGTACCCTAAATATGCGAAATATTAAAAAATATTAAGTATACAAATTTTATAAACCCATTTTTCTTTTCGAAAATGGTTTCGGCTGTTTTTTCGATAAAATAAAAAATACGGATGTTATACGCTAATTCACCACCTAAATCCAAGATGGCGAAGCTGCAATATTAAGTAATAATGGACAAGAGATAATTTTTAGTTTTTAACAATTAAAATGATATTTTGTTGTTTATTGGTTAATATTGTACATACAAGGGTTTATATCTATATCGATAATAAAAAAAGATACTAGTATACTAGCTAGTCCGTAAAAAATTTTCAACTCCAAAGGGCGCTACAGTAGGTAAATAATTGTTTGCGTGAAAAAATGTTTCCAATAAAAGTTGTAGATATCGTGTGTTTAACTACTAAAGTTGTTCGACCATGAAAAGTTGTCGACTCCCTTCTTTCTTAAATAATCGTTAAATATGCAAGATATTAAAAAATATAATGTATATTAATTTGTAGAACTAATTTTTCTTGTTTAAAATAGTGATTAAAAAATATTAAGTATACAAATTTGTAGAACTAATGTTTCTTCTCAATAATGGTTTTGACCGTTTTTTCGATAAAATGAAAAATACGACTGTCATTCGCGAATTTACCCCTTAATCCAATATGGCGAAAAAGCTTTCTATATGGTAGGTACCCTAATGATCGCAAAAAAATGTTTTAAGAAATGATTTTTGTTCAAAAATGTAAAATGTAAATTGTTTTAACTACTTAATAGAAAGCAGCTTTTAAAAATTGCCAACAATTCTTGAATAATTCTTTATTATATAACAGTAGAAAATATTGTTGGCAAAATATACAAGTTTTTAAATACATTGTTTTTTAAACTAGTGATTCCTGTGGAAGCAACAGTCCGGCCGTTCTTGAACCAAGTTTATTCACAAGTTCTAGATCAAATTCACCAGAATCCGATTTAAGTGGAATTTCCAGCCCTGAGGGTAGTTTAAATGATGTACTGGTTAGTATTTTGTTATTATCTACATACGCAGGATTTTAACTCAACTACCTACTTAATTTTTTAGAATTCTTTGACATTAAACGATTCACTTGCTCGCAACTTGTTCCCAAC
Organism: Brassicogethes aeneus; assembly: GCA_921294245.1. Taxonomy (NCBI): domain Eukaryota; kingdom Metazoa; phylum Arthropoda; class Insecta; order Coleoptera; family Nitidulidae; genus Brassicogethes; species Brassicogethes aeneus. The sequence continues at coordinate 16,105,616 of OV121134.1, read as the reverse complement.
TACCATCAATGACTTGGATATTTCAAACTTGCAAAATCTGCAAGCCATCCACGCTTTGAAATATTTACAGCAGCCACCTGCCATGCTAAGTTCTTTATTGCCGGCTGCTTGTTCGCATAATACACCTTCACAGGTAAGAATAAAAATATTACACCTTATTATTTTACAAAATTTATATACATAAATATATTTTTAGTTACTCGATAAGTGGAATGGCGGCAATGCCGGTTCTTTGTCAAATTTTGGTTCTGAAAATTTGCAATTGGACAGAGCAGCTCGTTTTCATCTTTCTGCAGCATGTAAGTTAACATATGTTATATAATCTATAACTTTAGTTTTATTTAACATATAGCCATTCAAACAATTTACTGCTGGAGATTCAATAAACACAAATATGGGTGTTATTTGATAAATCTCTTAAATTAAACCCGCAACCCTAAAACAACACTTTTTTGACCGCTTTCGTAATATGGTGGCGCCATCTATCGATAACACAGTACAACACGATTTTCCTCCCATGAAAAATTTTAACAGATTTTAAAAATTAAGGTTAAAAAAAAGTAGGGGAGACCGGGGCAGCGAGGACCGCTTAAGAATTTTTTTTTAATATTTCAGCTATATATGAAAGTATAGACATAAGCAATTTTTTCGAAAACCTATATAATATGGTCTAACTAATTTAAATATAACACCAGATTTCTATTTATAAATATAGATATATCTTAAGTCGGGTTTATACAACAATTGATAATTTAGTGGACAATTTATTTCATAACTCAATTGTTAATTTAATGCATAATTAATACATAATACATAACTTTAAAATCTGGTTTATACAACTCATTAATTTAGTAAATATTTTATTTTTCTAAATGACAATATTGATTATTAAAAGTGGCAAGTGACACAAAATCCATCATTGAAATGTTATGTAAAAACTTTGTAGTATTTTTTAAGGCACAAAACACAATAATTATTAATCATAACCTTATAAAATGGAGAGAAAAATTGTAGGCACATGCGCAGTTTAATTTTATTTATAATTCATAATTTATTTCATAAAAGTTAAATTTTGTGAACTTCCAAGGTTATTCAATAAACACTAAATTGTGAGTTACGCATTAAAACGTTGTATAAACTGTTTCATAGCAGATAGTGCGATTTAACTTTTATGCTTATGCACTAAATTGTGAATTATGAAATAAATTAATGATATGAAGTTGTATAAACCCGCCATTATATTAAATATATGTTGGAAACAAATCTTGATCTTTTAGTTTGACGATTATACATTCTTTCGAATCTATCACAACCTAAAGACACCACTTGATATACAGGGTGTTTCACATTCGTGGTCCATTGGAAGTTTCTGGGGAACGGAAAAAATATGAATTTGAAATTTAAAAGCGTTTATAATCCAATATTTTGACAACTTTTTTATTTTAAATAAAACACCCTATATATTTTTACATTTTTAAATTCCACATAAAATTCTAAGTAAAATTACTATACGATGCCCTATACCTAAAGTGAATAGTTTTCTAGATGTTTGCTATTAGGTTTACGGATATAAGGGTAAAATGTTTGGAGACTTAAAACATTGTTTAAAAAATTCCATGTCAATTCTTTAACATTTTTCAACAAAGAGAGAAAACCCAGGGCAAATTGGGCTTACTTGAAACGTTAATAACTTTTTTATTTTAAATGTAAAACCCGGTATGTTAAGGAATTGACATGGAATTTTTTTAACAATGTTTTAAGATTCTAAAAATTCCACCCCCATTTCCGCAAACCTAATAGCAAGAAAGTTATAGGCTATTTTTGATTAACGCGCATTTGTCATATTTTAACGGAAAAAATCAATAACTTGAAAACTATTCACTTTAGTTATAGGACATGGTACAGTAATTTTACACAAAATTTTATGTAGAATTTAAAAATGTATAAATATATGGGGTGTTCTATTTAAAATAACAAAGAACTTTAACTTTATTAACATTTTTTTAAAAATATTCTAGAAAAATAGGCTTAATTGGATTATAAATGCTTTAAAAATTTCAAATCGATATCTTTTGCCGTTCCTCAGAAACTCACCCACGAACGTGAAACACCCGTATTTCGTAAATGTGCAACACCCTGTATATAATTAAAATAATTTTAATGTTTATCCATTTATTCAGCGAATAAATTTTTCATAAAAATATACTGTCTAGCTGTTATCGAAGCTGTTATATTATGTGCCGAATATCGTGGATAACATTTTATTGGATCGCACTTAAAAAAAAATAACGTGATCTGAAAAAACGCCGAGACACGGGTATCATTTTTTAAATCTATAGAAATTTTTCATGGGAGGGAAAAAAATCAATTTTGTCGTACTGTGTAATCATCAAAACATAACATAGAACTTTTTCGGCCGCTATTATTGTCTGTTTTATTGTTATCCATAAATTATTATTAAAATATTTATATTGAAGATCGCCTAAAGAAATTATGTGCACCACTACCAAAAAGTGTTTTCCTCATATTCTTTCTAATTTAGACTCATCCAAAAATAACTATTAATATTGCCGAAACTTTTTTTGGACGAGTCTGATTTTAATGGCCGAGGCGATGGCCGAGGTCAGAAAGAAGACGGACTAAATAACACTTTGGCAGTAGTGCACACAAATTTTTTTAGGTGAGCCTCATAATTATTTTATTTATGATTTATTGACATAATTATCAATATAACAGACCATACTGAAAGCGGCCGAAAAAGCTTTTGATAAATATCGATAGATGGCGCCACCATAAAACGGACAATAATGAAATCGGACAAAACAGTGTTAATTTTTCGGCCGCTTTTGAGTACTAAAAATCCACTTTCGGCTAAAAAATATTTTTATTTTTTTGGTGTAACGTAACGCATCATGTCACACTTTGTCACACAAGGTAAACCACCTCCCCATAAACGTGTGACGTACTTTATGGGACGACCCAATCAATCAAGAAGTAGACCATGAAAATTTCTGCACCTAAACATTTATTTTACAAATCGATTATGGGTTGAATTAAAGTAAAAACCCTCATTTGTCGCCCTCCCCAAAACTTCGCCGCTATTTTTTTCGCTTATATTTAGAGATTGCCTTAACCAAATTTGCCGGGTGTTTTGAATAGGTAATCGTTTAATCTAATTTTTCGCGTTCAAAGTCGAAATTTATGTAAAGGGAGGCTTTCAAACCATGATTTAAATAATAATTATTTATATCACGGCGCAAACCGAATATTTGCATTTTATCCAAACGGAACGTAAAAGTTGCAGCGTTCGAGAAAATTACATTAAACGATTTCCACCCCAAACGCCCGCCCACGACATCCGGTTAAGGCAATTGCTAGACATCTCAAAAAAACTAAAAAACCTTTCAAAACCCAAAAATCTTTATAACTTCGTTTATTCCTGGTAATTTTAAAAAGAAGTGAGTTTCACATGTAAAAAAATTAACTAACTAACAGTTTATTAAATCTACTACATAGTCACAATGACTACGTAAAGATGGCAAGGAAATAGGGGTACGATCAATTGACGTGGTGCACTGAAATAAAATTACCGATCGGTCACCCTGTATGCATTTCTACAGTCGCATTGCACGCCTTTGCTTTATAATGGAGATCCAGCCTATTAGTCGAGTTATACTTTTTATGCTGTTAACACTGACTTTGATACACTATGATTCAAAATATAGTATCAAAGGAATTTGCGACAGTTATTTAATTTTTTTTATATTTTAAGAAACGCTGTTTTTTATAATTTTAAAATTTTAATGGGCTTGTAATTGAGCAGCTTTTTTCAGATATAACCAGGGTTGGAAAAAACCTAAGAATAGGAAAAATAAATTGTAGGTTTTAAGGTTTTTTAGTTTTTTTATGGTTTTTTAGGTTTTTAGGTTTTTTAAGATGGAATTTTGGAAGATTAAAAATTGCTGATTTGTAACGTTTATCAGAGAGTTAATTAATAGTATTGAACACATATAGATAAATACATATTTATTTAAAAATAAAAATGGATCAACATAATCATAAAATATTTTATATTAAACAAAATAAAAACATAAGATATTGAAGTTCAATGGAACTTTAAATTCTCTATCAGTCAGTCAGAGATGATATGATCAGTCAGTCATCAGTCAGTGATCATATTATCAGACATCTGATCAATATTCTAGTAAACATGTTTTACAAAACAAAGATAATATAATCTATTATCTTTGTTTTAAAACATGTTAACCTAAAAAAAAAACGATTTTTGTAAAGATAAAAAAAACTAAAATAAGGTTATTTAAATGATTAGGTTTTTTCAAAAAACCTAAAAAACCTAGGTTCTAAAAAACCTGTACCTGCCAACCCTGGATATAACCAACCTTGAAGATCTTCAAATTAAAAAATACTCATAATATGTGTAAACATATTACCTATACACATAGGATATTTGGCGCACCATGTATATATTTATATTCAAAGCGTTTTGAAAATGCTGCAGCGTTCTCAAAAAATTGTTTGGGAATCGTATAATTTTTTTTTATTGACAAACTCGAATGCGTATATTCCAAATAAGCAATAAAAAAATTGCATGAACAGATATGCTTTATTACACTGGTTTACAGTCAAAATGTACCTTGAGTGCGACTATTTTTTTCTGATGTATTTTGGCCTGCTAAACTCGAAAATGACAATAAAATTTTTTTTTATGGCAAGATTTTCCAAATAAAAAATTGTCTTTGATTTTTTGATGCCGGTTTTACTATTTGGGATATATCTCGAGTTTGAAATGGCCAATTTGATTACAACAGATGTCAAATTAAACCTAATTAACATAATAACAAATGTAATTGTATAAATGCCCAATTAGTCAATAAGTTTAGGTGCAATGGGGCCAAATATCGAGAAAAAGTCAATTTTTTGGACAAAATTAGAATTAAGTATTTACTATTTCACCAAAAAGAAGCAAAAATCATTAAAATATGCCCATTTTTTCCCAAAAATCTTGGTGACCTGATTGATGAGCATGCTCATCACCTTTCACCATGCATGGTGAAAGGTTTCATCAAGAAATAAAATCCATGGAGCGGCGCTATCAGGGCTTTTCGAATGAAAGAATGATGGGGGATTATATTTGGTTCCTTGTAAGGGAATCAGATAACGAAAACAGAAGGCAATCTAAAAACCTAAATTATTTTATTTTACAATAGTATTGTATATTAAATTATATTATAATGATATATAGAGTGTTCCATTTAAAATGAAACATCCTGAATTTTTCGGAAACTAAAAGAATTTTGAAAACTCACGAGACACATAAAGTTTTATATCGAGGGAGACAACAAATTTTGCTATTAATGCTATGCCCAGGAGCTTTCCCCTTAATAATTTGTACATATCTAAAAAATGAACTGACCAATTTAAAAAAAATAAAATGCCGTTTAATAGGGATTTTAAGACCTTTAAAATAATGTAGTACTCTGTACCCCTTCTCTATTTAAATTCTTAAGGGGGTAACTCCGGGGCGCAGAAGGTAAAGGTGGGAAACCAAATTTTGCCTTAAAAAGTTTTCCCCCTCGATATAAAACTTTACCTGTCTCTGCGTTTTTTAAAATACTTCTAGTTTCCGAGAATTTAGGGGGGTTAGTTTTAAAAGGAAACACACTGTATTTTAATATTAAAATATAAAATAAAATTTATTTAACAGTAAAAAGGTTCTATTAGGCAAATAGAACCTTTTTTTTTGTAAAAAACTTAATTTCGGAAAAAAATTTACCTGTCCACTTTTTGCATTAACCCCTTTAATTATAATAATTATCACTAGATTTGTTTTAAAAATATCTTGTTTTCTTTATAACAGTTTGAACTCCACGTAGATAATTTAAAAATTGACATATTTTGTTGATTTGTATTCATCCTTGGCAAAGAAAATAATGTTACATTCTCATTTTTCTCCAAAAAAAACGACTTTTTCCAATATTTGAGCCCATTGAACTTAAGCTTATTAACTGATTGGGTACTAATAAGGTGATATTTGTTGGCGACTCAAATATGTTTAATTTTAAACTTTTTTCAACCAGATTGGCCATTTCTAACCCGAGATATGATCCAAATTGTAAAGCTGCTTTCTTAAAGAACCAAAATATTAAAGAAAAAATTTTATCTCAAAAACCTTGCCATAAAATTTTTTTTTTTTGTGATTTTTAAGTTTAACAGGTCACAATACATTAGAAAAAAATAGTGGCAGCGAAGGTACATTTTTTTAATTTTAATTTGTAAACCAGTGTTATTGTTTCCTAATTTTAGCTGTGTATGATGCCACTTGCACCTGGAGCGGAATATTGCCGCCACGTAGCGTAGGAAAGCCAGCAGGCTATTCAAGCAAAGTTTTTTTGGGCGGTGTGCCCTGGGATATTTCCGAACAATTGCTAATGCAAACGTTCAAACAGTTTGGCCAGATTCGCGTGGAATGGCCCGGCAAGGACAAGCAGGCTTCGCAACCAAAAGGCTATGTCTATATTATATTTGAGTCTGAGAAAAACGTTAAGGCCTTGCTGCAAGCTTGCACAAACGATTATACCAACAGTGGAAACTGGTTTTACAAGATCAGTTCAAAAAGAATGAAGGCAAAGGAAGTGAGTTATTTTTTATGCTTTTTAAAATTTTACTATGTTCAATTAATTTTGATTTAGGTTCAGGTAATCCCCTGGATAATAAATGATTCCAACTATACCAAGTCTACTTCCCAAAAATTGGATCCATGCAAAACCGTATTTGTTGGAGCTTTACATGGAATGCTTAATGCTGAAGGTTTGGCCAAAATTATGAATGACTTGTTTGATGGAGTTGTCTATGCCGGCATTGATACTGACAAATACAAGTACCCCATTGGATCTGGCAGGGTTACCTTCAATAACCCACGTTCATACATGAAGGCGGTAGCTGCTGCTTTTATTGAAGTAAAAACATCGAAATTTACCAAGAAGGTAAGAATGTTTAAATACATTGTGCAACAATTTTAAAACAATAGTTTTCTGACCAGTGGCGTAACGAGGCAAGTGTGTGTGCCCCGCGAAATTTTGATGGCGCCTATATAAGAAGGGGGGATTTATGTAATGAGGTTTCCGGAAACCTTTGACGACCAAATACGTTTAGAATCAAAAGAATATGTGAAAAAAATATATCCAGATCAACCTCTGAGTAGGGTTTTAAAATTTCCGGAAAAATTGAGCCGGCGGAAAAAGCCGTTATTTCAGAAAAATTTTCTTATAAAAATTCCAAATCCAAATGTCCAAATTTTTACGGATATCATCCGTACACTGATATCGCGAAAAAAGTAAATTTCCGACGCTAAATAATATGATTATAATAATTATTCCTTTTATTTTAATTCAGTAAAAATATTCTATCGGGCCGCAAAAAAACATATTCGGTGCTATATTAACATACAAACTTTCGTTGTATTTGACACTTTATATATTTATAAAAAAATAATTTTGTAATTTAACTTTATGAAAAAAGACCTAACCGACAGTATTTTTTACGTTTACCTTTATTTTTTTAAATAAATTAAATTTTATTAAATATTTAGTTTTATTATTTTTTTCTGTAACAAAAGATATTTTTTTAAATTAAAATAATGTTAAGTTGTTACCTAGTTGCACCTAGTTGCTACTTTCTTCAAATGTGTAGGTATATTTTCCAAAAAAAAATCCATTTTTTCCCAAAAAGACCTGGGAAAAAAACCGGGAAAAAAACATGTTTTTTTTTCAATTTTTCCCTTTTTTTTCGACTCGTTAAAACAGTGATGTAGATAGGGTAAATACCCAGTGGGTAGGTAAATAAAATTTGGGTAAATACCTGGGTAAATACCCAAATTTTATTTACCTACCCAAAACTGGGTATTTTTGATAAATGCGTTATTATTTATACTTTAAATAATATTAAACTTCCCTATTAAACCATATAAACATAAACGTACTAGAATTGTCTCTGAACGCACTTAATCGTGGAAAACCGCTTAATTGTTGAAATGCACACATAGACCAGGGTCGATAATTTTTGAAACCAAAAAAAATAACAGTAGGATGAAACCCATTGGAAAAGGAGAAGAATATAATAAAAATGAATCTAAGTAAAATAATAAAATCAATTAGGGACCTATTTTCATGTACCCATTTATTTTACTAAATATAAAAGCCTTTTGAAATCCAGCAGATTTTAATTTCTCTTCTTTCACCTTGCATACATTTTTGTGAATAATTTGATACATATTTAAAAAAAAACATTGGCATTATAGATAAAACTAAGTTTTAAATAATATTAAGGTTGGTACTACTACCATTGAGTAAGGAAGTTCTTTACTCAATGCTACTACAGTATACTTCACTATATTGAATAAAACTATTTATTGATTTCAAGCTATTTTTATGTAAGATTTAAATCGAAATACCCCTATAAATACCCTATTTGGGTAAATACCCGGGTAAAAACCCTATTTGGGTAAATAGGGTAAATACCTGGGTATTTTACATCACTACGTTAAAACCCTACCTTTGAGTCAAACCAAATGTGTCAATGAGTTTTTATTGATTTTTTGGAAAGTAACGATAATCATAGATTATTAACTTCGATCATTTTAAAAATCTGTAGATAATACTAAATAAAGAATCAATTCAAATTTTTCGAAATTCTGCTCCGATATTTTTAGTATACAGTGTGTCCGTAAAGTCACAGAACATAAGATTATTTTGAAAACGGTAATTTAAAAAAAACGCTCAAACACGTCAACTTGATTTTCTAGCAATATTTAAGCCCATGTAGTTGTTCCAAAATGCCGCGTGGCGGCGCCCCAATCGAAGTAAGTTTTTTTTTTAATTTTAACCCTTTATTTTTGTTGAATTTTTAGATAGCTACCGTTGCAACGCGTTGTACTGAGTGCATTGATATGCTACATGTGGAGGGTTACATAAGAAATTTTTTTAGAAAAGCAGGGCTTTGCCGGCGATTAAGATTTTGGTACTTTGACGAACTTATTCGTTGTTACGGGGCACCACCACACTATGCATTTTAAGTAAGGCATTATTTAAATCAGGTCTTCCCCAATAGCTGGTCGAAGGGGTCAAATCTAGTGGCCAGCGCGATCGCCCGATTTGACCCCTTTAGACTTCTTTTTATGGGGACATCTTAAAAACCGCGTATATGTAAACAGGCTTCAAAATTTGGACCACCTAAGACATCGCATTCAAGCCGAGGTCCAGATGATCACTCCAGCGGTACTGGCAAACGTACAACGCTCGTTTGTGGACAGACTGGCCAACTGCCAAATAGTTTACTGTGGACACTTTAAGCAACTGCTCTGATTGGCTTCCCAAAAAACATTAAGCAACGCATAGATTGTGTTTAAGTTTGACAAAAACCAAAATCTCATTCGCCGGCAAAAACCAGCGGTACTGCCAAATAGTTTACGGTTGACACTTTGAGCAACTGCTCTGATTGGCTTCCCAAAAAACAATAAGCAACGCATAGATTGTGTTTAAGTTTGAAAAAAACCAAAATCTCATTCGGCGGCAAAAATCTGCTTTTCTCAAAAATTTTCCCATGTAACCCTCCAGATGTGGTAAATCAATGTAATCAGGACAACGGTAGCTATCCCAAAATGCAACAAAAATAAAGGGTTGTAATTAAAAAAAAACTCACTTTGATTGTGGCCCCGCCAAGCGGCAGATTTTGGAACAACTACATAGACCAAAATAACAAATTTGGCGTGTTTTAGGTTTTTTTTTTAATATTTACTGTTTTAAAAATAATCTCATGTTCCGGGACTTTACGGACACACTGTTTAAGAATACAAAGGGTCGGTTAAATTAGACAAAAGTTGCGTAATTACAAGTCTATTAAAATGACAGTTAAATATTAAAAAAAAATCTGCGGTTCTAAAATAATTTGAAAAAATTTTAAATCGTTAAAACAAAAAATCGTTATAATTTGATGGAAATTAAAAAAAAAATCGAATTTGTGATTTTTTGGAATTTTACATGGTTAGATAGAAAAAAAATCAAGGAATACAACGAAAAAAACTGAAAATTTGTCAAAACCAAAAATTTCTGGTAATTTTGAAAAAATATGTTTTACATGTTAACATTAATCTACATTTTTATCCAATTTATTTCCTACTTTATTTTAAGTTACCACCATCCTAATTGGAAAAAAAATTAAATAATACAACGATATATCAAACTACATAAGTTATGGCAAGCATTATCTTCTCAAAATATAGTAGCGAAGAAATTGGAGGAAAATGTATTTTAACGTGTATGTTTACATGTAAAAATTACTTTTTTTTAATTTCCAGGAATATTGACGTTCTAAAGATTTTTGCTTTTAAAAGGTACCTATTTAGTTTCTTTTAATTTGAGAGATTTAAAATTACTTTTAAATGGCTTTTATCTTATTTAACAGACCTTGTAGCTCTTCAAATAAAAACACATAGAAGGATACTTTGTGCACCCTATCTTTATATAATTAATCCTTATATATGATCCTTATGTACGCTATGCATGAACTTCTAAACGGCTGGATAAAATTTTGTGTGTTTGAGTGGGTCCGGTCCCTGGATGGTTTAGAGTCGCAATTAGACCCGGTAGGTGGCACTGCAATCGGGTTATAGCCAACGTTCAGGCAGGACAACGTCTGTCCAGCCAGAGTTGCCGCCGTGTTTCAGGATTTTTTTTAAGGAAAATTGAAATACTATTTGTTTTATATTCGTCATCCAAAAATAAGGAAAAAAGTTCGTATAAACGTAGGTCCGGAAATACTTTCTTTTCAAGAACTTGAAACATTAAAAAACGGCTTTTTAAAATCTCAAAAATCGTTTGCCAGATTTTGTTGAAATTTGACAAGTTTATTAAATATTATACTGTTAAGGAGCTAATTTTGCTTTAACTAGATACAAATTGTCATATCCAGTGGCGTCCTAGGAGGCACCTTAACGAATATTAATGACAAAAATTCAATAATTTTATTGCAATTTTTTTATTTTGTATGATTAGGCCACTAAAACAAGTTATTTGTTTCTTGAGTTGTTTTCGTATATTGTATTTCCTCGTTTTTGACATAAAAAATAAAAACCCATATTTTTATTTATTTATTTTATACTACGTTATACCAAGCAAAACAGTTCTCAAGAATGGGTACATCTTAGTATAAATTAATTTGTACTAATTCTTTCATTTCATTATTTAAGTCTTTATTAATTACCAACCCAGCAAAGTTTGCTGAGCAAACACATAAGTCTGATTATGTAATGGCCCATTACATAGTTTCATGGCTTGATAATGACATTTTTAGCCAAAGCTTTCCTTGTAAAACTTTACAAGAATGTTTTAATAAAAATATTAATTTTGATAAAAGGCTGTCGTGATAAGGTCTTGCCCTTTTCAGGTAATATTTGTATTTTTTACCATAAAAGACCCATATATGGCAATTTTTAGTATCAAGTTAATGGGACTTCAAAAAAACATTAAAGTGCCAAATGTTTTTTGTATATAAAACTTACATGAACCTTTAATTATCCTTTGGCTAACGCCATATTTTAAAAATGACGCCCAGTGTAATGCCTATAGTTTTAAGTGTGTTATACCACATAAAAAAATAATAATACCTAATGGTTGTTAAATTTAAATGAGTAAGTAGGTGCAGTTTTAATTTTACAGTAGATATAATTTTTACTTATCTCTTTTCAATAATTTTTATTTTTTCAATAATACAATAAAATCACATATTTTCAAAAAGAAACATTTCATTTTCATAAAAATAATTATAATTTTGCAGTCAAAGTAAAAAAATCGAAAAAATTACGTTAGTTTATCTTTAACCTGAAATATCTTTTAAATCAGTGAATTTATGAAAAAATAATAGGAAAGCTTTTTTGTACAGCGTTCAATTTCCTATAAAAATATGTGTTCCATATTGCTGTATATTTACTTGCTCGGGAGAAAAAAAATTAAACTTAAAACTTGCTGAAACCCCATATTACTTTAATGGAAAATGTATCTTCTTTGTGGCACGGTTTAAAATGAATATTTTTTTATATTTTTTTTTAGGTCAAAAACTAAAAATTTAGGGGGCGCTGCGAACAAAAAAAACCAAGTTGGTAAATAACAGACACCCTAATATACCTACCACATTTAATCCACCATAATAGATAGGTACTTCACTTATCCATTAAAAATTATTTAAATAACCACTATAAAATCTTTAACACCCCATATCAGAACCTTTAGTGCGCCTTATCAAAAAATGGAATGATTCTTGTAAGTTCCTTTATTGACTGCCGTTACATGTCCATTAAAGGTGAACGCGACATAATAATATTACATATAATACATATTATGTACAGTTCCATTAGAGTAAGCCTTTATAGGGCCTTTAGTTCATTAAAGGCACGTTTATAGAACCATTATAGAACCTTTACGTTTGTGTTTGTGGGATTGTTTATACCTATTCTTTCTAAAAAACTTTACTTTCAAATATCTTTAATTTATATTTTTAGACCATACATTTTTATTAATATTTCTGACATTGATAATATTTTCGCTTAACATGGCAACTGCACTAAGAACCGCTTAGAACCTTGTCATTCTAAGGTACCGAAAACGCATATTTGCACCTTTTTCCAGTTAAATAAAAACTAAATGATGTTGCCACATTTCAACAAAATCGGTTAAACGATATTTAAGATATTAAAAAAAAACGATTTTTTTAATGTTTATATTGAAAATAAGCATTTCTGGACCTACGTTTATATGAGCTTTTTTTCTTATTTATGGATGACAAATCTCTAGCCGAGCATTGGCGCATGTTTTTTTGTATTCCTGGTATCCCTGTATACCTATATAATTTGTTTTTTTTAATACTGTTCATGGGGGGGTAATTACCATTAACCCATGATATCCGCGCTTGATTGAAATATTAAATAGAACATTTCGTTGCTTTAGATTCAGGTGGATCCCTACTTGGAGGACTCCCTGTGTTCAATGTGCAGGGTCCAGCAGGGTCCCTATTTCTGTCGCGACCTGATTTGCTTCAGATATTTCTGCCGCACTTGCTGGCCGTGGCAGCACAACAACGATTTCCGTCATCACACACCACTGATGAGGAACTCGAAGAACAACCAAGTGCTTGGATTGGGCAATTCGCTGGCCTCCTCCATCAACAATCTCAACTAATAAAAGCAAGTGGGTACTTTTCGTTCATTTTTGGTAGTATAATATATTATTTATTATCTATCTCCTTCTAATTCGCTGTTTTAATTAATATGCTGTATTACTGTTAAATTTTTTTCCATACACTTTTAAGAAAGTGTAAAGTTGTTGTTTGTTATTATTTTTTTATTGGCCAATTGATTATTAATTAGGTAATTTAAGTACTTAATAAAAATATAATGAATATCCCCATTGAAGTTTATACAGATAAATGTTGGGGATATTTTTGCTGTTAAACTGTTACAATATGACTTTGCGGCATGTAAACATTTTTTCCAAAGCATTTTTCGCCATTTAGTGTTTAGTTGATGATGAATTTGTTTATTGATTTGGAAAAAGTTCAACATGCCTTCAAAAAATCAAGTTATTTTTATACATGCGCCGAAAGTCCTTATATTTTCTTATTTGAAAGATTTTATAGTGAAATTCGGTAACAATTTGTGTGATTTTTTTTTAACAATGATTGTAGTAATAAATTGGACAAATAGATTTTGTTGCATATTAAAATCAATTTTATAATGAATTAAATTAAATAGTATTATTTTAGCTGTAACAGATTTTTTATAATAGTTTGGATTTATTGTTAGTGTTTAACATAACTGTAGTTTTAAGTGTTGATATTTAAAGTTTTTAAAAACCTAATTGTTAATTTAACTTTAAATTTATATGGGCAGTTGGGTAATATTTAATACTTTTATAAATTTTAGGATATTTATATTACAGTTAAAACTGTATAATAGGACTTGTTATATTATGATACATTGGCTATTTCAATCAAGGTCGATTTGGCTATTACTGAATATTTCTAAAGTTTATGATAAAAAAAATTAAAAAATCATAGTTTCAAAATGCGTTAAATAAATTAAATATTTTCATTAATATTAAAAGATATTTTTTATTTCAGCTCAAGGTGGTGGATCCCTAATTTTATGTGCTGTTTTAAGTTCTTTTTATTTTTTTTTTGTTATTTTGATTTTTAGACTGGGTTACTGTTTTGTGATTGTAATTTTAATGTTTTTTATCTCTATCTTCCAAACTTACCTTAAGATTGGAAGACTGATAAAAGTCTGTTTTTGATGGGGCCTGAAAGCTTACATGATTTTTAAAAATATGAAAGTTACCTGATTATGTAATAATTTCAGGCTTCAATTTTTTGATTTTATTTATAAGGTATATTTTATTTGGCATTGTTTTAACCTTTTAACAAAGTTTTAAAAGTATTAATTAATTAACAATTTCATTGGGCCACATAAAGCATTTTGTCCCCCCATGTCATCCATAAACTAATTTAATTTCCTTCATCGTAAATGGAACTCAAAATGTTTTATGTGATGTTTTGTTGTATTTAAAGTTGCAATTTTATCAAACCATATTTTAATGCAAGTTTTTAAAAAAAAGCTTTAAGCAATATTTAAATGCAGTACCTTTAAGTAACTTTAAATATGACATTTTTAGTGAAAAAATAGTGAAATAGTGAATGAATTTTATGTTCCATATGTTCTAAGGATTTGAATTAAAAATCGTCGTTGCGCCTGTAATATCTGCCATTTGCAAAATATTTTACAGTAGTAGGGTTTAAGTTTAAAAAAAGAACCCGGAAAAATTAAAATTAAATTATAATTTACATATTGATGTGTTAACGTTTTTTTCTCGTTTTTTTTTGCAGCCCGGTAGAATATTCCTTCTCATTTTAAATAATACGAAAAATTATTATAATCATAATATAATTTGATTATGATCAGTCGTAAATTCACTTTTTTTTCTCGATATCAGTGTACGAATATTATCTGTGAAAATTTTCAGAAAAATTGACAATTTTTCCCTTTTTTTTTGAAAAAGACTTTATGACAGTTGCGAAGGTTTTTCAGCAAACAGAGCTGTTGTTTCTAAACCACTTTGCAAAAAAAGCTAATATGGAAAATACTTTACAGGTATTACACGCGCAACAAATATATTTAATTTAAATAAAATTTAAATTATTTTTGCTCCTCAACCATAAGAACATTTTAGGACATGACAAATTTAGTGGGTTTAACATAAAACATACCCTTAAAATAAATGGTAGATTTTATGTTAAAATAGTTACAGTATTATATTATTTTTTTAAGAGTTTCTAATGGTGTTTGTCCCTAGTCAAAATAACCAATATTATGTAATAATCATGCAATAAAGAGTTTTCAAAGTATTTTTTTAATTCAAATAATCCTTTGGATTAAGTAAGATTAGATAAAAGTAATCTTAAAAATATATTTATTTAATAGAAATACAATATTATAAACAATTAACCAATATATAAATAAATTTAACAACCATATATAAAAGTAAAATATAACAGGAATATTAAACAATTTTTCTCTTATAAAAAATTTGATAAATACCTAAAACAGAAGACATTGAACCAATCAAACCAACTTGCCAAGTGGATAATTTTGATGACCATAAGAATCCTTGTGGCAAAGTATTAATGGCATGAACCAAATCCATAGTGAGTCGAATAGAAGTCAAAATTTCAAATATTTGCATTTTATTCATTTTCTCCAAAGGAATACTAAAGTAGTATAATTTAAAATATTTTCAAATATTAAAATTTTTACTAACTTACCTATTATCCTTTTTATTATTGTACTTATTTTTCTGTAAGACAGAAAGGTATCGTAGAGATTTTAACAAAGTTAAATAAATTGATGCAACCCAACAAATGGAACTCAATGAATCCCACCTATTATTATCAACTCCTGTAATAAGTTTATGCTCTGCTAACCAAGAAATTTTTTCAATGGGGTAATAAACTTGATCGATTATGTTTGTGAGAACACCAAATTGGGCCATATATTTATCAGGTTCCTTTAAAAAAAAGTTATTTTTTTTTACTGAATGTAAATTTGTTTGAAAGTATGTACCTCATGTCCAAACTGGTATTGTAAATTGTATTGTAACATAGGTAAATCATCCAATAGTCTCAATGTGGCTCTAGTTCCTGACATTTGACTGCTAAATTGCAGTAACTTTTTTGCAAAACTTTTATTTTTGTGTATTCCACCCACCAGTTTTGTAGTATAACATAATGTTCTTAACACCTATTATTAACCCAAAAAAGAAATAAATGGTTTTACCTTAAGAACAGCTAAAACACTAGAATATTTTTAATTGTTTATAAAAATCTAACAACAATATCTAATTGTTGTAAGATATTTATTAAAAATTAAAAATATTCTAGTGTTTTAATAATTATTATAAAAATCGCATCTGTTCTTGAGGATTCAGAAGAAAAACTATCAATACTTATGCTGTAAATGTCCTTTGCCATGCTAAGCAAAAAGGTGGCACTTAATATTTTTACCCCAGAACCAAACTGTATTATATTTTTAAACAACTATTTTTGCGTATATTTTTCCCTTTCCAATGGAAAACAGGATTATATTTTGATAAAGGTATGTCATTTTAAAAAAGTGGACCTCATATAAACTGCGCACCACTCAATGTGTCGCGACCAAAAAGTTTGTTCTTTTTTAAAACGATTTAACTTTTTTGTTTCCTGAACGATTTTATTTTGGTTTGTGATGTCTGCTAGCCTCATCCTCTGACAATTTATGCTATAGATATGATGCTCACGGTTGTTCAAGTAAATTTCCTACAGGGTGATATGTTAAACGGTGAAAAATTTCAATAACTTTATCCAAGCCCCGTTTGTAAAAAAAATAATTTTTTTTTCGTTTTTACTTTAACGAAAATATGATTTTTTTAAAGCTTTTAAAGCTTTTTTTAGGCAATAACAACAGGGAATTGTTTTCGAATTTTGATTCTTGATGATTTTGATTTTATCTGAAACTTAAATTTGACAACTGAATCACAATCAGGAGGTCAAAATTATAAAGAAAACATGTCAGAACGTAAATATCGGTTCAGGTTTAGTTTTTGCAAATTTTCACCAAATTGTCATTTTGAAAAAGTGGTCTTTGCTTAGGCCCCTCTAAAAATAATGGAAGTTTGTTGCTTGTCGCTTGTTCAGAATTATTCAAGGAACAATCTTTTACCATCTTATTTTCTTGTTCTTAAAAAGACTAAGTATATTGCCTACCAAAAAGCCTTAAATGTACTCTTTTGGAAAGAAATCATATTTTCGTTGCTAAGATTCCAATTCGAAAAATTTGAAAAACTTTTCAAGGTAACACATAATACTTCATTATTTCAAAGTAAAAACGAAAAAAAAATTATTTTTTTACAAACGGGGCTTGGATAAAGTTATTGAAATTTTTCACCGTTTAACATATCACCCTGTAGGAAATTTACTTGAACAACCGTGAGCATCATATCTATAGCATAAATTGCCAGAGGATGAGGCTAGCAGACATCACAAACCAAAATAAAATCGTTCAGGAAACAAAAAAGTTATATCGTTTTAAAAAAGAACAAACTTTTTGGTCGCGACACATTGAGTGGTGCGCAGTTTAGTTTGGCTCTGGGCTACAGCTTAGCATGGTAGAGGACATGTCTACTTTGATTCTACAGAACTCATGTCTTCAAGAGTATAGAAAATTAAAAACCTTTATTTTGACTATTAACTGGGGAGCAAACATGCAAAAGTCAATAAATTCATTTTAACTTATTTTGAGACATTGGCCAAATACAGCAGAGTCCCACAAATATTTGAAAACTATTAAAAGGGGATGTTGCTTCTGTTGGGTACTCTCTGTTTCGGTTTTTACTTAACCAAAATTAGTAAGAATCGGTACCATTCTTTAAAAATGTTAAAATGGATTTATTGGTTTTTGCTTATTTGCTTCATAATTGAGGCCTGTCAGAGCAAAGTCAACAATCTCCTGTCAGACTAAAACTGAGTAAATTGAGATAATTGATTTTGGTATTTTAAATTCTAGATTTGTAATTTTTTTTATGTAAGTATTATATTGAAATATTGTTGTTGTTAGTCTAGTAGCCAACTACAAGGTCTCCAGGATGCATAGTATAGGTGAAATCTATAATTATAAATTGGAGATTGCTGACTTTGATATGAATTGCTGGAGATTGCTTATTTTGTTGTAAACGTTTAAGGAGATTTAGAAAAATAAACAAAAAATAATTGTATTTTTCTCCCTTTAATGGTTATAAAATTTAACTATACAATCAATGTGGGAAAATTCTGAACTGGACCACATAAATCTGAAGTTTCTTTTAAATCTGGGACCAGGCTGCCTTGTGCAAAATTTTTTTTATAGTACAACTCATCATCTCCTTCCCACTTTGCCCTGTAATATTTTACTTGCAATGTTTTGACATTATCAGCCTTTTCTTGCTCTACCTTTTCATCTTATTATGGTATAATAGCACAAAATAAACAAGATAACTTTTTTTATAATTCTTAAAACAACAAAACGTAGATTTACCTATTTTAAATATATTATTTAAGTGCAATTTACTGCAATAGAACAGTATGTACCAGTAAAAAAACACAAAATTAAATCTCTAAAATACGTTATAACATCAAATGTTAGGATATCAGGTGACACAAATTACTAATTTCTAATGGTGGAATTGAAGATTGTATACTTTGCTTCAAATCTATCAGTGGAGATTGTCGACTTTGCACTAAATGTCATTTTTAAAATAGGATTTTAGGCAGGATTTAGCTCCTTTTGCAGCACATAAACTTTATCATCTTATAGATAATTAGTTGAAGTATAGTCTCCGCCAAAAATCTAATTTTTGACCAAAAGTGGAGATTGTCGGTTTTGCTATGACAGGCCTCAATTGTTTTCATATAATAGTTATTATTTTAACAAAATTAAAATGTGCACCCCAAGTGTGCACCCAAAATTTTTAATAATACACAATAACATAAAAATCGCAGATTCATTGACTATAAATTATTTACTTAAGTAATATAGATTATTTACCTTATCTCTTCCTCTGTAAGTTTCCAACAAAAGACATATTTCATCAAGAATTACTTGCAACATTGAAGCCATGGTATTGTAATTAATTTGTAGTTTACAACATCACTAAAACTACATTACTGATAACAGGAATTAGGAAGTGTTTATTTTCACCTTTTCGAATTAATGCACTTTCATATTCGAGGTTAAAAAGTTCACAAATGAACTACTCACAATCCACACATTGTGGAACTACTGTTAATGTCAAATTAGTTTAAACATCCTAACAATTGTATAAATTATTATTTAAATTTGTTATGTAATATTTTTAAATTAATGTAATTTTGTATTAAATAAAAAAAAATATTTTATTTTATTATATTATATTTCTAAAGAAATGTTTCTTAAATAATGTTGTAAAATAAAATCATATAAAATAAAAATTTGGTTACAAAATAAAAGTTACTAGAAATGGTTAACTAAAAATTTAAGAATAAAGTTATTAAAAGCTATAAAAACAACAAAAATATTACTTATAAAGTAAGTCAAGATTACTAAATAAAATTATTATTGTCGCAGTATATCGCAGATGCCAGGTGCTTATTGTAATTTTTAGGTTACCTAACCTCAAAAATGTTTAAATTCTCTAAAATCTTGGTAAATTGTACCAAAAATAGCGGAAGACTACCATCTATATCAAGAATAAACTTATCTTCATCTCCAGTTGTCGCCGAAGTTAAAAATCCAGAGGGGGAAGATGTTCCAAGATCCACTGTTGCAAAGTCAAATTTAAACCAAAAAACCCAGCATAGTATGGTAGCTACAGCTTTTGCTTCGTTAAATTCAGAAAATGTTAACAAAATTAACAATGAAATAAATACACCACACACAGATACTAAAATTGCAAGTGCTAAAACCATTGATGAAATTTTGTCCATATCGGAGGGGAATGGTGTTTCTCGAAAACATGCTTTAAAGGTAAATAAATATTGTGTAATAAGTATGCTGGGTATTTCAGGGACTTTTAGAATAAATGCATACACTTTTTAAATAACTTATATAATACAATAATGTATTAAGTATAGGAAAGTAATGTGAATTATATATGTATTTTTTGAGAACATTTTTATGGTTTGCATAAAAATTTAAAAAAAAAATTTAAAAATGGCATTGATGCTGCAGCTATTTCACACAACTTGATCTTTTAAAATAATGCGTATTTTACTAAATTAAATTTTACAAAGTGACTAGAAGTACACTGGGAGTACCGCCATTAAACGCACACCGGGTGGAAAAAATCCTTATTTAGCATATTTGTCAATTGTATAATATTAAATGGTCACTCAATGGGGCGGGGGGGCCCAATGGGGCGGGGTCGGTTGGGTTGGGTTGTTGAGTTTGGGTAATTCATACCTACTGACATTTCATTAATTTTGTTGTTCATTGTATTTCAATCCCTTAATTAAATTTTAATCAATGTTTATAAGTTGAAAGTTAGCTTAATAATTACATAATTAATATCAAGAGTTAACCAGCTGTTTACCAACTGTTATACAATTGGGCCTTAGTGTACCAATTTAATCTCAACTAATAAATCCTAAATTTTACCATCAGCTGGTATGGAAACACGCATGCGCACAAACCTGATGTACGTTTAATGCCCGTACTCCCAGTGTACTTCTAGTCACGACGTAAATTTTAATGACTTTTAAAAAATGGATGCCAACTAAACACTCGTTTTTAATAATATGATTACAGCTTTTAAAATTTTATATCATATTTATCATAATATATTTACTGCAAGAAAAAGATAACTCCATTTTTAATTTTTTTAACTAATAATTAAAAAATGAAAAATGTTTTAATTGTTAAACTTGTTTTGGTTTGATAAATGTAGTATAGTAAATTTTTTCCTGAAAGTTTGTTAGACCCCATGCCCAAGACGACTATAGTCGCCTTTATAAAGGCGTATTTATGCTCACTATACACAAAAACCGGTATGCTGATTATGAAACGAAAACTTGTCAACTCCGCGAATGTGACGTCACGTGCGAACCAGATTCAAACAGTTTTGCATATGCATACGCTATGCACGGGTGTTTTACTACGATTTCTTTAACGTTTTTTCCCCAAAATTATTGTGTTTCTAGTATAAGCCACGCACGATGGTTTTGCAACGTTTTTCGTTTTTACTGCATTTATTGAACAGCAATAACTATTTACAAGGTATATAAGCCACGCTCGGGTGTTTTATACCAGGTTATTTATTAAGTTTGTGTTATATTTGTTGGACTTAATAACTATTTAAAATATGCCAGGCTGTGCTGTAGCAGACAGCAGAAATATGAACAGAAACTCCTAAACACCTAACCTAACATTAAATGTTTTTGATTTACAAAAAATAAAGATCTGGCAGCACAGTGGATAAATGCATGCAAGAGAAAGGATAAAATAAAAATAAAAAACGGTAAGTAAAGGCAATTTTTGGTAGTTATACCAAATTTTCTGTTAGGTACTAATAGTAATTTTTCACCCTAATCAAATATTTTTTTACAGCTTGCA
Organism: Brassicogethes aeneus; assembly: GCA_921294245.1. Taxonomy (NCBI): domain Eukaryota; kingdom Metazoa; phylum Arthropoda; class Insecta; order Coleoptera; family Nitidulidae; genus Brassicogethes; species Brassicogethes aeneus. The sequence continues at coordinate 16,083,898 of OV121134.1, read as the reverse complement.
TAAGTTCTTACTAATTATAAAAATTAAAACACAATTGTCCGTATCGGAACTTTTGACACTTTAAGCGGGCGTGCGTTATTATTACCTGCATAAATGCATTTTTATAATTTTTTTAACTATCACATTAAAAAAAAAATAAGATCCGGTCTAGCGTAAGTTAAGTTAATTCAATTAAATAAAAATTTGTAACATTGGGGTCACTCCATGTGATGGGTGGGACACTTGTACTAATTTGTATATGTTTATTTAATTTATATTTTATTATTGAAAGCTTTTTTATCCATGGAACCGTACTATTTGTAACGTCATTTAGTTTTTTAGAAGTTTTTAGTTTTATAATAGTTTATTAAAGAACTAATGTCATAAGCCATCATTTTGTCGAACGCGGAAAATTTATAAAACGAGCGACGAAGGAGCGAGTTTTGTAACGGACGAGTGCAAAATAATTAATTCTATTAAAATCAAAACTATTAGGTTTTTTTATTACGGGTGGGGCAAATAGGCAAGTCAATTAAAACAATTAATTTAAAATTTAATATTTAAATAAAATAAATGTTTATTTTTAACAAAAAAGTTTAAATGTGGAATGTTCCATTAGTATTAAAAGCGCTTGCTGCCAATTTAACTTTCTCTTATAATTTGTTCCACTTATTAATTGCACCCAGGCCGTTCCTATATTTATAAATTTTCGTATATAACGTGAATTTGCAGTGCAAAAACTTTCCAACCCATTTACCCGCCAGCTTTTGTTTCGCACATGACGTCACACGGTGCGAGAGAGATAGCTATAACATGCGCATCAGCATACCGGTTTTTGTGTATCGTGGTCCACGATTCGTGGATAAATATGTAATGTAATACACATTGTGTATGTTTACATACACAACGAAGTTGACAGGTTTTTAGTTTTGACAAATAACACTGGTTTACAAATTAAAATAAAAAAATGGACATTCGATGCCACTATTTTTTTCTAATGTATTTTGACCTGTTAAACTTAAAAATCACAAAACAAAAATTTTTGTATGACAAGGTTTTTAAGATAATTTTTTTTTATTATTTTGGTTCTTTAAAAAAGCAGCTTTACAGTTTGGGTCATATCTCGGGTTTGAACTAGCCAATCTGGTTGCAAAAAGTGTCAAATTAAAGATATTCGAGTCGCCGATAAATATTACTTTCTTAGTACCTACCCAATCAGTTAATTAGCTTAAGTTCAAACGGCTTATATATTGAAAAAAATTGTTTTTGAATAGAAATGAGAATGCAACATTATTTTCTTTGCCAAGGATGAATAAAAATCATCAAAGTATGTCAATTTTTAAATTATCTACATGAAGTTCAAACTGTTATAAGAAAACAAAATATTTTTGAAATAAATCTATTTATAATTAAAGGGGTCAATGCCAGAAGTGGACATTTCCATTTTTTTTTCGAAATTTAGTTTTTACAAAATTCTAGTTTCCGGGAAATTTAGGGTGTTTCGTTTTAAATAGAACAGAATGTATATCATTATAACATTGTAAATTAAAAATAATTTAGGTTTTCGATTGCCTTCTGTTTTCGGTATCTAATTCCTTTACAAAGAACCATAATTTTTTCATACCAAAACCCAGGGTGGTTATACTCGAATCGTGCGATGTGGTCATATCGTGAGAAAGTGGGCGGAGCTTGCCGATATCATGTCAAAATATAAAATTGCGTATTCTCCAAAAATGTGACTGATCCCATCCCACAATATCAAGAGAAGGGAACATCGCTTGATCCTTAGTAGGAGAACGCGTCGATCGTGTGAAAAATATAACCTAAAAATATTTCTGGTTATTTATATTTTTTGACACTAGTAATAATTATAATTATTATAAGATGAATTTTGAAGACGTTGCGTTGCTTCATGTAATTGATGATGTTGCTGACGCTGAAGAGCAAGTAGATCGACCTAATAGAGCCTTTTTACCCAGGCAAAATCCATTTTTATTGTCCGACGATAAATTTGTAAGATTTTTTCGTTTGACTAAAGAGCTTGTACGACTTGTGATTGATTTACTAAATAAGAAGTTGAACTGTGTGTAAAATGTGCACATTTGGCGATATTTATAATAAAAACCGACGTGCAGGTGCAAAGTAACCCCACTATGGGGTATTTACATTTACAAAATACCATAACTTATCAAAATAATATTCTTAATTGTATTTTGCAACAAAATAAACCGAATATAACACAAACCATAGTAGAAAGACTTACTTAATTGCTTTACCCTGACTAAAACTAAATCTGTGAACAATCACTATCGCACAATCGCAAATAACCTGCAAACACTGCAATTGTCAAAACGACAAATAAACAAAGTCACGTGCAGAAACCCTATAATACGATTGGTTGGTAGATATGTCAACAGCGCATAGCGTATCGTAGACGAAAGCTCACATCCCACAACTTTGAGAATACACATTTTACGGGTCATGCGATGCTGGTGTGATGTGATCTATCGCTCGAGAGAAGGGATTTCTCACTTCTCACGATCTTGAGTATAGGCTAACTGCATATAAACTGTCATAACTTTGACATTTATCCATATTTTTAATAATACCTTATTTTCATCATGAAAGTGCAAACTCCTTGTAGATAGTTTAAGAATGGGCATACTTTATTGATTTTTGTGCATATAAACTGTCATAACTTTGACATTTATCCATATTTTTAATAATACCTTATTTTCATCATGAAAGTGCAAACTCCTTGTAGATAGTTTAAGAATGGGCATACTTTATTGATTTTTGTTTGTCCAACAAAATTTACTTTTTTTGATATTTGGACCGATTGCACTTAAACTTATTGACTAATTGGACATTTATAGAGTTACATTTGTTGAAATGTCAACTATAGGTCCTATAGGTTTAATTTACCTTTTTTGCAACCCTTGCGGCCTTGAGTTCACGGTTTATTCACCGTGAATTTACTGTGAATTCACCGTGAATAAACCGTCTGTTTGTGATATTTGTAAACGGTAGGTTCACGCACTTTTACAGTATTTTAATTGTGAATCCACCGTATTTTGGCGGTATATTCACGGTGAATTCACCGTGAACTCAAGGCCGCAAAAGTAGGTATATCCAATAGGTTTAACACAATCGACTATAGCTAGCCATTATTCGTTACTGAGCAGATGAGGATGGAGATGGGGACTTCAAACAATTAATGTTCAGCTATGCCATTACAGACGCACACTTCCAACTAAATATTGCAACCCAACGCTATTTATAGTTAGCTCGCTTGCGTAAGCAGCCGTGAGATGTATTGCTTAAACCGCTTAACACACTTACAATTTACGGTGTTTTCACAGTAAACTCACAGCGCTTTTAGGGTGAATTCTCGGTAATTTCACGATAAATTTACGGTACTTTCACAGTGAATTTGCGGTGATTTTGCAAACTTGAGTTCACCGTAAATTTACCGTGAAATCACCATGAATTAACCGTGAAATCACCGTGAATTTATCGCAAAAACAGCGTGAGTTCACCGTTTAATTACCGTCTACAAATGTCACAAATGGACGGTATATTCACTGCACATAAACGGTGTATTCACGGAGAATTCACGCAAACGGTGAATTCACCGTAAACTCAAGGCCGCAAGGGAATACAATTGGCCATTTTAAACTCGAGATATGACCCAAATGGGCTGCCTTAAAAAAAAAACAAAAAAAGCACTTTCGAATTACTGTCCCAAAACAACTTTTCTTCAAATTTTGTCGATTATCGATAAACGATGTTTTTTTAAATTTTAAACACTCATACATATCTTCAAAATAAAGCTGCTATAAAGTTGATAAGAATAAGCATCCAATTAAGAAACACCCTCTAGGTATATTTTTTTGTTTTATTTCAAACACTTAAATTAATCTTCTCAGGTATTTTTAACCGATTTTAAATCGTATTAAATTGTGAAAATGTAATTAAATATACAGGGTGCTATTTAAAATTCAAGGGTGAAGGGCTGAATTTTTAGGGGGGCTTTTTGTTGACAGTGTTTCCACTACTACTTTAAAACACATTCATATATAAACAATATAGTTTTTGTTCCATAGAAATATCTCAAACGGTTTGGGAACTTGGTATGTAAACTGCTGGCATAAAAGGTATATTGGATATATATCCAATATACCTTTTTTGCCAGCAGTTTACATACAAGTATATATTTAACATTAATACTTGTATACTTTTTTGTTTGGTAAACAATTTGGTATTATTGGCATGTTTGTTTTGCGAGCTTAAAATGAGACATATAGAAAACAATATAATTTAAGAATAAAGATTTTAAAAATTAAATTTTTGAAATTGAAATTTTAAGAGAAATTCACCTTTACCCATTGGGCCGCTAATTTTGTAACAACCTGTATATAGAATGTATATTGCCGGCAAAAATAGGGAATATTACAAGGTTCGTCAGAAACAGAGCTTGAAATTTTTAAAATGATCATGTTCATGAAAATAAGAAATAAGAGTCTTATTTCTTATTCTACCCCCAAATGTATAATAATATAATTTTTGTTAGGTTGTGTCTGTCCTGGCAGAATGGACATCTTCAGGAAAAGTTGCTTTAAATGAATTTGAAGCGGATCCACGTTTCATAAGATTATGTAAAATTTTGACGAAAAACGCAAATACCAAACCAAATAAATACGACATTCCTTCTAGAAGCGAAGATTTGTCCACCATTTTAAATGTAACAGCTGACGATGAAGCTGCAAGGCTTGTATCAAGCATAACTTTACCACAAATGGTAAAGGTAATGACCACCTTATCTCAAAAGAAAAGAAGGTCTACCCTATTATTAAGGGCACTTGCATATAATATTACAGCAAGTGCTGATAAGTTAGATTTAAAGAAGAGCGCAGATTTGTTGTTTAGTATATCAAATTTAAACTTTCCGGATGAAAATTTACTGAGCAAAATTTCAAACGATGTTGTTGCTGAATTGGAAGGAAACATTCAGAAAAGCGCTGTTATTGGGTCTATTTTGACTAGTGTAGGACTTTTAAAATATAAAAATGTTGGTAAGTTGTTTAAATTGCTTTTTTTAGATTTATATTTATAATTTTGTTTTTTTAGTTCTTTTAGATGCTCTGAGTGAATGGATTTTAAAACAGCATTCAATTTGCAGACCGCAAGATGTATTTAGTCTTTTTATGACTCTAGCAGTTTTAAATCACATCCCTTCAAATTCTGATAAATTATTTGAGGTAATTATGTATTATAGTATTTCATTTTACGACCCCGTCGTTCACAAAATACGTCACGGTTTTTTGCAACATTGGACCCTCTCCTCCATGTCACACATTGAAATGATATGTCACAAACTTAGAACTTTTCCCTTTTCATTGGACTACGTTTAAAAAAAATTATTTAATATTGGTAAACTAAATCTTTTAAATATACAGGGTGTTTCTTTTAACTTGAGACAGCTCAATATCTCGAGAAATACGCATTTCACGGAAAAATGTCTTAAATAAAAGGTAAATGTGACCAAAGGGGACATTATTTGGTGCTACCGCTAGCCACCCTCTACCCCTCCTTAAGGGTGAAACGGGGGGTAACTTTGGAAAGTCAAATGGAATGACCCGATTTTTTTCACAGAGTTTGGTAGTACATAAAAAAATGAATAACTTTTATTTGAAAGTTTTTTTCAATTTATCAACAGATGGCGCTGTAATTCAAAATTTAAGAAAAAGGGGTTTCCTTGTAAAATGTATTATTTGAAACGTTTGAAAAACAAAAATTAACATTAAATCAACATTTGTTATAAATTTTTTTCATAGCCGACTATTGTTGTTAATGTTAATTTTTGTTTTTCAAACGTTTCAAATAATACATTTTACAAGGAAACTCATTTTTCTTAAATTTTGAATTACAGCGCCATCTGTTGATAAATTGAAAAAAGTTTTAAATAAAAGTTATTTATTTTTTTATGTACTACCAAACTCTGTGAAAAAAATCGGGTCATTCCATTTGACTTTCCAAAGTTACCCCCCGTTTCACCCTTAAGGAGGGGTAGGGGGTGGCTAGCGGTAGCACCAAATAATGTCCCCTTTAGTCACATTAACCTTTTATCTAAGACATTTTTCCGTGAAATGCGTATTTCTCGAGATATTGAGCTGTCTCAAGTTAAAAGAAACACCGTGTATAATACAATAAAAAATGTGTGAAAGTATGGGTTATACTTTATTTACTTTATTGTTATAACAATTTTATTTTTTTTTAGGTTTTAATCCCCCAATTAAATCAATCAGAAGCTGGTAAACCCTTAATTTGGCTTGATATTGTTTGGTCTTTGGTTTTGTTAAACCAAGCTACTATAGAACATATTTCCAGTGTTTTAAATGAAAGTTTCATTAAACTAATTGAAGGTAGGCATAATATTAATTATAACAAACAGGTTTTTACACTTTTGATTTTATTGTAATAGAAGTCACTGTAACGATTTAAATATCTTATTAGATTAAGCCAAAGCCCTATAATTGAATACTCATTAATTTCGTTGTAAACAAATATCCTAACCTTATGGGTGTAAAAGCTTTGGGCTCAATAGACCCAGGGCGCAAGCTTTTTAAGATATTCAGGGGCGCAAAATTTTTGACTTGGTTTTTTTTTTACTACAACCAAAAGAGCTTTTTCTCTTTTTTATTTTTCGTGAAATACTAACTAAGTAGTGTAAAATATTTAAATCACAACCGTGATCGTAGCCATAGTATTTTTATCTATGCATCTACCTCTAAAAAATAAATATTTCACATTTTCATATCCATTGTGACTATTATTTAGGCAACTACTGTAATTCTAATGTTAGTCTCAGCAGTAAAGTTTTGCTTAAAGAGTCGTAGCGGTAGCAGTGCAGCGTGACAAAAGAGACATGTGAAGAAGGAGACATTTTTCAAAATAAGAAAAATCAAATTTTCAAGTGACACAATAGATGCATATAAATCATTGCATTAATTAAAAAGAAAGAAATTGATTTACTTTACATAAAAAAGAAAATGAAATACTGCAAATACTTACCGAGTAAATACCGTGACAAAAGATAACCTTCAAAAACACGCTGCTTGTTTGTAACGCGCAAAATAACAATAGCCTGCAGCGGCGCCATCTCGTTCTTTTATATGTAATGCTAAACTTCAATGTGTTTTATAACGAAGCAGTTTTTATTCAGGCGGTTTGTGACGAAATAGACATTAAATATAAGGATAAGCTTTGGTCAAGCTTAAAAAATTATTCACAGAAATTTTATCACATTTTTTATTAGTACTGAGGAGCTACTTATTTGTTATTTCATTTTTCATTCATTTTAAGAATTCTGTTTCATACCAAGTTATCACTATTGCAGGCCTCCCTCCCTCCCCTTTTTGTTGAAAAAAATTACTAAAGTTACTATTTCTGTCCAATATATTTCTCTTATTTCAATATATCCCAGTATTAATAATAATAATAATAATAAATGCTTTTATTGGCAAACTGTTTTACATAGGTATACTAAATAATATTCTATGAACACTAAAGAATAGATAACAGTTTGTCAAAGGCAGAGTTCAGACTAAAGTGTCTGCTCTTCCACTCAACCATAAAAATTAACTAATAACAGCAGACTTAAATTTATTAGGTTTATAAGTTTTTAAATAATCCGGAATTTTATTATAGGTATAGCAGCATTGGTATGAAAAACAAGATTTGTATGCTTCAGATTTGTGTTTGGGAATTGATAAAATATTTTTAAATCGGACATTAATATTGTGAATATCATTTCTGTATCTTATTTTATTATAAAGATAAGGTGGTGTTTTGTGAAGTATAACTTTATGAAAAAAGCAGCAACTATGTAGTAGTTTTTTTTTTTTTTCGTTGAGCCAGCCGATTTCCCTGTAATAGCTAGAAACAGGGTCAAATTTGCGAATACTAAATACTAGTCTAACACAGCTATTATATTAAGCATATGAATTCACTCCTATGCGAAAATAATATACCTACTTATAAAATTTTGTGGTAAATAAGGAGATATTAGCGATGCAACCATAGAAATAACACAGTGTTATTTCTATGGATGCAACTGATATGAATCCGATTCGGCAACCCAGCTGGCGCGAACATAACATTACAGCAAAGCGCAAACTGTCGGGTGTGTATCAAGATATATTCACAAGGGTGTGTATTAGGGTGGTGCGAAATATGAATATTTTTAAAATTGAAAACGCCTGTATGTGGAAAACTTGGGTATGATAAAAATAAATATTTTGGAGAAAAATATATTTTTAATTTCTTCCACCGCCCCAGAGCTATCCTAAATATAAAAATTATAAAATTCAGACGAGGGTTTTTTATGTCTATAACTAACTTTTTCAAAATTGGCCAAAATGATTAAAAAAAAAACAAGCTAAATGGCCCCCCGATCAATTTTAAAAATACAAATATTTTCATATTAGACATTGACTGGGGGTCCGCCCATTTCGCTTGTTTTTTTTTAATTATATTGCTCAACTTTGTAAAAGTTACTTATGCTCAAAATAACCAAATTGGCTAAAAAAAAATTAAATTTATATTACTACCGTTTTTTGCTCCAGCTCAAACATTATAATTTTTATGTTTGCCATGGCTCTGTGGCATTGGAAGGAATTTAAGAATATATATATTGTAGCGAGTACGGCTCTGGATCTCGGAATGATGAGTCATCGCCGGTGACTCAGCGCTCGAGTGATCTAGAGCTGTGTGGAGTTCGCTGGAATATTCGGGAACGTAGGCACTGAATATATAAGGAACGGAGCTGCATGGAGCAGTCAGTTAAGTTTTGGTACTCGCGTCGGAATAAATAAATATAAGTGCAAATAAATAGACTCTTGAACAGTAGTGATATATAAAAAATTAGTAGTTAAGTGTTTAGTTAGTTTTATAGTGTTTTAAGTGTAGCTAAGTTCTTAAATAAATAGTTTAGTTCGTTAATTAACCAGTGCGTGTTTTAATTCACACTACGAACAGTTAAAAACGTTACATTGGTTTCAGGAGTGCGGTTAGTGTAAAACTTCGCGAAAATGGTTGCGTTAATGGACTTAAAAGTGGCGGACCTTATGCGGAGATGCAACCGACATCTTGCAGACACTTTCTCCCAACGAACAATAAGATTACGAAGCGTTAGTGAAACACCTGGAACTGCGATATGGCCAGACACATTTGGAACATGTCTACCATTCCCAACTAAAGAACCGCTGCCAGAAATCAAACGACACTTTACAGGAATTCGAGGCTGATATTGCACGCTTGGTCCGGCTAGCATATCCAGCTACTCTAACGACCGTTATGAAACGATTAGCGGTTCAAGCCTTTTTGGATGGACTTCGGGACAATGAAACACGACAGGCTCTGACATTGGCTCGTCTGAGCCAACTGGTTGATGCATTGGCTTGAGCTTTGGAATTCGAGGCGGCAAAGGAGAGCTGCAGGAGCCAGCCTAGAATTAGAAGAGTCGAAGAAAAGGAGGAGGAACCTAGTATAATTGAAGCAATCAGACGAGTCCTTAAAGATAATCTACCAGAGAAGAAGGAAATCCGGTGTTGAAGATGTGGAAAGCTGGGACATATACAAAGTCGTTGCAGAGAAAGTCAGGTGGCGCCGACTTCATTTAGAAAAATAAATAGGGCCGAAGAAAAGGATGTGTATATTCGTAGGACTACAATCGTAGATGATCATTGGCAATCCGCTGAGGTTCAACCCAACCCGGATTTGAAGTTCATCATCGATTGGAAAAAGAACGACCATAAACCAACGTGGCAGGAAGTCGCCCAATATTCGCCGAATGTGAAATCGTACTGGGCCCAATGGAATTCCATCATCTTAAGTGACGGGCTTCTAAAGCGCGTTCTGGAGACGCCAGAAGGGGGGGAAGACCGGAAGCAGATAATAATCCCCAGAAACAGGATAAACAGGAGAATATCTTGGGGTGACCAGGACGCTCGGAAGACTTAGGGAACGGTTTTATTGGGTCAACAGCCAACGAGATGTGAAGGAATGGTGCAAGAAGTGCGCCGTTTGTGCGGCAAGTAATGGACCCAGAAGCGCCCAAAAGCCCCAATGCGACAGTACAGTGTGGGCAGCCCATTTGAGAGAATTGCAATCGACGTAGCGGGTCCATTTCCGGAAACAGAATCTGGAAATAAATACATCTTCGTTGTAATGGACTACTTTAGCAAGTGGGCGGAAGCCTACGCCTTGCCAAACCAGCGCTCGAGCGATCTAGAGCTGTGTGGAGCTCGCTGGAATATTAGGGAACGTAGGCACTGAATATATAAGGAACGGCGCTGCATGGAGCAGTCAGTTAAGTTTTGGTACTCGCGTCGAAATAAATAAATATAAGTGCAAATAAATAGACTCTTGAACAGTAGTGATATATAAATAATTAGTAGTTAAGTGTTTAGTTAGTTTTATAGTGTTTTAAGTGTAGTTAAGTTATTAAATAAATAGTTTAGTTCGTTAATTAACCAGTGCGTGTTTTAATTCACACTACAAACAGTTAAAAACGTTACATTATTTTTGTCACCAAAATGTTTATTGAACATTAGTAAGTTTTCCAAAATTAAACACTTTGAATTAAAAAAAAAAGAAACCAAGTCGGTGGATCCCCGCTTTATCTGATATATGAAAATATTTATATTTTTAAATTGACCGGGGGCCTCCATTTAGCTTGTTTTTTTGAAAATCAAATTTATTTTGTAAAAGTTAATTATGCTAAAAATAACATAACTGTTTTCCAACTCCGTCTGAATATTATATTTTTTATATTTAAGATGGCTTTGGGGCGGTGGAAGAAAATTAAAAAAAAAAAAAATTACAAAACATATTTATTTTTACCATACACAAGTATTCAATTTTAAAAATATTTAGATTTCGCAACACCCTAGTGAGTATGCTCCTATCAGCGGTGTTGTAATTTTAAACGATTTATCACCAAATGTCCAATTGGACTAAAACTTTTAAATTTGGAATTGGCGACAAAATGGTCATGGTCGAATATTTTTTTATTGAAAGACCTCATTTATTTTCACTGTAACAGTAAATATAGTACATTTATTGAAAAATATTAATATAAAAAGAAAAATTACGGTACTAGAACAGTTCTGGTAACGTAATTTTTCTTTTTATATTAATATTTTTTAATAAATGTCCTATATTTATCAATCAGGTTTTATAAAATAATGGTTTTTCTTGAAGAGACTTTTTGAACGAAAAAGATTTAGTAGAACATAAAGTTGTGCAAGCTATGCTTTCTTCTGCAATGCACAAAAGAGCAAATGAAAATAAACTGCAAAAAGACGCAGATAAAATGACTAGAACATTTTGCAAGAGGAAAACTTCAGTGGTCTCTGAATTAAGAAGCAACAAAAATAATGTTTTAATGTGATAAATAATATTTTATTTAGTGATAAGTTTTTTATAGAATGCTTTTGTTTTTTTTTATTGTGTATTTTTTATACAATATTTATTCACGTACGGTTACCCAGTAATTTTTGCTTTGTATTGTCAATAAACGATGTCATGTGACTTGGTCACAGAGTGTCACAAATTTGTTAACCTCCTCCCCCATCATTATTTATGTATGATGCCTTATAAAATTAACAATAATTTGATCTGTGATAAGAGTTATTACAGTTTTTCCTTTGTTTTATTAGGGTAGTGTTTTCATATTTAATTAATTTTTTTTTATTAATTTTTGTTATTTTGAATTCTTATTTATTTATCTATTTCTATATTAGCTGCCTTAATTTATTATTTTTTAATAAGAAATGTTAGGGTCAACTGACAAATGGCAGAGAGCCCTGCAAACTAGTATAATGATCCACATAAACTAGTTTGTAGGAATTGATTATTTAAACAGATTTAGGCGTAAAGGTTTTTTAACATAAGAATATTTTTTCACACTACAATTTGTAGTCTACAAACAACTATTAGTTTAAATTAGTTTAAAACCATACAGTATATGTATTAGTCAATTAAACCTAAAAAACAGTATATACTTAATTATTTCATGGCGGCACCAGTAAAAATAGGTAATAATGACAGTTTTCTTTTTTAATGTTTTTCTATGAGTTTACCTAAAAAATTAAGTGGTTTTTAAGGAGGACAGGCTAGTAAATGTAAATCTGAAAAGCAAAAACAAAAGCAAAAGACTTGAAATTAAATTAAATTAAGCGACCAAATATATACATATATTAGGGTGTCCCTTATTTTTATTTTTTTTACGCATACCCTCTAATTATATTTATTACGTGTTTATATACTCCCAGTAAAAATTTCAGCTCATTCTATAAACGGGAACCCGTGCCGACTTGCATCTGAACACTCCGGCGCGCGGTATTTTGTAACACAGTTGGTCGCGAGGTCTTCGATCGTAAGTCATTTTGTGTTTGTTATTATGTGACCCTTATATTATAAATTATTGACAAATGTTAAAATATAGTTTTATTTATATGTATACTTTGATAAAAATGTATATTTTCACAGGGAGTCTGGTGAATACGCCGTAAACTCTGAAATTGATAAACTTAATGGGTTTTACTCTAAATAAGTAAAAGAGTCTATTGTGAGAGATGACTACTGAAAACTTATTGAACTGTCTGAAATATTTTTGGGAGGACATCAAGAAAAGAAATGCTTATAAAAAGCTGAAATTTCATATAACAGTATATTTTAGCAATACTAATTAGTATATTAATATATTTAAAGGATAAAATCAACTAAATTAGTGAAACAAATGATGGAAACAAAAGCAATAATATTAATTAGTAATCATATTTAATAAAATCATTAGAAAAATACAGTCATGAAGTATATCTTCTTTTTAAAGTGTTTCGTGTTACAAAATACCGCGCGCGCCTGACGTTGGCTAACGGAGGGTTTAGATGCAAGTCGGCACGGGTTCCCGTTTATAGAATGAGCTGAAATTTTTACTGGGAGTATATAAACAAGTAATAAATATAATAAGAGGGTATGCGTAAAAAAAATAAAAATAAGGGACACCCTAATATATATATTGACCTAAAATTGTATTATGTTCCTATACGACCTTAAAAAAATAGTGAGAAGCCAAAGATTTAAAAAAAAAGGTTGGTTTTAGAAAATTCTTGAGCGACCTCTAAAAACTTTTCTGTTGAAACTCAAATAAAAACGAATTTTTTTATGTAATCTCCAAAATCAAAAAAATGTTAATAATAAAATGCTTTTGTTAAGAAGTGAAATTTCTTTGAAATTATTAGATAGGTGGGGGCGGAACATTTTTATTAGAACCGGGGCGCAAAATTTTATAATCCGGCGCTGTGTAAATTAAAATAAAAATTCTTATTTTCAATAAACTACCTTGAAATACTTAATAAGAAGAATTAAAACTAAACAATAGTAGTACCCGGAAAACAATCGGGATTTCCTGGTGAAGTCATGATGATATCACAACGTGATTTTTTTGATCACGCTGTGATATCCTGAGTGGATACACATGCTTCATCACAGTGATATCATGTAGAACTCGCAGTGTGATATTTGCAAAATTTGCGCATGCGTATGAGCCCTGCGAACTGTGAATTTAAAACCTAGTTTGTTATTCACATTAAACCGTTATAATTTATAAAACGTTGTTTGAATATCACGAATGTTGTCCGGGTTCAATTAAAAAAGATATTCCAATGCTTAACAAAACGTGAACGTTTTGTTAAACATTGGAATATCTTTTTTAATTGAATGACAACATTCGTGATATTCATACGAACATCATGTCGTGATTTTCACAAATTTTATTCACACTGATATCATACGGAAGTCACCGCGAGATAAATGAAAATCATACGAATGTCACGTCGTGATTTTCACAATTTTTTTTCATACGGACATCATCCGAATGTCACTGCGTGAGAAAGGAAAATCATGTCGTGATTTTATATGCCATCGCTGTTTGCGATTGACCGATGGCCTAAAAAATCATGTCGTGATTTTTTATGCCAACGGTGTTTGGATAATCATTTTTGCGCCACATTCGTACATTGAAAGAAAAAAAGTATGTTAACAATTGAATTAACAGTTTTTGCGGTTAAATACATTTAATATTTTCTTGGATGTAAATTAACTATTAATTTAAATCAAATATTGAATGTATTTAACCACAGAAACTGTTGATTCAATATATAATATACATATTATGTAGGTATACTTTTTCTCTCAATGTACGAATGTGGAGCAAAAATAAATATCCAAAAACCGATGTCATAAAAAATCACGATATGATTTTTTATGCCATCGGTGTTTGGATGTTCATTTTTTCAACACATTCGTACATTGAAAGAAAAAGTATGTTGAATTGAATCAACAGTTTAACATTCAATATTTTCTTGGATTTAAATTAACTATAGTATGTATATAAATACTCCTACAACAAAAAAGAGCTCTACGAGCTATTGCCAGAGTAAGTCGACAAACGTCATGTCGACCTCTCTTTAAAAAGTACAAAATACTTACCATGCCAGCAATTTATATACTTGCCTGTCTCGTGTATGTCTATAAAAATATTAAAAACTATGAAGATCACACTAACACTGGATATAATACGAGATTTAAAACAGCTTTAAGAATTCCGAAAATAGAATAAGTAAAACGCAAAATTCATTTGATTACCTCGGAGTATCATTTTTCAACTTGCTACCTAATGATTTAAAAAGCAAACCGTTTAAGCAGTTTAAAACTACTCTTAATAATATTTTTATAGATAACATCATATATGATTATCAAGAATTTTTAGACTTATCCTTTTAGCCAAATTTTTATGTATTTAGTGTATGTACCATGTCGGTATGTAAATATGTTGTGTTTCTAAAATTACCTGTGTAAGTTTTTATATTATTCATATTTACAATTTTTTACATTGTTTATCATGTTTTAAAATTTTATACTGTTTGTATTATTTTATATTTCATATTTAATAAGTCTTGTTCGTATTATCATTAGATACTTAAAATTTTCCTTTTGTATGACGTACCTTGTAAATTTTAAAGGTTAATAAACTTATAGTTAATTTAAATCCAAGAAAATATAAATGTATTTAACCGCAAAAACTTTGTGAAAATCACTACGTGATGTTCGTATGAATATCACGAATGTTGTCCAGGTAAGTCATGTTGTTTAAACATTATTTTTCTTTGATTTTATTGGTCCCAGTTTGGAATATGCCCTGTGATTAAAAAAGAAGATTTTTTCAAGCAACCCTTTCTACAAATTCCAAGGATTAATTTTTAAATTTTTTTTCAACGACTCACTACCATTATATGAGTATTAATAATAATAATAACACAGTGCAAATATTTTTGGGTTGCTAAATGAAAGTAGGCCAACATACTAAGGGTTTGGTTTTTGTATGGCCTCTTGAAGTTCGCATTCTAAGTAGCCAATTTTTCGACTACTTGTATTATATTGTTGAAAAAAGCGAAATATGGTAAATCCTGACCAGTGGCGGATCCACGGGGAGCCTTATCGAGTCCGGATCTCCGTTCAGAAACCCTACAATTTCGATATTTATTTACATTATAATTATTAAGTGATTATCCAAAGAAAGTGCAGAACTTTTTGTGGACCCCCCCTTCTCAAACTTCTGGGTCCGACCCTGATGCTAAAATGCTTCCTTGATGAGAATCTAATGAAAAAATAATTTTTGACACTGTGTATGTGATACACAGTGTCAAAAATTATTTTTTCATTTTTAAATTTGTTTTTGATAGAGATGAATCCAAACATGATGTTTCAAATTTGAATGTATTATGCAGAGTGTTTGTTTTACAATTACCATTTGAATTCTTATGCACAACTTTTTAAAAAAAAATTTTTTAAACAACACTATAAAAAGATCGGTTTAAAATGCTTAAAAACGGTCTCTTGTCAATAAAATGCATGGATTTTGAGAAAATGCTTTTAAAAAAGTAGGATATGTGAAGAATGAAGCCAGAAAGCTTGAATTTTAAAAATAAAAATGCAAAGATTTTGAGATACAGAAAATTAATTGAATATAATCTTATTATTCATTAATTGATTATAATAATTATTATTAATTTTCCCTAAATTGTAAAAGATATCCTATAGTAAACTGTTTTTTCTAATCTGGATAAACCGTATTTTTCGACTTGCAAACATTAAAATTCGTATTTATATTTTGTTAATCAAATTCTTTAACCAGGGATCATTGGTAATATTGATTAAACTAAAAAATATAACTTATACCCATTCTTAAAGTTTTTTCTTTGAGAACTTTACTAGGACTAGGAAGGTAGGTCCCTGCAGAGAACTAACCACTCACCAACTTTAAACAGTAATTTCAAATGTTTGGAATAAAATTATAATATCCCGGTCTAGGGGGAGCCTGCGTCGTACACAGATTTGAGTTGGCATAATTGTCCCCTAAACACAAAAATGTCTGTCCCCCATCCCCTCCTCCTTTTGAAATAATAATAATAATAATAATACTTTATTTATGCTTAAAAACAATACAAAATTGTGTGCACAAGTCGGGAACATAAATTAATAAATACACTAATTATAAATAAAAGAATAAATACAAGAAAAATTAGTTGCATAATAAAATAAAGAATACAACAAATATAAACAAGCAAATAAAAGAATTAAAAAAAATAAAATACAATTAAAAAACATTAATAATCAAAACACTACATGGCATCAATACATTACATTACTATCACAATATTCCAAAAACTCTTTCGTGCTATAAAAACAATGCTCTAACAAAAACAATTTTAAAGAAGATTTCAATTTTTTTAGAGAATATTTTTTCCAACTAGGTGGAATCTTGTTGTAAAATATCACAGATTGGTATTTAAAAGACTGCTGCATTTTAGAAAGCCTGCATTTCGACAGAGCTATCAAGCCTCTATTCCTAGTATCATGACCATGATGATCCCCCTGGCACTGATAGTCCTCAGAATGAGCATACAAGATACAGTCCAAGATATACTGACCACTAAGGGTCAAAATCTTCAGATCTTTAAAAATTGGCCTACAGTGATCAGTATATCCAGCACCATAAATAGCTCTCACAGCTTGCTTCTGCAAAAGGAAAACTTTGTAAGCATTAGAAGAATTTCCCCATGCCAAAGTAGCATAGGATAAATGGCTATGAAAAACAGCAAAATATGTCATTCTGAGTACACTTCTCGATAATAGACTACGAAGTTGTCTGAGCAAATAGATGCTTTTTGACAACTTACTTAGTAAACTTAAAACATGTGCCTTAAAGTCCATTCTGCTATCCAGGTATATTCCCAAATATTTAATTGAAAGCTGATTATTAAAAGAAGGTTGTAAAGTAAAATACATGCTTTGGGTTTTCTCCTCATTTAAAAGCAAACCATTATCAGCAAACCAAAGTTTGGCATCACTTGCTGCAGTCAAGGACTC
The DNA here is from genome assembly GCA_921294245.1 of Brassicogethes aeneus. Taxonomy (NCBI): domain Eukaryota; kingdom Metazoa; phylum Arthropoda; class Insecta; order Coleoptera; family Nitidulidae; genus Brassicogethes; species Brassicogethes aeneus. Next base: position 16,066,423 of record OV121134.1, on the reverse strand, counting down.
CTCTTCAAGACAAGCTTCATCCTTGCTTTTACATAAAATTGTTGTATCGTCTGCATACATAAAAACGGAAGCATTGTTTACAACAAAGTCATTCATAAAAATTATAAATAGCAAAGGCCCAAGAACAGATCCCTGCGGCACTCCAAATTTCATTTGAACAAAGTCGGATTTTATTTTGTCAATTTCTACACATTGATATCTATCGGAAAGATATGACTTAACTAGTTCAAGGGCCACGCCTCTTACATTATAATGATTAAGCTTGTCCAGAAGAAGATCTCTTGACACAACGTCAAACGCCTTAGACAAGTCAAAGAATATTCCCTTAGCAATGCATCCCTCATCCATGGATTTCACAATATTACATACTAAGGAATTAATTAGTGACATTGTAGAGAGACCATCTCTATATGCAAATTGAAAAGTATTCAAAAAATGTCTTTCATTAAAGTATTTTTGAAGTCTGCCCTTAATTAAGATTTCTAAAACCTTACCCAGAATAGGTGTAATAGATATTGGTCTAAAATTGTTTGGGTCTTTTAAGCTACCCTTTTTGTGTACAGGAACAATTTTGCAAAATTTAAGAACATTTGGAAATATACCATGAACAAAACACTCATTCGCTAACAAAACCAAAGGATCGCCGATTATACCAGAAACCAACTTAAGAGCTCTGCCATTCAGGCCATACACATCTTTACTTAAGGAGTTACTAAGATCATTAATCGTATTAGCCATTTCATTATAAGAAACAGGAAATAAGAAAAATGACCTAACATCACTTATTCCAAAGTCAGTGGAAAAATTATTTATGTTGGTGTTATTAATTACCTTATTAATTGTCTGCAAAAAATGATCGTTAAAAGTTTTCGCATCTATTGTACTCTGTGAAGTACTGGGCGTATAGCAACGGCCCGGCGAAACCGGGAGAGGCTATTCAAACTATTCGCATGTTGCTCTCAAGCCCCAAATATTGTACAGTACCGGACGCAGTGTACATTTGCACCCAGCAAACACGTGTGAAGCTGTGCAGTTGCTGGTGGCTTAGGATAACGGAGGCTTGTGCGGGGCTCCCCATTTGGCCCCCTTGCTGCCTTGTTTTGCCCCCTTTCACCTCCCGTCTGCTAATTGTACCATAAAATTAAAAAAAAACAGAAAATTTAATGTTAATAAAACTTTGACCTTGAATAATTCTAGAAGAAATCAATTTATCGAAAAATAATAGGAGACCTTTTTTGTAGAGCGTTACATTTTATATAAGAAACTGCAATGATCATTGCCATACTACTTTGATACAGAGGTATAAAAACAATTTTAAAAATTTTTTTCCATGTTAATTAAATGGGACATTCTTTTTTGTTTTGTTTTATTATTGTTGCATTTTTCATTGTATGGAAAGTGGATTGTTCTTGTTATTATTTTATACTTTGGCAGGGATGAGTGTAGATTAATTTGATTTCCAAATGATTTAGGTACATTATATTTTGGCTCTATAAGGTTATTGTACATATTCACTATTATATTGAGATAAATCTTAGTTGTTGTTCCGAAATTATTTTTTGATGACCGATACCACGATTTTGGTCGGTTAGCGGTTGATAGAAAGAACTAATTTTGGAATGCTGCAACACTTATGGTATATACTATGCAGAGCTGTACAAGAAAAAAGTACTCGAGTAAAAGTACAAGTACTTTGAAAAAAATGTACTTGAGTACAAAGTACAAAAAAATCCAAAAATACTCACGAATACAAGTACAGAGTACAAAGTACTTTTTCCAAAAACTCTTAAAATGTAATTTAGGTTTCAGTATCCAGCAAAAAAAGTTGTTAAAAGTTAAACATAACAAAATATCAGGTTTAGGTCACTTTGAGATATTTAAAAAAAAACTGCATTTTTATATTTCTTTAATACACGTATTTATTTATGTTTTGAATATTTTTTTTTATGTTTTGAATATTTTTTTTTATGTTTTGAATATTTTTTTTCCTAATTAATTATTTCGATTTTAAACAGAAAAAATAATATTAAAATAGATTAACTATTCTTTTAGATAGGTATAACCTTTATTACCTATAGGTATATGTACCTATTCATGCAAGTAATTTATTATATGTTTTATTTAATAAATAGCCTAAACATTATTTAACTGCAAGCACGAAATTAAATTAAAGTAACATGCATTATGACTCTATAAAGTAGGGCACCACAATGATATTTTACCAACTTGCCCATATCGAGGATTTATTCCGAATATTGGCGAAACCGTTAAACTTTAGCTGCTAAAGCATTATAATTATGGCGATAAATTTGAATTTGTAGTAGTTGTTATGTTAACTTAACACAAAGATGCCGAGTACAAAAAGTACTCCAGTACATTAAATGTACTCGAGTACAACAAAAGTACTCGAGTACAAAAAATGTACTCGAGTACAACCAATGTACTGGTGTCCATTTTTACATTTTTAATTTAAATTTAATTTAAATAAGTAAAAGAACTTTTTTTGAAATGTACTCTGGACTGAGTACCGAGTACATAAAAAGTACTTAAAGTACAAAATTTGAGTACAAGTACTCGAGTACCGCACAGCTCTGATACCATGGCAACACTGTTATGCACTTGTATAGTTCAGAGAAAAACCTTGAGGTTATAAATTTAAATTATGGCACTATGACATCAAATAAATTTCTGTGAAATCACCTGGACCTCACCTGGAGCTCATCTAAATCATTGCTAAGCTCATCCTGAGTTCTTGATGAGGTCATTTGTGAAATTAATTTCACAAATGATCTCATCAAGAACTCAGGATGAGCTCAGCAATGATTCAGCTAATGAGCTCCAGGTGATTTCACAGAAATGCATTTGATGTCATAGTGAGCTCACTGTGAGCTCACGCGATGATTATCACTGAGTGATTTTTTAATGAGTCATTAATGTTATCTGGGTATACCTATAGGTACTTGGAGATTTTTTTCTTCTATTTAGAAGAAAAAAATCTACAATATTTATTCCATACGTTTTTGAGGATGTTGTTTGGGCATTTAGTTTACATAATAATCCTTTATGCCTTCCTGATTTCCAGGAACAGTGCAGTATACTATAGTTTGTCTTCCCATACAAAGTAAAGTTTGTATATTATTAACAAAAATTGTTAGGGGGATATGGGGCGCCGTTTTATTTTTTAATCAGTAATTATTTTTATGTGTTAACAATAAAGTCATATTTTTAATTAGATACAAAATATCACACAAGAATTTTTATTGTGCGAATTAATAATATCGTAGCAGATATTTTAAAATTAAATTTAATTTTTATGCCAAACATATTTTTAATTTAGCGAATTTAAATTATCTGTTTCTTATATTTGTATTTTATTGCTCAACACATATTTTTAATTCGCTAAATTAAAAATTGGATTTAATTTTTAAGCCAAACTGATATTTTTAATTTAGTTAATTTAAAATATTTGCTTCTAATATTTGTATTTTTTTGCTCAACACATATTTTTAATTCGCTTCATTAAAAATATCTTATGACAATTTTTTAAATGTATTAAAAATGTCATAGCAGGTATTTTGAATTCGATTTAATTTTTATTTTATTAAATAAGCAGATATTTTTAATTCAATGTGATATTTTTAATTTCGACTGGTAGAGAGTTTGGATACCCCTGTTATTCCAAACGATATAAAAACCGACCCACTCCAACAACAAACTAACGCGCACTGTCCTTGTTCTGCACACGCTGGGTCAGTGCGACATCGGACTCACGTATGTCGTGGATCTCAAAGGTTGTGCCGCCATCTAGCGATAAAATTATTTTGTAATGCCAGGGATGTCCAAACTTTCAGTCGGAATTAAAAATATCACATTGAATTAAAAATATCAGCTTATTTAATAAAATAAAATTTAAATCGAATTAAAAATATCTCCTATGATAATTTTAATACATTTAAAAATTTATCCTATGATAATTTTAATTAAGCGAATTAAAAATATGTGTTTACCAAAAAAATACAAATATAAGAAGAAAATATTTTAAATTTAATAAATTAAAAATATCAGTTTGGCATAAAAATTAAATCTAATTTTTAATTAAGCAAATTAAAAATATGTGTTTGACAAAAAATACAAATATAAGAAACAGATATTTTAAATTCTCCCTATTAAAAATATCTGTTTGGCATACAAATTAAATCTAGTTTTTAATGAAACGAGTTAAAAATATGTGTTTAACAAAAAAAAACAATTAAAAGAAGTAAATATTTTAAATTAAATATATTAAAAATATCAGTTTGGCATAAAAATTAGATCTAGTTTTTAAAATATATGTATAAATAAAAAATATCACATCAACATGTTTAATCTGCGAATTAAAATTATCATAGCAGATATTTAAAAGTTAGATTTAGTTTTTATGCCAAACTGATATTTTTAATTTAGTGAATTTAAAATATCTGTTTTTATATTTGTATTTTTTGTCAAACACATATTTTTGTTTTGCTTGATTAAAAATTAGATTTAATTTTTATGGCAAACTGATATTTTTAATTTATTGAATTTGAAATATTTTCTTCTTATAGTTGTATTTTTTTGGTAGACACATATTTTTAATTCGCTTAATTAAAAATATCATAGGAGAAATTTTTAAATGTTTTAAAAATATCATAGGAGATATTTTTAATTCGATTTAAATTTTATTTTATTAAATAAGCTGATATTTTTAATTCAATGTGATATTTTTAATTCAATGTGATATTTTTAATTCCGACTGAAAGTTTGGACATCCCTGGCATTACATAATAATAGATGGCGGCACAATCATTGAGATCCACGACCCAGCGTGTGCAGAACAAGGACAGTGCGCGTTAGTTTGTTGTTGGAGTGGGTCGGTTTTTATATCGTTTGGAATAACAGGGGTATCCAAACTCTCAACCAGTCGGAATTAAAAATATCACATTGAATTAAAAATATCTGCTTATTTAATAAAATAAAAATTAAATCCAATTCAAAGTACCTGCTATGACATTTTTAATACATTTAAAAAATTGTCATAAGATATTTTTAATGAAGCGAATTAAAAATATGTGTTGAGCAAAAAAATACAAATATTAGAAGCAAATATTCTAAATTAACTAAATTAAAAATATCAGTTTGGCATAAAAATTAAATCTAATTTTTAATTTAGCGAATTAAAAATATGTGTTGAGCAATAAAATACAAATATAAGAAACAGATAATTTAAATTCGCTAAAATAAAAATATCAGTTTGGCATAAAAATTAAATCTAATTTTAAAATATCTGCTATGATATTATTAATTCGCAGAATAAAAATTCTTGTGTGATATTTTGTATCTAATTAAAAATATGACTTTATTGTTAACACATAAAAATAATTACTGAATAAAAAATAAAACGGCGCCCCATAGGGGGATGAGTAGTTCTGAAATCTAAACTGACATTATAACTTTTACCTATGTAACTTCGTAATTATCTAACTTAGGGTGGGTTGTACCAGTCCGAGTTAACCCTAGATTATTTTTAATCCGCGATTAAGTGCTAAAATGCGTTGTACGAAGGTTAATCGAAGATTAACCGATGATTAACATAAAGATTATCTGTGAAATTTAACTCGCCAATTTTGGCAGTTTAAGGGTGGGTTGTACCAGTCCGAGTTAACTCGCGTGTTTATTAAACTACGATTAAAAATAACTCTAGATTATTCCAGTTATTCGTTGTACAAAACCATTGCAACACTGGTTTAGTTAAACCCTCGTTAATCCTAAACATAGGATTGTTGGTAGCACTGGTATGTTATTTAAACGTCAAAGTGACAACTTTTTTAAGTTTTAATTGTTTAAATTTCAAAATAAAAAGGTCCAATTTAATTGTCGCTACTTTTTCATCTTATAAAACGTAAGTTTTAACATGTTTTTATACAATGTAGTTTACTACCTATCATTATTTTGACTTCATAGATGTCGGACAAGAGAAAACGTGCAAATAACTTTACGGAAAAGGAGGATGCAATACTGTTGAAAACTTTAAGTCCATTTGCGTCTGCAATTGAAAGTAAAAAAACAGACGCCGATAAAAACAGAATTAAAGCAGAAGCCTGAGAAAAAATTGTGACCTTATATAACCAACAAAGTGAACTATACAGGGTGTATCTGAGAATAGGCGCACCCCTGTAACTTTTTTATTTATAAAGATAGACACATAAAATTTTGCATGGTTAATTAGGATATAAAATTCCACTTATAAGAGTACAAAATGAATGAACGTTTTGTAATGTTTTTACATCTCTATACCGGGTGTATTTGAGAATAGGCGCACCCCTGTAACTTTTTTATTTATAAAGATAGACACATGAAATTTTGCATGGTTAATTAGGATATAAAATTCCACTTATAAGAGTACAAAATAAATTTTTTAAACTTCCGGTTTCGCCGGAAATGATACCAACTTTCGATTTTTAAATGGAGTGCCCTATATATTTTTAAATATTTGGAATCATAAGAAAATTCATAAGAGTCAGAGAGAATCCTCAAATTGACCTTTTGACGTTTTGTCACCAGAAAATGTATCATCATAAAGATCAATCTAGAGTGCTTTGAACTATCTTATTTTCTTCTAATGGATTCCCACAATGCCTGAAAAATGGAACTTGCCTTAAAGTTGTTATTCAGCTATTCCCAGCAGTCTAAACTTGTCAACAAAATTCGTTTTTCTCAAATAGTTCAAAGCACTCTAGATTGATCTTTATGATGATGCATTTTCTGATGACGAAACGTCGAAAGGTCAATTTGAGGATGCTGTCCGACTCAGAATTTTCTCGTTATTCTAAATATGTAAAATTATATAGAGCGTTCCATTTAAAAATCAAAAGTTGATATCATTTCCGGCGAAACCGGAAGTTTAAAAAATTCATTTTGTACTCTTATAAGTGGAATTTTATATCCTAATTAACCATGCAAAATTTCATGTGTCTATTTTTATAAATATAAAAGTTACAGGGGTGCGCCTATTCTCAAATACACCCGGTATAGAGATGTAAAAACATTACAAAACGTTCACCAATTGTATAAAATCTTCGTCGTCGGTTAATTATCAAGTTCTTCTATTTGCGCGAAAGCCATAATTATTGTATAATTTTAAGCTTTAACAGAAAAGTGAGGTTATTCAACATTTAAACTGCCAAAATTGGCGAGTTAAATTTCACAGATAATCTTTATGTTAATCATCGGTTAATCTTCGATTAACCTTCGTACAACGCATTTTAGCACTTAATCGCGGATTAAAAATAATCTAGGGTTAACTCGGACTGGTACAACCCACCCTAAATGTTGAATAACCTCACTTTTCTGTTAAAGCTTAAAATTATACAATAATTATGGCTTTCGCGCAAATAGAAGAACTTGATAATTAACCGACGACGAAGATTTTATACAATTGGTGAACGTTTTGTAATGTTTTTACATCTCTATACCGGGTGTATTTGAGAATAGGCGCACCCCTGTAACTTTTATATTTATAAAAATAGACACATGAAATTTTGCATGGTTAATTAGGATATAAAATTCCACTTATAAGAGTACAAAATGAATTTTTTAAACTTCCGGTTTCGCCGGAAATGATATCAACTTTTGATTTTTAAATGGAACGCTCTATATAATTTTACATATTTAGAATAACGAGAAAATTCTGAGTCGGACAGCATCCTCAAATTGACCTTTCGACGTTTCGTCATCAGAAAATGCATCATCATAAAGATCAATCTAGAGTGCTTTGAACTATTTGAGAAAAACGAATTTTGTTGACAAGTTTAGACTGCTGGGAATAGCTGAATAACAACTTTAAGGCAAGTTCCATTTTTCAGGCATTGTGGGAATCCATTAGAAGAAAATAAGATAGTTCAAAGCACTCTAGATTGATCTTTATGATGATACATTTTCTGGTGACAAAACGTCAAAAGGTCAATTTGAGGATGCTCTCTGACTCTTATGAATTTTCTTATGATTCCAAATATTTAAAAATATATAGGGCACTCCATTTAAAAATCGAAAGTTGGTATCATTTCCGGCGAAACCGGAAGTTTAAAAAATTCATTTTGTACTCTTATAAGTGGAATTTTATATCCTAATTAACCATGCAAAATTTCATGTGTCTATCTTTATAAATAAAAAAGTTACAGGGGTGCGCCTATTCTCAAATACACCCGGTATAGAGATGTAAAAACATTACAAAACGTTCATTCATTTTGTACTCTTATAAGTGGAATTTTATATCCTAATTAACCATGCAAAATTTTATGTGTCTATCTTTATAAATAAAAAAGTTACAGGGGTGCGCCTATTCTCAGATACACCCTGTATAGTTCACTTTGTTGGTTATATAAGGTCACAATTTTTTCTCAGGCTTCTGCTTTAATTCTGTTTTTATCGGCGTCTGTTTTTTTACTTTCAATTGCAGACGCAAATGGACTTAAAGTTTTCAACAGTATTGCATCCTCCTTTTCCGTAAAGTTATTTGCACGTTTTCTCTTGTCCGACATCTATGAAGTCAAAATAATGATAGGTAGTAAACTACATTGTATAAAAACATGTTAAAACTTACGTTTTATAAGATGAAAAAGTAGCGACAATTAAATTGGACCTTTTTATTTTGAAATTTAAACAATTAAAACTTAAAAAAGTTGTCACTTTGACGTTTAAATAACATACCAGTGCTACCAACAATCCTATGTTTAGGATTAACGAGGGTTTAACTAAACCAGTGTTGCAATGGTTTTGTACAACGAATAACTGGAATAATCTAGAGTTATTTTTAATCGTAGTTTAATAAACACGCGAGTTAACTCGGACTGGTACAACCCACCCTTAACTGTAATTTTCTACGTCTATTGTTTGTAACAATGTTTAGATAGGTAAATATTTGCGTGTTTCAAAAGAAACTATTAAAATAAAACGTACAGTGGCAACTCCTTTTTCTATGGTGGAAGCATGCATGTCAAGCGCATCGTATGTATAAAATTATAATTGTTATACCTAATTATTACATCTTACCTATGTTAGTATATAGGTAATTATGCAATAAACTTGGCTTATAACAACAGCAAAAATGTTAATAAATACTTGTCTATGTGTTTTATTTTACGATAACCAAATACAACCTCTATGAATTATTTCGGATATTTATTTTTATCTCCATGGGTACCTACCATTTCTCTACTAAAAGTCTTATTAAGTCTTAAAAAGTCTTATTAACTCTTCCAGAAGACTCCCAAATCTTGCTATTAGTTCGACTTAATAAGACTTATTCAGACTTTTTCCGACTTAATAAGTCTTATTCTGACTTTTTCCGACTTAATAAGTATTATTCAGACTTTTTCAGAGAAAGTAAGACTTTCTCAGAGAAAAATTTCCACAAGGGAAGTGTCTTAAATTATCATATTTGCCGCCCAACGAATATGCCCTTCTAAAGCTTTGCCTTACTTATTATTATATAATAGGCCTTAAAATGTGTGTAACAACTTTCTAGGATGTAGGTATTCATTGGAGAAATATGCATAAAGAACTAGTTGAAGAACTTATCCAATCTTGCATGTCTCTTAAACTGCATTTTCTTCATTCGCGTTGAGTATTATTTCCTGAAAACATAAGTTTTCAGGAAATATTACTCAACCTATAGGTGCACTTTTTGGCGTCTTAAAAAAAGATTTTTGCAACAATAGCCCAAATGAAGAAGAGGTACAAACTTAAAACCGATGCCAGCGAATACAAACGAAAAATACAATTTTTTTTATTGTATTTCATGATTTTCTGATATTTTATATTCTATAAAACTAGAGAGTGATGAAAAAAATATCAGGGAGCTACAAAAAGTTTCAAAATGCAAAACATGTATAAATAATATTTTTATGTTTTAGAAGAAAATACTTTGAGCCTGTCAGCAAAACTAAAACTTCTTAACATTAACGGACATGCCAGGGTTGTCGTTCCCAATTACAAGGGTCCAACCTTGCCAGATGGTTCAGAAATTATTAATACTGTTATTTTAAGATCAAAGGAAAAGAAATACATGGTTGACTCAGTGGTAGATACCTTAAAAAATTTAATTAGATCTGAGGATAATCTTGGAACCAATGTAAATACTGGATTTGGTTTTAATATTGGTAACAATATCAAGAAATAGTGTTTAATATTTTTAATAAATTCCTTTTAGATGCTGAATTTGTATTAGACAAAAAATGCAACCCATTACCTTTAAATGATAAAACCAACAAAGAAGCTAAAAAGTATGAGACTTGTTATATTATTAATTTATTTTTTATTAATTTTTTTTTTAGGATTGCTTTAATGGCTTACGATTTCTATGACATGAGTAAAGGTAGAGTAGAACCAACAGGCGTTAATGTTTTAGCATCAAATTTCTTAAAAGCACAAGGTTACAAAGTTTTATCTGTCCCCTTTACAGAATTTAAATGTAGGGATAAATTAGTGCACCGAGTTAAGTATATTGAAAGTAAACTAAAAGAAATTGTAAATAATTAATAGTTTTATTATATATGTAACATAATTTATTACTATAAATTGTTTTATTTAACAAAACACTACGTAAAAATTGTTTTACTATGAATATAGTTTTTTTTGCCTTTACCTTCCCTATTATCATTAAAATGTATAAAGGTGCATTCACGCGTTCAATATTGTCAAGATTTTTATTATCAATACATTGTGTCATATGGAATGTAATAAGTGGGCATCCTTTGGGGGGATGATAGTTACGCCAAAGTAAGCAAGTTTTTCTTCAATTACTTTTGCATCAGTGCTACTGTTTTGAATAAAAAATAATGAATATTAACGTAATTTATTTGGCACGACACTGGATAAGTTTAAACCATGACCTATCTAGAGCTTTAAGCTTGACAATTAATTTACTAAGTTTGGTTGCCCACTAAACTTACAAGGCGAGGCTGCCAACTGAAAATTGTCTGGATTGGCTGGAGTAGCGGTTCAGGTAAGAAAAGATGCCGCTACGTTCTTGCCTCTACTTTCCTGACAACTATAAATTGTTCCATATAATAGTCAATAATATTCACCCAGCTAGCACAGAAACATCCCAACAATGTACAGCTATGTAAAATTGGGTACATTAAACCGTGCAATGTACTGTTGATATCGCATGTCTATTGAGACAACCTCCGAATTTCCGCAACATGTTTACATTGGACAATGTTTTCGAGATGTTACTTTGTTACGTACTGAAAACGTTAGTTTGAAACATCAATTAAAGTAAATTTAAAACATGCATGCTATGTGCCTAAGTTACCTCTTATATATACGTATTTTATTACCTTATATATACGTATTTTATTAACGAATATAGTATGTTTAGATGTAATGTTCCATGAATGTAACTTATTCATATACAAAGGCTATAGCAAAAGATACAGGCATCCGGCAAATCATTTCATGTTTTTATACTTCTTTTTTTAGTATTTGTTTTATAAAATGTAGAAAAACTTAAATTTTTAGAGAAGTTTTGTTACATTATAAACAAATGCATAAAAAAGAACAAAAACAAAGTAATTTGCTTAATATGTAAGTTCTAAGAGAAATTTAAAAAAACTACTTATAATAAATTAATATATTCAGGTAAAAAAAATAGTATACACACTGTACAAAAACAACAAATTTAGATACAAAATATATATTCCCAAAAAAAATAATAATGGAAAAATATTTAACTTTTTGTTAAAATTAGGAAATTATTCCTATAATGTACCCCAGAGCCAGACTATAAGTCTACTTTTTTATTTTATTCAGTTCTTGATATAGGTTTTAAAAAATAAGTACTTAAGCGAAAAGTGAGCAAAAATTTTGCATTAAAAACAAGAAGTGTTATATTAAAAAAGTAGACTTATTACTATGGTTGGTGGTACAGATATTAACACTTAGTAAACTAATAAAATAAAATCAACATTATATTCAGGTACTTGTATACTTTATACTTCTATAAATAAATTAATTAATATTAAAAAACAAAATAAACTTAAAAATCTTGGAGGCAGTGAACTTTTTTGGTACTAATTTTTAGAGATGTCAAAAACGGTTTTTTTTGTTTTTTTTTCAAAATTAAATTTTGAGTAAAATATATACCTATTAATAATAAAGTGAAAATTTTCAATAATGAAAAATTTAATATATTCTACATATGTAGAATATATTAAATTTTTCATTATTGAAAATTTTGACCGAGACTAAAAAATCTGATTTCTTTTTATTTGGTAGTTTCCACATTAGAAACCAGTAGCAATGTAAAACTTCTACACCAATACAAAAAATTAAAGGATAAAAAAAAATGTTTTGCGATTCTTCGGATAGCTGTATCTTTGTTAAAAATGGTCGTATTGGAGCCGTAAAAAAAGCAATTTGAAGCTTGAAGTTTTTAGTTTTGAGATTTTTAGATGAAAAATGTGCAACGCTCAATCCTAACAAATACCGTAATAAAAAAAAATCGATTTTTTTTGGCTTTCTGCTCCACAATTTGCTATTGTTTTTTTGAAAAAAAAATCCATACTCTACATGAATTTGAAAAATCATAAAAAAGTGCTTTTGGTAGCTTTTGAAAAATCAAGCGCTGAATCAAAAATATATATGTAGTTACTTTTTTTAGGACCAAATCAAAACAAGCGCGGCCCTTATTGGTCAATTCGGTGGTGGTGGCGCGTGCATAGCGCAAGACTGTATTTACATTTACTAATTGTCATTTAGTGGCTAATTTTAGTCCATGAAACCTAAAAAATTAGGCAAATGGGACTAATCTTGAAGAAAAACCTAAAATCTGAAAAAAAACCATTTGAAAAAAAACAATGAAAAAAAAACGGACCCCTTTTTTTCAAGTCGCATCTACTAATTTTTGCAGTCAGCAAACATCAATGGAATTTTTCAATTAGTGTTTCTAAGCAAATCTATAAATGAAATGAGTGCCTTTTCCGATGGGTTGAGGCGGAAAATACGTCAGAAAATACAAGTGGGCCCCATGGGGAGCCAAAGATAATATTATAATAATAGTATTATCTTTGTGGGGAGCGCATTTTTAAGAGGTTTACTAAAGCTTATCTGATAAGCCTTATCAAAAAGAAAGGCCTGTCCAATCTGTAAGCATGGCAAATGCGTCTGGCAGGTGAAAAACTGAACAATGGCTTGGGCATTATAGGTCGCGACTGGGAGCGATCACTTTAGTTCGTGTCTTTTTAACGAACTAGTTCGCTTTATTAGTTCGTTAGTTCGCAGACCTAAAGCCGCTTTAGTAAAGCGCTGTGAACTTATTTAGTTCACTGAATTAACGATCTAAAAAAGCAACTTTTGTTATTTTTTAAATGCGTTTTGATTAAGATAAAAAAAGTACTAAAAATAATATTTCTAATTTTTTTATAAACTTTTGTAGTAAACAAACAAAGCTTTTAAATTACAGAAACCTGTAAATTTTAGAGTGATACTTTAATTAGAAACATAGATTCAAAATTCCAATCTCGGAAAAGGAACGAACGAACTAAAACCTAGGGACCTAGTTCGCGCACAAAACTAGTTTTGTGAGTTCGCGTAGTTCATCTAAAAGAGCGCTCTTCCGAACTAGTTCGTTCGCGAACTACACAACTCTACTGAACATTATTTTTCAGTATTTCACCTGCTAGGCGCATTTTCTATGCATACAGATGACTTTTTTTGATGAACTTTAGTACACCCCTTGCCACTAAAACCATTTAAAGTAAAAAATATCACAATTGGCTGGTGAAATTCAAATAAGAATATATGGAAATCATTATTGGAAAACTATTTGTCCACAATCCAATCAAAAGAAACGTGTGGCGTACTAAACGTCGCACTGTTGTTACAGTCATTTGTTATATATCATAAGAACGAAATTCGCTCAAAAAAACTTGTGCTTAGGGGTCAATATCGTGTGTGAAATATTCCAGACTGGAATATTTCACGCGCGATATGCGGATGTTGGTAACTGGAATTTCCAGTTGCCAACCTTCGCATATGCAAAAAAGGAATATTTTAAAGACTATTTATGTTTCAAATTATCGTATTTTTGAGTACGATAGTCATATACCTTAGGTATATGACGATAGTACATTTGCTATCGTATATCGTAAAGTAACTTAAATTATCGTACTTGGCAACACTGTAACCAAAGAACTTAACTCGGTAATTTGCTTTGTTCTAAGGTAATTTGAACTACTACGGGAAACGTTCTTCTTCTTCTTTATCTAAAAACATCTCCGTCTTCAGGGAGGATAGGGCAACGTTGCAATATGGCAATTTTTAAGGTTATGTGACAGATGTCAAAAATAAAATTTAATTAAAGCAACTGTTTAAAGTTAAAATTGGTATGCATTCTCCATGCATGGTTTTGCTTACTTTTATTGAAAAGAAATACAGGGTGTCCCGAAATTAGGGGGCCAAACTTAAACAGTGCATTCTTTATAGAAAAATAACACTTTTTTGTTTAATAAACATATATCAAAAAATGCCCCCTAACGGAGCTACGCCCCCCTAAATAGGAGCTTAAGAGCACCATTTTTTAAAAACTATTCCTAGAGGGTTGAACATGAAGACCTGAATTTTTGGGACTTTGCTAATTTCGACATTCTGAATCTGGATCTAAAATCAAAACTGTTAAAATTTAATCATAGGCGTAACATTTGAGGGGGCAAATTTACAAAAACAGCCCCAACTTTTTGCAGAGTGAGTATTTTAATGTTTTGTTATAAAATTATAAAAATGTATAATTTTTCACGAAAAATAGGTACTCTTGCTTTGAATCGCTCAGATGCACCGTTTTCGAGAAAATTGCAATTTAAATTACTATGCTTAGCATAATTTCTAATATTTTCATTAAAAAGCTTTGGGACAAAAGTGACGTTTGGGTTATTTGCTGACTTTACATTTATTTTTATAGTTTAGTTAACATTTTTTGGCTCGATTTTTGTTATTTTTTATTATGAAGCGATTTTCCAAATTTTAACACAAAATTATAACGAAAATATGAGATGTGTATGCTATGCAGAGTAATTTATAAATGCATTTTTCTCGAAAATGGTGCATCTGAGCGATTCAAATCAAGACTACTTATTTTTCGTAAGAAACTAAAAGTTTTCATAATTTCTTAAAAAAAAAATTAAAATATTATCTCGGAAAAAAGTTGGGGCTATTTTTATAACTTTTCCACCCCAAATGTTACGCCTATGATTAAATTTTAACAGTTTTGATCTTAGATCTTGATTCAGCATCTAAAAATTACCAGAGTGCCAAAATTTCATTTCTTAATGTTTAACGCTCTAGGAATAGTTTTAAAAAAACTATTCTCTTAGGCTCCTATTCAGGGGGCCGTAGCTCCTTCAGGGGGCATTTTTTGATACATGTTTATTTAACAAAAAAGTGTTACTTTTCTATGAAGAATGCACTGTTTAAGTTTGGCCCCCTAATTTCGGGACACCCTGTATATAAAATTAATAATAATATTATAAAGAATACTGTAAATAAAATAAAAGACAAACAGGGTGTTTCTAAATTATGTGCTTACACAAAAGATGATTCTAGAAGTGATTTTAAGAACAGTTTATATAAATACAGGGTGTACTAAATTTTTGATGAAAATTAATATGTGGATTCCTTAGTAAGAAACAACATTTTTTTATTTGAACTAATGCTCTTTAGTAGAGATGTAAAAAAACGGTTTTTTTTTCAGATGTGAAAAAAAACATGAAAAAAAACCTAGAAAAAAAACGGTTTTTTTTTTGTTTTTTTTCAAAATGAAATTTTGAGTAAAATGTTCATTATTGAAAATTTTGACCAAGACTAAAAAATCTGATTTCTTATTATTTGGTAGTTTCCACATTAAAAACCAATAGCAATGTAAAACTTTTACACTAATACAAAAAATTAAAGGAGAACATTTTTTTTTGCGATTTTTCGGATAGCTGTATATTTGTTAAAAATGGTCGTATTGGAGCCGTAAAAAAGTATTTGTATTTCTTTTTTGGTCTACAGAATGTTCTGACCACCAATGAAGAAATGTTCTACAAGCATTTGCTATTGTTTTTTGAAAAAAAAATTCCATACTCTACATAAATTTGAAAAATCATGAAAAAAGTGCTTTTGGTAGCTTTTTGAAAAATCAAGCGCTGAATCAAAAATATTATATGTAGTTACTTTTTTTAGGACCAAATCAAAACAAGCGCGACCCTTATTGGTCAAATCGGTGGTTGTGGCGAGTGCATAACGCGGGACTGTATTTACATTTAATAATTGTCATTTAGTGACTAATTTTAGTCCATGGAAACATAAAAAATTAGGCAAATGGGACTAATCTTGAAAAAAAACCTAAAATGTGAAAAAAAACCATTTGAAAAAAAAACCTGAAAAAAAACAAAAAAAACGGACCGTTTTTTTTCAAGTCGCATCTCTACTCTTTAGTGATTTATTTTTCAAGTTACAGGGGTTAAACATCTTTTTTATAACTTCCTAACACTAGAAGATACAGAAATAAAATGTTGGCTGACTTTTAATTTTAATGCCTTTTTAATGCTTATTTTGCCATGTCATGATCCTAGAAAATGCATTTTCCTACAACAATGTCCATATTCTACTGAAAAATATTTTTCTTTATTGTTAAACTTTCTACCAACATTTTCAGTACACCCTGTATATATTCTAAAACGGTTTCTTTTTGGAAGAGACTATTTAATTTTTATATAATCCAACTGTTAAGTACCTCATAAATTATGAGTCATAATTAACAATTATTGTTAGTTTTTTTTTTTGCATGATGCATTTTTTCTTAACTTAAGACCCTAAAGCCCCCTCCAACTTTTATTGTGCTGTTTTACCACATTTATAACTCTTAAATTTCATTATTTTTTTATTACATAAAATGTAATGCAATGTTGACAAAAATATCTTCCAAAATAATATTCAAATAATTTAAGGTATTTAAAAAATACAAAAGAAAATATAAAAAACGATTTAAATTTAATTAATAAAAAAACTAAATGCAATTTTTTTACTATTGTTCAGATTTTTAACAGAAATAACTTAAAGCTGTATAGTTAATAACTATTAGTTATCTTAGACCTTTTTGTTTTCTTTAAGGTAGGTAAACCAAATTAAAGGGAAGGAGGATATACAAAATGTAATTATATCAATTTAATAAATACAATAATTTTTATTAGATGTCATTTTTTAGGGGCGTCGTTAAATTAATAAATTCATTAGTACGAAATTTTAGCCGCAGTACCACAAATATACAGGAAATAACAGTTCCCACATTCAGTAATTTAATGGTAAATGTGCCAAGCAAACTACATATTGAATCTTTGAATGTTCATAAATATCCTAATTGTGATAGGTTAATATTAGAAGAGAATTTAGAACATTGCATTGAAGATGATAATATAAAAATCACAAATAAAAGTAAAGATTATAATAACAATTATTGCTCCGCAATTGTAGCCCCAATTAAAGCAAGTAAGTTTTAACTATCTAAAGTGGTATTAATTTATTAATAACAAATTACCTTACAGATTTAGATGTTAAATCCAAGAAAGATGTATTAGTGGGATCCTTTAATAATGATTTTATTAAAGTTGAAAGTGATAATGGAAATATTTCTCTTAAAAACTATTATGGAGATCAATTGAATCTTGTGACAAATAAAGGAAATATTGAAATTAAAGGGCCAGTACAATCAAGTAAATTTTTTGGATCAGTTTATAAATCAGGGGTACAAACAATGGCCTATTAAAAAATATTTTTCCATTATCTGTTTTCATTTTAGTCTATAACAACAGGTAAATTGCATTGTTTGGATGTACATTTAAAAATAAATGAAGGTTTTATAAATATATCTTCTTC
Source organism: Brassicogethes aeneus (assembly GCA_921294245.1). NCBI lineage: Eukaryota > Metazoa > Arthropoda > Insecta > Coleoptera > Nitidulidae > Brassicogethes > Brassicogethes aeneus. The sequence continues at coordinate 16,048,495 of OV121134.1, read as the reverse complement.
ATATAGTGAAAAAAGTAAATTTGAAGCTAACAAAGGAGAGTTACAATTAAATAATATTCATAAAAACTGCACAATAATTTTAAAGAAGGGAAAACTAAACCTGGGTAAGCTATTATAATAGCTATATTATATATGTACCTATTTCCATTTAATAATAACATAAAATTAAATATTTTTTAGCTGGGTTTGATGGTAATTTAAATGTAATAGTAGAAAAGGGTGATGCCAACATACAAATTTCAAGACTCATAGAAAATTCTGCAATTAAAATAGAAAATGGAAATTTAAATTTAAAACTATCAGAGGAATGTCAGGAGACTTGCGAGTTTAAAATAAATTCAAAAAATGTAAAAATTGATAACAGTATGAATGTAAAGATACAAAACGACACTTATAGTTTTCAAAAAGGTGATAAAAGCGGAAAGTTATCAATTGAATGTTTAAATGGTGATGTAAATATAGAAAGTTCATCCTGGGAAGACCTTTTCAAGTCAAAATTCATTAAAAAAATCTAAATTAACTTAAAATATTTATTCATGAAAGTAAATAATTAAAGATCATTTTTTGCTTCTTTTACCAGAGCTTTTACCCTTGCCTTTTCCTTTTCCCTTTTTGCCGCCCTTCTGTTTTCTCTTCTTCTTCTCGTCTATTTGACGCGCTTTCAAAATTTGATCTGTTGTCTTCATTTCTGATCGTTTTTGTTTTAATTTAACCTTTTCATTATGTTTTGCCCAGTGTGTATTTGGCCTACCTTTTGGCTCTAAAACAATTTACAATTATCAACACTAATATTACAAGAGAGTGAGAATAAATTAAAAATTTGCAGATATTTCGAAATCTTGTTCTGGCAATAGCCATGACAGCCCTACTGACTCGTACGACTTTTTAAATAGTAATTTTTTTTGCAAGACCCCTAAGTCGCCGACGCTAGAGGTCTAAAGCTATCGAATAATATCAATATTTTTTATATCGCGATATTTTTAAATAGTTTTATAACTTTTTCATTTTTCGCCTAATATTAAAGCTTTCACAAAAACAACATATCTTGTAAGTCTTAAGGAGCCACACTCACATTCTGTCAATTTACTTTTAGGTATTCTTTATGATCTGTGGGTATTCTATGCGCTATAGTCCCCGCTGGGAAAGTTTTCCATTGCATTATCAATTTGTAAACCAAGCACACACATTACAATTTGCTATTTTTTTTGGTATACCTACGTTTGTGTACACATGGTATGTCGACAACGGTTTTTGACATTTGAAATTTCGATGTCTTGTTTTAAAATTTGGCGCCAACAGTAATAATTGATAATTTATTTGTTTTTATGTATAACATGGAATAAGTATACTTTGAATCTGTTAGCAAAAAAATATTTTTGCGTCCCCGCTACCTCGGTGAGCGAAATCCCTGGTTTCTTCGATCGGCAAAATCAATATGTTTGCATTTTTTCATAAAATTAAATAACACTTTGTTTTAAATTTATTATTCTTTTAATAATTTTCTCCGATTATCGATAGTGAAGCGACCATTGTTCTTTTAATAATTTGAATAACGAAAACTATCGATAGAGTTACCATATATCAAATAATATCAAGATAGTCCCGGCAGACGGTACCTGAAAATTACAATCAAATTTGTTTACATTTTAGAAATCCCGGCAGTGACTGCATTTGGTTGGGTTGAGTTCGGATACCACTACATTAGTGAAGGGAGAATCGAATTATTTTTAGAATCGAATACTTTGCATTCGAATCGAATGATCATCCGACTACAGAGAATCGAATAATTTGTTCCGAACCGAAACTTCCGATAATAGCCGAAAACATTTATTGAATGAATGTTTTCGGAAGAAATTATTCGATTCTCTGTATTCGAATGACCATTCGAATTTTATTTTTGGTCTACAATTCGTTATGGGCTAAGCAGGTTGGCGTCGCACTGGCTGCAATATAAATTCTAAACCGGCTGATATACCTACTAATTGATTTATGACATGCTTTCTTTATTTTTGTCATAAAACATAAACTATATTATTTGTCAGATTTTGTAAATAGGCGATAATTTATGCATAATAGGCCATGGCCTATTTTAATAAAGTAAAAATGTATGCTCTTTATTTTTAATACAATAATACCTTTTGATTAAAAATTAAAATCCTTAAGAAAATCTTCACCAAAGTTTTTCAACATTCTTTAGTTTTAATTTGTTTGCAACGTCGGTTATATGTTTTATTTTTGTGACATTTAAATAAGTTTTAATAATAATTGTTAGATAATTATGTCTCCGTTATATTTACTAGATTTGAGTACATATTAAAATTAACACTAGCACCCTTGGCGCGATTCGTAAGTAAAGAACCATTGCTTTTGTATATAATATTCCTTTCAGAGTGTGTGAACCGCAATAAGGAGTTTGGTGCATCTTTTCGTAAGAACTAAATGTATTAGAGACTCTAATTTAGAGTTAGTTTTTAGTCAATTCCTTGTTTGAATGCATTCATTTATTTCGTCTCCCTTACGCTGGATGACACGCAAGCGCTTTAGATTCGATTCGAAAGGTTCGAAGTATTCGAATACTTTGTTGAGAATCGAATGCACGCCGGAATCGAATACTTCGATTATTTTTATTCGATTATTCCCTTCACTACACTACATGCACGGCGCACCGCCAGAAATGTGCATGCCCCACGGTAAGCCATTTGGACAATTAAGACGATCTCAGGCGCAAGGAATCCCGGTTGTCGGGAGTTTAAATAAATCCTGGCTGACGGGATTTCCAACTAAAATATAAAAAATTTCGGTTGTCGGGATTTCGATTGTAATTTTCATGTCCCGGTTACCGGGACCTGATGCACTGCCTATATTAATAGTGCCAACTACCCTTTAGCTTAACGCTTAGCTACGCCTCTGCTCACGTAAAATATTTAAACGCCGTTAGTTATGTGTGCAACATCCATGCTACGGCTGGACGCGTAAGATGTAGATGTGCGTGCGACCCAGTGTTGCCAGGTGAAGCAAATCCAAAAGTGGTACCAAGTACCGATTTAATGGTAATGGTAATTTGTCTTGCCTACCTACGAGGCGCAGTGTGTATAGGTAGGCAAGAAATTACATTTTCCACCATAAAGGTGGACACAAATTTACAAAATTGGCATTAAATTAAAAAAAAACAATTCCGTCTAAAAAATAATGGTACATAATGATACAAAATCGTAAAAAAATGATACATAAATTGACGATGGTACGAAGTACAAAAAAATGGAATAAATACCATTATAATGGTACGACTGGCAACACTGGTGAGACCTAAACAAAATGGAACTGCCCAAAAACTATATAATTAAAAACTCCCCTTAAATTCATAAATTTAAAATATGGTAGGACACATCCGCAGAGTAGTTCAAAATTACAAAATAGTGGGAAAAATTCGCACGGTAGCATAAATTATAAAAATGGTGGTAAAAATGTTCCATAATTCTAAATAATCAAGATATTCAAAATGTACAAAAAATTGTAATTTAATTTTTAAAAAAACCTTTATTAATTGTATTTGATATCTTCTTTGAACATTTTATGGATTTTCCTGCTTACATAAATTATTTGCATGCAAAATTCTAACGCGCGTACACAAGGTTTTTTATTAAAGCCTTGTACTTTCCAAACTGCCCCCGGTTCATTGGAGAAAAATAACTTTTAGATAGATAGGTAATAATAATACTAATAAAAGTATACTACCTCTTTGCATTTGTTTGTCTCCCTCATCATCATCGTCATCATCACGATCTTGATCAATCTTGGTTTTTTCCTTCCATTGAGCATATCTATTGCTTTTGTATGTAGCAGGTATCCAAGCTCCAGATTCTGTTTTAATTTTTCCCAACCTTGGATTTTCAACTGCCACCATTTTCTTCTTCTTTCTGTCCCATCTTTTTAGTTGTTTAGTAACTTTCATTCCTTCACCAGAATCACCTATCAAATCTAATTGTGCCCTGCTAGCATCTTTGGTAAAGTTATTTACAGCCAAACTAAAAAAAATAGGTATTTATAGATAAAGGAAGACAAATTGATTTTGTTATTTTACCCTTCCTCTGTGTGTTGATCTTTAGGAGCATATGGAATATAGTTATCATCTTTTTCAATTCTAGGTTTTTTATTTTTAACTTTATATAAATCCTCGATTTTTCTCTTTTTGGGAAAAATAACTTGTTGGAAAGCTTCGTTAATTTCTTCTCTATTACTACCTGGTAAGGTTACCTGTCTTTCTTCATAGGCAGACTCTATTTCCATTTTTCGTTTATCAACAATTTGATGATGAGCGGAAATTTTTTCCTTATGAAATGCTCTTTTTTGCTTCATTGTAATGTATTCTTGAGACTTGTTCTTACCGCATATTTCAAAAATAGTCTATAAAAAAACAAAAATTATTTAGAGGCAACAAATATATTTACACTTATATTAAGTATTTTATTTATTTATTTATTTATGACAAAAACAGTTATAAAAACTGGTACTGAGGCCTATTGTCACAACATTCAGAAAAAAACTAAAATTAGGTAACAACTAATATAACAAAAAAAAAGATAAATAAAAACTGTGTTTCTAAGCTATAAAGTAATAAAATATATATGAATCATAACAAAGAGATAAAATATATCATATTTTTATGTATGCAAACAAGTTTAAGAAAAATGTCCAGAGATCAGATATGCCTTTACTTTCACAAAAACTATTCCATTCGTCTATTTGTTTTAATTCTTGCGGGAGTCTATTATAGGATTGTAAGCAATCGGGATTTCCTGGTGAAGTCATGATAATATCACAATGTGATTTTTTATCACGCTGTGATATCCTGAGTGCATACGCATGCTTCATCACAGTGATATCATGTAGAACTCACGGTGTGATATTTGCAAATTTTGCGCATGCGTATGAGCCCTGCGAACTGCGAATTTAAAACCTAGTTTGTTATTCACATTACACCGTTATAATTTATAAAACGTTTGAATATCACGAATGTTGTCCGGGTTCAATTAAAAAAGATATTCCCATGTCCCGGACAACATTCGTGATATTCATACGAACATCACGTCGTGATTTAAATGATTATCCAAACACCGTTGGCATAAAAAATCACGATATGATTATTTAGGCCAATCGCAAACAGCGATGGCATAAAAAATCACGACATGATTTTCATTTCTCACGCAGTAACATCCGGATGATGTCCGTGACTTCCATATGATATCAGTATGAATAAAATTTGTGAAAATCATGATGTTCGTATGAATATCGCGAATGTTGTCCGGGTTGTTGAGTATTTATGAAAGTCTCTGTTATATTGCACAGTTTGATTTAATTTGTGAACACTATGTTTACAACTGATAACCAATTTCAATTGAGGAGCATCCGGGCAAAACCGGCTATATCCACTTTAATAAAATGTTGGGAAAATGGCAAAAACTCTCGGTTTCCTGGCCTTTACAGATGAAAGAAAAAGCAAACTTGAGTTTTGTGGGCTTTGTGGTACTTGATTTATAAGACATACTTTCGTTTTCAAAAACTTTATATTATTATATTATATATACAGGGTGGCCGATTTATCTGAAGACATTGAAATATTTCGAAAACTATGCATCGGATCAAAAAAAGTTTTGAATAAAATTTGTTCGCCTGGAAGGGGGACATCCAATGATACCAAATTCGACCCCTCACCACCACCCCATGGGGTGGGGGTGGGGGCAACTTTAATATTCTAAATAGGAACCCCCATTTTTTATTGCAGATTCGGATTTACTATTAAAAAATAAGTAACTTTTATGGAAAAACTTTTTTTTAAATTCCTGATAGATGGCGCTGTAATCGCGATTTTTGGGAATATCTTGAAAAATTGCAGATTCGGATTTCCCATTAAAAAATATAATTAGTGTATACGAGAATTGTAAGGGAATTCAAAATAAATTAAATTAATTAATTCCTTTTGATGTTCCCATGTTCCCATGGCCATGGGGTGGGGGTGGGGGCAACTTTAATATTCTAAATAGGAACCCCCATTTTTTATTGCAGATTCGGATTTACTATTAAAAAATAAGTAACTTTTATGGAAAAACTTTTTTTAAATTCCTGATAGATGGCGCTGTAATCGCAATTTTTGGGAATATCTTGAAAAATTGCAGATTCGGATTTCCCATTCTTGGGTAATTTTAAAAATAGATGTTAACTTATTGATATACGAATAAAATCCAAAAATTAAACAAGTTTTTCTTTTTTTCGATCCGATGTGTAATTTTTTAAGATATTCCCAAAAATCGGGTTTCTTGCGATTACAGCGCCATCTATCAGGAATTTAAAAAAAGTTTTTCCATAAAAGTACTTATTTTTTAATAGTAAATCCGAATCTGCAATAAAAAATGGGGGTTCCTATTTAGAATATTAAAGTTGCCCCCACCCCCACCCCATGGGGTGGTGGTGAGGGGTCGACTTTGGTATCATTGGATGTCCCCCTTCCAGGCGAACAAATTTTATTCAAAACTTTTTTTGATCCGATGCGTAGTTTTCGAAATATTTCAATGTCTTCAGATAAATCGGCCATCCTGTATATATATATATATATATATATATATATATATATATATATATAGCCGGTTTTGCTCAAAAACCGAATAAAATTTATTATTCAAAAATATTAACAAAATAAATTTAGTGCAAACATGAAAAAACAGAACAAATTTTAGTAGTAGTATCGACATATCCAAGCCACATGCTCATCATCATTATTATTTATTGGATATAGCCGGGTTTGCTATAAAAACATGGATTTGGCCGGTTTTGCTCCTAAAGCTACCTTTTAAATGTGATTTTAACATGGATATAGTCGGATTTAAACAGAATTATCTTGGTTGTCGATAGAAATGAACCCAAAGATGCGAAATCAGAAAAAAAAACCAAAAACTGAATAAAATGGATTTAGCCGGTTTTGCACGGATGCTCCTCAATTGTTCTAGATGTTTTAATGTGTTACATAAGGGTCAGTCCATGTCAACTCAACACACCCATTTTACCACACCACCTCAGATTTTCTTAAAATTTGATATACTTATACTATGTACTAAGACTAAGAAAAATACCAATTTTTAAATTTTTATCTCACACCGTTTCCGATATATGGCTATGTAAAGTTTTTAAAAACTCGCGAAAAAAGTGTGAACGTGTATTTTTTAAATTGCTCTGGAAGCTGTCCTAATTCAGCTAGAACGCTGGGAGAGGTGTCATTTTGCAGCATTTTAAATGCTCTTTCAAATGACATACGAACGCCAAGGGTATTAATGAAAAGATTTTGTTCAAAATCCATATATATATATTTTGATTCAATTTTTTTTCAAAAAGTACATAATTTAAAATTCTCAAAATATTTGTATAAATACTTAGTACTGTTTTAAACCATATAGTAAAATATAAATGTGGGGTCTTAATGGGTTCATGTTAAAAAAAATATTTGTGATGCTGGTTTTTCACTTAACTAATTTTGACAGTTTCGTTACATCTTTCCTGCGGGTATGACAAATCATGGAGCCAATAGGCATTTGTGGAAATAATCCAGTCATCCATGCTGGGACTTTTCTCAGTTTTTTTCTGACTCTAATAAAATGATTTGTTTTTTCATTGGATTATAACACTGCACTATTACAATAGTAGGCTCCATGTTGACACCAAAATCACTTTAAACACACCTCATTTATAGTTTTATTTTTAAATAAACTACGAATATATACAGGGTCCGATAAAAGTTCCCTGAATTTTTTTTAAGCGAGTTTAAAATTTATCAATAAGGTTTTCGCGGAAATTGTTTGCTCGAGCAGGTTCCTAGAACCCTTTTAATTCTGAAAATATTCATTTTATGTTGTTCTGTTTAAAATTTAGTTGAATATGAATCGCCAAAAAAAGCGTATCACAGTAATTGAATTAAAAAAGTCGGGAATGTAGGCAGCCGATATTATTAGGGTTCTTAGAACCCTTATATTTTTGAAAATATTCATTTTATGTTGTTTTGTTTAAAATTTAGTTCAATATGAATCGCCAAAACAAGCGTATCACAGTAATTAAATTACACAAGTCGGGAATGATGACAGCCGATATTATAAAAAAAAAATACAATTGTCAGGCTTAAGCCTGATAAACGTTGAATAATGTCAAAATTAGTTAAAAGTGAAAAACCAGCATCAGAAATATTTTTTTTAACAATGAACCCATTAACACCCCACATTAATATTTTATTATATGATTCAGAACACTACCAAGTATTTATACAAATATTTTGAGAATTTTAAATTATGTACTTTTAAAAAAAAAATTAAATCAAAATATATATATGGATTTTGAACAAAATCTTTTCATTAATACCCTTGGCAGTCGTATGTCATTTGAAAGAGCATTTAAAATGCTGCAAAATGACACCTCTCCCAGCTTTCTAACTAAATTAGGACAGCTTCAAGCGCAATTTAAAAAATAAACGTTCACACTTTTTTCGCGAGTTTTTAAAAACTTTACATAGCCATATATCGGAAACGGTGTGAGATAAAAATTTAAAAATTGGTATTTTTCTTAGTCTTAGTACATAGTATAAGTATACCAAATTTTAGGAAAATCTGAAATGGTGAGGAAAAATTTCTTTTTAAAGTGTGTTGATTTGGCATGGAATGGCTCATAAGTTTTATGTTATATATTTGCACAGTAGGTGTTGTGTAGTCCAAATTAAATTAAACAGGATTTTTATGTAACATAATGAGCAAATGTTACCACTAAGATTGGACTAATCCAATCTTAGTGGCAACATTTTTTATTATATTATTATTATTATTTAATTAAATAATAACAATAATATAATAAAAATATCACAGAATGCCAATGTTATTTTCAAAATATTTTTATTATGTAAAAAAAAAATTACTTACTCCTTGAGGTCTATACCCTTTCATTTTGTCCAATAAGTTCTCCCTTTCATCTTCATCAGTAATTCCTTGATTTTTAAACAAACTATGAATTAAACAATTTGCAATTGGTATTTCTTTCATTCTTCTATTACTATCCGATGAAGCTGCTGGTCTTGACCTAATATATTGTAAATAACCATTCTCACTTACTTTTCTTGTACTAACCTGAATTTAAAAAAATAATTAAATATATAACATTTATACTTTAAAAACATACCAAATCAATTTGATTTTCATGTAAAGTCATCAAAGAACTATGCTGTTCTTCAATCAGAGATTGTGGTATTTTTCCTATACAACCATTTTTGTTTTTTGGAGACGACAAATCCAAGGGTCTACCCAAAAACAAGAATAAATCTAACAAATACGCATATTCGTCGGGGGTTACTAAAGAAAATGCTGTACCTTCTCTGCCCGCTCTTGCACAACGACCTAAAAAATATACCCATGAGACAAATAGTTAAATAAATTATTAACTTTTCTATAAGGCCTTACTGTCCCTTGTGGAATTTTTTCACTGAAAAAGTTTTAAAAGAGTTTTTACTTTTTTTAAAAAGTCTGAATAATACTTATTAAGTCGGAAAAAGTCAGAATAAGACTTATTAAGTCTGAGTAAGTCAGCAAGATTTGGGAGTCTTCTAGAAGAGTTAACAAGACTTTATAAGACTTATCAGATAAATGGTAGGAACCTAACTATTTGATTATTATAAAATACAACACAAAGAAGTATTTATTTGCCAACGAATTTTTGTTTGGCGTTCTATCCTTGTTCTTTTCACGCGAGTATTGAAGAACCGTCCTTCCCAACCCGGTCGGACTTGGATTTGCAAGCACTGTATAGGATATCCTGTTACATTTTTATTTATTTATATAAAAATTTTAATTCTAAATTTTTTAAAAACAGGGCGAATGCGCTATTAAATTTAAAATATAACAAGTTTTTTTAAATATTTTGTAATTTTTGGTCGGGAACATTTATGACAATTATCCGGCAACTGTATAAAACACAAGAAGCAATGAAAGCAGCTCGAAGATCAACCATATTTGTTTTATATCTTTGTATGAGTTCGACTGCCGACCATATCATGCCTATGCGTTGCGAAGAATTGTTATAGTTATTATACCTTATGTACTTAATCAACAAGGCATCTGTATGCACACAAACCAAACGTATCTCCCAACTGTTTTATTCTGTTCAATTAAAATAAAGTTTGTTTACCTATATTGTAAACATTGCTTCCGTGTTTTTAGCCCTATAACAACACAAAAACAGTGTACAAATACTTTTCATTGTGCTTTCTTTTGCAATAACCAAATACAACATCTCTGAATAATTCCGGATATTTATTTTAATCGCTATATGTACCTACCATTTCTCTGCTAAAAGTCTTATTAAGTCTTAAAGTCTTATTAACTCTTCCAGAAGACTCCCAAATCTTGCTATTAGTCGGACTTATTCTGACTTTTTCCGACTTAATAAGTCTTATTCAGACTTTTTAAGAGAAAGTAAGACTTTCAAAACTCTTATTAAAACTTTCTCAGAGAAAAAAATCCACAAGGGGTGGGCCTTACATTAATTAATCCAATGTAGGTAATCCCAGTTTAAGAAAAAGGTTATATTGCAAAACAAATTAAAATTAGTAATTAAATTGAATTTCCTACCCTTTTCTTGGATAAAAAGAACTATTAGTTACCTACTTTAGTTTTTATTATCCAAGAAAGGGGTAAAACATCTCATTTTATTACAAATTTTCTCAAGCATTTGTTTTGCAAAATAACTTTCTTGAACTGAGCACAAAGTTTAAAGCAAAGAACATACCTTACTATTAGTTTAGTCCAAAAAAAGGGTGAGACATCTCATTTTATTATTAATTTTTAAGCAATTGTTTTACAGAATTAAACATTTCATTTATTTGTTAAACAATAAATTAATTGTACAATTATTAAAAGTAGAAAGTGAGGTTAAAACCGTTAGACATATGTCGAGTTTTATGATTGGATACGAGGGGCGAGAAAGTTTCTACTAATTTAAAACCCGATTGGTACAAATCACAGTGAATATCGGCCAATCACTGACGCCTAACAACTAATTACAACCTCATATTAGTATATTATGTAACAAAATTGACAAAATGCATTTTAGTCACGACTTTTAATTAGACACAAGCGAAGGTTGACATCTTGTATGACATTTGCAACTGCAACTAACTTGCCCGTGAACTTCAGCTCGTGACTAAAACTCAGCTTGTCAATGTGTATTTAAAAGATCACTTAAGGCCGATTGTTACTTCTCGTGCAGGCAAGGCACCGACTCGTCAGGATGTCTTTATTATTAAATCTTATGTATTTTGCGGGGTTTAATTCAGACTGAATATTTCTATCTGCAGTTTATCTGCAATAGGTATTTTTAGCCTTTTTCTGCAATATTTGTTTACATTTACTTGCTCTTTTGAACGTGGAAGTCGAGAACATCACTAAAACATCAACTAGAAACTAACCCGCGGCAAGCCTGTCGCCACAGGAAATATTGCCCATTCCGAGCATATGCCTTGCCTATGCCCAGGGCCGCCGAGAGCCGTATCGGGCCCTGGGTTTAGCCTTTTGGGCCTCTAGTTTAGTTAAGGAATTAATTAAGATATTTGTATGTACCTGTAAGCCGCGGCCCCCAAAGCCTATGGGCCCGGGAATTTGTACATATTTAAATATTTTTTAATCATATTAAGGAATTTGTCCATTTTTATATATTTCAATTGAGAAAGTGGATCAATCTTGAACTATCGAAAAAATTAACCTCTTTCTCCACAGGTTATTGAACAATAAGACAACAAGATCTTACTTTTCTCCACTTGTAGTTTTTATTATTACTGATGATGATTATAAGACCCCTATTGTAAATGACCGATAGAATCCAACAAAAAATAAGTAATTGGTTTGAAATGTGTTTTGGCGCTATGAATCACCAATTCATTTCAGTTGCATTCCTATTGGTAAGTTCCAATAAAGTCAATGGCTTAAATTGGAATATACCAATCCATGCCTAAGGTTGTCTCTATTGACTAAATCCAATAGAACACCTGAAATGAATTGGTAATTCATAGTGCCAAACCCAGTTAAACCAATTTGAACCAATTAATTTTTTTAAATTTGTATTAAAAATACCAGTTGATTTTTCACAGAAGAGACAAAAAAAATATTATAACTGAGTAACTTTATTTCTTTATTTTTTTTTGTGTTAGTGAGATACTATCGCTAACAAAAAAACTCATACAGCTTAAAAATCTAGTGTTCCTGATTTTCTATCATTTCGTTGGAGTAATTATGGCTTTTAACATGATACGTCACATTTGAAAGGTCTAAAATTAAATACAAAGTTAGGTTGAAGTGTTGAAAAAAAAATAATATTTCGTCATCCCTCTGTTTTTGTCAATTACTGCCCGCAAACGGCAAAGCATGGAAGTCGCCGTCTTGCTTTATCTCGTTCCAAATGGCTTCAATGGCTTGCCAGAGTTCGTCTGCATTGTTTGGTTGAAAATGTTGTTAAAAAAGTCATAATGGATGTGACAAAGCTCGATGTCAGCTTGACAGCTTATGTTCTGTGGCTTGACATTGACGGAAAAGTTTTATTCACACAGCCACAATATAGCTGTATGAGTTTTTTTTGTTAGCGATAGTATGTATTGAAACATATAACTTACTAACACAAAAAAAGTAATAAAAAGAAATAAAATTACTCGGTTATAATCATTTTTTTGTCTTTCTTGCAAAGGATGTTTGTAGGCATGGTCGAAATCAATATTATTTATGTACAAAAAATTTTATTTTGTCCGCTGTAACCACCATTATCACGCCATCGTCCCTAAACCGTACACATATAAACATTTTTTTAAGGTAAAAGTACACACCACTATAAGTAAACAACTACCACTAAGCACAGAAACCCATAAATTATAAAAGAAACCGACTAATAAAAAAACGACATTAAATAGCGTCCAAAGACTTATTTGTTTCCTTATGATGGCGTCTCAACCATTTGAACAAGGACTGCGTACGTTGGTTTTGCGCAGCTACACGAGAGCCCTCTTGCGATATTTTAAAGTGTTGGGAATAATCAATTAGCAGATTCCTTTTAGAATCTCACACTGGGAATGCCCAATTGAATTCAATTGGAAATTACCTATGGGTAGCTTAAAGCTACTAGCTTTAACCAATCGAAACCACTAAAAAACAGTAGAATCCTAATTGGACTTTTCCATATTTTAAAGTATTGGGAATAACCAATTAGCAGATTCCTTTCTATAATCTTACTCTGGGAATGCCCAATTGAATTCAATTGAAAATTACCTATTGGTAGCTTTAACCAATCAAAACCACTAAAAAACAGTCAAATCCTAATTGGACTTTTCCATCATGGAAAATACCAGTAAAAACCAATTTCTCTTTTATATCACTCCCAATTAAACCCAGTAAGTCCAATTCAGACCTATTGATACCAACCAATACTTCAATTGGTTTCTATAAGGTCATTTACAACAGGGACGGTTTATTTTGAGATATATTAATATAGCAATTGCTACTTACTAGTGGCCAAAAATGATAGTTTGAGGATAAAAGTGCTATAAGTGCCTATACTACAAATTCTGTTGGTACAAAATAAACTGTTTTATTACCAACTATTTGTCTAACACCAAAATTGTTTTAAAAAATATTTTTTAAAATCAGTACCTATCTATGTCAAAAATGATTTGGAGGTGAAAAATGGGTGCAGCTTTTAAAAATCTATAAAAATGAGTTTAAATAAATAATAAAAACAATTTTCTGGAGCTCTGATAAATATATTATTTGGTGTACTTACCTACTCTATGTACAAATAGCTTAGGTTTGGCAGGAAAATTAAAGTTAATAACATTATCCAATTGAGGTATATCAATACCTCTAGCAGCAACATCAGTTACAACCAAAACTTGAACTTTTCCCATGCTAAATTTGGCAGCATGGATCTTTCTTGCAGAAGGGTCTAAATTTGAGTAAATATAGGTATTGCTTATACCTAATCGGTCCAAAACCTGATGCAAGTATTCTACATGGTGTTTAGTGGCAGCAAATACAAGAGTTTGTTGTTTTTTATGAATGTGAGATTTAAGTAATACTAGAAGGGCTGCAAGTTTTTCTTCAGGTCTAACTGGAAAATAGTAAAGTTGCAATTCTGAAGGTAATTTTGACTCCACATCCAATCTATAAATAAAAGGAATAATTTAAAAACAATTTAAATTTAATTGTTTTTTTTTACCTCAAAAGAACTGGATCACTTAATCCAGCCCTAGCAAATTCAACCAAGACTTTTGGTAAAGTTGCAGAAAACATAACAGTTTGCCTTGAATCTGGTAGTCTTCCAACAATTTCATTTAATTGTTCTCCTAAACCCATCTCAAACAATCTATCAGCTTCATCAAAAACAACATATTCTATGCTGTTTAATTTTAACTCCATTTCAACGCAAACATGTAAAAATCTACCTGGTGTAGCAACAATTATATCTGGGTTTCCGTGAATAGCAGAAAATTGATCATCCATTGAATCACCACCCAAAATTACAGAAGCTTTTAAATCGGAAAATCTTCCAATTTCTTTAATGAATTTTAAGGTCTGGAGAGCCAATTCCCTTGTAGGTGACATTATCAAGGCTCTTGCACCTGCTTTGGCACTTCTTAGTTTAAGTTTTTCAAACATTGGAATCAAAAAACAAGCAGTTTTACCACTGCCCGTTCTAGCCATAGCAACTACATCCCTGCCTTCCAAAATTAAGGGAATTGTCTAAAATATCCAGAAATCATTATAAATAAATTTATCTTAAATACCTACCTTTCTTTGAATTGGTGTTGGTTGCTTATATCCTCTTTTTGTAATACCTCTAATTGAGTTAAAACTTAAATTCATAGACTGGAAACCGCCAGTTTTTTTCGCACCTTTTCTCTTATAACCATCATCGTTGCCTTCTATTTCTACAACTCCATTGGGATCAGCAAATCCCGGTAAATCTTGCATTTTTACGTTTTTTTTTACAAAACACAGGTTGACATGTTTTGAGTTTTTTTAAGGTTATGTTCTGTGAGGTTATGTCAAAAACGTGTTTGTACGAATGAACTACATTAATATTTTACCGAATGTTTATCGGGCCGAGAGCGGAATGGCAACGTTGCACTGCTACGTCAAATGCCATTTGGTGTATCTTGCCCATAGTCTATGGGCAAGATACACCAAATGGGCCATAGATGACCGAAGGTCAAATCACGTCTTATCATTTATCCCTTCGGGGTTTTCTCTGCGTTTATCTCTGCGTCTTCAGAATTGGCGGCCGAAATTTCAAGACCAATTTTCCTTTAATACTTGCCTGCCTACATTCAAACAAACGGGATATATAAATATATAGGTATTATATGAATATGTTGATTTATTAAAAAATTATTTTGAAATCTGTCATCATCCTATAGGATAATGAATCTTATAGGATTGTTGTCTTTTTTTTAATAATATTAATTTGAGCAACGTCTTATATGTATCTAGGCCTAGATACATATAAGACGTTGCTCAAATTAATATTATTAAAAAAAAGACAACAATCCTATAAGATTCATTATCCTATAGGATGATGATATAGAACAAAAAACAAGGATATAGAACAAAAAACAAGGACACCCGGGTGTCCTTGTTTTTTGTTCTAAGAGGGTGTCCCAAAATTGTGGGCCAAAAGGGTACAGGTAAATTCCTCCTGAAATTTCAAGACGAATTTTTTATTACCATTTTTTTGAATTCGCAAAATTTCAGGAGTTATTTAATTTTTAAGGGCGCCAAGACGTACGTCTTGATATTGAGTGTGTCCCAAAATTGGCGCCCCAAAAGGTATACCTTTATAATAAAGGTGAGTTCCTCTTTAAATTTGGTTAAAAATATCTTTGAAAATCAATATATTGCTGTAACAGGCAACTTTCAAATTCAGTATATGCAATAGTTGTGACAAGATCTTGTCACTCGACTGTCGACTCACGCAGCGCCGTAGCTACAACCCAGCTAGCACAGAAACATCCCAACAATGTACAGCGATGTAAAATTGGGTACATTAAACCTCCCGTGCAATGTACTGTTGATATCGCATGTCTATTAAGGCAACCTCCGAATTTCCGCAACATGTTTACATTGGACAATGTTTTCGAGATGTTACATTGTTACGTACTGAAAACGTTAGTTTGAAACATCAATTAAAGTAACTTTAAAACATGCATGCTATGTTTAGATGTAATGTTCCATGAATGTAACTTATTGATATAAAAAGGCTATAGCAAAAGATACAGGCATCCGGCAAATCATTTGATGTTTTTATACTTCTTTTTTTAGTATTTGTTTTATAAAATGTTGAAAAACTTAAATTTTTAGATAAGTTTTGTTACATTATAAACAAAACATATCTAAAAATTTAAGTTTTTCTACATTTTATAAAACAAATACTAAAAAAAGAAGTATAAAAACATCAAATGATTTGCCGGATGCCTGTATTAATGCATAAAAAAGAAAAACAAAAACACAAAGTAATTTCCTTAATATGTATACTTATAAGTTCTAAGAGAAATTAAAAAAAAGTACTTGTAATAAATTAATATATTAAGGTAAAAAAAATTGTATACACACTGTACATATAATAAATTCACGTTTTCCAATCACGTTGAGAACATTGCTTGTGGATCTATGAAAAGCTTGGGATTTATAATTCGCAATACTGGGGGTTTTAGAGATATTAGAACATTTCAGTCTCTTTATTACACATTTGTTGTATCTAAGCTGGAATACTGCTTGTTTGGAATCCGCAATACAAAATTTATAAGGATAGGCTTGAAATTTGTTTCATTTAGACTTGACTGTATCTATCCCGATAGAGGAACAAACCACTGGCAGCTTCTTAATAGATTTTCTTTATATCCTTTGGAGCTAAAAAAAATAATAATGCACTTGAAGTTTTTGTATGGACTGTTGCATAACCAGATTGATTCTATATAGCACTGCTTGAATTGGTGAATTTGGGTGTTCCATTTTTTCAAAGCCGTAGTCAATTAACTTTTACATATAAAACACCTAGAATAAATGCCATGTATAATTCACCTGTTCAGAGAATGTGCAGATACTTTAATATTTACTGTAGCTCATGTGATATTTTTTACCAGACTTAATAGTATATTTAGTCCTGCATCTAGCAACTATAATTTATTTTAATTTTAATATTATCCATAATATATTATACTTAACAAATTTCTTTTCTATATGTATATAGGTATTTTGTCCTGTAATCGGAACATGTTCTGTTGGGCAATAAATAAATAAATAAATAATAATAAAAACAACAAATTTAGATACAAAATTTATATTCCCATTTATGGGTTTTAGTGGCAAGAGGTTTACTAAAGCTTATCAAAAAGAAAGGTCTGCATGCATACAGATGACTGACTTTTTTTATGAACTTTAGTACACCTTACAATTCATACATTGTGGATTGTGGTACACCCCTTGCCACTAAAACCATTTTTATCAGTGAAGAAAAACCCATCATATATACAGGATGTCCCAAAATCACAGATACAAAAACAAAAGAATAAGTAAAAAAGATCACAGCATAGACAGTAAACTACTTACAGAACAAACCACCACAGATTATAAAACCACGCTAGCATAGAAAAAGAAGTGTTCTTTGGTGGGAAATAGAACATGAGATAACCTAAAAATGAATGGCTTCCAACTTGATAAATGCAAAATTGACATAACATTGATAGTTTTTATTATCACCATCAATAATACTAGATACTAATAAATGAAATTTCGATTGTTTTTAAAGTTTTTCACTAATAATATTTAAATAAATTATAATTTCACTCTATTTAAGCCTTTTATTTTATTTATTTATTTTTATATTGTTGGTACCGTTAATCATATGACAAGTAATATACTTAAAATTACCTTTAGTTACATTCTTGGTACATTTACATTAGATGTTTGTTGCAAGTACTTATGTCATGTTATAGATATGTAACAATACATCGATGTGCAATATTAAAAAATAATATATCGGCAATATACCTGGTATGTTTTCAACGAGATGTATTTATGCGACCTAAACAGAACATCGCACGAGCTCGCGTTATGTATCGTGCTAGCTGGGAATGGTTCCGTGGGTTCGGTGGAACCAGGCCCGCTAGCTCAAGGGGCCCGCGGCCAGCGATTGAAATAATTTTTTTTTCTTCAAATATTTGGATTACTTTTTTTAAATATATTTCAACATTCACAGGGCATTTATTTATAATAATGGCTTAAGGCTTAGTAAATAGTAAAAGACCACCAATAATAATAATAATGTTTGCTTGAATCATGTAAACGCGAGTCAAAATTAAAACTTAAAAAACTATCAACAACCCGTTGGTCTTCACGCAATGATGCAATAAAGCCCTACGTTTTAAGTATCTTGATGTTCTTAAGACCTTGTCAAAAATTATTTTAACATCTAATAATAAGGCTGAAATAGACGACTCGAAAGGATTTAAAAGTACATTGGAGGACTTTGAAACAGTGTTTTTGATTATTTTACAATCTAACGTTTTAAATCGCATAGACACAGTATCAAAACTCTTACAAAATCAGCAGCAAGATATCCAAAAATCTAGTAAACTTTTAAAAAATGTGTTAAATGACATATAAATATATATATATGCTTATAAGCAAACTTCGGAATGAATTTTTAGATATAAAAAAGAGGCCAATATTACATAAAGCAAATGGGGTATAATTCCAGAATTTTGCCAAAAGCGTATTCGCAAACGTTTTGATGAAGTTGCAAATGACTTTGTTTTTTAAACTGCTGAAGATACTTTTAGAGTTGAAGTTTTTTTAAGACCCTAGATATTATATCAAAGTAAAACAATTAGTTTACATCAAATAGCCACTAACTTCAGTATTTTGGAAACAGAAGTTCTGTTAAATTCTACTGATACAGAAGTATACCAAATGGCGGAAAACATTCGTGAAATATATGAAGATGATATTTTAGACTTCCCTATCAATTAATAGCTTTACAAAAATGTTTTTCTGACGAACTAAAAAATATTAAGTCAGTAGAGAATTTGCTAAACACTATGTTTTCTATACCTTACAATTCCTGTGACGGTTGCATCGGCAGAACGATCGTTCTCAAAACGTTAATAAAAACGTTTTTAAGGAACTCCATGAGTCAATATCGATTATCGTCTTTGGCAATGATCTTCTTTAAAAATACAGTTGCCCGCTCCATAGATTTTCAAGAAATTATTACAAAATTTTCCGCTGCTAAATCTAGGAAAGTAGCTTTTTAATCCCTGCTGAAAAAAACTGATCGAAACTCGATCTTTTTTTATCATATTTGATCATGGTCCAGAAAATTCTCGATCCTTTTTTATCATATTTAATGAGGTTCTAGAAATTCTCGATCCTTTTTTATCATATTTGATCAGATTTCGAAGTCGATCCTATTTGATCATGAAAACACGATTGAGTTTTGATAACATATTATCGAAACTCGATCGTGTTTTCATGAACAAATATGATCGACTACTAGGTTCTTGAAATTCTCGATCCTTTTTTATCATTCTCGATCAGATTTCGAAGTCGATCCTATTTGATCATAAAAACACGATCGAGTTTCGATCCTTTTTCGAACATTTTTGATAAGGTTTTCGTGGTCAAAAAGGATCGTTTCGATCCTGTTTTCATGATCAAATAGGATCGAGTTTCGATCCTTTTTGATAACGAAAACAGGATCGAAACTCGATCCTTTTTCGATCATTTTCTATAATGTTTCCATAATTAATTCTAAAATAAAAGATACAATTTTCAAAACATGAAAACTTTATTGGGCACTTTCAAAAAGATCGGATGACAACGATGATGATGATGAAATTCGTAATTATAATTACATTTCCTTATTATAAGAAAAAGTAGTATTATGTACTACTTTTCATGCGCTACCTTATGATGATTAATTAATGATACAAGGTATTGCGCCTAGGCCATCGATATATTTAAATTAAAAAAAGTTCCAATAAAATAAAATCTTGACATACTTGTCTAGGGAAATCTAGGGATTTTTTTGTAAAAAATCTGGGGAAATAAAAAAATATCATCTGGCAACCCTGTCTGTAATGTGTCTATAATCTGTGCACGTGCTTGTCATGTTGGTTAGTGTTTTTTGTTATCGATTTTACGGTTTTACTGTGGGTTTTTCTTTACTATAATAATTAAAAATTCGATGAAAAGTACTGATTGCCATCAAACAAAAAAAACTTATGATTCCCGAGTTGCGGCAATTTTTTATGAATTTTGTTTTTTCGGCCCCTGAAAAGTAAGGTTATGTATACAAATTTTACTATGAATTTATTTGTTATAGGTAAATTTAAAGACAGCAAGATAGCAAGATGTCAATTAATTTAACCGCTGATGGACCATGTGCTTTTGTTAAATTTTGCGACACGGGGCACAAAAAAAGGGTGTTGCTGTCGGAAATTTCAAATTTCGATGCAAAAACTTTCTCTCGAAACAAGAAATACTTTATTGAACGTGAGGGAGCAACTGCGCAATGCGTTGTTTCTTTTTTTGCAAGTAAATAATTAATTTTTAGTCTTGATTATTGCAAATTGTATATAGTTATACGGGTGACGTTCACAATATCGAAATTCATTATATCGAATTCAAAATATCGAACACTTTTTATCGAAAATCAAAATATCGAAAATACAAAATGTCGAAAATCAAAATATCGAAAATTAAAATGTCGAAAATGATAATATCGAAAATTAAAATGTCGATTTGAAAATGTCGAATAATTAAAATTTCGAAAATTAAAATGTCGAAAATGATAATATCGAAAATTAAAATGTCGATTTGAAAATGTCGAATAATTAAAATTTCGAAAATTAAAATATCGATTTAAAAATATCGAAAATTAAAATGTATGATTAAAATCGAAGTGTATATGTACAGAGGCGCCTCTGTAGATAAAGTTACGGTTATGCACCGAATTATCTTGGCTCCCTGGCTCCTAGAGATGCGCGTTTTATAGAAATGTACTCAAACTCAACAACACAACCCAACCGACCCCGCCCCATTGGCCCCCCCCCGCCCCATTGAGCAAAAAACCCAACTAAAATGGGCAAATTCATGTTACGATAAAAATAAAACACTTTTTAATTACATAAATTAGCCCATTTTAGTTGGGTTTTTTTCTCAATGGGGCGGGGGGGGGGGCCAATGGGGCGGGGTCGGTTGGGTTGTGTTGTTGAGTTTGAGTACATTTCTATATCAGAGGCGCCTCTGTACATATACACTTCGGATTAAAATAATATGTCGATTAATTGAAATATTTAAAAAGCCTACTTCTACAGCTATATATTTTGTGTTAGCAAAAATAAAATTTGTTGATTACCATATATATACAAACCCAAACTCCATATTATGGAGTTTGGGTTTGTGTAGGGAAGTAGATCATTGAACGCGAAATTGAACGACCATTTAATATTATACAATTTGACAAATATGCTAAATAAGAATTTTTTTCCACCCGGTGTACGTTTAATGGCGATACTCCCGGTGTACTTCTAGTCACTTTGTAATTTTTAATATTCAGTAATTTCGATATTTTATATGTCCATATTATTATAATCGATATTTTAAGCAGTCGATATTTTATTTTCGATAAATTGAAAATTCGATTAAATAAAATTTCGACATTTTGTATTTTCGACATTTTAATTTTCGACATTTTGTATTTTCGATATTTTGATTTTCGATAAAAAGTGTTCGATATTTTGAATTCGATAAAGTGAATTTCGATATTATGAACGTCGATATTTTATTTTCGATAAATTGAAAATTCGATTAAATAAAATTTCGATATTATCATTTTCGACATTTTAATTTTCGATATTTTGATTTTCGACATTTTGTATTTTCGATATTTTGATTTTCGATAAAAAGTGTTCGATATTTTGAATTCGATAAAGTGAATTTCGATATTATGAACGTCACCCTAGTTATACAGGGTGATTCAGTTTTAACCTACCAGGGGAAAATGTTCCTCCCATTATCCTGATTCAGAAAAATATCACACATAAGTTGACAAAGAAAAAACGTTTTTTCGTCATATCTTCTATGAAAATGATAAAAATTAATCATAATTTTGTATACATACCTTTCATATGAAAGCCCTATTTTTGAAAAATAAAATTGTTAAATAAATAAATAAATAAATAAATAAAAATTAATCATAATTTTGTATACATACCTTTCATATGAAAGCCCTATTTTTGAAAAATAAAATTGTTAAAATTTAATACAACATGGGCGTGCAATGGGGCCACATCAAAATATAAAGAAAAAGAAAAAAGGTATGAATGAAAATTTGCAAGATTATTTTGCGAAAGTTAAAAAGACAATATTAAAATAGTAATATAAATATATTCCCTAAAGGGACACTTTTTTTTGTTTTAAAAAAAGGATAAAAATTTCATCACCATCGTCATCCGATATTTTTGAAAACGAAAATGTCCAATAAATTTTTCATGTTTTGTAAATTGTATCTTTTATTTTAGAATTAATAATGGAAACCTTATGAAAAATGATCGAAAAAGGATCGAGTTTCAATCCTGTTTTCGTGATCAAAAACGATATCGAACCTCGATCCTATTTAATCATAAAAACAGGATCGAAACTCGATCCTTTTTGATCACGAAAACAGGATCGAAACTCGATCATTTTTCATAATGTTTCCATAATACGTAAAAGTAGTACTATATACAACTTTTCATACTCTTACCTTATGACAGTAGTCTGAAAAGAGAGACCCAAAAATGACTTATCCCCTTATTCCCCGAAACCACGGAATTGTTGTGAATATTATTTTATAAAATATATGACTGTTATTATTATAATTACGAATTTCATCATCATCGTCGTCGTCATCCGATTTTTTTGAAATACAAAGTGCCCAATAAAGTTTTCAAGTTTTGTAAATTGTATCTTTTATTTTAGAATTAATTATGGAAACCTTATGAAAAATGATCGAAAAAGGATCGAAACTCGATCCTATTTGATCCAGAAAACAGGATCGAAACTCGATCCTTTTTGATCACGAAAACAGGAGACAAAATCCTTATCAAAAATGATCGAAAAAGGATCGAGTTTCGATCCTGTTTTCGTGATCAAAAAGGATCGAGTTTCGATCCTGTTTTGCTGATCAAAAAGGATCGAAACTCGATCCTATTTGATCCAGAAAACAGGATCGAAACTCGATCCTTTTTGATCACGAAAACAGGAGACAAAATCCTTATCAAAAATGATCAAAAAGGATCGAGATTTAAACTCGATCCATTTTCGATCAGTTTTTTTCAGCAGGGATGGACACACTTTTATTTTTTATGCCCTTATATTTTGTTTATAATATATTATTATAAATAGTTTTATTAGTTTTGGTTTATTTTTCCTGTGTATATATATATTTTATATACTAAAAGTTTATAGACAATATATAGTCTTTTATTTTTTTCTACACTATTAAAGCCGTAGATTTAAGGGGGTATAAAGGTTGTTATGTTCCTCCCAAATATAACATAAAAAATATTAATTAGTACAAAATAAAAAAAAACACCTAGAGGCTCATGGGTATAGCCTGGAACCCGGGCCCGTTGGGTTGTTGCTACGGCGCTGGACTCACGAACTATTTATTTTATAACTTAATTACACTTAAAACACTATAAAACTAACTAAACACTGAACTACTAATTATTTATATATCACTACTGTACAAGAGTCTATTTAAATAATTATTTGCACATACAGGGTGTTTACGGTCTAGGGGTCGAAAATTGAACCGGCGGTGTAAGGTAATAAAGTAATGGTAGATTTGTTGGAATTTTGAAAAAAAAATCAATTATAAAAAAGTTATTAAAATTTAAATTTATTCAAAGTTTTGATACAACTTTTGAGGGTCATTGGTTTGATACGGGTGGAGACTTAAATAAAAAAACTGACAACAAAACGTTTCTTAAACAATAAAGAATAATGTCATGGATTTGAATACTTCAAAAAAAAACTTTCTAATTCCGTCAAAAAACTGAATTAATTTTGCAATGGCTTATGTTTATTCTAATAACGAATTAGTGGATATGATAATGGTGTACGGGGAAGCACAAGGTAATGCTGAAGAAGCAAGTCGAATTTACGCTAATAAATTCCCAAATCGCTTTCACCCCGCGCCTCGGAGATTTTTTAACGTAACGCAGCGAGCCCGCGATACCGGGGAGCTCCAACCCCATTATGGTCGTGATGGGGGCCCTGATAGGTTGCAAAGAATTTTGAACGCAGAGGAACAAGTACTGCAACTGGTAGCAGAGGACCCATCACGAAGCACTAGGAGCATTGGTCGTCAGTTACGAGTATCAAATAGGGTAGTTTGGCGCACCCTCAATGAAGACCTGCAGCACCCTTATCACTTTCAAAGAGTGCAGGCTTTAAATCCTGACGACCCCGAAAGGAGAATCGAGTTCTGCCAGTGGATTCTCCAACAAAATGAGGCTAATCCTAATTTTGTTGACGAAATTTTGTTCACTGACGAATGTACATTTACCAGAAATGGTATTTTTAATTTTCATAATTACCACCAATGGTCCGCAGAGAACCCTCATGCCATCAGACGTACCAATTTTCAGCAAAGATTTTCCATTAATTTTTGGGGTGGAATAGTAAATGGATGCCTGCTAGGCCTCTATGAACTCCCACAAAGAATGAACGGCCTCGAATACCTGAATTTCCTCCAACATATGGCTTAGAACCGCTTGTGGATGACGTCGTACCTCTGGCAATCCGGCAAAGAATGTTTTTCATGCATGACGGTGCTCCATGTCACTACCTCGAAGCAGTCCGTGCGTTTTTGGATCACGAGTTTCCGTATCGTTGGATTGGGCGTGGGGGACCAATTGCTTGGCCACCAAGAAGCCCTGATTTAAATCCGATGGATTTTTATGTATGGGGCTTTCTAAAAAACTTAATCTATCGGCCAGGATTGCCAGAGGTGCAAGACGTCAATGAGCTTCGTCAAAGGGTCCACGAGGCTACAGAACAGTTACGAGAAGGTGGTGCTATGAGGCAAGCTTGCCAATCGCTGTTGAGACGCGCACGACTGTGCTTAAACTGCAACGGAGGAAACTTCGAACATTTGCTTTAATAATGTAGTTCCAAAATAAAAAGCTTGAATTAAAGAGTGTTTTATTATTTATTAATGCGATTTTACTTTTTCAATTTTCAATCGTAAACACCCTGTATAACAGATTTTTTGGCAATTACATAACAACAACATCAAAGCAAAAACATTAGTATTCATTGTTTAAAATAGGTACGTTTTTTAAGTCTCCACCCGCATAAAACCCATGACCCTCAAAAGTTTTATCAAAAATTTGAAAAAATTTAAACTTAAATAACTTTTTTGCAATTGATTTTTTTTTCAAAATTTCAACAAATCTACCATTACTTTATTACGTAAGGTACCTTACACCGCCGGTTCAATTTTCGACCCCTAGACCGTAAACACCCTGTATATTTAATTATTTCGTCGCGAGTACCAAAGCTTGATTAACTCTTCATGATGCGTCGTTCCTTATATATTCAGTGCCTACGTTCCAGAATATTCCAGCGAGCTCCACACAGCTCTCGATCGCTGACTCACCGACGATTAGTCATCATTCCGAGATCCAGAGCCGTACTCGCTACAGTATGAACAATTATGTACTATGCTTCACACATAGTCCCTCCAAGTGAATTTGATAGAAATATTTAGGGTTAATTTTTGTCTGTCAAGCTAATTTTTTAAAATAATACAATATAAAATAGGTATATATAGGTATAGTATTTTTTGTGCCATTATGGCGTATTCATGTTCACTTAAAATAAGAAATAAAAATAATAAATAAGGTCGCGATTGATCGTTCATGCATAAGAAATAGAAAATGTTGCCACTATTAAGTTGCGGGAGGTGTAATCAAAGTGTTCTTTGGGTGTAATGACGGAATTATGAACATGGTTATTTTGGTTGTTATTGATGAAAATCATAGATTTTGCATTACGTAAACCTATCCATTTTCTATGACGTAAACAAACGACATGGCCAACACATAACACCAATTCAGACCTATTTTGACCTGCGCAGTTTTATACGCAAAAATAAGAGTCAAATTTAAAAGTTATCTTTAATCCTATTGCTTATTTTTATGAACATGAAAGCAACCAATTCAACTTTTTATCTTATTTTAAGTGAGCACAAATTCACCTTAAATTAAGACCTTTATACACAAAAAATAAATATTTTAAATTATTTTCAGAAAATAGGACGAAATTAGCTTCACTGACAGATTAATTATTCCTATCAGTCATGTCCTAACCCCATTATTTTTAAGTTAAATAAAACATTGAGTTCTGTGTATTGTACTATTTATTTAATACCTACACCTTTTTTGTTATAAACATAATATTACATTTATGATTCATTTTCAGCCTGCAATTTTGCAACATAAGACTTCTTTTTCTGTGCAACACGGTCTTTACGTTCTGCCAAGGTGAGCTTCTTGCGGTTCCACCTCTTAGTCTTGGCTGGAGCATGCGCTGGTTTCTTCTCATGGGTGGGATCAGCCCTGATAGCGGCGTGGGCATTTTTGTAGATACCTTCGATCTAAAACAATTTCATTATTGGAATATCTATGAATAAATTAACATTTCCACAAACAATTTTTTATCAAAAAAAGGTTGTATCAAAAAATGACCTTTTTACCCTACTAAAAGTAAATTCAAAATGGCCATTAATTGGATTAATGTAGCCCAATTGCGACACTAAAATCCTTAATCAGAAAATAGTAATTTAAATTGGGCGTAATTAAAAAAAAAAATAACATACTTGATCAGCGTTGATTCCATTCTTGATGTACTGGCTGAATTGCCTTTTGAAAGCCTCTGGGTCTTCTTCTTCCAAAGATTTCATGTATTCAGAAACATGAACACCAAAGATGTGGTTGCGGTGTACCTCAGCATTGAATTGTTTAGCTTCAGCATCGTAACCTGGGAAACGTTTGGTGGAGTGAGGAATGTTCAAACCACCATCTACGGCGCCTTTCATGGCGGCGAACACTCGGGCACCGGTGGTGGTGCGGTGTAGACCAACGTCAAGGTAACATCTTTAACAAAAATACTTTGTAAGAAAAGTAAATTTTGAACTTGAAATGGTTATATTTATAAGAGTTTAGTCAGAGACACGTTAATATCACTTAGGATAGTAAACCTTAGCAAACGTTAGAGGTCTGAATGCATAAAACATGAATACAGTTCTTCAGTAAGCTAGATTTACTAGATCAGATGACGCGCATGTGTCTATGGATCATCATGAAAGAACATGATAAAAAAGGATGTAAATAAAACAAGTTTCCATTTGCACTAATAAATACTTAAATATTTTATTTAAGGTGGTTTTTAGTATTATTATTTTAGTGCAAACCATACTTGGGATTTTAAATTATAATAATTCTAGGTCCTGCTGAAAACCCAAAACTTATAGGCCTTGTCAATAAACTGAATAGGTTGAAAATAGTGAAGGGACTATTTGAATGCAAATTTTAAAAGTATTCGATTCTCATCAGCATTTCATTCTTGTTAAAGTATTTAAATACTACAAACTTCTTGACGTCGGTTTTTTTATAAAAATTTTAGATTTCTTAGAACTCGGTTTCATTTTAACGTTAAAAACTTTAACACTGCTTAAAGAAAGCTATCTAATCGATAACGTAACAGAAAGTTTACTAAATGTTTTTTATTTATAAGAAAATGCAAGAAAATGGGGTTGTTTATTATTTTAAAACAAAATAATGTTTATAAACAAAAATGGTATAAATAAATAAGAATTATGTGTTTATAAAACATTTCTTTTTAATGTAAACACTAAGTATAGCAATACTAAGAATCAGCTAAATAATCTATTGCATTTGGACCCTTGAAAACTTTGTGTCAAAATAAGCAATTCAATTATTTAAAAGTATTCTAATGCACAGTATTCAATTCTAAAAATCATTTGATTATCCCTTCATTAGTTGATAGCATTATAATTACTTTTTTATCTGTTTTATAAAACAAGATTTTTTCCAATGTAAATTGCATTTGCTAATATTTAAACAAATGTTAAGTTTTTTTTTAAATCAAATTGTGTGTAATTTTAGTAAGCCCAACATGTTTTTTTTCTGTGAATTACTTTTTTGAAATCTAATGCCAGGGGAAATTTAGTGTTTAAGGAAAATGTTGTAAACAGTTAAGTATAAACCAAATTACTGCCTCATCTCGAATTTCGGTTGCATACAGCGTAAAGTCGCACACATGTCCTAAACGCCCAAAATCACGTTTTAGTACCTTTGTCAATGACAAAATTTAATGTTTTTAAATTTTTCATGTAGAAGTAGAATTTCTATAACTAGAAGTTTTTATTACCCAAACATTATTTATTTACTTTTCCTGTGTATTTTCTTTCAACTCAAATTTTCTTATAAGAGGTGATTCATTTAGACTTTTTTTTTTAATTCTAAATAAAACGCATAAAATGGAATTGGATGGCGGAATCTTTAATATGACCTGAAAAAAGATCTTTGACATTTTTTTTTTAATAATATCATTTAAATGCTGGCCGCGTACAGCGTGGTCCATTCGGAAGGTCCAATTTTCGATCAATCTTTCTAGCATTTCGACCGTTATCTGCCCAATTACCCGAGTAATGATTTCTTAATAAAGCTATTGTTTCACGCGCTATGTGTGCCGTAGCTCCGTCTTGTTAAATCAAAAGTCTTCGTCGATAATCCAGCTACGATTCAGGACTAAGAAGCCAACATTACTCGCCTAATTGTGCAGATACCGGTCGCAATGTTAGAAAGAGTGATCGAAAATTGGACCTTCCGAATGTACCACGTACGCCGTAGTCGCATTTAAATGAAATTATTTTCAAAAAATAAATGTCAAAGATTGTTCTTTCAGGTCATAATAAAGATTCCGCCATCCAATTCCATTTTATGCATTTTATTTAGAATTTAAAAACAAAGGTCTAAATGGATATATTACTTTACACTTTATAATTAAGATTATTATAAAATAACAAATGTGCAGGAAAATCCAATAGCGGCGGAGAGCGCGATTTCTGTGATTTTGTATACCAAAGGCATCAAATTAGATTTGCCTTGTATGCTAAACAAATATTAGATATATTTCCCAATACCAAAATAAAACACAAACTTTGTGTCCCAAAGTGCTGAAAGTACTTTTCACCAACAATGTTGGCATCTTCAGAATCTAAGTGTATGTGCCAAAATGTAAAGTTTTACAGTATTACTATTATTAACAGAAAGTAAAAACGTTTGAAAGTTCCGTTTTTGTAAATATTTAAAAGTAGTTTTAGATGCATGTTGCTTATAATAATACATGGACACTTCTTATATTCTTTAAATTATAAAACATATATACTAACATTGAAATCTTTATTAAATCTTACCATGGAATAAAATTTTTCAATAAACTTTCAAATCAAAGAAAAAATTTAAGCTTTGATGAATTAAGATTGTTTCTTATAGAACGTTTGATTCGCAAAGCATATTACAGTACGGATGAGTTTTTGAGTGAGATTTGGGATTAGCTCATTGGCAGCTTTTATATTATAGGTTCATTTTATTTCATATGTCTGTTCTATTTATAATTTATTTATACTTGTATCTACTAATGTTTATTTTCTCTGTATTGTTGTACACCTACTGGTTTAGCACTAATAAAGATTATTATTATTATTATTTGATTTTAATTAAGTATGTAAGTCTTCAAAAAACTTCACAAAAAATTTTAATAATGCCCTTGCCATGTGTTTATTCAAAAAATAATAAATACCTGAATGCTCCTGGGCCATCATCCACACCTTCAACATTGTATTCATCTCCAGTGACATCAGTGGTACCTTCGTAGAGGGTGTCCAAACCAAGTTTCTTTAACAGACGACGGGCCAACAATAATCCAGTGGCATAGGCAGCTGCGTAGTTGGTAAGACCAACTTTGACTCCATATTTTGGCAATTCGCGTGAGTAAGCAGCGCACATAACTTTATCACCGTC
The DNA here is from genome assembly GCA_921294245.1 of Brassicogethes aeneus. NCBI lineage: Eukaryota > Metazoa > Arthropoda > Insecta > Coleoptera > Nitidulidae > Brassicogethes > Brassicogethes aeneus. Next base: position 16,018,278 of record OV121134.1, on the reverse strand, counting down.
AATGCGAGAATACACAATCTGGCAGGTAATGTCACGGTTTGAGAGACGAACCACAAGACGATACTTGGGGGTGTTGTATTTGTTTTTGTCTTGGACAATCAAACGTTTACGGGCATAGTAATCTGTTTTACCTTCACGACGCCTCTTAAACTTAACTTGAAACCTCTTGAAGTACTGTTTGTTCTTAACTACTTTAACGAAACCCTAAAAAATAAACATAACCATAAAACCACACACACCAATTATTCATTGCAATGTTTTGCTCAAGTTATAATTAAATTGCGAATAAAATACTTAACAAACAATTAATAAACTACATTTAAATGATTTAAAAGCATTAAAAGTGTTTTGAGAAACACAAATGTGCCGATTGACATTTAACATTGCATGAAAGTATGGAAAACAAATCGGCTAACATCACAACAAAATTGTAAAAATTATTACGAAAAATCTTTATAATCCGATACTTTATAATCTTTAACTCTTTAATCAATTCATATTGTACGTGTTTTACTCACCATTTTCGTCAATTATTAAAAATATTACACTATGGACACTACGAAAGACTTTCCAGTCACCGCGGTCCCATCAAAAAGAAATACACATGCGCGGAAGTGACGTCAAGACGAGTAGTTCAAGTGTACTATATGGGAACTTATCTTTTTATGGCGGCAAATTTAAACAGAATGAAAATACCAAACTATTACTTTAATAACAAGTATGCAAATTTTGCATTGCAATATTCGATTATTACCATATACCTATAACATAATAATATATATAGTTATAGGTATATGATTTTTACTAATTAACTAAAATGAAAAAAAAATCATAATTATTTTTAATGTACCAGTGGTACAGGATCTATTCTGTGGGTAAAAGGCATAAGGGGATAAGTCAACAAAAGCAATTTTTCAGTAGAGCCCTAAACGTATTCGCATTAATTCAGGAAACATATTTATGGTTAGCGGGTATACCCTTTTGTTACCACATGTCATATGCTAACAAAAGCGTATACCCGCTAAACATAAATATATTTCCTGAATTAATGCGATCACGTTAAAGGCTCTATTGAAAAATTCCTTTTTTTTTGACTTATCCCCTTATGCCTTTTACCCACAGTATTATAATGGAAAAATGCCATAATTTAATAAAAATTCATATTTAAAATTTCAATGCAAATTCGAGTTTTGCAAATTGGTGCATATAAAAAATCTGAATAATATGTAAGGACAATAATTAATATTTTCCATATCCCGGAATTGAAAAAAAAATGATAAAATTTATTAACATGCATAATACTTAATAATTATATTTTATACGTTTTTGGAGACATGGCCATACCCACAATCCACACAACATGTCGATGACTTTCTGCCAAAGTATCGCAAGCAACATAACTCAAATTTCGGTAATTGAAAACATTTTTTGTTTTAAAGTCTGTTTTAAACCATATATAACCTATGGGTTTTATAACAAGTAAATAGCTATAAGTATAAGCTATTTACTTGTTATAAAACCTTTGGGCTATATTTAATTTAAAACAGACTTTAAAACAAAAAATGTTTTTAATTCCCGAAATTATGTTACTTGCGATACTTTGGCAAAAACTCATCGATATTATGAAAAACTTAAGAGTACACTAGTGACTTTTAAAATCCCTCATCTTATATTAAGACTCTTAAGTAATTGATGTTATGTTTTAGGTATACTATAAAATTTATAGTTGTTTCGTGGTAAGTGACCCAACTTTGCCTTCCGACTGAAAAAAAGATGTTTTTTTATTATTTCCAAAACGATAAAATAATGAAATTTTGTATGCTTACTAAGTTATAACTTTTTATGCTAAAATTAAAAATAACAAAATTTTAATTTTCAATTTTTGAGTGTAAACATAGCCCCAAATTTTTTGTATGCAATTTTGTTTGCAAGTTGAACATACGTATGTAGGTACCTAGTTAAAATGAACACTTTTTGAATAAAAATAAATGTCTTTTTTTATATTTATTTATTTATTTATTATATGTATTTAACAAGAAATATTACATTTGTTTCCTAAAAATACATTATTTTATCTTAAACCGTTTCAGAAATAATAATAATAAAACTATTTTAGGGGCGCCACTTTAAGACAATGTAGGTCCCTTGGGGGCCATTTGCCGACACAGGTTCATAAAGTTTTCTTCCTATATTTGGAGGTAGAACCCGCTTGTTGAATATTGCTCACTATTTTTGGGACTACCACTTACTTTAAATTTTTGACGTTAAGATAAGTTAGACCACCTAAAATAACATCCAAAATCCAGCCGGAATTTTCTGGATTTCAAAACACTACTTGACATAAAAGTTTTATGATAAAAAAGAATCATGGAACCAGGAAAAAATCACAATTAATACAAAATTAGCAGGTTACTTACCAATCCCTTACCCCAGTAAGTTTACAAACAGTGAACACTCAAAAAGGTAAACCCGAGTAGGTTTCCTTGTGTGATGTATAAATAAGTATTTGATAGGGTTTTGATAAAAATAATTTACGTAGGTATATACAATAATGCAATAAAATTAGTAACTTCAGCTTTAATAACAACTTTTTTAAAGCTTTACTCCCAATCCTCCTCTCCCCAGCCTTCCTCTCCAACATCAGTAGCATTTAAAGTTAATTTACTACTTAACTCACTAAGTTCTGGTTCTTTTTCTTCAGGAATAACAAATTTATTGGTACTCTCTATGATAGGTTCCATGTCTTGGAAAAAATTAAATTCGTCATTTAAATCTTCTGTTAATTGATTTTTAATATCTAAGTCTGTTATATCTACTATTTGTTTGGTACTTATTTTTCTAGCATTATGAATATCAGTACTTTCTACGGGAATGTTTTCTCCCAATGGTTCCACCTCAATGTGAGGTGATAAATTAATTTGTTCAGTCCCAAATTCCTCTAAATTATTTGAATGTTGATTTTGCGGGTTCTCAACATCCCAATCCTCCCAGTTATCCAAATCCCCTCCATCCACGCTATGCTCGATCTCCTCGGTCGAAGTTTCCCCCTCCTCTCCGTCCGGCATTTGTCTTTCTGATAAATCCACCCCGGCAAATTGCGAGTCAATCGAAGTTATTGACGTAACGTCCGTTTCTATGACGTTCTCTTGCTTTTTAACATTGCGTGACATTTTACGCAACGGATGAGTAATCGGGCGACCGTCGTTGAAGAATTTGGCACGTTTGCCGCCTATCACAGTTGATGCACCAAGTACAGGAACTAGGTCGGCTAGGGTCCTTAGGGTTACCGATACTAGGTGATCACTAGTGTCTTTTATGCCAAGCAATAGCTAAAACAATGTTAAAATAATCAGCCAACAATTTAATTTAATTTTAGGGTTTTTGACAGGTGGTTCAATTTATTAATGAAAGTGCTAAAAAAATCCAACAATTTTAATTTAAATTTTTAAATTTTTATTGGCACTAAATTAGTGCCTAGCTAGGTCTTAAGCTCTTTGACTTTGGACTTTTATTTTTTTTATCCTGGCCCAGGGTTCAGTAGTAGGGTCTTTTCTTTGGGTTTTTAGGAATTCTCTTCCCAATTAATAAATAATAATTAAAAAAAAATTGCAACAAATTCTCAAATGTTTATTAAAAATGAAGGAATTGAATTACGCAAGACAATTTTTGTCACAGGATATCGATTTTACCTATGCGATTTCAGGAATTCTGACTCAAAGACAAATACTTTTTATCCGCTAAAATAACTTAAAACTTATGAAATTGAAATGTTACTCTTGTATAAATACAAGAGTAACATTTCAATTTCATATTGTACAATGTAAGACTTTCAATTGAATATACCAATAAAAAAGACAATAATAGGTAATAAAAAGGTAATTTGTTAAGGAATAATTTTTTTCTTACCTCAGGTAAAATTTTTGACTTTAACTCGTCCCTGGTAAAAGTGTCCATAAAGTTGTGAAAATTATTTAGCAACAACAACCTTATTTGAGCGTCCCTAACAGAAAAAATACTTATTAAAATAGGAGAAACGTATTTCTTAAACGTTTCCAGAGTAAACAATCCTTTGGACTGGTCTTCCCCTTCTGAAATTTTAAACATTAATATTTAATTGATTTAAAAAAGTAATGTTTTACCTTTCCTTGGATTCAAGAAAATTGGTAAAAAATCGGTACTGGCACTTTTGCTTAGCAAAACCATTCTTGATAGCAAAAGTCCAGTTAATTGTTTTGCTACTGTTATTTCATTAAAGCCTTTTAATCTGTCTCCTAGAGTGGAGAAAAATTCTGCTTTTTCATCATCAGATTTTAAAGCCAAAACAATTAAACAGGAATGTATAGAAATAAACTCATGGTTAAAAAATTCATGGTTTAACAAAGTACTTAGTTTTGGTCTTTGGGCAATGGCATTGTTTTGTAAGCTGTTTTTACACAAACTTAAGAATACTGAAAGAGATGGTAAGGAATCTACGAAAATAACAATTCAAGCTTATTTAAATTAACATTAAATCTAAAACCAATAACATTTTTAGGTAGTGTTCCAACGGAACAAATTCAAGATATTGGTTACCCTTGAATTTAAGGTGGGAAAACTAGGCAAAGTCTTCCATTGGTACCCAATATGCACGCTTAAAATCTTATTGGTTTTTAATTGGGCTTATTGTAATATTGTGTTCCATAATGCTGAGTACTTCACAAATTATAAATCCTACCTATTTTTTTTTTACTTTTTTAATATAGATAACATTATCCAGATATGTAAACCATCAACTTGCAAATTAAGTGGCGCAAAGTATTATGTGCGCGTTCAAAATGAAGTCGATGTGTTAACCTCAAGTATACCTGTGCGCGTTTGTTCCACGCATGCGCAATTAAGCTTTTGCTTCAGTTCTCACACTCTGACAGAGTGGCTGCCGTTTACGGGTATTTTACCCGAAAATCGGGTATTTTTGTTATGCTTGCGGGTATTTTACAAATTTTGGTCAAAATACAAACTCAAACATTTTTTAGTTAGTAATATTAAAAATTTACTAAACATGCATAATTATTTTTTTCTATCCTGTTCAAAATTTAATTTATTTTATATAATAGGGCGTATGCGCTAAAAAAATTATAAAAATAACTATTTTTTTCCTCTTGCGAGTAATATAGGTTATTTTGTCATTTTTGTTCGGGAACTTTTATTAAATTCATCCGGCAACACCGACACTTATGCTAGGGTGATCAGATTTTTAAACGATGAATGCTGTGCATAGCGAAAGGTAAGGCAGTCAAATTATGCCGGAAAGGGTAAAAAGCCCGCAGACAAAAAAATTGTTGGGAAAAAAGGGGAAAACTTTGAACTCATTTGGCACTTTAAATTTAACCAAAATTGATTCAAATATTCAAGCATAAATTGGTTCTTAAGCCTGGAATATTCAAAATTTAACAATATTTTCAGTACTTAAACACTACTTAATTGTATAATTATGTATGTTTATTGCTAATAAGATCATATATGATATAAGCAACGTCAACGACAAATAATACCTACTTCACAATCCAGACCTTCCCTAGTAGCAATGGAATGGGACAAGATTCTCCGGCAAGTATACTTGGAGAAGCACTTTATACACAATTTGACAATTCTTGATCAAGACACTTGACCAAGATTCTTTATCCAGACTGGCTCCAGACTTGGGCCAGTCTTTGACCAGAATTTGACCAGATTTTTGGCCCAGTCTTGAGATAGACTTACGCGAGAAACTGAAAAGACCACAAGCGCGCCTTCTATTTCCCTACTTTCACTTGAAAGTGAAAAGTATAGCATTGCAGTGGTTCTCAATTATAATGCAGTCAATAAGTTTGAAAACGTCAGTTCTTTACAGTTTAGCGTTGAGTTTGAAATAATGCCTCCAAAAAATTGATTTCACAATTTTTTTATTTTTACCTTGTCAGTAATAAACGAATCTGTTGAAAAAAATTAATAACTCCGGAAAAAAATTGTTTTTTTATTATAAAAAATGTGAAATTTATTGTAATTATTGAGTAACTAGTAGAAAAAATTGAAAAAATTATTACACTTTTGAAAAATTATAACTTTTGAAAAATTTTAAATTTTTTTAACTATTCACAAAAAAATTCGTTAAATTTTTTATACCATATAAATTAATCACCTGAAATTATGAATTAATTAATATTTACATTTAGAAGAATATTTCGTTTTCGGCTTGAAGTTTTAGCCCTTGGGACTGAAAATGTTTCACGTTATGGACTTCGAAAATAAAAATCTTGGCTCAAGAAAATGGTTTTTTTAAAAAATTTACAAAAAAAAATCATTAAATTTTCGATACCACAGAAATTCATCGCGTAAAATTTTAAATCAAATGATATACACATTTGATCGATTTTTTTTTGCATAAAATTTTTCACCTGTGTGACTTGTGGGAAGAAAAATTTTAGCTTCGGCAAACTTCGGTTCACCTTAGACAGAGAGAGTAAGGCGCACCTTATTGTTCTCTCTTACACACACTTCTTGACTAGAGTATTGTGAATGAAACTACTGTAAAATGAGAACCCCTACTCTATAGGACAGTCCCTTTAGTAACAGATGACCTCAGACTTCTGGTCAAATTCTTGACAAAATTTAATTCTGCCCACAGTCTGGCCCAAGTCTTGCCCAATGATCTTAATCAAGAATCTGGACCAATTCTTGTACAATTCTTGATCAACAATCTGTTCCAAGTATCTTGACCCATGCTGGCACAAGGCTTTTCCCAAATTGCTACTAGGGTTGTTGTGTGGATTTTGATCTACTTGATCATTCTTGATTTTGGAATAAAAATCATACAAAAGGAAATAAATACAGCACACTACTAAGAATGGAAGTAAACTGTTTATTACTGAAATATGTTTACTGTAGTGTAAGCAAAAATTCTTGTTAGTTAGATGCATTAGGCTAGAAGTTTAAAAATATTGAGGATTTTAAGCAAATGCTGTACATGAATTATGCTGTATTGCCCAGTAAAATTCCAGACAATATATCAAAATTCCGTATGTATGCTCACCCTAACTTATGCACTTGAATGTGTTAAGAACTCATAAAGTGAAGTAAACTTCATGAAAAATAAAATATGAACTCAGGGTTGCTGTGTGGGTCATATTTTTTTTGTTATCATTTATTCAAAACCACTCAACATTAGGGACCACCAGATTCAATACAATTGTATATTTACCATCATTTTTGGCCTTTAACAATTCACAAGCCATAACCCCAAAAGCATAAACATCTATAGCATCCTTCCTATCCAAGTTGTTTTGCATATTTTTTACCTCATCAGGATCTATTGCCTTATTGTATCTACTTGAATTGGATTTGTTTAAAAAATCACTGGTAACATCGGAAAATTTGCATAAATATTCCATGCCTCCTAACTTCCAGTTACCATTGGAACTAACAAAAATAGCACTGCTGCATATGTTATTATGTGAAACACTTGCTGTTTCATGTAAAAAACACAGAGCTTTTAAAATGGAATGTAATCCAATGCATATTTGTAAATTGTTAAGGGTACCTAGTATTTGGTTTAATGGTTTAACTTCCTCTACTACTAGGTAAAACTTGGAATTTTTTGACCATGAAGATATGTATTTCAGAATACATGGATGACGATATATCATCAAATTCTACAAATAAAATATATAATTCCTAATTTATACGATAAATAGAGATCATTTACTTTACTATTTTTTTCTAAAGGGGTTTGGTTGGACCACTTACTACTGACTAATAATTCTCCAGTAAACACTGTCAAGCTAGTTGTACTCTCAGAATTACATATTATTGCAGAATGCTGGGACCAAAAGTCAGAAACTTCTACTGCTTTTTCTTCTATATCCAAACCTGCAAGCTGGGATTGTTCATTTCCCATAATTTTAACAAATATCAAGATACAGCTACTTTTAGGTTAGATTTTTTTAGAAACGTCAAAACCATAAACTTGTGGTCAAAACCAGTGTTGCCAGTCTAGTACAATTGTACTAGATCTAGTACTTTTTTAAAACATTCTATACCCTAGTACCCTTGAATCAAAATCTAGTACTTTTTGATATATGGGCCTAAAAATAAAATAACAATTTTTTACCCTACTTAATTAAAATTATTATAAATTTCAAACGGATACACGCAACTATAAATACACATTTAGAAACATTGGGCGGAATGATGATAGATGGCGACACCCACCTTGTGGCGATATCTACTAAACCAACCAACTAAAGAGAGTTGTTGCGCATGACCATGGAGCCTACACAAGGAGCCCGAACTTAATAGGGAAAATTGACAAAACCTGCCCTCTAAATTGCACAAATTAAGTCTTTTTTTTTCACCACCAGCGGCGCTGATTGTTAATGCGTCCTGACGTCTGCTCTTTTGGTAGCGTTTCGGTACAAATTAAGCTTAATTTTCATGTATCCGTTTGTCCGTCATCCGTATGTCAGTTTTTCAATAAAAACGTCCGATAAAAAATGTTCTAATTTTCATGCATACGTTTTTAAATGACGTTTAACGGATTGATTTGGCGACAAATAGAAATTAAGTGTCAGTATATTCACTTTACTAAATTTACCTAATGCTTAATTGTCATAGTTACAATTATGTCAACAATTGTAACTTTAACAGTTAGCTGTCTAATAAATTTAAAGGTAGGTAAATATACCTTATAAAAGAATATACTAGCCCTAATATACATTAAAATGTATAGTTTTAAAAAAGCAGGTCCTTTTAGTTCTGGTTTTAATATTTTATAGTTTGTCTTTTCTTTTTTTCTTTTATTATTATTAAATAAAAACATAAAAGTAGAACATTATTCACATAACGAACGTTATATTTCCGTTTTACAATATTATTAAAAGAATATTAAAAGATTTAAAAATAAAGTATCTTAAAATAACGTTAGGCGTCAAAAACAGATGTGTAGTGACAGATTAGTTAAAATTATTTTAAATTTCTCCGTCAGACGTACGAAGTTAAAACTTGACGGACAGAAAAAATGTCATAATTTTTGAATAATAATTGGACCAATAAGAGCGCTCCCGGATGAACGGACTGACGGACAAACGGATACATGAAAATTAAGCTTTAGTCAATTGTTTCAGAATAAACGGGACACCAGCGCCTACTTAACTTAGGAAGATTCTTGTTTACATGCAGTTCGGACTCCTTGTGTAGGCTCCATGCGCATGACTGTCACTTGTCATTAAAAATTCTGATCACGGTCTTATATACAGGTCTTGCAACTTTAAGCTTCGAGGTGGCTTCCTTAACGTGCCAAGCCGCTAGGTGGCGCTAAGATCGAAGGGGTAAAGTCAATTAAACTACTACTTAGTTAAATGTGGAACTACTGCCAGGGTTGGGTATCTACCTACATTTTTGTTTTCGACATGTAGAAAACCTTTTTCGACGTTTTCGACGGTAGAAAACGTAAAAAAGTAGAATACTGTCAAATATCAAAAAATGTGAGGTTATGCAAGTTTGTTGTTTATTATGATTTGTTAAATGTTGTGAAAAATCAGACACCTACCATAAATTTGAAGTTATTTGGAGTTTTTTAACATTATTATGGTGGGAAAAAAAGGGCCACGTTTGGTTGGGAGACCCCAACATAATTTTTGGCATGAGGGCAAATTTTTATCAATTATAGAGAAGTGGAAGGAGAAGATCGAATAAGGTAATTAACGTAGGTAGAAAACCCTATAGGTTTTCGACGCAAGTCGAAAACAAGTTTTCTACACTGAGAAAATTCCAATCTTAAATTATCTTAATGAAATTATCTACATAGTGTTCAAAATATATCTAATAACCAGTACAAATTATCTATCTGTGACATGAAGACGAATTAAGGTGACTAATAGATACGTTTTAATAAAGTGTCAAAACAAAAAATATAGATCATCTATATTTATATTTTAACAATCATAAAATATCTAAATACCACCATAAACTCAGATTAATATGTCGCTGTTCTTTAAATTATTTTAATGCCAGTGATAAATAACTAAATATGGTTAATAGACGACCTTATTAAAACTTGTCTTAATAACCATTACTAGTCAATTGTGAACACATAACATAAGATTGTGAACCACCTTAAATTATCTAAAGACCTTAAGAAGTTGTATAATGGCCTTAACAAACTCATCTACCTAACTAACAGATTCGGCTTTCCGACTATACTCGAATCGACCAATCGTTTAACAGCGTCCTCTGTGGTAGCGTCATTTATTATTTCTCACTTGTTTACGGGAAATTGAGGATAATATTGAATCGTTTATAGAAGAAAAAGGGCGTTTCTTCACAATTGTTTTGCGGTAATTTTACAGAACATAGTAATGGCTTTCAAAGTTACTCTGCTTGAATGGGGGCTCAGTGATTTTGTTAAAGGATTTGAAGGTAGGTTCAATTTCTTTCTATATAGTTTCCGGGGTCCCTGCATTAAACATTTAAAAAATTCATCCTGTATTTATTAGGTTGATGATACTTTTATAAATGTATGCTTTGAAGTTTATTTTATAGGATATTGGTAAAATCTGAAATATATTTTTGGTAAAATGTTAACAATTTATTATTATTAGGTACCATATTTATAAATAAAACAGCTTGAGAAAAATTACCAAGATTTTTAATATCTGCTGAAATAGTTTAATTTTTTTAAAGCTCAATAGTTATCTTTCTTTTAGGGTAGACTGGCTAAAAATGTTCAGAAAATTATGGAGTTAACTAAATGGAAATAATCCTTAAAAGTATTATTAATTAATATTTCTACTAAAAGTACCCAGGTAGCACACTGACGTATGCTGACGTTTATATGACGTCTTCTGACGTTAAAATGACGTTAGCAAAGTCATTTAAACGTCATATAAACGTCAGTGTGCTACCTGGGTAAAGTCTTGAAAATGAAAATAAAGTCCCAACGCAGAAAATGCACTAATAAGGTCGTCTAGTAAAAATAATTTCGGTATTTATCTCTATTTTATTTCCTAAAAAAATAAGGAAAGCAATAATTTATACTAATTGCGATATGTTTTTCTGATTTTTTTATAAACATTTAGGTTTAGTTTAGGTTGATGAAAATAATGGTGTTAATGATTTTTTTAAATAAAATAAAAATGAATGCCAAAATTATGTACTCGAAGACTAAAATGAAAATCCAACCTTTTAATGCATTTTTTCGCGTTGGGGCTTTATTTTATTTTCAAGGCTTTACTTTTAGTAGAAATAATGCTTTTAAGATTTATTTTCGTTTATTTATACCACGGTGCAGCTCCATTTATAATAAAATTAAACTATTGCCGTAAATATGCCATCTTAATATGATAGCTATAGCATATTATTATGGCAAATAAATATATTTAGGATCATATTAAGATATCATAAGAGGATATTAGGATGGAATTAAGATGATCTAAAAATAATATATTTACCATTATAAGATTATTTATTTGCCATATATGTACCAATTTAGGATCATATTAAGATGTCATAAGAAGATATTTAAGTGATATTAAGATGATCCTAAAATAATATATTAACCCTTATAAGATATATATTAATGGCCGATATAAAAACTTTTGATGGTCTTATGATAATTGTATTAAGTTTGCCTATTGATGGTTACAAAGTATAGTTATTAAATTGAATCTATTAATGGTATTTAAACGGTCTTAATGTCCCCTATTTTACTGCGATATCTTAAATAAGGTTATTAAGAATCTTAAAGATGGTCTTAAATTATTTTTCTCGGTGTACCCTTTTCTACCAAGGTAAATTACCTAAGGTTTTCTACTGACCCAACCCTGACTACTGCATGACCATAACCTAACTTTTTAAATTCTTTTTCTATGTTTTGTTTACATTTTCAAAAATTTAATATTTGTGAGTTTGTTTCGGATAATTTACGTTAACAAAATAGGACAACAAAGTCTATACTCTATGCACAAAGTCCTCGGCCGTCACATGCCCAGACCAAACATGTTAATGTATAAAATACATACGTATATCATATATATGTTACGGCTAATGTGTAAACATTGATAGTTTATTAAGTAGCTGGGTAGTTTATAAACTAGCCAAACTGTCAGCTATTTTAATTGAAAACGTATTTTTAACTAAATTAGCGGCTAGTTTGTAAACCAACCAAGGGTCTTGGCTAATTTACTTGAAATTATTTAGGAATAGCTGGATAATTTGTAAACTATCCAATTCAATTTGGCTAATATGAAAACCAAAATTTCTAGTAACACAACAAACTAACCAACCAATATTCTGGCTAATTTATTAATAACCGATTTTTTTATTGTCTTGGCGGGGATGGGTTGATTGTTTATTTAAAATAATATATATTTCACCAACACGATGTGCTTAATTATATAATAATCATACAAAATGTGAAGGTGTCAATAATATGTTTTTTATTGCACATTGCCATGTTTTTAACCGCTTCTTATTTGTTAGCACTTTAAACATGGACCGCTTAATTTTAATGCCGGAACGATAGCTTTGCTGGTTACATTTTGGCACAACACAGGACTTCATGTCTATTAAAAAGCACAAATACAAGTGTATAACAAGAACAAATATAACAAGAAAAAATAGAACAATATAATATAACAATAACGAATATCACAATAACAATAAGTAAAAACTCCCTGTAACAAAATACACAAGCTTGTTTATAAAAATGTAGGTTATATATAACCAAACATATGTTTTAGAGATGAGTCGTTATTTCAGTAACTGTTATTTAGTAACGTTACTTTTTGGTAACGTTCCGATCCGTTCCAAGAAAAAAAATAACGTGTTCCAACGTTATTTTTGTAATGTGTTGAAATAACGCGTGATCACGGAATTATTCGAATAATTCCGATTTAACATTCGATCATTTATAGTTGCATTAATTCGATAATTTGTACTTACATTAATTTACTTAATTTTATATAACGTGTTACAGACCGTGGCATTATTTTAACGTTACTGATATCAGTAACTGTTGTTTAAAACAACTTGTTTTTGTATTACATTATTCTATAATTTAACGAATCGTTAATAACGATGACATTATTTAATGTCATTGTCTTTAACCGACCACGTTAGAAAAACGATGCACAGAACTCTAATAAATTATTACTAATAATATTATTATATCATATCATATGATGATATGATTCATATGATGCGAAGAAATAGATGGCGTTCTGATGCTGTGTTGCACGATTTAAGTATAAAAATTCAGCTGAATGTTTTCATTAAATGTATACAAGGATATATCCTTAAAGATAATGGTACGTATCAAAGAAATTTTCTTGTATTTATTTAATTAAATTTTTTTAACCATATAGGTATAGTTTAACGTATTAATAAGACCAGTTTAAATAACTCAAAAAGAAACAAAACATCCGGCAACAGCCGTAAGAGTATTTACTTTTGAAAGAACAAACTTTTGACATTTGTCAATTTTAAGGTTAATTTAAAATTAAGGATTTGTTAAACAAACTTGGTTATAATTTATATTCGGATTACAATTGTAAAAGATATTTATTTTTTAGGGATTGATTTATAAGCAACTAAAGTATAAAACTTAAATACCGCGTCATGCCGTTCCAAAATAACGTTATTAACTAATAAAATAATTGCATTTAAAATAATACTGAAATCGCGTGAAAAAAACTTAAATACCGCGTCATGCCGTTCCAAAATAACGTTATTTTGGAACGTTATATTTATGTAACTGGAACGACAGTAACGTTCCATAAGCGGAACCGTTATTATGTTTCTTCACAGAAAATAAGTAGGTAGTTCATTTGGGTACGTCTCGATGCATCGAAACTCAATAGATCGAATCTCGCCAGATCGAAAATTTACATGACCTTCGAAGCTCACCAGATCGAAAATGTGTGGCAACGTCTCTTTTGAAACGTCAAAGGCTTAAGGCTTTGTTCACATGTTTTCTACAAAAAACGTATTTTCTTAAATGAGATCTACCTACTTTCGTTCAAACAAGATTTCGGTCAAAGAAAAGTAGTATACATCTGAACCAGAATCTGGCAGATAGGTATGCAATGATATTTATCAAACAAAAGTACAGATAAATATAAAATCCCCTTCTCAGATTTTTTTTTAATATCGGAAAATTCATATATAAAATAATAATTATTGGAATAAATTTTGGAAAGTGTTGTCAATGTATAAGGGGAATAACCATACATTCCTTGCAAATAAATCATAGAAAATGCATGGTTTTATAAATAAATATTAATATACTCATATGCATGGTTTTATAAATAAATATTAATATACTTACGTCAAGTGGAAGATTAGGTTGGTTAGGCTGGTATCTAACAGTAAACTTAGTATCCTATAAAATATAAAATGAGCCCTTATAAACAAATTATAAAAACTAATCAAAAGCACTAACTAAAAAATAAAACATTCTTTGGTTTATATAAACAATATTGTATATACTAAGTACTAAGAAAAACTAATCAAAAGTTATAAGTACCTAAATAAAACATTATTCTTTGTTTTAAATAAATATTGAGAAATCCTAATACTAATAATTAAAAGGTTGTTTTCAAGTCTTTATAGTAGCAAATTGTTTTATAACACTTTACATTTATTTCATCTAGCAGGATAAATGGACAGAATTGCTAAGGAGTTAAATCTTTCTTGGGGAATTGTATTTCTTAGGTAGTTCTTTACCCTTTTTAGAGCAGAAAAAGATCGTTCACCACTTGCATTTGAAACCATTATAAAAAAAAAATTCGCAGACAATTATTAATATTCGGAAAAGAAGATATATCTTCTTTTCCGAATATTAATAATTGTCTGCGAATTTTTTTTATACGAAAATAAATTAATATATTAATTTATTTTCGTATAAAACTTATACTAATTCCAAAGGAGTTTCTATTTTTATTTCCGAAAGGGAAGTTATCAGTTTCTTGAGTTGGACACATTTTTGAGGAAAAAACTCATCCAAATCCTCCACGAAGATTTATGCTTTTAGATTTTAATCTTAAAAATCTTAAAAACAAAAATTCAAATTTGTTTGTGCCAGATTTCTAGCTATCATATCGACAAATGATTTCGGATTATAGATTGTCAATTATTAAAATAAAACATATTGTTCGCATTGTTTCTTTTTTGCTTAAACTTGCCTCTGAATTATTTTCTTCAAATTGTAATTTTCTTATGATTATCCGCTTCTGAGCATAATTTTCGTTTCCTGTTAATTTCCTCGTAATGATCAAAATGATATCACGTAAAAAATCAAAGTTCTCAACTAAAAATGACAAAAGATGAGCATTTGTGCTTAAATCCATGGATATGCATATTTTGTTTTTGGACTGCTTTATTGGTTTCATTAACCCTTTGCAAAACGTCTATCCAAAAAGTTCAAATTATTCCGTTTCCAATAAATCAAGTTTTTCTGATGGAGAAGCTGCTTTAACTCTAACAACATTTTTCTCATTTGTATCGATACAACGGATCCGTTGTATCCGCCGACGCAGTGTCGCAATAATTTTTTTTCTATAACTCAGAGCCAAAGTACGTTAAGTCCAAAATTTTAAATATGACCAATCAAAATTTAAACCAGTTTTTAATATAGAGTCATTCCAAATAAAAACACCAAATGGTGCGCTGCGTGATTTTTTATTTTGATGAAAAAATTTGAGGATGATCTTTTAGGTGTCAAATATGAAAATCCGTTGCCGTTTTAATTTTTTGTTGCTTTACTTTTATTTGGCACCCCTTAGAAGTCTGAAATAGTGTCAATTTCTTACTCTCTTATAGTGGGCCAGAACTTTTTTTCTGTGACAAATATTGAAATAATTTTAATTTTGTTTTACTGTCCAGTAAGTGTGTTTTCGATATAAATTATTATTATCCAATTAGTTAATCTGATAAAAGAATGGTAAACCACTAAAGATTCATGATATTTTGCCAATTTTTGTGATTTTTGTCTGGCTCCTGTGCCTATTCTACTGAATTTAGAAGGTTCATTTTTTTCAGGTATAAAGTACTTATACAATAGAAAACGTAACTATTATTTTAAGTTTCTAGACTATCAATTTCTTTATTAAAAAAATTATTGAAAATTGATAATTCTCAAAATTAGCCAATTTTGCCTTCAGAAATCATTATGTTGAGGAAAAAATAAAAATCTGAAACTTTCAGGAAATGTAGTCCCCACCTTCATCTTTTTAGTCCAGTTAGTCTTGTTTTGTTATTTTTATTCCTTTAAAAGATATATTAATTTTTTTAATGGCCGTTTAGTAGCGATATTGTTAGTTTTATTTATAATTTAAAATTTAGATGGCTTTCATGTTTGGTGGAGAAGTGTCAAAACTGTCAAAAATATTTCATAAATATTATTTGTGCGTATTGGTAAATTTTGTATATAACATAATACCTATGTCATATTATGTTATATATAAAACTTTTTAAAAACACCAAAGGAATACCACAAATAATAATTATAAAATATTTTTGACAGTTCTGATATTTTTGGTAGTTATGTTATATTTTATGTATTGAAAAATCATATCATATATACCTATATATATATATGATTATATATTAGGTATATACATTATAATGAAGTATTTAATTGGCTAATTGGTGTTTAAAGAAGAAGAATGTAAAAAATATATTCAAGATCCTTATGGTTTATATAATTATTAAGTATAATAAGTGAAATTAATAAAGAGTTACTTTAAACTTATAAAAAATGTGTTAAGCAGTTTTTTGTCGGTTTCTTTCACAATTTCCCAGATAGCATCTGTGATTTTGTTTTAACTCTGTGATTTCACACTGAAGTCAGTATAAGGGCAGTTGTGATTTTTAGTCATTCAAAATCATGTATGATTTAATACTGAAGTCGGTATGAGATCACGCATGATTTTCAATATAAATTCTAAGTTCCAAATCATGCCTGATTTCATACTGGGGTGAGTATGAGATCAGGCATGATTTTCAGTTAAGGGTACCTATTCCATAAGTTCCAAGCTTACAAGCTAATTTTATTTAAGCTTATAAGCTATAGCTTATATATAGTTCTCGTTTAGATGTAATGTAATGTAATCTATAGGGTATAGTTGTTTATTTGTGCTTGTCCCATTGTGTATCGTCGAGGGGACTTTAGGCCAGCGGTCCGTTAATACCCCTTACCCGCACAAGCTATAGCTATAGCTATAGCTTGTGCGGGTAAGGGGTAGGAACGGACTTCCGGCTTAAAGTCTCCTACGAAGGACTATACACAATGGGACAAATACAAATAAACAACCATGGTTATGGGTATGCATACCCACGTAAGTTTCGATCGGGCGCGAATATTAGTTCAAAATCATGTTTGTTCTCATACTGGGGTCTGTATGAGATCACGTATGATTTTCAATATGATTCTAAGTTCCAAAGCACGCCTGATTTCATACGTATGAGATCACATATGATTTTCAGTATAATTCTAAGTTTCAAAGCACGCCTGATTTCATACTGGAGTCTGTATGAGATCACATATGATTTTCAGTATAATTTTAAGTTCTAACTCAACCATAGAGGAATGGCGCCAGGTAAATTGCGCCAGATTTAAGAAATCTTTTTTTTGTAAATACCTAAATTTTTAATCAAAAAATTTTGGTATTTCATTTTAATTTTTTTATAGCAATTTAAAATTTCCTCCTTCACTGGAATTTTTTTTCAGGAAACAAATGGTTTTATTGCAATAAAATTTAAAAATTAATGTATTTATTTTTAAATTTTATTGGGTATAATTAATTATAATTATTAACTTTTCAGCAATCAAATTTTATTGGCGTATTACTTAATTGCCGTTGGTCTTTACTGTTCCCGTTCAAAAGTTAAACTTGTGATCGTCTACCATATCATTTATACTTTAACGTACGTCAAACTATAAATGACATGGTAGACGATGTTTAACTTCGATTATTGATTATTTAAAATAATCGTTTTTTTCTATTAATCGATTATTTGATTAATCGATTTTTTGATTAATCGATTATTGATTTATCGATTATTTGATTAATCGATTATTTAATTAATCGATTATTGATTAATCGATTATTTGATTAATTGATTATTTGATTAATCGATTATTTGTTTAATTAATTTTACAAAATCACATATGATTTTATTTTGACAACAGTATGATTTCATTCTGACAACAGTATGATTTCAAAGCCAACGTCAGCGGGACCAAAAATCTCGACTGATTTTACTTATTCTTTAAAGTTTTCTTTCTACCGGTTTCTACCGGTCTCTTTACAAAATCACATCTGATTTCATTCTGACATCAGTATGATTTCAAAGCCAACGTCAGCAGTAACAAAAATCACATCTGATTTCAGTCTGACTTCATATTGCTGACATTCGCGTATGCGCTACTGACGTCAGATTCTCGACAGACGTGACGAACGATTTTCACGTCTGATTTTATTCTGACGTCAATATGAAATCATAAATGCTAGCTGGGTTAAACCAAGTTAGTCTTGTTCTATTATTTTGATCCCTTTAGTAAGGCACTAAATAGTAAAAATTTAAATGTATGTATTTTAAATGTTAGTGTTGGAAAAAATTTACACAATCTGTATATACTTCTTTAAATTTTAGTTTTTAGGTAACTGGTTAAAATAAAACATGTTATAATAAAGGAGTTTATTTAGAATATTTTTTGGTTTTTGCTTATTTTTAACATTTTAAAACTTCTCAGAACTTAAATATTTTCTATAAGAAAGAGGTACAAAATTATGATATGTTCTTGCATTTTTAATTGCAATTAAATTCATGAATCTCGAACACTCCGTCATTTATTACACTTGCAAACTTTTTGAAATCACGATTTAAATACGCACAAATAAAATTTATGAAATATTTTTGACAGTTCTGACATTTCTCTACCAAACATGAATTGACAAAGTCAAAGCCATCTAAATTTTAAATTAAAAATAAAACTAACAATATCGCTACTAAACGGGCATTAAAAAAATTAATATATCTTTTAAAGGAATAAAAATAACAAAACAAGACTAACTGGACTGAAAAGATAAAGGTGGGAACTACATTTCCTGAAAGTTTTAGATTTATATTTTTTCCTCAACATAATGATTTCTGAGGGCAAAATTGGCTAATTTTGAGAATTATCAATTTTCAATAATTTTTTTAATAAAGAAATTGATAGTCTAGAAACTTAAATAATAGTTACGTTTTCTATTGTATAAGTACATTATACCTGAAAAAAATGAACCTTCTAAATTCAGTAGAATAGGCACAGGAGTCAGACAAAAATCACAAAAATTGGCAAATTATCATGAATCTTTAGTGGTTTACCATTCTTTTATGAGATTAACTAATTGGATAATAATAATTTATATCGAAAACACACTTACTGGACAGTAAAACAAAATTAAAATTATTTCAATATTTGTCACAGAAAAAAAGTTCTGGCCCACTATAGTGAGAGTAAGAAATTGACACTATTTCAGACTTTTAAGGGGTGCCAAATAAAAGTAAAGCAACAAAAAATTAAAACGGCAACGGATTTTCATATTTGACACCTAAAAGATCATCCTCAATTTTTTTCATTACAATAAAAAATCATGCAGCGCACTTTTAAATTCATTTTTGGTGTTTTCATTTGGATTGACTCTATATTAATAATTCATATTTTAAAACTAATTTATATATAAATTAGTTTAAAAATATTATATAATTCTCTTAAAATAAAGTTTTTAATTTATACTTGTACAATATTATAGGATTCAAAAAAAAGGTATTTAATATATTGAAAACTTGTTTAAATTTTGATTGATTATATTTAAAATTTTGGACTTTCATCTAGAGATATAATAACTGCATTACCTACAAAAAAGTCCATCAGTCTTAAAAAACTCTATAACTTACAAAAAAAGAGTAGTAAAAGCAAATTTAATAATAATTATTATTTATTATTATTAATAATTAATTATTAATAATTTTTTAAAAAGTTACTTTTACAAAAATAAATTAATAATAAAATATAGGTACCTAATTGTTTAGTATTTAAAAAAAAAAATTAATATAGGTAATGATTTATTATTTCCTTACAAAAATAAGAATATGCATATCATTTAACTTTTATGTTATCCTTTAACTTGAAGATATTAAAAAATGCAGTACAAAATTTTTGACATATTTTGGTTTATGTTCTTAGGATAGTGGCACATAATATCCATAATATGGATACATATTATGTAGCCTACTTAAGTAGGGTTTATGTCTGCCAGTTGGTGTACAATGGATTCCTTATTCAAACTTGGGGGTTGTGTTGCATTTATATAATTAAGGTTTATGTTCTTAGGGTAGTGTTATACCTATACATTTCATATTCCAACTTTAATTGCATTCAGTTTATATTCTCAGGTTGGTGTCCCATGGCTTCCATATTCCAACTCCTTTTAAAAATTAAAAATTTAATTAACATAAAATTTAAAGCAAAAATATATTGGGCAATTTTTAGTAAAACAATAATATAACACACATTAACACTGATGAAATTTAAATTTAAAAAATTCTACCTTTTTTAAATTTTTTTAAAATGTTCCACTGTTAAATTCTTTTTGGATGCATTTTTCTCATTTATGTATCTAAATGGATGTATTTAAATGTACACATTATTCAAAAAATTTTATGTGGCTATTAATAATTATGTTACAATATTATTGCAGTGACTATAATAATAATTAGTAAACTTTGGTTAAAAAATAAGGTAACAACCTATAAGATTTAACATTTGAAATAAAACGTAACAAATTGTTGTTATTAACAATTTAAACTGCTTCTAATATTTTTTCTTTCCAAATAATTTTGTTTGTAAAGTATTGATTATATTTTTTACTAATATATTTTAGAACACTGAGAAGTTTATAATATTGCTTTATTTGTATTGCCACAAGTTAATAACCGAATTATTCTTTTTTATGAACCAACTGGACTTCAGTAATAGAAAACCAAGGTTTGCTAAAAAGCTGACAATTAAACAAAATACTTACGTTTTAAACTGTACACAGTTAAATAAGTCTTCTTAAGAAGTTCTTATAAGCAAACAGGACCCAATGGCACACAAAACATGATGTCCAACTTTTTTTCACCATGGCCAAGTTTTGGAAGAATCAAGCAACAAGGCATACGTGTATGTGTGGTTGGTTGCATAATTTTGTACCAACTGGCAACTCATCGATTAGGAGTCATGTTTTCAGTTTTGCCAATTCTGTTTCACCCCTTGTCACATAGTATCCTTCGAAGGATACATAAAAGATCTTGTATGTTTCTCTCCTTTCTCTAACTCAGTGTCGGTGACAATTTCGCATCATGGATATTTTTATTTTTTAATTAAGTATCTTGATTACTTTCACCTTTCGTCATCCTCAGGAGGTACTGAAAACATACAATATTTAGTAAAACACACATTTAAAATAGATATTAAGTGCATACTCATCAAATTATACATAAAAAGGTCATCTAAGATATTAATTCTTTTATTTCAAAATTTAAAATGTTTAAAGGACTGGTTGGCGATGCTGACATGTATTAGTGTTGCCCTGGGTAAAATTTAATGGTCATGCTACAAATCTATCCTAAATTGACCAACTGTTTCTACTTTCAACTTTGAATAGGTAATTGGAATTCTACAAAAAAAAACTTAATTTTATTATAAAAAATATTTTTAAACTCACATGTCAAAATCACTCCTTACAACCATAGAATAAAAATACAATACAATGTTTTCAAGTATTCATATAAATTTTTAGTGTACATATTACCATTTTAAAGTACCTAAGAATAAATAACTTTTTAAATTTTGTTGCTTAAACTACTATACTGTATATACATCTACAGGCATCCCAGATCGAACTTTGTTTGCATTTAAGAAAAATCGCTTTTTCCTAATGAAAAATGTGAACCAAACCTTACCAATTTGATGTTTAAAGTGCGACGATGCCACACATTTTCGATCTGGTGAGCTTCGAAGGTCATGTAAATTTTCGATCTGGCGAGATTCGATCTATTGAGTTTCGATGCAACGAGCTGTTCCCGTTCCCATAGACTTTAAGGACTTAGAGCCGGTTTTACAATCGTTGAATTAAGTTAGCTTATTTGGCGGATAACTTTCATAGAAACCTTCTATCTAAGAAAATTATCCACCAGAGAGCTTATCTAACGATTGTAAAACCCAAAGATAAAGAAGGTAAAAACGACCTTTAAACATCTAGGGTTCACCCTCAACTCGATGCGCCATCTGGTGGGTGTCTCATTAGAGAGGTCACTTTTCCTATTGAAATTGGGCGAAGTTGCAAGACCTGTATATAAGACCGTGATTCTGATAGAAACTTTCTGTATTTTAAAAAAAGTGTATATAATTATTATATAGGTAATATTAATAGGGGGATATTTATTATGGAGAGGTAATTATACTATTTATAATATGAAAGTAAAGTAGTATTAAATGCAATAACTATATATTACTATTAAACTAAATGAATAAAAAAAATTTTCACCCCTCCTTACCTAAAACTTTATTTTTGAGTTCTGAAAATATGGTACTTTTTTTTTAAATCTGGTACTTTTTTAACTGAAAACTAGTACTATTTGAAAATAAGTTCTGGCAACACTGGTCAAAACACGTTATCCACTATTCAGTGTTGTAACATTTTTATAGATCAACACCTTGTATTTATATTGTACAATATAAATACAAGGTGGCGCAAAAGTTGTCACCCGATGTTCTTTGGCTGTAATTTTTTTTATGAATGAAAAACTTTGGTTCTGCTTTTGGATTATGTTTATTTGATGTCTTAAATTTTTTTTTAATTAGGTCGAGAAAATTATATCGGTCAAGTGGCCGCCGCCAGAATTGATGACCATACGGGCCCGATTTATGGCATTTTCCATCACTCTTGCCAGAACTTCCGGCAATAGGTTCACGCATTCTTGACGAATATTATCTTTGAGGGCTTCAAGAGTCTGAGGCTTGTTTACATAGACTCGTGACTTTAAAAAACCCCATAAAAAGAAGTCTGGAACGGTTAAATCGGGCGAACTGGCCGGCCAGTGCAAATTGCCAAAACGAGAGATTAGGCTACCCGGAAATGCAGCCTGCAGAATTTCGGTTGTGGCTCGGGCAGAATCCCTGCTTAAAATACCCCATAGAGACCTATACAAAATAATCTATCGGGCGCTACCGGATTCTATATGTGCATTTGTCCATGGGTTTTTCCGGATACAGCCCGATAGAAAATATATAGGAAATTACCTGTAGGCACACCATAACTTTTACATTTTCCCTATTGAGACCGATAGAAAATAACTCAATGAAGGATATATAGGGATATCCCTATAGAGCAACCATAAAACATTTGACAAAATTTTATTAAAACCTATAGGGTCCTATAGGGAAAAAACTAATTTCTTCATTTATGTGTATTTTCCCCATTGAAACCGATAGCAAATAAATCAATGGTGGATATCCCTATAGAACAACCATAAATCTCAACTACGGGTCCTATACAAACCGATACACCCTATAGAAACACCATACATCCCGATACAAATATCTATCGGTTTGAACAGGGTCTCTATGGGGTATTTTAAGCAGGGATGCGCCGTTGCTCCATCCTGTTGAAACCACATGTTCTCCAGTCCGAATTCATCCAATTGAGGAAGGTTTAGCATGGCTCTGTAGCGCTCACCGTCCACAGTAGTCGCTTGGCTTGCGGCTTTTCAAAAAAATAAGGCCCGATGACGCCTCGAGCGTAAACAGCACACCATGCAGTAACTTTGAGCGGGTGCAATGGCTCTTCGTGGGTTATACGCGGATTTTCGGTGCCCCAGAAGCGATAATTTTGTTTATTAACATATCCACAGATATGGAAATAGGCCACGTCGCTCATGATGATTTTGGATGAAAAATTGTCTTCGTCGTGGTCCGCAAAAAAATCGCGTTCTTGAGGAGTATAGCGATCCATGTCTAGTTGACGTGTATTTTGTATGTGTTGACTTCACAAATGTCAAAACAGAATTGATATTTGCCGCCATTTGCAAAAATTATAGCATCTTCCAATAGGGTGATGACTTTTGCGCCACCTTGTACTTCCCATATACTGTGGTATAAGTATATTATAACCCTAGACCAAACCAGGATTATAACTAGGATTATAACACGATGTTTTGCAGAAATACAGGGTGTTTCATTGGGAAACGGACATATTTTAAGTGCAGGTAGGAATAGGGTTGGGAAAATTTCACTTTGTACTTGAAATTTCACTTGAAATTTTCATGACATTTATGAAATTTATTAAAATTTACTAAATTTCATGAAATTTATGAAATTTATTGAAACTGTCAATAAATTTCAATCACTTTAAGTGTAATATATTAATATTGAAGTAAGCCCACTTGGGGACCATGGGAAATTGCCTCTCTTACCTCCTACCCCTCTGTGGGCCCCTGCACCAATAATATAAATAGTAAATAAGTACCTATGTTTACCACAAATTTCTTGAGATTTCCTTTTAAAATATTTTTAAAATTACTAAAACTAAAAGAGATATAGCACTTTTTGGTAAGCTAATGAGATTGTGCCACTTTCATTGTTTTATATTTATTATTTTTAAATATTTTACTGAAATTTTACGAAAATTGAAGAAACTTCATCAAAATTTTATGAGCCAAAGGCATTTTTTATCCGTTTTCCGAAGCAATTATAGCAAAAGTAAAAGTTTAAATTAATCATGACTTTAAAAAAAATGTAAAGTCTGATTTAATTTACAAATTAAATTGGTAACTGAATTAAATTATTTAAATTAATTTATGCATATAAGTAACAATAATTACTTATAGTGTATTCAAATCCAAGCCGAACTAAACAAAAACGCCCAGACGCTTGATAACTCGTTCTTATTGGTCGATTCGGAATCTGTTGTAAATTATTAAAGGTTCCAGGGGAGGCCGCATGTGAAATTTATGCGAAATTTTCAGTAAACTGCGAAACTTTCAATGAAATTTCTGAAACTTTCACAGGCAATGTTGAATTTTTCAGATTGAAAATTTCATTTGAAATTTTTAAAAATTTCACTTTTCCAACTAAATGGAATATTTCAAGTTTAAAACTTTCAAAGTTGAAATTTTCATTTGAAAATTTCATCTGTCCCAACCCTAGCTAGGGTAGGAACCACCGAGAGGGTTCTAAAAAACCCACATTTGATGGGTCTATCGCATAATATGCTATAACTATAGGTATATGGTCTATCGCCCTTTGTTTCAGAAATACAGGGTGATTCATCAATTTTGCTCATTGCTCATAACTTTTAAACGGCTTCGTATTTTTTTCTCAAAATTGATATACGGATTAAGGGTTGCCTACCTAATAAGTAGGTATATCCAAAGATAATACCAAGTTGCAAAAAATTCCAGGCTCGGCTTGGCCAAAATTTTCGAAACTCTTTGTACCCTCAAAAATCAAGTTCAATATACCCACAAAAACACTAGCAAGTTTCAATTCGATCCATCCAGCCGTTTTTTTCTTTCATTCGATTGAATTTTTGAAAAAATGAAATCACGTTTTTTACTCTCAAACGCTCATAATCTCTAATAACATGGAAAAAAAATTATCTCCACTTTTTTCACATTTTTATAAAAAACGGCATTTAAAGTTATGAATTTTTTTCACAAAATTGCAAAAAAAAATTCAAATTCAAATGATCCTTTTTCATTTAAAGCCCGATAGCTCAGCGAGAAATTAATGGTCGTATCAAGGCCTACAAAAAACAAATTAAAGCTGGATTAACAACCTATCCGATCCATATGGTGGTTTAGTTAAAAAAATAATGCAAGTCCGTACAGAGAATATAAAAAGAAAAAAAAATTTCTTCGCGATATTCATTATAATCCTATAGGATTGCGCGATACTTGTTGCTTGGAAAAATTGCTCGTCTTAAGGCCCAAAAATTAGAGACTTAAAGCTTTAAATTAAAAAAAAATTCAAATTCAAATGATCCTTTTTCATTTAAAGCCCGATAGCTCAGCGAGAAATTAATGGTCGTATCAAGGCCTACAAAAAAACAAATTAAAGCTGGATTAACAACCTATCCGATCCATATGATGGTTTAGTTAAAAAAATAATGCAAGTCCGTACACAGAATATAAAAAACAAAAAAAATTTTCTTCGCGATATTCATTATAATCCTATAGGATTGCGCGATACTTGTTGCTTGGAAAAATTGTTCGTCTTAAGGCCCAAAAATTAGAGACTTAAAGCTTTAAATTGATTTTTTTATACTTTAATACGGCCATTTTTAACAAAAATACAGTCATTTGAAAAATCGCTAAAAATTTGGAATAAATCCTTTAATTTTTAGTTATACTTTAGTTATTTTGGGTTTTTTCCCAAATTTGTATTTTTTTACTTTTGCTTAATTATTAAAGATTTTTGTTTGTTTGTTGTTAGCTATATTAGCTATTAGTTTTTTACAAAGTAAAGAAAATGTTTTATAAACGTTTATTCCACAATTAATGAAAAGGATTGTAGGTACTTGCCAATAAAACATAAAGTTATGTCTTTATTTTATAGCATTTCCTAAAAACACACATCTTTAACCACTCTTTACAATGCACTTTTACGTTATTTTAAATAAAATTAAACAATATTATTATAAATAATTTAATACATATATTTACAAAGAGAACAAATATACAATTATATTTTCTCTAATAAACTTTTAAAGTAATCTTAGTTTTCTTGATAAATATCTTCATCATTCCGTTCCAAAAATTTTATAAAATACTCCACGGTGGTTTTTATTCCGTCAATTGAGAGATTTTGGCTTTTTAAAATTTCTTCTACTCTTTTTCTTATTTCTGGAGGACCAGTAACACACAGCTCCAAAATAATAAAATCTATGATTTGTAATGTATTTAAGCCCTCGTTCCTATTTTTTTTTACAAATGACGATATTATTTTCTGATGCCTCACTTTCATTATCAATTTTTACTACATTGTCATAACTGGTTACTTTAAAAATATATATTTTTCCATATTATTTTCTGTAAACTTATTTATGATCCTCATCCCTGATAGCAAAATTTGATTCTAAGAATCTTCTAAGAAGATACGACTCGGAATAATGGAATATTCTTAGAACCTTCCCTTATTGCTAAGAATATTCTTAGGGACTTTTAAAACATTCAATAGATACCCTTTTAATGATGCAAGTAGATTCTTAGAAGCTTCTTAAAACCTTCCTAAAAAGCATCCTAAGAACATTTTAAGAATACGTTTTTTCCATCCAGATCTTTTAGAATTTTTCCTGATTTATCCTCTTTTTGTGACTGTTATTCTTCTCATGTGAAGGATTTTGCTGGGCTGTTGGCTTCTGTAAGTTCTTCTATTGGGAAATCAGCCGAAACATTTTTTAAAATTCCCTTTATGGTAATTAAATTTAAAGGCCCATGGGAAAAAATCGTTTAAAAAAAAGACGATCGTCTGAAGAATATCGTCTATTTTTAAATGATATCGCTTAATTTTTTAAACGATCTTTTGTCTTCAGACGATCGTATACTTTCAAACGAAATCGTTTAATTATTTAAACGATCGTCTTTAATCGTCTAAAATAATAGCCGACCATAAAGACGTTCGTTTAAAGTGATAAACGATACAAAAGGCGATCGTCTAAAATAATAGTCGAAAAAAGACGATCGCGATTTAATTAAAATTTTAAGTTATAACTTAACTGATGAGAAAATATTTTTATTTTGTCATAATTATTAATTAAATTAATTAAAAAAATAATTCTAAAGGCGATACCTACCTACTTCGAATAATAGACAATTCCAAATATTCCAAAGTATATTTGAAATTCTTTATTATAATAGAGAAGAATTTCAAATATATATTTCGTCTGTACAGCCGACTGCCTAACCTACGCAACCGATTGAATCGTTTGAAAGACGATTGGACGAATTCGCGTCTAAAGACGATCGTCTTTAGACGATTTTTCCCCATGGGGGGATAAAAGTTTTCCACTAGGTTAGGTCAGTTCTGTCTATGAAGGAATCGGCTTGATCGGCTGTGGTGAAATCCAAACCTACTTTGTTAAATCCTTTCTTACTAATTTTGTTAAAGCCTCTGATGTTTCTGTTTTTAAGTTCCTTTGCAATGGTCATGCAGTGGGCAGATGAGACGTTATTTCCTTCCGTTTTTCCCTGTATTATTACCGTCAGTGCCGGCGTGAGGCATGTGCAAACGGTGCGGTTGCACCCGGCCCCGCGTTTTATAGGCCCCGCGCGCATCAAGGCATCTTAACGAAATTATTGTACATTTTAGCAACATGGCAAGCTGTAAGCACAGCTTGACAAAATAATATCTGGTCATTGCCAGAGATAATATCTAGATACGATATACGATACCTACTAAAGCTTTGATTTTTTTGATTTGAAGTTGCCTGTATCCGTTTAAAACAATTATTATTACGCCGGGAAAAGAATTTTTAAAAATTAAAATTAATAAAAAAATATTTAAGATCAAGAAGGTATATGCCAAGAACGGCTAGTGGGTTTGGCTATATTGTCAATAGAGAAGGAAGTTGGAAAAGAGCTTCCGCGCGCTTAAGCAGGGAAAAATTATGTGTAATTTTTTATTAAACGTTTATTTCTATATTAATTGAAGGGAAAAGCTGAACCACCCAAGTGCATTTTTAAGTCAAAATTTTCTACAATCCGGTAATACGCTTAAAAAATGTTGACTTGCACTTGGGCGGTTTCAGCTCTAATCCCTTCAATTGGTTTTTCGTTTGATGTTTTATTGGTTTATTGCCGCTAAGCGCTATGTTAATTTCAAGAGTAAATTTTTAGTTCAAGACCCGCATTTTTCTTTTGCACCTGGCCTCTAATAAGCTAACGCCGGCCCTGATTGCCGTATATGGGCCTTTTTGTTTTAGCTGTGTTGTAGTGGTTTATTATTTTTGGTAATGTTTCATTTTGGTTATATACGTATTTAGGTATATTTATATAATTAAGGTACCTTTTAAAATTATACTGCTTTGTTACCTTTACTAAAAAATTGTATTTTATACATGTAAAATATATTGTACGTATTTATAAATATATATATATATATATTAGGGTGATTCATTTCCGCAAAGTTTTTGTTTTCTTCGGTGCTCAAGCAAAATATTAATCTGCATATAGAAAAAAAAATTCTCAACAAGTTTTAGCTCTTAATATAAATTTTAAGTACTTACTATTTAAATTTAAAGTTTTACCGTTTAAAATGCATGTAAAAAATATATATTTTTTTCAAATTTCTAATGCTTACCCACCTTTGACAATATTGCAAATCGGTTTAATACACCTTATGGGGAATTTCACGCTCTTTAAAATTGCTTTTGAGTTTTTTTTTGTAACTCGCATTGGTTCACCAGTAGGAGTCGTCAAAGGACAGTTTTTGAAAAAAATCGTTTTTTTTTTAAATTTTTTCCAACAAACCGCAAAAAGTATGAAGAAAAAAGGGCTGAATCATAAAAAAAAGTTATCCAACCAATATTTAATGAATTTACAGCCATTTTTATAACTGAAAACGTAAGAAATTGATAATTACCAACTCATAATGTTATTTAGATTAATTTTTTCTATTTATTATCATTATATTTCCCTACACTAAGAAGTTTTTTAAAATTATTGATTTCTCACTTATAATGAATATGAAAACAACACATAAATACATAAAAAAACAATAAGAAAATTGTAACGTGGATTTTGCAATTTTTCAACATTTCTGTCATATAGCAAAAAAATATAAATGAAGATTATTTAATTTTTTTAAGCGAAATTTGAAATATGTTACATAACCTTCTGTATATTCTGATTAATGTTTTGTTGTTTTTTTTATGAATTTATGTGTTGTTTTCATATTCATTATGAGTGAGAAATCATAATAATTTTAAAAAAGTTCTTAGTGTAGGGAAATATAATGATAATAAATAGAAAAAATCAATCTAAATAACATTATGGGTTGGTATTTATCAATTACGTTTTCAGTTATAAAAATGGCAGTAAATTCATTAAATATTGGTTGGATAACTTTTTTTTATGAATCAGCCCTTTTTTCTCATACTTTTGGCGATTTGCTCGAAAAAATAAAATAAAACGATTTTTTTCAAAAACTGTCCTTTGACGACTCCTACTGGTGAACCAATGCGAGTTACAAAAAAAAACTCAAAAGCAATTTTAAAGAGCGTGAAATTCCCCATAAGGTGTATTAAACCGATTTGCAATATTGTCAAAGGTGGGTAAGCATTAGAAATTTGAAAAAAAATATATATTTTTTACATGCATTTTAAACGGTAAAACTTTAAATTTAAATAGTAAGTGCTTAAAATTAATATTAAAAGCTCAAACTTGGTGAGAATGTTTTTTCCTATATGCAGATTAATATTTTGCTTGAGCACCGAAAAAAAACAAAAACTTTGCGGAAATTTGCTGTGAAATAAATAAAGAAAATGATATTTGCTTTTAAAAAAATAACATTAAGATAGAAACCCCAACCTGCACACACAGGAAAAACTAATTAGTAGGTAATTGATCAATTGGTCGACTATAGTCATTTTTTATTTGGGGCTCATATATAAGAAAATCTTAAGCCAATATTGCGGGATTGTACCCTATGCGGAATAAGGTGAAAAGTTTTTTTTTTTGGATTTTATATACAGGGTGTCCCGAAATTAGGGGGCCAAACTTAAACAGTGCATTCTTTATAGAAAAATAACACTTTTTTGTTTAATAAACATATATCAAAAAATGCCCCCTAACGGAGCTACGCCCCCTAAATAGGAGCTTAAGAGCATCATTTTTTTAAAACTATTCCTAGAGGGTTGAACATGAAGACCTGAATTTTTGGGACTTTGGTAATTTTGACATTCTGAATCTGGATCTATAATCAAAACTGTTAAAATTTAATCATAGGCGTAACATTTGAGGGGGCAAATTTACAAAAACAGCCCCAACTTTTTGCAGAGTGTGTATTTTAATGTTTTGTTATAAAATTATGAAAATGTATAGTTTTTCACGAAAAATAGGTACTCTTGCTTTGAATCGCTCAGATGCACCATTTTCGAGAAAATTGCAATTTAAATTACTATGCTTAGCATAATTTCTAATATTTTCATTAAAAAGCTTTGGGACAAAAGTGACGTTTGGGTTATTTGCTGACTTTACATTTATTTTTATAGTTTAGTTAGTATTTTTTGGCTCGATTTTTGTTATTTTTTATTAAGGAGCGATTTTCCAAATTTTAACACAAAATTTTAACGAAAATGAGAGGTGTGTGCCTCTGAGCGATTCAAATCAAGACTACCTATTTTTCGTAAAAAACTATAAGTTTTCATAATTTCATAAAAAAAAATTAAAATATTATCTCGGAAAAAAGTTGGGCTATTTTTATAACTCACCCCCCAAATGTTACGCCTATGATTATTTTTTAACAGTTTTGATCTTGGATCTTGATTCAGCATCTAAAAATTACCAAAGTGCCAAAATTTCATTTCTTCATGTTTAACGCTATAATATAATATAGTTTAAAAAAACTATTCTCTCTTAGGGGGCATTTTTTTATACATGTTTATTTAACAAAAAAGTGTTACTTTTCTATGAAGAATGCACTGTTTAAGTTTGGCCCCCTAATTTCGGGACACCCTGTATTTAAAATACGGTAAGTTTTAGAAGAAAAATTGTATACAAAAAATGTAGGGGGCTTACAGTTAATATATCTATTATTGGGTCCATGCTTTAGGACGAAAAATTTAAAAAAAAAGGTTTGTGTTAAGTTGACGTTCAGCCCCAAACGATTTATGCAAAAAATTACTATGTTGAAAAAGTCTTTTTTTGACAGATTGACTGTACTAATTAGAGTGCGTAATTTAAAACGATGAAAACTTTTAACAGTTACTAATATAACTGTTACCAATATTATATTGAATACAAAAATACCAAAATATTATACTAAAATCTTTATATCTTAAAAAGTGATTAAAAATAAATTATACTTCTCATATTACAATATTTAACAATAGAAACTCAAAACCCACATCCCGATCCATATGTATTATCCCAAATGATATACTGTTCAAGATCTTTTGGAGAAACACTAGATCTAACTCTGCTAAGTGCCTTGTGAAAATCTTCCATAATTAAAGGTCGAACTTCTGTAGCTTCAATTTTTTCAATCATTCTCATATCTATGGACCTAATGGGCCACAAGGATGCCTCAGAACATAAATTCCTTATATCCGCCCCTGAATATCCATTAGATTTTTCAGCTATTTCCTCAAAATTTGGTTCCGTTAGTTCGTGCCTCTCTTGGGCAATGAGTTTAGTTACCAATTGAGATCTAGCCTACAATATAATTTTATTTAATAGTCGATTAATACATACATTTCTTTACCATGGGCATGGTTTGACTTTTACCTTATGATCCGGCAATGGAATATACAATCGTTTTACAAAACGCCTTCTTGCTGCTTCATCCAATTCTTGAGGTCGATTTGTAGCCCCAATTACTAAAATTCTTTCTTCATTTTCGGTGGTGGCGCCATCTAATTGCACTAAAAACTCGGTTTTTATTCTACGCGAACTCTCGTGCTCAGATTCGCTTCTTTGTGACAAAAGTGAGTCAATTTCATCAATAAAAATTACCTACAAAATAAAAAAAGTTTTTTTATTATATTTTAGACAAGACAAGTAGTGAAAATATTATATATATCCATCTTCAAATAATAAATAATGTTAACTTTAATCCAATTTTAAATTCCCCATTAGCGTTAACACATGGAATAAAAGGAAAACATAATTTGGTTATGAAATTTATGTCAAAAAATGGATTCCTGGGTTATTATTCTATGATACCTACAATGTAGGTCCTACATGCAGGTCCTACATACAGGTTGAGAGATGAACATACTTTAAAATGATATTGGAGATAGGTACAGGGTAGGCAAAACATATTTAATTCTGTACAAACCAAGGGCTTTAAAATTTATTGGTTATTCATTCATTTATTTATTATAAAAAATATACCATAAATTTCAATGTTTAAATAATTCTTATGGAATTATTTTCTTATGATTATTAAAAACTAGTTTCATTTTGTTGTACACATTTTTTCTAGAAGCCCAGAATAAGCTGTCAGAGGTGAGTAAAAATTGTGGTCTAGTTTATAGGTACAGAATTTCACCAGTGATACTTTTTAAAATAAAGATTAACTTATTATATAGTTTCTTAAATATATAATGATCCTCTTTGTGATACAGGGTATTAATTGTTTGGGGGGTTACTATCGTAGTTTGTTGAAATATGGAACGAAACAAACGAGCAAAAATTCAAATCTCTATCACTATTAAATCTATCACTCTATGTCTATCACGAAAAGTGTTTATGTATTTTAGGTTAGTGATAGTGCAAATTCTGCCCAGTGTTTTTTGGGAAAATACACAATCCACCTATGGATTGTGAGAAAATATACTTGATACTTTTTATCCGATAGAGATGGCACTTTTTGTAACCTAAACAATCACCCCAAACAATTTTTTTCCCAATTTTTCTTGAAAGTGTTTTTTTAAAGGTTGCTTTTTAGCACGGATTTTTAGGGTTATATGGAACGATGCATAGAAAACATAAACATGTTCCTGCAACTGTCTAACAAAGAAATTATGTCCCAGGTAATATTGAATTGGCCCTGGCAGAGGTGATAAAAAATCGTTTATCCTTTGGGCAGGTGATGTTCTCAAAACCACTTTATAGATCAAATATAGAGAGAAGTATTCTGATTAATTTGTAGGGCCTTCTGCCTTAAGAGAAATCAAAGAAAGGCAAATAACAAGTGAAATGATTACAGATGCGGATAATGGATAATTCTTTTGCAAAACAAGATACAAAAGAGTGCAGTCATATCTAAACCACAAAGTAATAATTATGTACTTGTTTAAAAAAAAACCTTCCTGGCAACGACTGGCTAAAATCTTTCCTGAAGCAAACATTGTGTTGACTCAAAGGAATGCTGAAAATATAAAAAGATCAAGAGCAAAATTTCATGATAATGTAATAAACCAGTATTTTTACAAAAATAAAGTAAATAAGGGATGCTTTGCCACGACCTGGTAATATAGGGAAACAAAATTTTGTGAAAAAAGGAACACTCATTAACTTCTGTAATGTTTGCTGCCACTGGAGGAGAATTTTTACCATTGTATGTTGTCTACCAGGCAAATCTTTTAGATTTTTTTAGCAAATTTATAATTCTTATATTGAAAAATTAAAACCATATGAAAATCAATAAATAAATTTGTATACTTTACAAAATAAATTTTAAAACTTTCAAGCGTATACAAAAATATACGCAAAAATAATATTTTTGCTTATGTTTTTTACCTTTCCTGCTTGTACTATAAATTTTTATTCAAAAGCAAAAATCCTCACATGTTTTCTTATATATTTGTAATAGCTAAAATTTACTTTGTGAAGCATTAACACCTTCAATAAAAATTAAAAATTTGTTTCCTTCATTGTTAATTTTTTTATTAACTTGTTATATTTTAACTAACTAGGTACTTAATTAAGTAGATACTTAAGTATCTTTTAGACTCTTTATTTTTGTTGGTAATTTATAATATGGATTTTTTTAAATTGTAATAATTGTTAATATGCAATATTTTTTCTTTTTAAAATACCTAAAACTTATTTTCATTAGTTAATATTAAAATAAGATTTTTTAGATTTTTATTTATATTGATTTAAAAGTTGTAGTATCTTGTATTTAGAACATTGTTAATATATTGAATATAGGCAATATTTTTTCCTTTCAAAATACCTAAAACTACTTTATTGTAAATTTTTTGTTTAAGCTATTTTGTTATATTTTAATTTGTTTATAGTCCAGTCATCTAGGCATTTTACCTCGGAATCTAACGGAATAAGCTGAATTTTTGTACAAACCTTTATTTTAGGATTGCAAATGTTGTCTCAAAAGTCACATATGCCAACGTGTGAGCGGCCTTAGATATTCAAGGTCAAAGGTCGCAAAAATCAATTTTTTGAGAATATCTCCTTTTCTCTGCCTCCTATCGTATTTGCATTTATTATACAAGTTGTAGAGAATAAAATTCTCTACAAATTTTGTTTAAAACATTTTTTTATAAGTCTAATCGTTTTTGAGATAGAGGGCACAGAGTGTGGAGCGCTCAGCCATACGTACCTTTAGCGCAAGGTAAATCATGAATCCCAATCTATTATACCGTTTTTTTAATTAATTATTTATTAAATATTACTTAAATAACAATTTAATGACTATTTGTTTAAAAAAAATATATAAAAATAAATATAAGGTATTAAATATTACTTACTTTTGACATACAAATAATTAAATAATGAAGTGAATCATTCTAAATATATTCTAATGTTATTCTAATTAATGATAAATGCATTTTAAGAAGAAAAGACATTAAATAAATTTGCCTTGAATATGTCTCTGGTCATCTCTTGGATCCAGATATTGCCTTTAAAATAGCAGACCTGGAAATACTATAGTGGGCTTGCTATAAATTAGGTATACCTATATTTAAAGCAAGTTGTGACCCTAGGTATAGGTCTAGGGTTGTGACAGGTAATATTCGTATTCTAAAGGTTAACATGGCTGATTTGTGTTTTATTTGTAATAAGTTACTTTCTGAAGGTGATTCTGTGACTTTAGTGCGCGGTATACAGACTTTAAAAGAAGCAATTATTAAGAGAAATAAACATAAACTACCTAAATACTTTTACTTCTGTGAACGTGCATATTGGGTGTCGAAAATTGTACGCTATAGCGTACTATAGTAAAATTGCAGCAGCAAAACGTCGCCTTGAAGAGACTGGACCTTCAACGTCATCAACTGTACCTCGTAAAAAAGGGAATGATTTGTTTGATTTTAAAATATTGTGCTTATTTTGTGGTGAAGTCGCAGATGAGGCAGCAAAGGCAAAAAAATCTGCAAAGTACAAACGCGTTATAACTAAGTTTTTAAAGATATGACAATTAATATCAATGATAACGAGGAGAGTGATGATGAGAAATTGCTGGCCAACCTGAAGAAGACGAGGATAAAGAAGATAAAGATTAATAATAATAATAATAATATTGATATAAATAAAAACATTTTCCTACTCCAATCCAATTACCCTTCATTAAAATTAAATTAAAATATAAGATATATATGATGATAAAATATATTTGATTTAAAAGAAATATAAATATAAGTATAAGGTATTAAATTTTTATTTTAGTAATATTTATTATATAATTAATTAAAAAAACGGTATAATAGATTGGGATTCACGATTTACCTTGCACTAAAGGTACGTATGGCTGAGCGCTCCACACTCTGCGCCCTCTATCTCAAAAACAGTTAGACGTATAAAAAATTTTTGTAAACAAAATTTGTAGAGAATTTTATTCTCTACAACTTTTATAATAAATGCAAATACGATAGGAGGCACAGAAAACGAGACATTTTTAAAAAACTGATTTTTGCGACCTTTGACCTTGAATATCTAAGGCCGCTGACACGTTGGCATATGTGACTTTTGAGACAACATTTGTAATGCTAAAATAAAGGTTTTCACAAAAATTCAGCTTATTCCGTTAGATTCCGAGGTTGATCCCTTTTTTTGACTAAGATGTACAGTTGAATTCATTAAAAAAGCGTACAAGAATTAGAATGAGAGAAAACTGTCAACATTATTGCGTAAAACCGGCTTTCCACTGACTTAAGTCACTATAACTGACAGTAGAAAATAAAAATGCCTCGTCAGTTAAAAAGGCTCAAATAGTATCAAGAATCGAAGAATGGTCAATTCGTACTGTGGTATAATAGAAATAAAAAATCTATATTAAAAATTAAGCAACGCTGGGAACAGGAAGATTTACTAAACCAAAAAGTTGGTTCAGGTCGTCCCAAAATGTCCACCCCTGAACAGGATGCTGCTTTTTTGAGATATCTGAGGATTTATGGGAAACTATACTATACCTACTATACTGCTGGGAAGATATTAATCCAAATATTGTATTAAATTTAATTCAGTTCATCCCAAATAGATTGGCTCAAGTAATAGAAAAACAGGGATGCATGACTAAATATTAAATTTTGTTTAATGTTTGTTTTTTCATTATTAAAAGGTAATAATTTTTGTAATATTATTTAATTAACCTACGACGTCAATGCTCTTTATAACCTATAATAATTATTTTAATGACTTATGTCAGTGATAAGCCGGTTTTAAGCAATAATATTATTTTGACAGTTTTCTCTCATTCTAATTCTTGTACGATTTTTTATTGAATACAACTGTACTATAGTACTATTACTTTAAGTATAATATAATACTAAGTATTATTTAGGTTTTTATAAACAAAATCTAATAAGATTTTGTTAATTGGCAATATTTTTTCTTTTCAAATGTGTATTTATTTGTTTTTTTATGCAATAAATTTTTGTAATGTTTTTAAATATTTCTGTCAGTGTAAAATCCTCCCCAAAATTATTCAAAAATCAACGTTTTATAATACAATAATCCCACGTATTTCCAACGTTTTATAATACATAAATCCCATATATATTTCTAACGTTGTCTAA
Source organism: Brassicogethes aeneus (assembly GCA_921294245.1). Classification (NCBI taxonomy): domain Eukaryota; kingdom Metazoa; phylum Arthropoda; class Insecta; order Coleoptera; family Nitidulidae; genus Brassicogethes; species Brassicogethes aeneus. Next base: position 15,980,533 of record OV121134.1, on the reverse strand, counting down.
AACACAAATTGCACGTATTTCCAACTTTTTATAATACAATGTCATAAATCCCACGTATTTCCAACGTTTTATAAAACGTAAATTTCACGTTTTTTATCCCATTAGAAACTATAGTTTCTAATGGGATAAAAAACGTGAAATTTACGTTTTATAACGTTATAACGTTGTCATATAACGTTATAAACCAAGAAATTTCAACATAAAATTATACATAAAAGTTAGGTTTTTTTGAACGTGGGAAAAACGTTGTTTCTAGATAATTATACGTACGTATAACACAAATAAAACTAAAAAACACCTAAACATCCACGAATAAATTGCTTACAGTCATGGCACCCAATATGTGGTACCATAGTTTCATTGAAGCCATAAAATCAATCACTTCACTCTATCTCTATGAAATTGTATAAGGTGCCTACTTTTTAAATAATATATGCAGACTGGACTTTAAAAAGGACGCCCATTATCTTCCCTTGAAAGGGTATTTAATTTTTTTTAATTTTTTTAAATTGATTTAATTTGAACAAGTTAAAATAAAAAAAACCTAAATTTAGATGCTGGGCATATCTGGGTTTAGGAAAATAAGTCAAATTCCACACCAGGACTATTTTATAAAATGCTTGACATTTATTGATTATAATTTAACAAAAAAATTGTTTATTTATTATTATTATTTTTCCCTGTCAGCATATTTTTATTTTACATAATAGGTCATCAATAAAATAAACACTAACTAATTTAATTTTTCCATAAATATATGCTAAAATTAGTTCTATAGACTACAATCGTTAAATAAAATTACCACATTTCATAAAATAATAATTACACTAGGCAACAAATTTTAACTTAAAAAAAGGTCTTGGTTAAAAATAGAATTTTTCGATCGTTTATGACTGAAATAGATCCAAAATGTTTTAAAAAAAAATTTCTGAAGTCGTAAATAAAAAATAGGAGCACAGTATTATGGTACCATTTATTGCATAGATACACCATTTGAAAATTTTAGGATGACGTTACTTTTAACTTATATTTCAGCATTCCATGAACAACATATCTGTACATATTGTAAAAATTTAAGGCATGTTTTTTTATGTTTACTGTTTTTTATCGTTCAAATTATTTTGTTTATTTATTTTTATCGTTATTATTTAACAATTTTTCTTTGTATCATGGTGCTGCCCGTATCGTCTAAACGAGACTTTGGAAAATTTTTTGGTCACCGGATTTGCGTCGAGCAGGTCAAAATATATAGGAGTGTGCTATTTTTATTACCGACCTTTTTTATTTACTAATCTTTATCGTTATTATTTAACAATTTTTCTTTGTATCATGGTCCTGCCCGTATCGTCTAACCAAGACTTCGGAAAATTTTTTGGGCGCCGGATTTGCGTCGAGCAGGTCAAAATCTATAGGACTGAGCTATTTTTATTACCGACCTTTTTTTATTGTTTACTAGTGTTATTATTGCGTGATATTTGACAACTAAATAAAAAAGCGTTTATTCATAACACAAAACAGATGACATTCGTTTACGTAGGCACCAGTGGCGGCTGGTGGATTTTGGGCTCACCCATATCTCAGTTATTAGACATGGGACCCACATCAAATTTATTTGAGTTTATAATGAAATTATATAGACAAGTTCTGCGCAAGCAGAATTTAAATTGAAGTTTGCGAAAAAAAGTTAGTTTTTAAGTGTGCCCCCCAGCCTCCTGCCCCCCAAATTAAGATAATTCAAATTAAAGTGGTACAATATTTAATTCACTGAAGTTTATCGAAAAATTTCAAATTTTATTAAAAAAATTTAAGTATTACAGGTTTTATACCCTTTTAAATTACACTGGCGAAAGAAATTAACGCATCACGATAAATTTATCATTATTTTGTTGTTAAATATTTTCCAAACCAATCATTCGATTTTGATGTTTTTTTTTTTGGATTGTGTAACGACACTTAGAAAATCTTATTATGACTTTAGTTCTTTTATAAATCTTTGTTTCTTTTATATACGGGGTGTTATACTGATACTTGATTTTTTTTTAAATTTTCAAACACTCTGTGTATTAAAGTAGCAGTAATAGCAAATCCTAAAAAGGATAAAACTATAGCCTTATCTAGCCCTACCATTCTCTTTTTTGATTCACCTTTTTATCTCTTTGATTAAAGGAGATACACATTTTAATAACACTGCATGTTTTATTTACCTTTTTATACACATTAAAGAAAACAGGCTGTGGCGTCTTGTCAAATTTATGACATTTCAAACGAAATGTCAATATTATTTATCTTAAGGTTTAATACATTTAACAATTAACATAATTAGCAAAAATTATCTATTGTATTTACACAACACAGTAACTAATACTTAGTGTTTCCTCCTCTTGCACGAATTACAGCCTCACATCGACGCCTCATACTAAAAATTAAATTTCTTATTTCATCTTGGTCGATACTTTCCCAAATTTGTTGTAGCCTTTCTCCCAGTTCTTGTTGATTAATGGGTTGACGAGGAAGTTCTCTTAACCGTTTGCCCATAATATCCCAGATATGTTCTATTGGATTAAGATCCGGACTTCTGGCTGGCCAACGCATTGTTGGAATATTAACCTCGGCAAGATATTGTTGTACAATCCTGGCCGTATGCGGTCTAGCATTATCATGCATAAAAATAAAATTATCACCGACAAAGGGTGCAAAAGGCATTAAGATAGGTTCTAAAATGTTTTCAATGTAAGAAACTGCCGTGACACTTCCTCTTGGAATTACCACCAACTCCGTGCGAGCCTCTGCAGTGATGCCTCCCCACACCATACTAGAGCCTCCACCAAACATGACTGTTTGAACAATGTTACATTGAGCATAACGTTCACCTGGCCGTCTATATACACTCATCCGTTTATCACTGCTATGGAGACAAAATCTGGATTCGTCAGTAAACATAACGTTGGCCCAATCAGCCTCTAACCAGTTAACGTGTTCTTGAGCAAATGTTAATCTGGCTCTGCGATGCTCTGCGTTTAATTGAGGGCCTGTTGCAGGTCTTCTGGGTCTTAAATTAAATTCACGTAGCCGCTTTCGTATCGTTACACTGCTTACACGAATATTATGTGTCTCTTCCAGGATATTTTGTAATCTTGGTGCTGTAATAAACCGTTCCCTTAACGTTTGTAACAACAAAAATCGATCTTGGACATCGTTTGTGGCTCGTCTTCTTCCTTGACCTGGTCTTCTTACGTGCACTTGAGTCTCATGATACCGCCGCAGGATTCGAGATATAGTCGATTGATTGACTCCAAGACGTTGAGCGATAAAACGCTGACTTCTACCATCTTCCGAAAGAGTTACCGCACGCACAGAATCTTCAAAACTTAAGATGCGATTCTGATGAAGCACGTTCATTCTGACATTCATTATAAAATATTGACATTTCCTTTGAAATGTCATAAATTTGACAAAAATGTGTATAAAAAGGTAAATAAAACATGCAGTGTTATTAAAATTTGTATCTCCTTTAATCAAAGAGATAAAAAGGTGAATAAAAAAAGAGAATGGTAGGGCTAGATAAGGCTATAGTTTTATCCTTTTTAGGATTTGCTATTACTGCTACTTTAATACACAGAGTGTTTGAAAATTTAAAAAAAAAATCAAGTATCAGTATAACACCCCGTATATAAAAGAAACAAAGATTTATAAAAGAACTAAAGTCATAATAAGATTTTCTAATAAGAGTCGTTACACAATCCAAAAAAAAAACATCAAAATCGAATGATTGGTTTGGAAAATATTTAACAACAAAATAATGATAAATTTATCGTGATGCGTTAATTTCTTTCGCCAGTGTATATTATTTCTTTTACTAAATAAAAAAAAAATAAAAATGGTATAAAATCTGTTATAGGTACTTGAATTTTTTTAATAAAATTTAAAATTTGTCGATAAAATTCAGTGAATTAAATATTGTACCACTTGAATTATCTTAATTTGGGTTGGCAGGAGGCTGGGACGACACTGTGAAGATTATCGAATTATCGAACCCGCTACCCCCTAACTTATTTTTTCCGATTTTTTGTTCTCGATCTGACAAAAAAAAGGGATGAATAAGCAATTTTATATGATTTCCCCTCCAGCTTTACGAGATTCATGGACGGCCCTATATTTGATGGTGGGGGGGCTCCACGAGGAAATCCTGCGCCCCGCTCCTGAATGAAACAAGTAAAGTGAAAATTTTTCTCTTTGAACACTAAAAATCTAAAATTTAAGGCGGGGATACAGGGGAACCAATGGGTGCAATTGCCCCCCCCCCCCTAACTCAACTATTTGTTTTTATTTTAATTTTTTTCCAAGACAGACAAACACAGCATTATGCAAAAATTTAAGAGTCAGGCGCGGATACAGGGGGGACCAATGGGTGCAATTGCCCCCTTAACTCACCTATTTGTATTTATTTTAATTTTTTAAGACAGGCAAACCCAGCATTATGCAAATCCAAGTATTACATGGATAACAAAATAAAATTTTACAAAATTTTTGTTTAGAAGGCATTTTCAAAGAATATTCATATGTAAAATCATACAAAAATCTACCCTCTTACTAATGTTTATTTTTCTAAAAATTGTACCCTTTTATAATCTAATGAAACACAAACTAGTATAAACCAGGCCCATGCACACGGGGGGTTTTGGGTTATTAGAATTTTTACTTAAGATACTGAAAAATAACCTTAAAATACATATTTTTTATAAAAACGTTTAATATAGTGAGTTTTTAAAATGAACAGACTATAGAAATTATTATGTGACAAAAAACAAATACTCGTTAAATTTTTAAAATATGTATTTAAAATTTATTATTTCTTAAAAAAATTCAAAAAACCAATATAAATTACGAAGTTTTATGTGAAATTATATGGGGTGAAATTTTCATAAGTGTTGTATTTTTATATTTTTATAATGGGCCAGTCTAGATGTCCATTCGGCCAATCTGACATAGCGGCCCACCGGGATCAGTCCCGGCGTCCCGCCGGAGCCCATCCGCCCCTGCTTGTACAATTATGTACAAGATATTGACAAATGTTTAAAAACATAATTTTATTTGCATAATTATACGGCAATAAAAAGAAATACCATGTCAATGAGAATGATTTTGACATCATATTTGGAGATGGAGATTACTCATTTACAGCACAGCAAACGGAAAAATATAGAACTGTATAGGATGACTCCGCGTTTGAATATTAAATTTTAAAGTTTTATCAGAACTGTATTGAATCGTGCTTTGTTTTTATATTTTTCGGCTTCATACCTATGCACGACTATATTTAAAGTCAAAGTCAATGGTGTCTTACAAGATAAATTATTTTGATTTTCTATATTCAACAGAGAGGTAGAAACTCGACCCTGTCGAATGGTGCAGTCATTTATGTCTCTAGAAATTATTAAAAAAGGGTTCAGTCCAATGGTGCAGCAACTTCGGATTCCTATTCTCTTCAGAGACATAGAAACTCAAGCTTTTCGAATTTTACTGGCAATGATTTTCGTTAATGTCCCCGAGAATTATACAAAAACAGCGCAATGCAATATCGCAACGATTTCGACTTCTCTTTACTCTACCAAGTTATAGAAACTGGAGTCTCTCTAATACTGTTCTAGTCAATATTTCTGAGAGTATAAAAAGAGGGTGTAATATTGCAAGAAGTTTTGATCTTTTGATGGATGCAAGTAGTTTGAATTTTCTCATTTCTGCATATGATTTTGTTGAAAATAGTTCCTTTCTTTGGTTCCTTTGTCTGATTTTTATTTACCGTAACAACTCAGGTATGTAAAGCACAGAGGATATGATGTTAAGTATATTTATGTATTATATAAAGTACCTATATTTGTATTAAAAATTTCAGAGGTTATGTTGAAAAAATGATCGATATGCTATTAAACTTTAATAATTTAGTAATGAGGTCTGTTGGTAGACCCTGCACTATCTCTGGTATATGTTAGTACAGCAATATATAAATCTGGTTGATGAAAAAGTACACACCAGTGCAGGTTATTGTAGCATCTACGAACAAATGAATTAATGGCCCATTGGCAAAAGACAATTCAACACAGCTTAATTAATTAATAAAATGAAAAAAATCACAATCATGTCGTATATAGTTTTTTTTAAGCATAAAATAATTTTTATATTAATACTAGTTCAAAAGTGAAATTACGACCTCTATACTGTGAAGAGTATTGAAACGCTCGACTGACGAATACAAATCTATACCGTGGGGAGATTTAGAAAACTATATTCAAACGTGGCGTCATCCTATACACTTCTATAATTTTCCGTTTGCTGTGAGGTACGTTACCTAAACGCAAATTTTGTTTATTTTTCTTATTTTATGTAATATTGTAAGTTTATTTTTAATGTAACAAACTTGCAAGACATGAAAAGAACTAAAGACAAAGTCTTTGTAAATATAGCAATTTATCAAATATAAACAGCATTGTGTGAGAAAAAAGTTCTGTTTGGATAAAGGCAATAGAAAGTAGTTAACCAGTATATTATAAAACAAAAATACTTTAAAAATGTATGTAAATGTAAATCCACACAAAATTTAGACAATTTAGCTTTTATATTTCACAAGTTATTAAAGAAAAACCTAAACATAATTATAACTTGCAACACCCTGTGTCTCAAAGAGTGGGCAAAATTGGACAATAGTTTTTAAATAACTTACCTTTATTTTTTGATAAACTATCAGCTTAAATATTCTGATAATATAAACTGGACCACCCCGTCTAGCTACCTACTTGTAAAATTAAATTTTTGTACTTACAGCAGGCTGATGTACCCTAGCTACAGTAAATAATGCCCTAACCATTTTTTCACCATCACCAACCCATTTTGATGTTAATGAAGATGCGCTAATGCTAAAAAATGTTGATTTACTTTGTGAGGCAACACATTTACCTAAAAAAAAGAAAAACTATTTTTATAATTTTATTAAGTAAAATTAATATAATATGATATCTTGAAAATATCTAACACAATACCAAGTGATGTTTTCAGACCATTTATTTAAATGGATGGATTAAAAACAGTCAATAGTAAGTTAACTACAACAGTTACCTTAATAATTTGATTTGTTTCTAAAACAATAATCTTTAGTTGTGGATTATTTTAGTGTACAAAGACGTTTTAAATTGGTATTAAATTTATAGGGGCTAACTTCTGAACATTTAAGTAACAATTATTTTAATGGTTTTGCTTTTAAAATAAATGTTTAATACAATTTTATGTTTTAATGTAAAAATCATCCTACCTATTAATGTTTTGCCAGTTCCTGGAGGTCCAAACAATAAAATACCCTTTGGAGGTCTTCTTAGCCCTGTAAATATATCGGGTCTTAACATAGGCCACACAACAGCTTCCTGGATAGCATCTTTTGCAAATTCCAAGCCAGCAATATCATTCCAATGTATATTGGGCCCACAGTCCATAATTTCTGATTTAATTAACTCAACCATTTTTGGATCAATGTTCTTCAGTCTTTCATCTATTTCAGAAGGCCATTCTTCGGTTTTTACTTCCTCATTACTAAACAAAAAATGTTAATTTTATTGGTAATTTATTAGGGCTTAATATTGTTTACCTATCAGTGTTTGATAATAATGGTGATATAAATTTACTATTAATATTTCTTCGGGTCCCTAATTTCCTCTTTTGTCCTACAATATTGGAAGAGGTTATAGGACCCTGATTCTTCTTTGAATTTTGCAGATTTAATTCATCCCTTGCAGTTTTAAAGCAATTTTGATACTTGGAACTCATTTCTTGTGTATTTTCATTATTTTTTCCTAACACAACTTTGTTTTCATAATTCTTACTGTTTATAAATGTATTCCTTTCTTTATTTTCATTCATTTTAATATTTGCTATTGAATTATCTTTAAATATCTGCAAAAATTCTTGAAATTCAAATTCAGATACATTTTCTGATGTTGTACACTTAATTTGGTTGGAGCATGGTAAAGTTTTAATGACATTTTTATACAAATTAATGTTTAATTTTGATGATAATACATTTTTCTTTAAATTTTCTGTGTAAAGAACATCTTGTATTTTTTTATTATAATTGCCCAATTGTTTATCAAACAATGTATTATATTTCTTGTAATTTTCTTCTAGCAAGTAAGAAACATTGTCACGACTTTCACTTAAATAATATAAATGTGAGCAATAAGTAAATTTGATTAAGTTAAGTTACCTTTTGCAAGCAACATTATATAAATGCGCTGTTATTTTTCTTTGTTTGTGTAGTTCATCCAATGGATCATAACATTCTTCAAATAAGAGTCGTTGATGATGATTTAAAACCTTTTCGTTGTTCATTTTGAGCACAAATCTCTAAATATAAATTTCAGCTAAACAATTTCAAAATCCAAAACCTAACCTAACAAATTTGTTTAAAGTGGGTCATTAGAACTATTTTACTCTAATATTAGTGCATTTGGCAACGTAGAACTAAAATATTTCTTCTTTTCTGTATGCAGAGTTGCCAGATTGGGCTATTTATAGCCAATTGGGCTATTTCTACGTCTTTGGCTCTCAAAAATCCCAGACGGCTACAGGCTACTACTTTTTGGTCAAAATGGTATACCATTTTGACCAAAAAGTAGTAGCCTGTAGCCGTCTGGGATTTTTGTATATACACTGTCTCCAACTTGGAGACTCCAAGACCATTAAGGCGTAGAGCAACCAAGAAAGAAGAAGACTACATTTTTAGCAAAGAGGCTATAATTTGGCTACAATTTGTTAAAAGCATAGACAAAGGATATTCTCAAAATAGTTGTCAGTCAAAATTTATTGTATTCTAATACAAATTAATATTTTGGAAAAGGTAATGAAATAAAAATAAAGAGAGATACTTTTTGAAAAAGTAAGTAAGAAAATGTATGGAATGGAATGGATTAGTTGGATGGAAACAAATTTTATAGACTAGCGGTACCAGTTAAGAACTGTTTTGTCGGCTATAAAAAGTTATGTAAGTAATATAAAGAAATAAATAATAATAATCATCTTTATTTCAGCAAAGGTAATTACCCAGACAACATTCGTGATATTCATACGAACATCATGTCGTGATTTTCACAAATATCATACGGAAGTCACCGCGTGATAAATGAAAATCATACGAACGTCACGTCGTGATTTTCACAAATTTTATTCATACGGACATCATCCGGATGTCACTGCGTGAGAAATAAAAATCATGACCGATGGCCTAAATAATCATGTCGTGATTTTTTATGCCAACGGTGTTTGGATAATCATATTTTCGCTACGTTCGTACACTAAGAGAAAAATTATGTTGAATCAACAGTTTTTGCGGTTAAATACATTCAATATTTTCTTGGATTTAAATTAACTAGGTATATATAGTTAATTTAAAATATTGAATGTTAAAGTGTTGATTCAATTGTTAACATACTTTTTCTTTCAATGTACGAATGTGTCGCAAAAAATATCCAAACACCGATGGCATAAACAATCATGTAGTGATTTTTTATGCCCAAACACCGATAGCATAAAAAATCATGTCGTGATTTTTAGGCCATCGGTCAATCGCAAACAGTGATGGCATAAAAAATCACGACATGATTTTCATTTCACACGGATGATGTTCGTATGAATAAAATCACGACGTGACGTTCGTATGATTTTCATTTATCACGCGGTGACTTCCGTATAATATCAGTATGAATAAAATTTGTGAAAATCACGACATAATGTTCGTATAAATATCAAGAATGTTGTCCGGGTTCAATTAAAAAAGATATTCCAATGTTTAACAAAACGTTTACGTTTTGTTAAACATTGGAATATCTTTTTTAATTGAAGCCGGACAACATTCGTGATATTCAAACAATGTTTTATAAATTATAACAGTGTAATGTGAATAACAAACTAGGTTTTAAATTCGCAGTTCGCAGGGCTCATACGCATGCTCAAATTTTGCAAATATAACACCGTGAGTTCTACATCATATCACTGTGATGAAGCATGTGTATGCACTCAGGATATCACAGCGTGATAAAAAAAATCACGTTGTGATATCATCATGACTTCACCAGGAAATCCCGATTGTTGTCCGGGTAATAATACAAATGTATAAAATTTACATTTAAGAAATACCTATATGTCGTACAGGAAATTTAAACAACTGACAAATATTCATTTAAACAATATGGTTCAGATTCTAACAAAAAATCCAAAACTTTACACTTAAAACTCTTGCAAGACCTGAGGATCTTTATATTACTGGGTAAATTATTAAACAGTATAATATACATATGTATATAAAACACTTTTTTCAGTGGCTGTAAGCCTATGAATATGATATATCCTATTCATACGCTTACAGCCACTGAAAAAAAATATTTTACTTTTTTATATTTTTCAAAAAAACTGATGTTCTTTACAAAAAAATATTAAACATTGATAAATATAGACGCCACTAACTGTAAGTATTTTCAGTTGTCTAAATTTACCTCTACATGAGGTTCTTGAAGGTAAGCCTAGCATTCTAATGCTAACTGTTCTTTTTTGAACGATGAACACATTTTTAATATCACTGCTACTTCCCCAAAAAATTATACCCAAACTCAAAATTGAGTTAAAATTTGCATGTTATAAAATCTTTAAAGTGTCGAGGTTAACATATTGATACAAAACTCTAAAACTATATAAGACTTTGTTAAGTTTATCACAGATCTGTTGAACATGTTTATGCCAACTTAAATTTTCATTTATATATAGACACCCAGAAACATTGTGTCTTTTTACAAAGGATACAAGTTCATTGTTTATCACAGATTGCTCAGGTACATTTAGGACCTAAATTTACCTAAATTTTGGGTAACTATTGTTTATTCGAAAAATAACAAAATTGAACTTAATTTATTTTTGTTAAACCACTGTACAAGACTGTGCAGACTTTTACCAATTGATCATGCGCGAATTTTTTTGTTTTATTGGTATTACAGAGCTGGCCAAGTACTAAGTACTTTTTTACTCATAAGTATTTTTCATTTGAAATTTAACTAAAGCAAACTTACCGGTATTTTAAAAACCTAACCTTTAAACTCAATACTTACAACTTGTTGCTTAATAAAAGCTGATGAATCTACCTTATCTGTGTAGTGTGTTTCCCAGTGCACCACAATAATAAAATAAGAAATTACACTAATTGAGACAAAATATATAATAACCTCACTTTTCCCCGATTTTAAAGATCATTATAGTCACTGATGCCTAACAACGTGAAAATTGAACTCATTATTCACGTTGTTAGGCCGGGCCTTTATAATGGTTACCATTATTTACGAAAAAACCCAAATAATGTCAATAATATGCAAAAGGAGTAGAAAAAAATACAAACAAAACATAAAATTATTTATTTACAAATAATTGGCACTAATATATATTATATTATATAATAGTCTGTCCACAAGACAATCTATATGGCTAACAATTTTAACTTAATATACTAATGCATTATTGTTAATATTTGTGAAATAAAATATATGATATATTACTAAAATAAAATTATTAAATCACAAGATTTCATAAAAAGCACAATACTTAAAGTATGTATGCATGGTTTTGCTTAAAACTAGAATTGAAGTGTGGTAAATCAAAAGCATCTAAGTGCCAGCAACAAAGAAAATTAGTTTAAATATTTATTATATATGGAAAGGTTTATTATGTATATGGTTTTAAATTAAAATGCTTTCCTAATAATTTTGCCTAATAAATTTGTTGAGTTTTCTTTAAATACCTAATAGAGGAAATTTAATAATCAACTTTTGATTATTTTAAAATTTAAAAATGATTTACTTAACTGGTAACTAGTATAATTTTTATGTCACTTATACGCTTTTAAATTTCCACTTTTCAATTATTGGTAGATTAAATTTAAATTTAAAATATTATACTAACAATACAAACTAAACAAAAAAAAATTATGTATAATTTATTTTTGTAATTTAAAATGGCTATAATCTATCAGTTCATTTTCATAATTTCCAAACCTAATAAGGTGAAACCAATGCTGTAAAAGTTTTTATTTTAAATTGTATAATTTAACCTAGTTAAGTAATTACTTTGATCTTCAAGAATCTTTTGGTAAATTCGTTTTCAATATATGACTTGAGTCCAATTGAAGTAAGAAAAAAATTAAGATATTGATAATAACATTATTTATTAATTTTAAACTGGTTTGCGTAAACATTTTTATTAAATTTTATCACAGTAATTTTAAAAAATCACGCTATATTCTTAAAATTGTGAATCTGGCAATAAGTCATTTTTAAATATTACTTTAAATGTATTATTTTATAATTAACAAAAGTTTCTTCATTTTAGTTTGAAAGTGGGCTCAATCTATTCTAATGGTTTCTCAATGATCATTGATAAATTGGTAATACAAATTTTAATCAGTCCCAAATTTATAAGTAGGATATATTATTTATATTAAGCTTCTTTCAACTGAAAATGGGTAATCATATTCCTTCATTATTTGTTGTAGAGTTTTGGCTTTAATTATGGGGTGTTGTGGCTAAAATATTAAAATGACTAATTAATTAAATCAATGAAAAAAAACTAGCTACCTAGGCATTCATTTTTTAGGAATAGAATACTCTATGTAGAGATGTAAAAAAACGGTTTTTTTTCAGATGTGAAAAAAAACATGAAAAAAAAACCTAGAAAAAAACGGTTTTTTTTCAAAATGAAATTTTGAGTAAAATGTAGAATATATTACATTTTTCATTATGAAAATTTTGACCAAGACTAAAAAATTAAAGGATAAAATTTTTTTTTGCGATTTTTCGGATAGCTGTATCTTTGTTAAAAATGGTCGTATTGGAGCCGTAAAAAAAGCAATTTGAAGCTTGAAGTTTATAGTTTTGAGATTTTTAGATGAAAAACGTGCAACGCTTAATTCCAACGAATATCGTAATAAAAAAAATCGATTTTTTTTGCTTTCTTTTTTGGTCCACGGAATGTTCTGACTTAACCACCAATGAATAAATGTTCTACAAGAATTTGCTATTGTTTTTTGAAGAAAAAAAAATTCCATACTCTACATAAATTTGAAAAATCATGAAAAAAGTGCTTTTGGTAGCTTTTTGAAAAATCAAGCGCTGAATCAAAAATATTATATGTAGTTACTTTTTTTTAGGACCAAATCAAAACAAGCGCGGCCCTTATTGGTCAAATCGATGGTTGTGGCGCGTGCATAGCGCGATACTGTATTTACATTTACTAATTGTCATTTAGTGGCTAATTTTAGTCCATGGAAACATAAAAAATTAGGCAAATGGGACTAATCTTGAAAAAAAACCTAAAATGTGAAAAAAAACCATTTGAAAAAATACAATGAAAAAAAACCTGAAAAAAAAAAAACAAAAAAAAAACGGACCGTTTTTTTCTAGTTGCATCTCTATGTCTTGAATATTTTCCACATAAAGCATATTTGAGGTGGTTTTCTTAAAAATAAGACTTCATGAGCATATAACCAGGGCCGGCGACAATAGCGGTGCTCGCGGGCTCAAGCACCACACGCATTGGAAAATGGTGGTGCTCAGCACCACACGTATCTTCAGCAGAAAAATTGCATTTCTTTTGCGGTCTCTAAATTTTTTATCCTGCTAGCCTGGGATACACACCAACGCCCTTTACAAATTTACTGTTGAAGCTGAGGAATCCAAAGTTTAAAGTATAAAAGTCGTTCGGTATAGTATGTATAAGTATATGTATCTTGGTATACTTAGTAGGAATAACATACCGACACGTCGCGACGTGTATTTTGGGTATTTCTACCATACCGACGGTAACCGACCAAACTTTAAAGTTTAACTCAATTGAGTTATATTATTATTATTATTTACAGTTCGTGCGGTTTGTTTATTATCTCTAACTTCGTGTTTGCTACCACCAATTGTGTTAGTGGATAGATACCCGACTTTTTATCAACAAATGTAAGTTAGTTCGAATCTTAGAGTAACTCGTTTTAATTGTCTCTCGTAAAAAAAATCTTGAACGATTATTTTAAACCCGTATTTTTGATGCTGGTAACCCTTAATCCAAAAAGTGGCAGATGCCAACCCTAAAAACGTCCGATGTGGCAGTAATATACCTATCCCATTCGATTTCATTACAGGGTGATTTTTTTAACTTGAAACTTTAAAATATCTGGCGTAATAAGCACTGTCGAAAAAACTATTTAAACTAAATTTAATCATTCCGGGGGGGATATATTAGTGCAAAAATTAGTAGTGTGCTTATTACGCGAGATATTTCAAAGTTAAAAAGACTTTCCCTATATATAAAATGTTTGATAAATAAATTGACTAAAAAACTATTCCAATTTTATTTTGTTCTCCTTCCCCCGCAACCCCCAAGGGAAAGAACACCCACACCCCCCATCCATTAACCATTGCTACCAACCAACTGTAGATGAGCACCACACGTCAAAATGAAAAGCTGCCGGTCCTGCATATAACTATTATGGCCGTATATACAACAATTTTTAGTCGATGACTAGTTATTAGCCATTGGCTAATTTTTTAGATGTGTACTAAGCCAACAATGTATGTTTGTTCGTTCTCGTTTTGAATTGTAGCTTAGGGTGGTGAACACTTTCCGCTTGAATATTACACTCTGCAATTGTAATTTTTCAATTTTAAAGATGATTTTATTTAATAACTTTAATGTAATATGATAAATTATAAAGGGTGTTGCAAAATTAATGGAAAAGGGGATGGCATTCTAAGACGAAAAGTCCTTTGGCGTTTTTCGATCCGACGCACCCGAGCTTTAGCCGCTTTGGTCACCTTATACCAAAGCTAAACCACGTAAGGTGACCCATATACTTATCTCAATAACTACTGGAGTGACTGAGGTGGAGTCACAAAAAAATTGTAGAAAGAAGAAAAATAAAAACAAAAAAATGAGTTTTTACCCTAATCCGCAGGAGGGTAGGACCTGCAAAGTTAGGGCAACCTTTTCTTATGAGCCTCAAACGATTCATGCAAAAACAATGACTATGGTAATTTTTTTCTAAAACATCCTTTTTTCCGACATATTTACCATAGACATATTAAATAAGAGCGCAGTGTTTCTGCTCTATCGTCTGGTTTTTATGATATTTTTTGTGTTTACAAAGTCGGTGATAGAGCAGGAAATAGAAGTGGTAATGGCAGAGAAAGAGAAAGGAGACGAACCTTTATGTCGTCGTTGTAAATTTGTTTTATTTTTGTTGCGGTACCTTTACGCCCAAGAAAAACCAACGCAATATTTTAATACAAAATTTTATGAGATATACCTACTACTTTAATTTTGCAGGAATATTAAATGTACCTTATATATGACGTTTAATGAAAGATCAAGCATTCAAAAATGCTTCAAAAGTTGACGAACTTGTCGCATATGTCAGTGTTAAAGCTGTCATTGAACTTATGAACATGGAGAACGATTTTACCAAGTAACTGCAAATCTAGAGCATTGGCAGATATCTATGGGTATAGCCGAAAGAAGTTGGATTCATTGCTAGGAGAACTTTGCTGAAATTTGCAGCAAAAAGATGTAGGGGAGCGCCGGGAGGGTTTGGACAATATTTAAATAAATAATTATGGCGTGGACATGTATAAAAAATAACTAAAATTTTGTAGTCAGACTGGTTGATACATGTTTCTTACATACAGTTTTCTTTTGTTTTTTGAAAAAACATGACATAGGCATGAAATAAATACTTATATTTTTTTTTATGTATTATGTCCAAACCCTCCCCAACGATGGGGAGGGTTTGGACAAACAATAATTAAGCAAATATATTATGAAAAACATTTGTTTGACAAAAAACACTTTAAAAACAAATAAAATATTTAATAAAAAATTGTTTAATAATCAATAACTTTAGCATTAACGTAAGCTGTACTCGGTAACATCGACATTAAAATATATCATGTCCATATCTCACACTTCGGTCTGTTAAAGGATTTGATAGTTTCAAAATCACTTCCTCATATGACACAAATGATGTGGTTGGAAGCCACTTGTTTTTTTTTTAATTTCACGTTATAGCTATCTACAACGACTTCTTTGGACGGTCGTCCATACCCTCCCGCAACGTAGTTCGATTAATAAAACCCAAAATATTATAAATTATGTATATACATTTTCAAAGTAACAATACCCTATAATTTTTAAAGTTTTCCTTATACTGGTAATCAATCAAGCAACCAAAAAATCTCAAAATTAGTTTGTTAAAAGCAGAGTTTACAACTGGTAATATTGGAATGAACACGTGGATAAATAGGAAAATGGCAGTGCCGCGAAACGAAAAGACGTGATTGCTTCGCTTAAGACATATATCAGGGACGTTCAAATGCGCTTTTAGTTACGTTTTTGTTTTCACCCTTTCTTTAATTAGGCGGTAATTATGAATGTGTCCAATGCCTCCCAGTGTCCAAACCCTCCCGGCGCTCCCCTACGACGATGATGAGGATTAAGCACAATAATACTATAATTCAATTCGATATTTAATACGATTTAATAAATTTAAGGTAGAAAAAAGCAAAATTATGCAATGCATTAAATTTTGTGTACTTAATTTGGATAAAAAATACCGAAACTTGTTTACTTTGTTTCAATAATTCAATAATTAAAATAAACGACACAAAATGTCAAATAATGGTTGTTTTTTTACATAAAATACATTAAAATTTTAGTTTTAGTATTTAAAATGTCATATTGTTAAGATAAATATGGTCTATTTGCCGTATACCAATTACTTCAGTACATTCAAGATAATAGTCCGGGAGGCAGTGAAGATTTTTATCTTCTTATTTTCCCAGTTTGTGAATGTCATTAAGTTTGTTCAAATGGTGACAAAAAACGACAATTTGGGTGTCTGGATAAAATTTTCGGATGGGTTCACTAGATGAGCCAAAAAGTCAAGTCCACTTATTTTCCCAGTCATAAATATTTCACATTAATTAAAGTGAGTCATTTTATTAATGGAAATAACAGTCTGGCACATCCCAAGTGAAGAAAAGTCAGTCTGGCTGAAAATTTGCGGAAGCAAAAATTTGACCGGTTTTTGAAATACGTAGCCCTTATTTTCCCATGCTTAAAATTTAACCCATTATTTGGTACTGTCATAAACTATAATCAAAATTAAGTCTGGCTGATTTATGAAATTGGCAAATTGTTCTGGCGGCATCAAGAAAATCGTAAGAATTACAAAAATTTTGCTCTTATTTTCCCGGATTTGAAAATTTGTCACATGATAAATAATACTATAATTTCGTAGAAAATACACGTCTGGCTGTTATTTACAATCACGAAAGCCCCGCCAGACTGCGAAAATAAGGGCAATGGTTACTCACAGTTTAGCCAGACTATTTTTTTTCATTAGTTCACTATATCTCTCACTAATGGAATTATTTTTATCACTGGAAAAAAAAGTGCAATATATTGCAATATATATATTTGTACTTTATAACGCATTTTCCGCCTTAACCCATCGGAAAACCCCCCCCTAAATATATATAAATTTTGCTCAGAATAACAAACCCAATAATTGTATCGGTGTTTGCCGACTGGGAAAATAAGTACCGAAAATCTTCACTGCCTCCCGGTTGGACGAGTCTGGCAAGGCTTTCGGAGTGTTCCACATTAGCCAGACTATATTTGCATCTGTAATTATAATATAAACTATCATCTCACAAAATTTTTAGGACTGCGAAAATAAGGGCAATGGTTTTGATAATTTTTCCACCTGCCAGACATATTACCCATACTCACAGATTAGCCAGACTATTTTTTTTTCTTAAGTTCACTATATCTCTCACTAATGGAATTATTTTTATCACTGGAAAAAAAAGTGCAATATATTTGTACTTTATAACGCATTTTCCGCCTTAACCCATCGGAACCCCCCCCCCCTGAATATATATATATATAAATTTTGCTCAGAATAACAAACCCAATAATTGTATCGGTGTTTGCCGACTGGGAAAATAAGTACCGAAAATCTTCACTGCCTCCCGGACTATAAATTTAAGCCAAAATAATTTAATAAATAATTAAAATACTAACAAAAAAACTTACATTATGAGGTGATTGAGCATAGCATTTTATTACGAAATTATTAGACGTCCTAGAGAACAACAAATGACATTTTTGAAATCAGCGGCCCAAAATTAGTTAAACTAAGCTGGAGTACTCAATGTTGGGAAAAAAAAGTTTCTAAAACTATCATAGTGTTATTATAGGTTATTAAAAATGCAGAGCATTGACGTCCGGGATTATCAATTATTTGATTAATCGATTACTGATTAAACTTATTAGCAGCATTTTTTAAACCCAGCATAAATCATAAAAATGCATTTTCTGAAAAATCACTATTTTTATTTTGTTTAGTTAAAAAAAATGCTCAATTGGTCATATTATTTCTATTTACCTAATTGATTGTTTTAATTATAAAAATTAATTAATTATAATAATTATTACGATTGGATAATTAGGTAGGTACTATCGCTAACAAAAAAAAGTCATACAGCTATATTGTGGCTGTGTGAATAAAACTTTTCCGTCAATGTCAAGTTGACATCGAGCTTTGTTACATCCATTATGACTTTTTTAACAACATTTTCAACCAAACAATGCAGACGAACTCTGGCAAGCCATTGAAGCCATTTGGAACGAGATAAAGCAAGACGGCGACTTCCATGCTTTACAGTTTGCGGGCAGTAATTGACAAAAACAGAGGGGATGACGAAATATTATTTTTTTTTTTTCAAACTTCAACCTAACTTTGTATCATGCCCTGTGCACTCGCCTTAACACGTTAAACGCCACGGCGTTATTGGTGATTTTGTTTACTGGGCCAAGTTGATATTTTACTTGTATCATTTTAAAAAATAAAATCGTCAAAATACAGATTAAAAAATAAATAATTAAAAAACTCTTGTATCTTCGTCAGCCGTCAGGGCCAAGCGGTCCTATGCATGCTTTAAAATACCTTATACGAGCGGTCCGCTGGCCAGAAAATCATGTTAAACTGTTAAACAAAAAATTGACAGGCGGTCCCTAGGGACCGCCGTGGCCTGGATGGAAAAACTATTAGCGGTCCCCTGGGACCGCCGTGGCCGTTAACGTGTTAAACAAACAAAATCCACATTTTTGTCTAGTCGACTTTGGTTTTAGTTTACACTCGAGTTGCATGTGGCAGGAGCGGCGGTCAATCTTGACGGTTGCTTGGTAACGAAATCAACAAACTTCAGTTTGATAAATTTTGTAAAGTTTTGTAAATTCATATTGTGTTTATTTGGTTTGTTCTGTAGGGTTAAAAACTTTTATAATTGCGATTTATCGTTATCTGTGTACTCTATTTTTTATATATTGCTACATTATTTGAACATTAACATGGTGTTGTGCTGTGCTGTGGGCTGCTCTAACAGTCAAGTTATGATGCATACTTTTCACAATGATAACAAGGTTGTATTGTATTATTCAATTATAACTATTTTATTAAAACAAGGTACTTACACAAATGTGGTACATAATATTATTACTTTATACTGATTTGTGTTCTTTAATAAGATAAAATTCACTTGAATACATTATTATATTGTTAATTAGTTTAGTTTAGTAAATACCTTGAATAATTTAAAATATAATACATTTATTTTTGCTTTTCAAATAAACAATTTAAATAAACTATCAGGCCTTTTATTTTTTACTATTTTGACTGTCAAAATTTGACAGGATAACCTAAATTAAAACCATAACCTAAAACCAATAAATGTCAGGCGGGTACACTAGCGGCATAGCGGGCCGAGTGTGCGTAACAAGGAGCGTCAAATATGTGACAGTGGCGTATCTATATGATTTATTATCTATGCTTTGTATTTAATTTTAGACCTTTCAAATGTGACGTATCATGTTAAAAGCCATAATTACTCCAACGAAATGATACAAAATCAGGAACACTAGATTTTTAAGCTGTATGAGTTTTTTTTGTTAGCGATAGTATGGTAATTAAATATTTGGCATAATGTATAAGTAAAAATGCTGATAGAAAGTGCATTCCTTATTTAAAATAATAAAACTTATTATTATAATAATAAAATAATCGATTATTACTAAAAAAATTAATCGACGGTTTAATAATCGATTAATCGATTATTTTGCCCACCCCTAATGGAGAAAGTACAGTTGTATTCATTAAAAAAGCGTACAAGAATTACTAAAAACAAAAATAATAAAAAGTTATGAGATATAAAAAAGAAACAAAAATCAGTTTTCTTAAACCACATGAAGTAAATACAAATGGCTTAAGGAGGTTCTGTATCGTTTTTTTTTTAATAATACCATAATTTTCAAATTTTTGTGATAAAGTGAAGTTAATTTTCCACACGGTTTCTAAAAAATAAATATTGTATTTTTGATAAACTGTAGCTTTTATACAAATATTACCAATTTTACACAATTTATAGTAATTTGACATTTTTTACAATTTTATATATATTTTAAGTTTTACCTTTTACATCTTTAATAAATTTTTATTAAAAAAATTTATATAGAAAGACAAGGACAAGTGATGCAGCGGGCCAGCGGCCACGCCAAATCTGATTCTAACAAAACGGGTTGCAATGTTGCCACTTTTATCGCGTTTTACCTTTGAGCGATCGAGCAGTTTCGAGAATTTCCGAGCATATTCAAGTTTGTTGAGTACGAATACTAACATTAAATAGGTAGGTACAAGCAATATCATCAAACTATTAACAAAATCTTGTATTTTATTAAAAACAGTACCTTTTTAGTATTTTTTTCTTCCAACCAGTACAGAATTTTTCGTGGCCTGGCAAAGCTACGCCTGCTTCGCTTTCTTTTTGATTTGCTATTTTTATCTACAGCTTTACTTATTTCATTGTATACACAGCGTATAAAGCTACATTTTGTCCCATAATAGTTTAGAAATTCAAAATGATGAAGTGAAAATTTTAGTGGTGCAAACATGACAAAAAAAATCTTGTTTGAATTTACCTTCATTACAAAAATTAAACAACATCTTGTGTGAGTTTACCTTTATTACCTTTTTACATATTTGTTTGCCTACATTTTTCTGCTCTTTTCAATGGTAAACAGGATTGAGTGCTGGCTTACATAGTTTTTTGATATATCAAAAATAAGTAAGCCTGTTTAGCATTGGTAAAAGCGGAAAAATGTAGCCAAAAAATTTGTAAAGTGATTTTAAAAAAGTGGTCTTAATACAGTTTGGCCCAGGGGTACAGATACATTTTCATTTTTACAGATTTTTTTGCAGCAAATAAGGTAATTTTATAATAAAATTAATGTGGCATATTGTTTCAGTATTCGATCTTAGCAAAAAACCGTACCATTCTGAATATAATGCCCGGAAATCAGTAAGATGAGGAACAGCAGCGATTTGTTTTTAATTTAGTGAAATATTTTCAAAGTGAACTGGAGCGTGGGGGCCCCCTGCTTCCATTAAATTGTATCCAAGGGGTAAGTCTCTAAAACCGCCAATAACTATTGATATATTAATATACTGTAGTCTGGCAATGACGAAACGACAAACATTTATTTGCCAGATTTTATATATACAGTAGGTCCCCAGATAGGTGGTACGGTCTAGATTTTGATTTCAAACAAATTTTCTAAATAACTTTTTGACGCATCTGTTACCAAAAAGCTTCTATCTTAACAAAATAAATAAAAAATCAAAGTTCGGCGAGGATTCGTAAATTCCAAACAAATGGCAACATAAAAAGTACTTTACTTTGGAGGAAAATAGTTTTTTCAAAATTTTCAAGCCATCCTTGATTTTTCAAAACTAAAATTATATATATATATATACTTCTTTCTTTTCTTCTTTTGCTTGTAATCATATCTAAAACCATGTTGCACCTAAAGGTCTAAACATGCCTATAGGTTAAAAAAATGTATTATTCAAAAATATTGCTTTGGCTGCAGGCTGCAGCCTACATGTAGGTTCTGACCTACCGGGTTATAAGAAATAAACTAAATATGAATTTTTTTATTTTTTATTAATTTTGCTTTTAAAAATATATTAATCTGTGTTGCTGGAAATTTATATGGAAGATACATACATTTTTGAAAAAACATTGCTTTGGCTATACCGATCTGCCCGGCTACAAGAAATTAACTGGATATATGCTAAAGAAGTATCGGGTTTTCGCAACGCGCGCGCCATCTGGTGGACTTCGATAGCATTGGGTGAATTTAAGAATTGTCAACAATACAGTTTTTGCAGAAAAGAAAGGAAGGCAGAAGTCTTACTCGACAAATTTTGTTCAACTGCACAGCTAAATCGCGCACGTTATTTGTGTTTTACCGTAAACTTTTACGTTGCAAGGAAAAAACTAAAAAACTGGTTTAATACCCGATTTCGATTGATTATTATCATTGATTAAGAAACTCAACGCTTAAATGCTTATACCTATACTATATAGTTATAGAATTATTGTGTTTTTAATTGTAAATAAATTTCAAGAACTAAATCGTTGTATTTTCATGTTTTGCCAAAGGATCCAATTCCGTAAGTACATTTGTTGGTGCAGAATTAAATAATGATAACTTTCCCTAATATAATTTATATTTAAGTTTTTAAGAAATTAGTAAAAAATAATTGTTGCACAACCATAACCTAAAATCAACCATTTTTATATTTGAGTTCTGCAAAAAAACGCCGATAACTGCATTTTAAACAACAAAATATACCTACGTATGGCAACATGGCAACATAATATTATATATAATACATAATATAATGGTATTTTACCGTTGAGTGGAGACTATAATCATGCAATTGTTATATGGTGTTTGTTTATATGCTTTTTTCACAATCATGGATTACTATTCACATCTGGTACCCTCATGTCGATGATAAATTGGCGCGTACAGAATAGTATATTCTGTAACAAGTTTGGAATACAGCATATTCCGCTCGAGTGAAAAGTTTGTCACACGAGCCGAAGGCGAGTGTGACGGTTTCACGAGAGCGGAATATGCAATTCCAAACGTGTTTCAGACTATACTTTTTCTACGCTTATAAAAAATACCACAGAAATAATTTAATTGGAAAAAAGTTAGGTTATCTTTTGACAGATGTTAGATTTTATGATGGTAGTAAATAAGATAATTTTTACTTACATAATTATGCAGAACCTAAATTAGGAAGTATAAAGAAGAAATGGACAAATTGTAAGGAATGACAAATAATTATAACTTAAGTTATTATTTGAATTTCAAATTTTGAATTAACTAATGACAGATGTAAACAATTAACCAGTGCTGCCATCTCTTTGGGACTAAGTCAAACCTAAATATTCTAATAGAATCCTACTAAATCGGCCAAACAGAATTACAACTAGCTTGTAAATAAGATATATTTTGAGTATTTTTGTTAACGCAAACTGTTTTAAATCCTATTGTATACTACCGATTAATATTTTCTACCGGGCCTTTCTGAAAAAACTAGATTTGGTAGGAAAACAAGTGAGTTATAAAATAAACATAGAGATGTCGCCCCCAGTGCTCATTCCATCATTAGAACCTGTGCGGAATAATTATTCTGTAACACTTTATGGAATATACGTAATTCCAGATTAAAAAGTCATATAAGAACTGTCAAATTCCGTAATAAGCGTAGAAAAAAGTTATTCTACAAGCCTATGTATGATGCTTTTCTAATTAATCAGTCGATCGCCTTAAATAGAAGAAGGAACCATCCAACTAATGAGAAATCGGAAGGTAATTGGCAAAACAAAAAAATATAATAACTTTATGACTTAGTAGTAGACGACGTGACAATGCAAGGCGTAGACATGACGGACGAAAGGCAACAAGAAAACTATCCACGAATATATGCTTGCGGAACCATGTGGCACGAAGAAAGAGAAGAAATGATGGAATTTTTAAAATCCATAATACGCCTCGATAAAGAACAATTTAAACTAAAAAAACAGAAAGATTTTCAAGACGACATACCACGAAATTATTTCGAACTAGAAAGTAAAAAAAGCCAAAAAACACGACAAGTTTACCTAACTTTAATATGTTTCAGCTCACATATTCTTCGATGATGCTTTCGTATTAAAGAAGAAGAAAAGGCAGGAACCTGAAATACACGTGAACCGTTTCGTGAAGGATCTCATCGAAGTCGTTTCTAAAGCCCCTGCTGAAGTTTTGGGCATCGAAAAGTTCATCATGGCACCCCCAATAAAAACCCCTACTCCATACGGTGGCAGATTAGAATGGACTTTGCCTGGAGGAACCAAACTGTATGCTCATTTAAAAGACAAAAGCAAGATAAGACCTAAGAAGAGGTGGTCCCAGGTCATGTACATGTACTATTTACTAGGACATAAGTAAGTATAATATGATATGATTAACGAATTGAACTTTTTACATTATTTTCTAGGCTTATAGATAGAAAGGATTTAACCAACGCAGAAAAGGTTATTATATCCACAAACACTTATATCCTGGCTCTCGATGGAGATATCGACT
Organism: Brassicogethes aeneus; assembly: GCA_921294245.1. Taxonomy (NCBI): domain Eukaryota; kingdom Metazoa; phylum Arthropoda; class Insecta; order Coleoptera; family Nitidulidae; genus Brassicogethes; species Brassicogethes aeneus. The sequence goes on along the minus strand of OV121134.1, from coordinate 15,955,924 downwards.
TTCAGCCTAAAGCAGTGCATTCTTTAATAGCGAAATGCTAAATGCTGTTTAAATTTAGACGACCAATTTGTTTGACGATTTTTACTGAATTGAAATATTTACACTTTTCAAGTTAATCATTACTAAAATGTGTATTTATTGTATCTAATACATACAATTTATATTTACAGGGACTGTATGAAATTTATTTCTCCATTCGGATTAACACTGTATGTATATGAAAACCGGTAAAAACTCAACCGTCTCGAAATACACCCAACAACACAACAAATCGTGCCACGGTTTTTTTTCGATATTTTTTAACATTTTCCGGCTTTATTCTCAAAAACACTCGTTTGTAACATAAGCGTTGGACAGCTGATTATTAAAAGTTGTAGTTTTGTTATGATAATAACAGTGGTGGCGCTACTAGCGATGCTTCTTTAGCGTATATATATTTTTAAATTTTTCATCTTTAAAAGAAGTTCTTTTGCTTCTAAAAATATTTAAAACCGTGTTGTATGGAATTTTGAAGGTGAATTATGTTTAAACATGCCCTTAATAAAACATTTTTAAAAAAATATCGCTTTGGCTATACCGATCCACCTGGTTACACGAAATTAACTAAATAAATATATTTTATTTTTTTTTTATTTCTTTTGCTTCTAAAAATATCTAAAAACCGCTTTAAAATATATGCTAAATTACCAATTTATTTCTCAGTGTGGGCGGCGATTTGGTTTACACAATAAACGGCACAATTGTAAATCCGCCTCTGGAATCCAGAATCTGAATACGTCCCTTTTTTCGTCAGAAATTAAAAGATATTTTTGAGCTGTTTCTCAATATATTTGCACTTTGCTATATAGTAATGTTCAATAAACTCGGTGCAATATAACAATACAATTTACTTAATAACTTTAAGCGATACTTTAGTCCATACATAAAAATGTATTTATTGATTAAGTTACTAGTCATTGACTAAAAAGTTTTGTGCATATGGTCATAAGATAAGTAAAATATAGTTTATTTATTTTTTAATCAATTAAACATTTAGTTAGTCATTTGTATTTATATTTTGAAGATTTTATTTGTAAAACGTTAATAAATAATATTGTACCTGGAAGATAAAATGTTGTATGCAATTCGGCCAAGGTCTTTTTGTACTTCGCTCAATTGTAGGCCTCCGCTACGCATCGACCTTAAAGCTCAGCACAAAATGACTCACTTCTTGTCTTAATGAAATAATTAACTACACTGTATTTAAAATCTGTTGTGTAAAAAAAGTATTACTAACAACATTTATATTTGACTTTTTCTAGACCCAAAACACGTAATTTAAAATATAAAAAATTATTTTGCCGAGGAAAATATAATGAATAGAAAAATGAGGGAATATTATTTTTGTAGGTAATTTAACGCTCCCAAAAGATTATCATAATAAAAACGCCTAAATAGGTTGCAGAAAGAAATAATTTTTAATACAAATTGAATTAGGTTATTAAGAAATTTTGCCTAATAAAAATATTGTATATTTAGAAAAGGACGCATTATGTTCTTAAAATCACTAATCCCTTTGTAGCAAACATCCCAGACAGCACATATATCCATTGGACGTCCAGCGGACGACCATTGTACATCCAAACGTCCAATGTAAGTCCATTTGACGTCTAATGGACATCTTGTGCTGTATGGGATGCAATTAATGTAAAAAAATTCTTACCTTATCATTTCCAGCTGTAGTAATAAATTTTGGGTTAACAATAAATGGCACTCCTTCAAGTCCCCCAAAGCAAGAATTGAGTGTATGTGTAGAATTTTGATGCTGGACTGTCGGTGCAGGGGGTTTGGGGGCAGGTCTTGTGGGCCCTGATGGGGGCATTAATATTTCATAGTCGTGATCATCATTGTTTGCTATAGTTGGGTACATTGATGGGTTGCTGGGAGAAATTGGCACTGTACGGGGAGGTCTTTCAGGTGGTGTTGGACCAGTGTCTCCATTAGCATGACTGTCTTGAACGTTTCCCATTTTGTAGCAGATTGTTATTCCGTTTAGTTCTCTAAAGAAGCAACAATATATTTGAATTTTTAATAACAATTGTAAGATTTTATTTTTTTTTATTTTAATGAATAATTCTGCTACACAAAATTTTTGAAATTGTTTGGTGATTTATTTTAATTATTATTGTCTTTTTGGAAATTGCAACATATTATGTGAGAAACTTTTTTTGGTGTGGAAAAACCAAATTCTGTGCTTTTTTCTCGACATTTCCACTCATTATTTTATGGACCAATCAGATTTCAGAAAACGAGTGTTTTTCAGTTTTGTAGCGATAAAAGCTACTATTTAGGTGACTATTTCCCTAGTCTTAATTTCCACCAATCACAAACGCGCAATTTTAAATTACAAATGGTTTCTAGGTGTAAAAACTGTATGACAGCACCTGTCAGTAGTTTTTCCGAGTTTACCAGCGTTGTCACCTAAATTGCAGTTTATTAGGGATAGAACGATATCACTTTTTTTTGCCGATACGATATATCGGCCGATACCGATATTTACGTGCCGATATACCGATATATCGTATCGGCAAACATAATGCCATCTATTTATACACGACCGAAGCAAAAATCGGGGAAGTCCCGTTTTAATTCCGTTGCGAGGAAACGTTTGTGATTGGTAGTGAGTGACATTTAGGATTTCTGGGAAGCCCCTTATACAGTGTGTATTAAAACGAATAGATACACTTAAATCAAACAAGTGCCAAACCCCGCCCACTGTGGTAGGGATTGAGAATTTATAGGTTTTATTTTTATCGAATTCGTTTGTTTTGTTTTAATGCATTTCTGCAAATAAAAACTAAGTATTGTTTAAAATCCAGTAAATTCCAGTTAATGGCGAAAATGTATTTCTTAAAAACTATACACATTTCCCTACAACAGCGTCGGAACTACTGAACAAACACAGTAGATCAAACTGCATGCCGCGCTGTTGCCATATGCTATTATTGTTTCCTAAAAGGGTTGTTTTTCTTATTTTTTAATATTAAAAGTAAGAAAATTTTTATTTTGTTTAATAAAGTATTTCATTTATGCACTGAAGAGTGAAAAGCGCAATTTTTTTTGCCGATATATATCGGCAATTATCTTGCCGATACGATAAGATACCGATAATCGGAAACAATTGCCGATATGCCGATATACCGATATCAATATCGGTATCGTTCTATCCCTACAGTTTATATTTTAATTGTACCATAAATAATTAAGTTTGTAGTATTTTGTAATTAAATAAATTACCTATTTTTCAGAATTTAGTCTTAATTAATTAAATTCAAATTATGAGTGACTTTGGTGATGATCATACTGGCATTGAAATGGAATTGGTCATAGAAGGTCTGAAAAAACGGAAACGCAAAATATCTAAGGAAGAATTGTCAAATAAAAGAATATCATTAAATGATTCGGAAAAGGATAAAATACGCAAAATTTTCGGGGCGCTTAAAACACAGGGCAACAAAAAAACACCAGTAACAAAAAAAACTACACTGCACAATAATAAAAACATAAATCAATCTACAGGGTGCCCCCCTAATTATAAAACTAATACAGAAATCTCTAAAAATCCACAAAACTCAAATTCTAAATACTTTTTAACTATTCCCTAAGAATGAACCAAATCATCAATAGAAACTACATTAAAACTATTTTTGTCACAAGTGAAGATCTCACAAGAATCCAATTCAATTGGGCGATATCTTGACATTACTAGGAGAGGCGAAAAACGATGTTGTTATCAATACTAAAAAGGTTTTATTTTAAAACCTGATAGATCAATGGTGATTCTAAAGGCAGCACTACAAAAATTAATGAATTAAATTGTCATAAAAAGTTTTGTAAACAGCAAAGCTCCAGTCAGGGAAATTCACGAACTTTACCTATGCCGCAGTTACCCCGTCAGTGGAATATGAAATAAAGGATGAAGAAATTAGTGAATGTCTAAAATAATCCTCAATAAACTTTAGATACTGCAAAAGAAGAGCTACAGGTAAAGTTACTACTTTAATTAGAATAATCTCAGGATGTATTAAATCTTATGAAAAACTTCTTAATGAGGGCATTTTGTTCTAAAATAGACATTATGATTTATTATATAATACAGACTGTATAGAATCAAGTAAGTAAGGCTAGAGACAAGGATGACAAATTATATTCTGATCAGAGAAAAAGAAACAAACTTGAATTGGGCGTGGTTTAAACCAAGCCATTCGTAATCACGAACCATAGTTGCCAGGTTGTTTTAAATCAGAAGAGAACGATTATAATTATTTAATAAATAGTTGAACTTTTTTTGTTTGAAACTTTAAAAATAACAAAAAAATTAATAATATGTCAAAAATAATTTGATTTAGTTAATTTTCAATAGTAGCATATGGCAACAGCGCGGCATGCAGCCAGATACAAGGGCATGCAGTTTGATCTACTGTGTTTGTTCAGTAGCTCCGACGCTGTCGTAGGGAAATGTCTATAGTTTTTAAGAAATACATTTTCGCCATTAACTGGAATTTAATGGATTTTAAACAATACTTAGTTTTTATTTGCATTAAAACAACACAAACGAATTCGATAAAAATAAAACCTATAAATTCGCAAACAAAAATAATTCTAAAATAACGAAAATAACTTTTTTCTAAATTAAATGTTCAAATAGACCATGGTCTGGTGCACCAGCAGCAGTTAAACAATACCCTAGCCTATCATAAAAATTCCTGCGCACGTTAAACAGCATTTCAGGACTAATATATCACAATGTATTAAAGATTCAATCCCTACCATAGTGGGCGGGGTTTGGCACTTGTTTTATTTAAGTGTATCTATTCGTTTTAATACACACTGTATATGAGTAATTATTTTATAAACCGAACACCTTTTGACCGACACATCTCAGATTTGCCTGAAACTTTTTTTACGGATTCTATGTCAAAAAATAAGAGATACGTGTCCGAGGAATTTTTTTTCTCTCGCATATTTTCGATAATACAAGCTATCAAAAATTTGAGAATAACGAGTTTTTTGGCTTGGAGACTCATTTTCAAAAATTTATAACTCTGGTTCTATTTGAGCTACAAACTTCTTTTTTTTTTTTCATTTTGAAAACATGTTTTTTATGTAAAATTTGACGGAGAATACGATAAAAATACTAAAAACTTAATACGAGGTGGGGGCCATTGTTAAAAATTGATTTAAACAATGAAATTGTTAATAACAATATGAATTTGTTAATAATATTTATTAAAAATATTTTTTTATCAAAATTAAGTCCTTTAGCTTTAAAATGAAGTTTGTAGCTCAAATAAAACCAGAGTTATAAATTTTTGAAAATGAGTCTCCAAGCCAAAAAACTCGTTATTCTCAAATTTTCGATAGCTTGTATTATCGAAAATATGCGAGAGAAAAAAAATTCCTCGGACACGTATCTCTTATTTTTTGACATAGAATCCGTAAAAAAAGTTTCAGCCAAATCTGAGATGTGTCGGTCAAAAGGTGTTCGGTTTATAAAAGAATTACTCATATGTATAAGCCTACCTCCCCCACCTCTACCAATTCCATGAAACAATTCTGCCGTACTTTGGTAAAACATAGTAACTAAAGTTACAAGGTTTTAAAAAATTACTGCATTTTTGGATTTAGCGTTCAAATTTACCTCTAGTAACTATTTTTTATCTCTTTTTATATTACGGTGGCTGTAAAATGTCTATCCACCAAGAATTAACAAACCTATGAATAAAACTCTTCACGTCTTTCTTCCCTTTTTTGCAGATAAACTGCATATTTGAAGATACCATCTTTGTTAAAGCCTCTCAGTGCAAATATGCCATTATAATTGGAGATTTTAATGTAAATCAGCAAAAGAAAAAACAAATTTCTAATTTTTTAAATAATTTCAATTTTGAACAACTAAAAACTCCTCCCACTTTCATTATGGCCAATAACCCCGACTCCATGCCAGATATAATTCTCTGTACAAAAAAACATATTTGTTCTCCCAGACTTATGTACTGATCATTTAGCCATTCAATTTGAAATTATCAGCCATCAACTTCCAACAGCTTCCATTCCAGAGTACTTCCGGAACTTTGATAGATGCAACTTTGAAAAAGTAAACATGGAGCTATTAAATTGTTGCTCTTTGAAAAGATCATTTTAAAAAACATCTATTAAATTTTTTTTAGTACAACTGAAAAAGAGTGTACACACCCAAAATAAAAAGATTATATTTTAACTACAATCTTCCACCATACATTCTTGCAATGCTGAAAACGAAAAGAAAACTGTACAAAGAAATTATACAAAATAATGATCTTCAATTAAAAACTCTCTTCAACAAATATAATAAGTTAGTCCACAATATGGTTGCCCAATACAAAAGACATAAATGGCTTGAGGCTTGTAAAAACATTAATGACCTATGAGGAAAAACTATTGGAAGGAGATTAAAAAACTTTCAAAATATGAAAACTGTCCCCAATCTCACAAAATTATTGAAAACAACCAAACACTAACATCAGATAAAGATATAGCCACAGCCTTCTTAAATTATTTTGAAAATAGCTATAGCTATACCTATAGGTATAAATTTGTAACAACATCAATGTCTGGCAAAGCAATTTCTTTAAGGTACAAAACGTCAACTTAACCACTCCCACTATTAGCGAAACAGAATACTATAAAGTTCTACAAGAAGGAAAAAATTCCGCCCCAGGACATGACTATGTTAACAGAAAAATCTTGTGCCAGAAATTCATGAATACATCTTAAAAATTTATAACTACTGTTTAAAACACCATTACTTCCCATCAATATGGAAAGAGGGCATTATCTTAACTATTCCTAAATCTACATCTGCTTCAACACCAAGTGATAACAGACCAATCACTCTTCTACCTGTAATTGGTAAAAACTTTTAAAAAATTATTAAAAATCATCTACTTCAGAAGATCGGCGATAGGATTCCGCAGTACCAATTTGGTTTTAGAGAAAAACACTCGACAAGACATCCGCTAATACCCTGGTCTCAAATCTGCAGCAACACAGCATATATGAGTGGTGTCCTATTATAATAGGACACCACTTGACAGCTCTTTTCCTTGACATTAGCAAAGCTTTTGATAGTGTGTAGCATAGAGGCTTGTTATATAAACTCTATCTTCTGGACTGCCCAGAATATCTAATAATCTCTCAATAACCTGCAATCGTCAATTAACATGATCTCTAATTGGTTTGCAAGTTGGCGAATAAAGATTAACACCAGGAAATCTCAATTCATTATTTTTAATCACATAATTAAAGATGACTCTCCACAAATCTCAATAGAAAACCAACATATATTATGGTAATATTATTACCCACAAACAGTAGGTATTAAATATCTTGGAATGATTATTGACTCCAACACCACCATATACAAAATGATCTGTCGGCCAGTGTTGGACTACGGTTCCATAATATTTCAAACTTGCAGAAGACCTTCCCTGAGAAATTCTGCAATGCAAGTACAAACCTTGAAATAATGGAACCCTTTATTTTTTCTGAAATAGAAGGCATCCCAAAAAAAGGAAATTTCCAGTGAAATCCCTGTGGAAAATTATTTTGGAACAGATGGATTAATATCAATAATTGTTTTTTCTAAGATAATTAAGTTTATATACCTAGTTTATAATTATATCAAATATTTTGTAAAATAAAATTGTATTTATATAGGCAGAAAGACTTAGGTGGATAGCCTTTTGGTTTTTCCAAAAAATATATTTACTACTATTACTGTGTTGGTTCAAAATAATCAATGGTTTGCTTGAAAAAAAATTAAAAAAATCGTAAATTAAGCATAAAACTTACTACATAGTAAATTTATGAAATTTTTTATTGTTATTATACATTTAAAATAAGAGCTTTTAGCAACTTGATACCAAAATCTTTGGAACATTATTGTGAGGCTGACTTTCCTAGGCAGTTCTAGGCATTATACCTTACCCCATTTTCCTGACACTAGCATGTTTTTAGAACCCAAAATATACCAATTAAATTATGAACTAATAGATACTCTAAAAATGTTCATAATTGATTGATGTTCATTCACGTCACCAACAAAGCAATTTTCAATATATTTTTTTAAAGAAATAAAATATTTTCTTTAACCATTCTGTATTTTAATAACCCATGGGTTTTAGAGATTGCAATCTCTAAAACTCTAGGACATTTGACATAGGTAACATTCTTTAAATACTTCAAAGTCAAAAACTTAATGGTTAATTAAAATAGCTTAAAAACTAAGAAATATTGTTGCCTAGTGTAATCATTACTCACCCTGCAAATGAAAACCCAGCTGGGGCTTTCTTAAGTCGACTGCAGACAATTATATCAGTTATGGCAGTTTTAATGTCCTTTCGATTTACTAATCTGTAGCAAATTTGCTTTTTCCTCCAAGGTTTTTGTTCTGTATCTGCTGTTCTATTTAATAGGCTGAAACCTTTTGGGGGGCTTGCTTTTTCAGCAACAACCAATATTTCTTGTATCACAAAATTTGGGATTCCTGTAGATAGTAGAGGTTATAGGTTAGGGAGTGTCATGTTTATATAAAAATAAATTTATAAATAACACACCTTCTGATTTAGAAAGACAAAGATATCTTGCTGAGCTGCTTTTAAAAATTGAGCTTTCCCTTAAATCTGCGTCTTGGTCTTGATCATAGGTCCTACTGATAGGGTAAAATCCTCTTGGACACTTCTCAAGATTTTCTATAATCTTTATAAATAAAATGTTAAAAAATAGATACTTATAATATTAAGCAATATATTTACCACTATAGAGGTCACAGGTCTATCATCAGGCAATTCCTTTAAAATTTTATTCTGAATTGACGATTTTAACATGGTTTTCAGTCTTTTCAATTACTACAAAAAAAAATCTTAATAAACGTTTTCCGACAGAACTGCAACCTGCAATACCTGCCATATTAAAAATAGATGGATCCCTATTTACATTAACTATTAATAATCTTTTCGTCACAATTATAAATACGCGTATTTCACTCATACAAATTTGTTATTTATTTTTGTTACCTACCTTCACTTATTGACCTTGGCTCTGTCAGGAATTTCCGGGTATTCTTTGTCTATGGAATCTATCTACTATTGGTATAATTTCAAATAATCTAATATTGTTTACAATAAAATCCGTATATTTGTTATATGAATCCAACAAAAACTTCAGCAATAATTAATAAATGTGGTGTAAGCACACTCAAATTAGTCACCCAATGTTAGTTATGTATTCTTTAAAATAAAAGTCATTGTCATTAGATTAGAGAAAATCTTTGTACCTTTTTTACAAGATTATAATTAAACTTTGCTTAGCCTGCATTGGATTTTTATCTTTGTAAAAAATCAATTAATACTCTTCTACAAAGAAATGTTTACTCGTATATTACTATTTATGAATAAAATATATAAACGTGTATATAATATATAATAGGTATGCATTAGTTATTTATCTTTACTTAAAAAATATTTGTATATTCAGATATATTATATTATATATATATATCGTATATCCATTCTCAATGGTATATCTCTGAATTTTTGACCAAAATATGCTGAGTTGCCACGTTTATGGAAGTAGGGTAGTTCAAAATCATTAAATTTGTAGTTCAAACGCAATATTTGAAAGAACTTTGCTTTTTTACGTGGTTATAAAAAATATTTACTTTTTATGTCTTTTAAAACGTGTTCTGGTATTACACTACAATAATCTTAAAAATGGAAGTCGATAAGAAGCCAATTCATATAAAATTTGATTCTGATCAGAATACAAATATAGATAAATCAAGGTAAGAATTGCTTAATTTTTGTAAAATAAATATAAAATAAAAATTTCGTAGACTTGGAGATTGTGAAGTGTGTGGATTTCACGATGCCAAATACACATGTCCTAGATGCGAAGTTAAAACTTGTTCTTTAAGATGTAATAAAATCCACAAACTTGAGGTCGAATGCAATGGAGAAAGGGATAGGGCCAAGTTTATCCCATTGAAGAAGTTTACCAACATGGATTTATCCAGCGACTTAAGACTTTTGGAGGAAATATCTAAAAATTTAGAGACATCCAAAAAAAAAATTGGCAGAAATATAAAGTTTCCAAAATTAATACCACCTGTAAGAAATAATTATTTTTAAAACCAATGATTTGAAAATTTAAAAAAATATGTTTTTGGTAGACAAGTAGTAGGGGAGAGTATCCCTGCTTAAAATACCCCATAGAGACCCTGTTCAAACCGATAGATATTTGTATTGGAATGTATGGTGTTTCTACATATAGGGTGTATCGGTATGTATAGGACCCATAGTTGGGATTTATGGTTGTTCTATAGGGATATTCACCCTTGATTTATTTGCTATTGATTTTAATGGGAAAAATACACATAAATGTAGTAATTAGTTTTTCCCCCATAGGACCTCATAGGTTTTAATAAAATTTTGTCGAATGTTTTATGGTTGCTCTATAGGGTTATCCCTATTTATCCTTCTTTAAGTTATTTGCTATCAGTCTTAATAGGGAAATGAATCCAGTAGCGCCCAATAGATTATTTTGTATAGGTCTCTATGGGGTATTTTAAGCAGGGAGGGTAATGAGGACCCCTTAAGCAGTTTTGCTCATATTTTAGTTATTTTTACGAAATTATTTAGGTTTATGTTATTTTAGCTTTAATTAATTATAAAAAAACACAAATCGTTGAAAAATTTATTTTATTTAAACAGAAGGAACACATATTTATAAAAATAAAAAAAAGTCAAAAGGGCCTCATTATCCGCCGCGTCGGGAAATGAGGACCCCCTCTTGTATAGTTTCAAGAGAAAAAGGAGTTAAAGCTATTGCTTCTTCATAAAAAATATATATTTTTTTACTTTGAGGCAATAAAGACCAGAGGGGCCTTACCCCAAATTATGTGTAAAAAACAAAATCTTCATAAAAATATCGATGATGATTCTGATAAGAAGAAGTATTAAATATTGATTTGCAAGCAAAAGATAAAATAAAATTGTTTATTTAGATCAATTTTCCCCTGAGAGACTTTAAATAATCTACAGAGACTAAAGACAGCATTCTTCAGATGTTCAATGTTATCTAAAACATATCTCTAACAACAGCCATAATAATATGGTGGGCCTGATTACCTGGTGGACCTGATTACTCAACTCTCCTCTAGTACACGTCAAAAATATTTTAAGTCAGTTGGAGTAAAACTATAAAATGAGAGCCTTTGAAAACACACTTCAAATATAATTTCTTTTTCTCAAAACTTTATTTTTTAAGTTGGTAGGCACAATTTCTCAAAAAATAATGCATCAATCCAATTGAAATTTTGCACACTTAAAAATTTATAAATTTAAATTTATTTGAAATTTTGCACACAATAAAAATATGCAGACTGAGTGCATCCAAACATTTTAAGTAAAGGAGTTATCTTTAAAAGTGAATTAACTTAATAATTACACAATGCATATGCATTGCTGTATTCACCTAAAAAAATATAGTACTACATACCTAGTAACAATTTTTGATAAATGCAGATAAAAAAAATTAACAGAAAAACAAAAGTTGATCTAATAAAAGAGAAAAAATAATAAATAGTCTAGAAAAATTCATAAAAAAGCAAAAATTAGAAGTTTTCAATAGTTAGTTGGGAAGCAGAACATTTATTAGAAAAGCCTCCCACCAAAACAGAAGGATGGGCAACTTTACAAATATTGGACCAACTATTTCCCATATACAGGGTGAGTTTTAAGTTGACGCGTTCCTTTTAACAGCGTGTAGAAATCAGATAGACAAATAAATATTTTAAGTAACTTTTTTATCAAAACTCAAAAATAAGATTGTTATAGCCCTTCAAAATTTAATTAAATTTTGAGCCGGTCCTGGCTATTGTTAACAAAAAACAACCATAAAAATAAAAATAACAAAATAAACAATCATAATGTCTAGAGTCCCGTCAGACGGGTCTCCATTGCGCTCCCGTTAAAACTTTGTGACGTCACACACTGTAAATAGGTATTATTTTTCGAGCGATAGAATTATTACAATAAGCTCGGTAGCTCGATGGAAGGGCGCCTGCTTTGCATGCGGGAGGTACGGGGTTCGATCCTTCGCGCCTCTACAACTTTTTTTAATTTTTTTTTAAAGAATTTATATACCGAAATAATACAATGTGGCATTAAAACCATTTATATTTAATTTTACAATAATATTTTAATTTATTTACCTTTCCTCATAATCATTTTGCTAGTTATATAATATAAAATGTAATTAAATGAATATTCCTTCGTTGAAAAATTTTTACTCAATGGGGCGGGGGGGGGGCCAATGGGGCGGGGTCGGTTGGGTTGGGTTGTTGGGTTTGGGTTGGTTTTGAAGCGGGCGGACTCGGGACGTTGGTTAAGGAAGATCTGCTTCCCGTCCTAAGATTGCGTCATTTGATGACGTCACTCTGTTAACGGGAGCGCAATAGAGAACCGTCTGACGGGACTCTAGACGCGGCGATAAACAATGCAAAATGTCATCTATGACAACAAACAACCATTTAAACCAAAATGACACATTATAACAATAATTGAGGCCCAAAAAAAACTTAAGCAAATAATAACATTTTTCATTGCTAAATGTCATTTTGATTTAAATGGTTATGTTTGTTGTCATAGATGACAATTTTCATTGTTTATTTTGTTATTTTTATTTTTATGGTTATGTTTTTTGTTAACAATAGCCAGGACCGGCTCAAAATTTAATTAAACTTTGAAGGGCTATAACTCGCTTATTTTTGAGTTTTCATAAAAAAGTTACTTAAAATTTTTATTTGTATATCTGATTTCTACACGTTGTTAAAAGGAACGCGTCAACTTAAAACTCACCCTGTATATACAGGGTGCCATGTAATAAGTTGTCATCCATTGGGTATCCAATAGCTCAAGCCAAAGAAAGCAAGTTTTTCCTCTTATCACTTTTTCATTAGTGCTTCTGATTTTAAATTAAAAAAAATATATGAAAATTAACCTTATTTGCACGAGACTGGAATCCAGTGACTGGATTCGTTTAAACCATGACCTACCTAACGTGTGAGCGATTGGGGTCGACGGACTAAGTAGAGTCGGCCAGTTGTTATGGTTTTTATTGGTACTGCTGTCGATGATTTTAACGAGCCGACTACAGCTGTTGCTGACGCGACTAAACCAGTGTCTGCCCATCAAATGCTTAATATTTACCCTAATTTTCATGATTTTTTTTATTCAAAAACAGTAGCATTAATACAAAAGATAAAGAAATTAAAAGAAAAACTTGCTTATAAGCTATTATATTGCACATCTCAAAACGGTTGTAATGAAAATAAAATAAAGTAAACAAATCATCTGCTGCAATCTGAAATTATCATGGTTTGGTAACAAAAAATTCAAACAAATTTGATCTTTTAAAGGTCTTTAGAAAATTGTTTTCCATCCTTAAATAGTCTCAAAACATTAAATTAAAAACAGTAAAATTCAATTTTTGAATCTTTAAAGATTAACAAATTGAATTTTACCTATAAGTTACCTATAATTATAGGTAGGTAACTTAAAAACTACTGTCGGAAAAATATATAAAAGGATTGAACTGAATTTTCTATAAAATTTATTATTAAAGTTCCAAAAATAAAAAGTTATAATTTGTTAATAATAAGAAGGTTATGATTAAATTAATTTTGTATTTTTAACACAAACTGTCAAAAAATACATTTGTCAACCAGATAGCTGCTAGATGTCTGGTTTATTTTGTTTCCATAGCAACCCTTCTAAATTTGGCTTAAGCCTGAATCTGATGATTTAACTAGATTTGTTATATTCAGCCTAATAGTTGTAGTTGATACAGAGTGGCAAAGTTTATTTAAACTCAAATGCTTCATAACTTGCAATTGCTTCATAGAAAAAAATCTGTATTTTTTTACTTAAAATACTCCTTTTGTAGCATGGTATGGCGTTGATACGATACATCCTGTAAAAATGTCAATATGTACCATCTAAGAAAATAACACTTTTCAGAATTATTAAAATAATTTTTTTTTAATTTTAGCGTTTGATTAAACTAAAAGATGCATCCACCGCTCGTAGAGTAAACCTAAAATTTTTACCCAATGAATTTGCCAGACATAAAAGAAATAGCACCAAATTTAACATAAACCAAAATACCATATCATGGCATATAGACTGGATATTTGGAAATGCAAATAACTTAAAAATCACTGATAGAATGGTGCCTGAAGACCAAAAATTAAGCTCAATAATAAATAAATTTTTATTAAAGCAAGATAATGAAAATCTCCAAAATAGTTTGAAGTTTTATCAATCTGCTGGTTTGCCAGGCATTAATTTGTATCTTAAAGCTGAACAAAAAGCAGGTGGTAAAAAGTTTTATGAGCTGGATGTCACAATGACTCTAAAGGAGTGCCTACATAAAAAAATAATTATTGAGTATCCTACAATTTATGTGGTTTTAAAAGGACATGAAGGGCTCTATGAAGTATTGGATTCAGGTATGGTATTTTTGTGTTTGTTACAATAAAACATTCGATTATTTAATTTTAAGTTTTTTTTATTATTTAAAGTAGGTAAATAATAAATAAAGAGGACATTTCACGCCTAAATTGCAACAACTTTTTTGTATCTTGAGGTGGAGAAAGACTGCATTTTATTTGTTTATCAGCTTAAAATTTGCTACAAAAATCAAAAATTGCACAGTCTTTCGTCAAATTTTCAGGAAGACAATGTTTAATGTTTAAAAGGTTTAAATAAAAACTACATCCAAACTAGGGGTGTCAATCCCTAGCCATTTTTCAATCTTCTGAACAAACAACATATTTCGGAATTCACACAAGTTGAGGGAATGTTTTTTAGAAATTTGTAGATTGTAGCCACCTTTACCCCAATTAACAAATTATTCCATTTCTTTTATTAATCGGGCCTTGGTGAGTTCCAATTGAGGCTAAAAAACTTCAGGAGATTTCTCCCTCTGGTTGTATAATTTCCGCGATGGAAACCTAATCGCTATTTTCTATTCCATCTGAAAAGATCTTCCAATTTATGTTTAATTTTGCGGCCTTTCCATTTTGTCGTTCGTCGTCGCACCAAGAACTAATAGAAAAGTCTATTAAAATTGCATTAGAAAAGTCTATTAAAATTGCATTTTAAAATTGAAAAAAAAAATCTGCGATTCTCAAATTAACATGGAAAATTTACTTATTTCAAAATTATACAAGCCTATTAAAATTAAATTTGAAAATTAATAACCAAAACCAAAAATCGTTTTAACTTCCTTGTAATAAGGACCTTATTCCTAGAAATTTAAAAAAAAGTAAATTTTCCATGTTAACATATTAATATTATAATTACGCAATTATACATCTCTGATGTAACTTGGTAGGTAGCTATAAAAAAATAAGTGGTGCACTCTGTAAACTGTAATAGGTATGCTTTTCAAGTCAAAAGTTCTAATATTGTTATCTTGTTTAGATGAAGAAGCTGAAGAACAAATGGAGACAGAGGAAATAAAAAGTGGCCAAGAGATTGTTAATACAATTATTAATAACGCAGAGGATGAAGATAGTTTCTACAGATCTCTTAAAAATTTATTATTTGTTTCTGAATATTCAGATGATGAATTGTCTGAAGATGAGTAAATGGTTGCCGGCATGCCTTTTTATTTTTAAATAGAATTATTTTTTGTTTATTTATTTAAAAAAAAATGTTTTAGTTTTAATTTTTTAAATAAAAAATTCGGTATAAAAAAAACAATTGTTTTTGTACATTCCTATGTAAATTGTCTGATTAATAATATTGTGCAAGTGTATATAAATGTGCAGAAACTTCTAGTCGGTGACCCAACATCGATCCCGACTTCTCACGAGCTGGCACGAACCGCCTTATAACGTGACGTCATAATAATAATCCGGTTTTGTTCCCCGAACATACAAAATTTGTTGTCAAGCTAGATAGCTTAGATGGTAGGGCGTTTGCTTTGCATGCGAGAGGTCCCGGGTTCATTACTCAGAAGTTGTCGAATTTTTTTTACTTTTTTATTTCATAAATTTGTTGTTCCTTTGTTAAAAAGTGTTTTATTTTTATCGTAACATAAATTTGCCCATTTTAGTTGGGTTTTTTGCTCAATGGGGCGGGGGGGGGGCCAATGGGGCGGGGTCGGTTGGGTTGTGTTGTTGAGTTTGGGTTGGTTTGGTTTTATTACGTAACTAACGTGCCCTTAACATGTATACAGGTACAATTTATTATTATATTATTGTTGTGCCGTCAATTTTAAATGATAATGATGCATTGTATAATATATAATAAATTCTTTGTCCAGTCGGGATCGATGTTGGGGCACCGGCTAGAAGTTAGTTAAATGTGCACCTAAATCCTTATCAGTTTGAAAAAATAAACAGTTAACATTACATACGCGCAAGTATTTCATAATTAAATACCATAAGTCGATAATATTCAAATTTAAGGTCAATACTCGTTAAATATGGCGTTAAAAAATAGTGCAAGATTACTAAGAAATTGTAATACCAAATTGAATTTCCAAGTAAAGGTAAATAAAATATACTCAAATTGTGTATCTAGCCCCTACTTTTAATAGATTATTAAGTAAATAATATGAAAATATTTTTATTACCAATATTTTGAGGTTATCCGGAATGCAACATGGCCGTACTAAGAAAATTCTTATTTTTAAGGCTGCATTATCAAGTGAACCACTTTTTCCTGGGGCGAAAACAACATGGACCGAAACCCTGGAGTTTACACAAACATCAAAACCGATTCCGGTGTACCGAGTAATGGATCGAAGAGGCAACATAATCAGGGAATCTGAGGACCCTAATTTACCTGACGGCACAATTTTAAAAATGTACAAAGATATGACATTATTAAGCATTATGGATAAAATTTTGTACGAATCTCAAAGACAGGGTAGGATCAGCTTTTATATGACAAATTACGGTGAAGAAGCTGCCCATATTGGAAGCGCAGCTGCGCTTACGAATGATGACGTGGTTTATGGGCAGTATCGTGAAGCCGGTGTGCTTATGTGGAGAGGTTTTACTCTGGAATGTTATGGAAATAATGATGATAAAGGCAAGTATGTAGCATAAAAACATACATTTATATTTTCATACGTTGCCCGGTCAACATTGTAACGTAAAATTTACCAAAATGTTATGTAAAGATTGTGATTACATTACAGTTACATAATCTGATGGTTGCAAATAGGTTCCTATTTCCCACTCATAGGAGTAACATTGTTACATAACAATGTTATATTGCCGGTATGAAAATGAAACATAATTATGTTAACTGTAACATAATTATGTTAACTGTAACGTAACATTAACCAAAATGTTATGCAACAATCGTAGTATGTAACATTATAGTTACATAACAATGTTACGTTGCCGTTACTTTTTCGCAATCCAAGTTAACTTAACATAATTATGTTACATAACATGGCCTTTACAGTTATGTAACATTGTTACGTTGCAACGTTATTATGCTCGACATAAGAAAGTCCCGCCAGTTTAACGCTAAAGCGTATCAAATGAAACATAATATCGTATTCTGATTTTACCAAAATCAGGCAGACTGTTTGAGGTCCAATGACAAATGGACATGGTGCGCTGTCTTAACTTCGTTTATATCCCTAGCCGAGGTGGTAACACGAGCGAGATGTAAACTGTTACGTAACAAACTTATTACAATAGTATTGCAATGTTACAATGCTGTTATATTGCTTATTGATAATGTTGTTACATTACAATAGTTTCACAATGTTACGTTGCTATTATATTGCTTTTGTTACATTACAATAGTTTCACAATGTTACGTTGCTGTTATATTGCTTATTGGTAATTTTGTTACATTACAATAGTTTCACAATGTTACGTTGCTGATATATTGCTTATTGGTAATTTTGTTACATTACAATAGTATCGCAATGTTACGTTTTTGTTATATTACCTGTAGCACAGCAAACGGAAAATTATAGAGGTGTATAGGATGACGCCACGTTTGAATATCGATTTCTAAATCTCCCTACGGTATAGAGTTGTATTCGTCAGTCGAGCGTTTCAATACTCTCCACAGTATAGAGGTCGTAATTTCACTTTTGAACTAGTATTAATATAAAAATTATTTTATGCTTAAAAAAAACTATATACGACATGATTGTGATTTTTTTCATTTTATTAATTAATTAAGCTGTGTTGAATATTTTTCCTAAAGGAATAATTGCCAATGGGCCATTAATTCATTTGTTCGTAGATGCTACAATAACCTGCACTGGTGTGTACTTTTTCATCAACCAGATTTAAATATTACAAAACTAACATATACCAGTGGAGATAGTGCAGGGTCTACCAACAGACCTAATTACTAAATTATTAAAGTTTAATAGCATATCGATCATTTTTCAACATAACCTCTTAAATTTTTAATACAAATATAGGTACTTTATATAATACATAAATCATAGATAATAAATCATAAATATATATATACTTAACATCATATCCTCTGTGCTTTACATATATGGTATACCTGAGTTGTTACGGTAAATAAAAATCAGACAAAGGAACCAAAGAAAGGAACTATTTTCAACAATATCATATGGAGAAATGAGAAAATTAATCCATCAAAAGATCAAAACTTCTTGCAATATTACACCCTCTTTTTATAATCTCAGAAATATTGACTAGAACAGTATTAGAGAGACTCCAGTTTCTATAACTTGGTAGAGTAAAGAGAAGTCGAAACCGTTGCGATATTGCATTGCGCTGTTTTTGTATAATTATCGGGGACATTAACGAAAATCATTGCCAGTAAAATTCGAAAAGCTTGAGTTTCTATGTCTCTGAGGAGAATAGGAATCCGAAGTTGCTGCACCATTGGACTGAACCCTTTATTAATAATTTCTAGAGACATATATGACTGCACCATTCGACAGGGTCGAGTTTCTACTCCTCTGTTGAATATAGAAAATCAAAATAATGTATCTTGTAAGACACCATTGAGTTTGACTTTAAATATAGTCGTGCATAGGTATAGAGCCGAAAAATATAAAAACAAAGCACGATTCAATACAGTTATGATAAAACTTTAAGATTTGATATTCAAACGCGGAGTCATCCTATACACTTCTATAATTTTTCGTTTGCTGTGAGGTTAACTTGGAACGGTAACAATGTTACCATTATTTTAGGTACCTGTTGCGTTGCATTTTAGCAACGTCGTTACATTGCAATGTGACTCCTTACCGTTTTACGTTAAATGTTGACCGGGTGGTCATCCATATAATTTGCAAAATTTCCTACAAAGTTTTTAAGGCTGTATTTTGAGGTCATAATTTGGGCATTACATCCCTAGATACCGAATCCCGGGATCTTGACAAAATTTTGATCCGGAAAATCACCGGGATCCCGGACTTATTATTATGCATGCAATAATTGCAATTATTTTTTGAGATAAAAGGGTTAGCAAATTATTTTTTTTACTATTAACTATTTATTTAAATAAAAGGATAGAAAACAATGTTCTAAAATAGTTTAAAAAATAAAAAGTTAAAATTTGTTTATATCATAGGTAAATTATCAACTTTTGAAATATCACAGCTAAACGCTTGGCCGTGCACGTATAAACATACCTACTTAATTATTAATTATAATTTTCGGTCGTAGATTCCAAATCTGCGCTCGGTTTAGCTGTATCAGGTCTAAAATAGTTTCACCTCCAGAGATCTTGTGCCAACATTTCAATTAATATAATCAATAAAAAAAATCAGCAAAAAAACATTTTGAATTTCCTAAATTATCTATAAAAACCTTCAGGGAAACCTGTTCCTTTTGATCAATGGGGTAGTTAAATTTTTTCTGACCTATACTTTTAATGGTTTTATTCAAGGCGTTTTGTAAATTTAAACATTTCTGTGAAATCGGAATTTCAATTGAGTTTACCGTTTTCGAGATATTTACAAAACAAACTCTCCTAATTACGTCACTAGGCTATTGACAACGTTGCCAGCTTTTTCTATAGTTGCCAGTGTGTTTAGTTTAAGATTCTTGCGATAGATGGCGCCACGTTATAATATTTAAGTTGAGAAGAAGAAGAAGAATTGATTTTTTGACGTTTTTTTTTTTCGGGTTGTTTTTTTTAAATTTAGATTATTGAAAATCAATGTTATTGCTATGTTATTTGTAATTGATATTAGATAAGTGATTTATTAATAACGGACTTCAAAGCAGAGAAATCTTGTGGAATGGTTGGTTACATTGAACATTGGAACTTTTAAACAAATAAAGTAAGTACCTACCTATAATTATAATCATATTTTGTCGTAAATGCATTTCATTAGTATAATGCCTAGTTCTTTATATTCTTTTAGATATATTATTATTTTTTGTAAATTTATTTCATTCATTTTCAGCTTTATTTTGCCACTTTTTTCTATGAAATATATTAAACTCTGCTTTAGACAGTTATTAGGTACCTATTTATTACATTTTATTAGGTTTCACACGGTGTTTCAATGTGTAACCCTATCAATAAAACTTTTAATTTTAGAATTTTCTTTAACCTCCTCTTCTTCTTCTTTCACTCAACTGACAGTGACAGTATTTGTACATAACCTCTTCGGGTATTTTCTGACATAACCGAATGAAATCATTAACAAGACAACTTGACAACAGGGTAATTTTTAACCAATAGAAATCTTAGAATGTTGGTCACATGGCGGGGTTTGTGACGTCATAAAAATTTATATTTTTTGTAAATATCTCGAAAACGGTAAACTCAATTGAAATTCTGATTTCACAGAAATGTTTTATATTACAAAACGCCTTGAATAAAACCATAAAAAATATAGGTCAGAAAAAATTTAACTACCCCATTAACTTCAAATTTTGCAAGATTTTTTTTTTTAATTTGGAACTGATGTATGGGTCCAGCTAAATTGATTTTTTTTAAATTTATACAGGGTGATTCCAATATCTTTAAATTTTGACCTGATACAACTAAACCAAGCATGGACTTGTAATCTACGACCAAAAATTAAGTTTACGTGTCCGAGCGTTTAGATGTTATATTTTCATCTCCCTACAGTGTAATTTAATATTAAGTTAAGTTTTAAAGTTTAATTTTTCTATCAATCATAATAATGTGAGATCGCATGGGCTAAACCACAAATTTTTAAAATAAAAAATCGCACAAGAATTATTCACAATGGTAGTCGTACGCAACGCGTCGCCAAGAAAAATTTCTTATTGATAAGGATTTTTCCTTATTCATAAGAATTGGACGCGATTGGATAAGCGTCAAATAAAAAAAAGTCTTCTATACGCGGTGTTTCAAAAGGAACCTTTAATAATTTGAAAATCAATAAAAAACGTAAAAATAATATTAATTAATTAAGAACACATATGTGTTCTTGGCTATAGAAATAAACATAAACGTTGGACATAAATTCTAAAAATTAATGGAAACTATAGAAACCTTCACACACTACCATATGATATCCTTCATCTTAAGAATGATTAAAAACAAACAGAGACTATGGAATAAACAACGATCAAGAACTGCAAAGACAGCTAAACAAATACAACAAAGATCTACAAATATTAATAAGGAAATATGCACTTTGATAAAAGCCTGCAACGAAACAAAACCAAAGGAAAAAAACTATACTGACAAAAAATAAAAAAGATCAAAATATAAAACCAAAGATAAAATATCGGAAATATAGGAAATGGATTAAGGAAGTTTGCGTTTCAAGACGCTATCCTTAGTCTATTTGTCTGTCGTTTAAATTTATATATTGTATTTGTTTTTCGTAAAATCAATGAAGGCAATGAATATGTCTAAAGGACTGTTTAGATTTTGTAGTATGTTTTTAAGATCACGTATCGCACGCAGTATTTCGTCCATGTTGATGAGAGAGTTTAACCGGCTGAACTCTGAAACAAGGTTCTATTTATTACTGTCGTTATTGTAATTTTGTGGTAACTTAGCTTTCGTGGACTGCGGCCTTTGGGTTCGGGGTCTGGTTGTTATGTCTGCTGATGCGGGCTCTTCTTTCCCATGCATTTTCCGTCGACTGTGGAGCTGGTCTGTAGTTGGTGGGTGGCTGTTTGGTTGCGTTTCTGTCCTCTAGTAGTTTGACTCTATACCCAGATAGCACAAGAGGTACCCAGGACGTCCATTTCGGGTCCCACATAGGTCCGAACGTCCTAGACCTATATCGGAAGTTTTGGGTACGTCCAGTCTCTTACTTATTTGGGAAAATTATAGCGGATATACTGGGTACGTCCCAAGGACGTAATTGAAGCATTGTTTTTCCAAAGGGTCTAAGTGCCAAGTTGGTTAAATAATATATTATCATTTAAAAATAGTTTGTGTCATGCAGAATGACTTAATAGTATATTCTATAACAAGTTTGGAATACAGCATATCCGCTCGAGTGAAGAGTTTGTCACACGAGCCGAAGGCTAGTTTGATGGTTTCAGGAGAGCGGAATATGCAATTCCAAACGTGTTTCAGACATTTCAACATTTACATGTGCAAAATATTTGTTTTTCATTGATAACTCACAATTTTATTTTTGTAACTTTTGTAACCCCCCAGACAGCATCCAATTATTGATAAGGATTTTTCCTTATTCATAAGAATTGGACGCGATTGGATAAGCGTCGAATAAAAAAAAGTCTTCTATACGCGGTGTTTCAAAAGGAACCTTTAATAATTTGAAAATCAATAAAAAACGTAAAAATAATATTAATTAATTAAGAACACATATGTGTTCTTAATTAATTAATATATATATATATATATATATATATATATATATATATATATATATATTAGGGTGTTCCTTATTTAGGGGTCGGAAAAAATTTAACAGAGGCGCCCCCCAAATCGGTTCCAAATCATAAAAAAAAATTCCTGCAAAATTTTAGGTCAATCGGTCAAAGGGAACACGTGCCCCACAGGGGTTTTTTAATATATAATTGAGAAAATTCGGAAGGCTGATATAACTCCGAAACGGTCCATCGTAGGAAAAAAAAGTGTATATAAATTTTATGTGTTTTTTTTAGATAAACAACTTTCGTAATAACAGTCCTGCGTTAAAACAATTTATTCGGGGTCAAAACGCGATAAAACGCTTTTTTGTGTACTTTAGCGCTACCTACTTTTTGAATTTTCTGTCCTAGAGCGATAAGATTTAGAAAAAATTTTTCAGAAGTATTTAGGGCCAAAGTACCAAAAAAAGCGTTGTATCGCTTTTTGAACTCGATTTTTTTTTAACGCAGCACTATTATTATACCTCACAATAGTGTTAATGTTAATAGTAATGTTAATGTTAATACCCAAAGCATAGAAATATGCGTGTATCCGTTCACAATGATGGTAATGTTGATGGTTACGTTGATACACGCATTTGTCTATGCTTTATTAACATTACCATTAACATTAACACTATTGTGACAAATGCATTAGGAAAGTTGATTAGCTTGAAAAAAACTACAAAATATATTTAACTTTTTTTTCCTACGATAAACCGTTTCGTAGTTTCGGAGCACAACGTGTTTTTAGTGAAAACTCAAAAAGTTTTGGATTTAATTTTTTTCAAAATCGGTTAGTTTAAGAAAAAAATTTTGTCAACAAAAAATGTAGGGTGCATTGTCCCCTACAATTTATGTCATTGGGTCGATGCTCTAGGACAGAAAATTCAAAAAGTAGGTAGCGCTAAAGTACACAAAAAAGCGTTTTATCGCGTTTTGACCCCGAATAAATTTTTTTAACGCAGGACTGGTAGTTACGAAAGTTGTGTATCTAAAAAAAACACATAAAATTTATATACACTTTTATTTCCTACGATGGACCGTTTCGGAGTTATATCAGCCTTCCGAATTTTCTCAATTATTTATTAAAAAACCCCTGTGGGGCACGTGTTCCCTTTGACCGATTGACCTAAAATTTTGCAGGAATTTTTTTTTATGATTTGGAACCGATTTGGGGGGCGCCTCTGTTAAATTTTTTCCGACCCCTAAATAAGGAACACCCTTATATATATATATATATATATATATAGCTACATGGCTATAGAAATAAACATAAACGTTGGACATAAATTCTAAAAATTAATGGAAACTATAGAAACCTTCACACACTACCATATGATATCCTTCATCTTAAGAATGATTAAAAACAAACAGAGACTATGGAATAAACAACGATCAAGAACTGCAAAGACAGCTAAACAAATACAACAAAGATCTACAAATATTAATAAGGAAATATGCACTTTGATAAAAGCCTGCAACGAAACAAAACCAAAGGAAAAAAACTATACTGAGAAAAAATAAAAAAGATAAATATAAAACCAAAGATAAAATATCGGAAATATAGGAAATGGATTAAGGAAGTTTGCGTTTCAAGACGCTATCCTTAGTCTATTTGTCTGTCGTTTAAATTTATATATTGTATTTGTTTTTCGTAAAATCAATGAAGGCAATGAATATGTCTAAAGGACTGTTTAGATTTTGTAGTATGTTTTTAAGATCACGTATCGCACGCAGTATTTCGTCCATGTTGATGAGAGAGTTTAACCGGCTGAACTCTGAAACAAGGTTCTATTTATTACTGTCGTTATTGTAATTTTGTGGTAACTTAGCTTTCGTGGACTGCGGCCTTTGGGTTCGGGGTCTGGTTGTTATGTCTGCTGATGCGGGCTCTTCTTTCCCATGCATTTTCCGTCGGCTGTGGAGCTGGTCTGTAGTTGGTGGGTGGCTGTTTGGTTGCGTTTCTGTGCTCTAGTAGTTTGACTCTATAGAGGTCGGCCTCACATTCTCTATAGTTGGCTGGATGGTCTCCGACGCAACACAGTTGGCTGGTGTGTCTTTAGATTTGGTGCATTCCCTTGTTAGGTGGTCTTGAGCGCATTTGAGACACTTTCTTTGGCAATTTGACGTGGCATGGCCCCAGCCCTGGCACCTGTGACACTGGATGACCTTCCTATCTTGCTTCCTGTTCTTCCAATAAATTCTTGTGTAGAGTATGGTATCTACAGGTCTGGTTGAGGTGGCGAAGAGTGATGTTGTCCCCTGTTGTAACCATGAACAGTGGTCGGCCCTCTGTTTTCAACTAAAAAATGTTATATATATATATATTTAATATATTGTTTATTTCGAGGTCCTCCTAGATCTCAGCGGGCGTCACATTTTTGCCCAGCCCCCGAATGAGGAAGGCGTGTGTGTTTTCATTATTGTTGGTTTGGCTTTGCGAGATCACTGTGTTATTGTTTTGGGAGTTTTGAGTGTTTGGTTGTTCGAGGTCTACTGTGATTTTATCAAGACTAGCAAACCTATTTTAAAGGATAATATTTCCTTCGCGTTTACTTTTGCCTTTATAATTTGGGACACCGGTATTGTCAGTCTTGGGGAAACAAAATCTATCGATGAGGGGGGTCATGTATTGTTTTAGGGGCATTAGACGGAGTTTGAAAGGAGGTGATTTTCACTGTTTACTAGTGGGTTACTGTCACCGTCGTTTGGTGCGGTTTCCATGCTGTTCTTGTTTGGCGTAGTGTTGTGTTGAGCTGCTGAGGTTGCTGAGGCTTCTGCGGCTTTTTGTTCTTCCAATATCCTGTTGAGGTCCATGCCCGTGGAGCTACTTGGCTTGTTGTTGCTAGCCATTAGTAGTTGTCTTTGATATTCATCAAGTTGATATGCGCTGCTGAAGTCGCTTGGTTGCTGCTCAAGTGGGGCTCGCTGTGACTGTTGGCGTTCGCGCATTCCCACTTACGTGGACCTGTGCCTTGATGGTGACGTTGTGGCCGGATGTAGCGGTGGTGGGCAATGGAGGCTTGCTCCCCACCGGTGATAAGATACACGACTTTACCGACAGAGTTGGTGTGGTTTCCGTTCGCAGTTGCAAAATGGCCGCCCCACGTGCCTTTTTAATGTTCTTAATGTCTTTGCAGCTTTGTCGGTTTTTATCTCTTGTCTGAACCACTTGCACTAGCACTCGCGTTTTCTATTGTCTTAATTCTATTTGATACAGTCTTACCGCGCTGTGATGGCGTAGCACCGAGCACACTCGGCTTGTCAAAAGCATTTTTGCTCGAAATTACTTCAAAGCGTTCGTAATTAACTAATCAACACAACACATAAAAATCAGTCCATGCTATCTATTTAAGATATTCACTAGAAACTAGAACAATTTTAATTTTCAAACACGTGTTCGCACTTTATTCTTGACGGAGCGGAATTAGGCACGTAACGTGGCGGATCGTGATTTTTCGAGGCCCTAGGCTACGCTTGTTTTTAGGGCCCTTAGTCCCCGTGTGTCATATATATTGATATCTTAGGGCTTTGCACTTTTTTTTCGCCCCATGAAAATAAAGTAAGATTTTATTTAAGTAAAAAAATATACAAATAAAAACAAAAATCAAACTTAAGTAGGTACTGAATAACTATGACATATGACATGGTTCCTAATAAATCATTTTTAGTTAATAGGATTGTCAGGTAGTTTAGTCTTTTATGCAGCATCGCGCTTCGATATTTATTTTTGATGTAGGACATCCTTAAGAAAGCCCTCTCTGCTTCGCAACTCGTAATGGACAGTGTTAAATATATTTTAAGGATCGTGGACAAATTTGGTGGCAGGTTGTAACTTACAGCTAAGAAGATTATAATATTCTTATTTGCAGCATTGACACTGACTCGCGTCTTAATCCCAACACTATTGCAGAATCACATATTATGTGTATCGGATTTTATTTTAAATGTTAAACGCCGATATTGTTTAGCAAAGTTTATTGATTTAAAAAATGTACAAAAACTTTAAATTTAATATTTTAATAATTTTTTATTAATCATATTATAGTTTTACTATTTAAATAAAATGTTCTATCTAAGAGAGCTTTGTATTCGCACTTGGACATGTCTATGTTCAAGAAATATTCCCAATACGTCAAGTTTTTAGATTATGTTTATATAAACGGCTTCATATTTTACTTTCATAATTAAATTATTTCTTTAAAATATTTAATTCAATTTTTAATTTGAACAGATATAGACAGCTCGGGTAAAAATGGGGCCCTCATAACTTGCGGGGCCCTAGGCTGCAGCCTATATAGCCTATACGGCAATCCGCCACTGGGCACGTCTCCTCGCTTCGAGAGCTCGGTGGAGAATCCTCTCGCATAATAAGCAAGCGCCTTTTTAACTGAGCTATAAGGTTTGCTGATAAAATTGAAAGCTCGCTTATATAGTTGGACTTGATTGACAAAAATTAATTAAAAAAGCAAAATATTACAATTGAATTGAAAAATTCGTTCGAACATTTTTTAAATACCTGTATCTCAAAAAAATGATTGTTATTCAAATAATATAATATTTTTGTGATAAATATCTGTACAAAAAGTTTTTTTTGTAAAATGCAAAGTGAATATTATCATACCTAATGTTTTACTGGTTCACATAACAATTATTCATTTATTTTCAGCAAAATTAATTATTATAAAAAACAGGACCCACACCGTATATGAAGTCACTTCCGTCTCGTGTCGTTTTTTCTAGGTTTATTCACAATCCACACAACAAGGCCTGTTCTATCCAGGCCCGTTCCTGGGGTGTCTGGCGCGTACGTGCAGCATTCTTTGGTGCGCCCCTTTTATATTTTAATATAATACATTAAATATTTTAGTTTTAAGTTTGAGTATGAGTATGAGTATGGGAACGTATGGCAGGCCCCAGATATATTATCATCCACTGATCTCCCGGTGTTATTTTACCCCCCTTCCGTTCTCCTGCGTATCCCGCCAAATCACAGCATTACCTGTGTTTGTTGGATCCGAAGTTTTTACGCCGGCTGGTAGATCCACCCTAGGAGTTCGTGGATGACAGTGTCAAAGGTTAAGGCCGCTCCCGGGATTTTTGTCAGCCGGGTCGGGCCATACGTCCAGTTTAGGAAGGGTTTTTGGAGGACATTGAACTGACCCAAAACTAAGTACAATCCGGAATCCTCCTGAACCTAGGCCTTAGTAGTACCCCCATTCAATTGGTATTCGTGAATGGGGGGTGGGTATGTTAGTTATTTGCTTACTCCTATCTTTGTTGGTTTACTTCCGGTTCGTCAGTTTCTGTGTCCGTCTCCGGGTCGGCATGTGCCCAGTATTTTAGTTGTGCCACCCTGACACGTTTGGTGATTGTTTTTCCTTCTAGGAGGACTCTGGGCGATATCTTGTCAGTACATGGTGAGAAAAATTTTGCCAAAATAACCATCCAAAGCACCGTCAAACGACGCATCGCGAAATCAGTCAACTCCCACTAAACTGCGGATCTGTATGGCTAAATTAGCTATACAGATCCTCAGCCCAATAAAACAGCTGACCAAACCCACGATACGTCATCCAACAATACCCCGGATAGCCATTTCGGCAAAATTCCTCTCTTCGTGTACGCCCCTGTTCGTGATGTATTTCGATTGCGACGTTAAATATGTCCGATGCTGCTATTGTTTCCAAACCCAGCCAGAAGCCGTTTTGTGCGTGGTCCTTTGGGTACGCCTCTGTTTTACGTTCCCAGTAGTTATTATGCGCGTAGCGGTGGGGTTGGTCAAGGGTCGCATCCTGTAAGTATGGGCTGTATGTCTCAATGTGTGTTCGTAAGTGGTTATTTAGTCATTGTCTTAATGCGTATGTACTTGTTGACCCAGTCAGGCTATTATCTAGTTGATGAGCCAAGCTGGCCACTAAGCAATTTCCGTCGGATGGAATTTTAATTATTCCCACCGAATGATCAATCGTGTTTACTATTTCCATGTTTGTTATGGTTTGTGTTTATTTATTATTTATGGTTTGGCGTTTATTTTTGGTATTAGTCAAGTGTTTATTTGGGGGGTGGAGCTAATGTCTTATCTGCCTTTTCTGTTTTGTTTATGTAATGATTTGAGTGTTGTCTGTCTCAATAGGAATGTTTATTTGCTGGGGCTTGAAATTTATTTTTCGGTATATAATAGGTTTTACTTTAGATTTTTTGGAATAAAATGGTTTTTTTTAATAAGACATGCAGTTAGAAAAATTACTTAGCTTGATTATTAGGCTATAATCCTGATGCTAGGTCTTTCACGGTCTGACCGTTATTTCTGGACCTCCCTGCAGGTTATTGACAGGCTTTGGTTGAGACTATCCCTGCTGACCAGTTGTACCGGTTGGCCTTAATTACTTATTCAGTTGCACTCTTTTACGGCTTTAACAGGGGATCTCCCGCACTGTTCACACTTGCACTTTTTTGCACTTATCACACTTTCCGCACTTGATTGTTTATTTATTTATTTATTTATTTATTTATTTATTACCGATTACCGATATTTCCGAATACTTAGGTTCGTTTTTGGAACTTTATTACGTTTCTCTAGTATACGCTGCTAGGAGAGGAATCTTTAACTACTTGACGCGTCTATCCACTTCGAGTGTCAAGGCAATACTGGCATTAAATATTTTAGTTTTAAGCCCTAAAATTTAAAAAATATATATTTTGCGACAAACTGATAATATGTAATTGAAAATGTAAAAAAACTGCTGAAATTAAGCATAAAAAATATTTATTAAATTAGCAAAACAAACAAAATCACAAAACATATTTAGTATTCAAAATACCCTGAAGAAAACAAAAAAAAACTATATAAACAATATAATAGCTTCAACTGGTTTTTAGTGACGTAAGCTCGTTTCAAAGTCATGCACTATGGAGACTAGTGTTAAACTTTATTACCGTTAACTGCACCTATCAAACAGATACTAAAAATATTATAAAAAAGAGGCAGAAAGCCCGTTTCATATAGATGCGAAATACGATTTGGCGGGAAAAACGTTTCGAGAGATCCTGTGAATTCGCAAGATTTGAATCTAGGGGGCGGGAATCTTGAGATTGATCCAATATTTTGCGAAAATCGCACTAATTTGGCGTGATGCGCATGCGTTTTGCATGACATTACTGCGATTGCTTATCATACCTACGCCATTTATGTCCCTAAAATAGTTTGCATCTATATGAAATGCGAAATGCAAATATTCGTATTTCGCAATTCGTTTATATATGAAACCAACTTAAGGCATAAATGCGGCCGATGCAAATGTAGGCGGTAACCTTTATCCTATGTATGTTTAAGTATTTGTTTATTTGCAAGAAAGTTTATCGTTACAAAGTACTGATTGACCCTTTGATTTTGCGCCCCCAAAATGTTGCGCCTGCCTGTGTGCACGCACAGCACGCTCGCCCGGAACTGCCCTGGTTCTATCTCGTATTAAAAATACTAAAAATCACTGCAACACTGCACAGAGTTTGACGGCGGCCATTTTTGTTGTTTACAATTCTTGTGCTTTGGGTTTGTGCTCAGATTAATGTCGTTTTAAAGTTGTGTTTCTTACAGAGGAACTTGTAAGCCTTAAATAAGGCCTTAAAGTGCCAAGAACAACCATTTTACTCCTCTTTTGTAAAAAATAAACCTTATTCTATCAGGGCTGTCATCAAACTGTCAAATGTCAATTTTAAGGTTTATTTGTGGTTTATGGCCGCCGTTAAAATATGTGCAGTGTTGCAGAGATTTTAAGCAATTTTAGTATGAGATAGAACAGACCTTGTTGTGTGGATTGTGGGTTTTAATTACTCTCTTGAATCTTGAAACGTTCTTTTACACTTAATCTTTGAATTTGAATCCTAGACTCATTTGACATTTAATACATTTCAGGTTATGTATCTGTCAAAGTATAGTCAACGAAAGAAATCATATTTATATGTTTACCGTTTATGTTTAAGTATGAGTATAACCGGCCCCATTGCTTCATCGCTCCCGGGTCCCGCATAGGCCTCTGTTTCCTTGCGTCGATTTTATTTCGCCACCAGCAACGGCACGGCTTCACCCGTGTTTGCTGGATGCGAATGTCCATTGCGACCCGTAGACAGTACTGTCCTCTATTTAGGGCTCGAGAACGAAATGCCAATAGTTTTAATAGCCATTCCCGGGTTCACCGAGCCGATTCTATACGCCCAGAAGGGTCATGAAGAAGGTAGGACGGGAGGGATAGACATTTTGGTGTTAGGGGACGATTACGCCGACTCAAATCTAAGTACGACGCGGTATCCCCCTAGACCAGGCAGTTAGTATTACTCCAAACATTTGGGATTACTGTATGGAGTTGTTATTTTGCTGCTTTTTGTAATATTTATTACCGCAGTAGTGCGAAATATCTAACAATTTTTTAGTCGTTGTGTTGTCGAAGCACGTTAGTCATGTTTGTTTTGGTCTCGTTTTGTTTAAAGTTTATTTGTTGCCTTACACGTGTGTTGATGACAGATTTATTGTCCTACTCAGCTTTCGTGAAAATTACCGTAGGATGGGGGCGGTTTTGTTTTTTTTGTTATGTCTTTATTTTTGGTGTTTGCTTACTATTGTCTTACTGTTACTATTGTTACTGATGCACGTTGTTTATTTTATGTTTTTTTCTAGAGTTTAAGCAAATTTGCATTTAAGTGCCTAATTTGAGTTTTAAGGTAACTGTCGTGTCCAATGTTGCTAATTATGTATTAGGTCTTTAAATATTTTAAAATGAATAGGAATTTGGCAGTGTCTAAATACTTCCATTAAGGTTCCAGAACTTGAGAAGGCACCACGCGAGAGCGAGAGGTCTTAAAACGCAGTACTTTAAAGATGAAAACCAACAATAATTTTTAAAAAAGTGCAAACCAATTATAGTGAAACAAACAATTTTCATAGAGTGCAAATTAAAATGGTGTAACGGTCAAAAGGAGTGAAGTGTTAAGTGATATGAATGAGTTACGGGCCACCTGTCATTGGACGCTTTTCACTGGACAAACAAAGGAGGTCAAACAAGAGGGGAGGTGGCCATCCGCAAAAATTTGATAAGTAACCTTAAGCAAATATGCATGACCTAACACATAATCTGCAAATTAAACACGACAGATATCTTTAAAACCCTAAGAAAGGCTCACTGCGTAGAACAATAAATCTGTCAACAAGAAATGCGTAAGGCAAACCCAAACGAGAACAATAATAAACACTAGACACACAGAATAAACTAACACATTAATCATTATAACCCTAACATAGAAAAAAAAGCATAATAACCAAACTCTACTGGATTTGTAAACATTAGATAACAAAATAATTTCGCTTGTCATTTGTTTAACTAATAAATAAATGCAATACTTAATTTAGGAATTTAAGAAAAAAAAACAGAAAACTCTACCACAAAACGTGCTTGGGACAAAAATTACGCAAACGGAAGATCATTACACTACTAACGACAGACTTACCCGACTACCATCCCCGCGACCTGCTAATGGGCAAAACCAATACCAAAAGGGTAAAAGTAGCCCAATTAAAATACTGGGCTCACGTCACTCGTAGGCAACGCAACAACATACTACAAGCCACCCTTAAACTAGACCTTACAGACAAAAAGTCGGGAGACCATGCTTCACATTTCATGACACGTTAGCACAAAACATGCACTTCTCACAAATTAACAAGACCAGTTGGGAGCAACTAAGCAACAAAAAAAAAACAACTGACACACTTTACCAAGTGCAGGAACTATCTGACCAGGATACGGACAATGACAATAACGAACAAGACGAAGACCTCGACTAGGAAACTACACCCCTGCAGCGAAATAACAACTCCCCAACTCCAAATAGTAATCCCAAATGTTTGGAGTAATACTAATCGACTGGTCTAGGGGGATTCCGCGTCGTACTTAGTTTTAAGTCGGCGTAATTGTCCCCCAAAAACCAACAAACGTCTATCCCGCCCGTCCCTCCTCGGCGAACCCGAGAATGGCTATTAAAACTATTCGCATGTCGCTCTCGAGCCCCAAATAGGGGACAGTACGAAACGCAATGGACATTCGCACCCAGCAAACACGGGTGAAGCCGTGCAGTTGCTGGGGGCGAACAAAAATC
The DNA here is from genome assembly GCA_921294245.1 of Brassicogethes aeneus. Classification (NCBI taxonomy): domain Eukaryota; kingdom Metazoa; phylum Arthropoda; class Insecta; order Coleoptera; family Nitidulidae; genus Brassicogethes; species Brassicogethes aeneus. Next base: position 15,922,839 of record OV121134.1, on the reverse strand, counting down.
GGCGTAAGTAAACATAGGCCTGTACACTGTACAGTGTACAGGGTCCGGGAGTGATGAGGCAATGGGGCTGGTTATACGTCTCTTATACTCATCACTCAAACTCATACTCATACCCATACTCAATAGGTATTTGACAGTGTCTCAATACTTCAAGCGTGTAGTGCCTTACGTGTAGGTATTTGGGCTATGTAAAAATGAATATTGTATGCTCTCTACTTGAGTCAAGAGTTTAAATTCGAAGATTAAGTGGAAGAGAACGTTTTAAGATAGATAGTAATTAATAAACATAGAAAAAAGTGTCGTCATATACGGTGTGGGCCCTGTTTTTGTATAATAATTTTGTTGAAAATATTGTGATACTATACTACTAATCTTTTTATAAAAAGATTTATTAATTTTTAACATTTAAACATAATCGGTAAACATAGTCACGTACTAATACTCGACGTAGCAAGACGTCTTGCTTAGCGACCTCTTAAAACATAAAAGCTTAAATCCCACAAAATAGTTACTAAAGTGCAAATAAAATATAGTGTAACATCTATAGTGAATATAGACTACCCTACGCTCAAGAAAGTGTGAAGTTATAAGTGTCAGCTACAGGGTGGTCTTACCACCTGTCAATTGGACGATTTTCACGAGACAAACAAAAGATGACAAACATGGGAGTAATATGCCATCTGCATAACGAATAAGTAACCTTAAACATCTACATGACCTAACACATAATTAGCAACATTGGACACGACAGTTACCTTAAAACTTAAATTAGACACTTTGCTTAAATTCTAGAAAAAACATAAAGTAAACAAAGTGCATCAGTAACAATAGTAACAAAAATAAAGACATAACAAAAAAAACAAAACCGCCTACGGTAATTTTCACGAAAGCTAAGTAGGACAATAAATCTGTCATCAACACACGTGTAAGGCAACAAATAAACTTTAAACAAAACGAGACCAAAACAAACAGATACCTAAAATCCAAACTCAGCGAAGATGACTAACGTGCTTGGGCAACACAATAAATAAAAAATTGTTAGAAATTTCGCACTACTGCGGTAATAAACATAAAAAAATTACTTGAACACGGACACCAACAATAACGACCAAAACTTAGACAAAGACGTAGGCCCCTGCAGCAAAATAACAACTCCCGAACTCCATACAGTAATCCCAAATGTTTGGAGTAATACTAACTGCCTGGTCTAGGGGAATACCGCGTCGCACTTAGATTTGAGTCGGCGTAATCGTCCCCCAAACACCAAAAGGTCTATCCCTCCCGTCCTACCTATAGCATCGGCCCGGCGAACCTGGGAATGGCTATTAAAACTATTGACATTTCGCTCTCGAGCCCTAAATAGAGGACGCAATGGACATTTGCACCCAGCAAACAGGCCTGTGCGGGGCCCGGGAGCGATGAGGCAATGGGGCCGGTTATACGTCTCTTATACTCATACTCATAAAAAATTGACTGAGAAGCCCACTCACCTTTCTGATTTGATGCCTTTGATATAATCATTGGTAATTGTGTAACTTCTAAACGACTTGATCGATTGAGGTCAACAATATGTTTGTTTTGTTGAGACGATAATTTATTTATATGCTAAAATTTAATAGGTGGCGCTTTATCAAGTTTACATAAATAATAATATAAACAATTTCAATATTAATTAATCCCGATGCATTCGCCATTCTTGTAACAAAAATCCGCGAAGCGGTATACCGCTATACCTACATAGCTATATCCGCTGTGCAAAGCCCGTCAGAAAATTTTTCTTTTAGTTTTTTGAATTAATAGGTACGTTTTATTATGTATCTACCTTACAACCTAATAATAATACTAGTAGGCTGGAGATTCAAGAAATTGTGAGAGAAATTTTGATTTTATTCGGGATTATATGCTCTAGTCATTCTCTCCTAAAATGAACATCCTCCGAAGTACAATCATCGTTTATCGAAGTAATCGTTTATTTTGAACTGCGTGTTTTATTGATTCGCCTGATTTTTAAGCCTAAATTAAATAGTAAAAAACCTATACACTTTCATTTTTCTGTTGCAATAAAAAGTAAAATTTTTATCATTAAAATATTTTGCAGGTAAAGGCAGGCAAATGCCGGTACACTATGGAAATAAAGAGTTAAATTTTGTCACAATATCTAGCCCTCTTACTACGCAGCTTCCACAGGCTGTAGGCGCAGCATATGCTCTTAAAGGCAAGAACCGCATAGTCATTTGTTATTTCGGTGACGGTGCTGCGTCAGAAGGCGATGCACACGCGGCCTTCAATTTCGCGGCAACATTGGAATGTCCTGTTATATTGTTTTGCAGAAACAACGGTTACGCCATTTCTACGCCCGTAGAGGAACAATACAGAGGTGATGGAATTGCCGCTAGAGGACCTGCATTTGGGATTCACACGTTAAGGGTGGACGGTAATGATACGTTTGCCGTTTATAATGCCACAAAAATGGCAAAAGAACTGGCTTTAAAGGAAAATAAACCCGTGTTGATAGAGGCCATGACTTACAGGTATATTTTTTGTGAAATTTAAAAAGTTTATTTTGACTTAAGGTTCAATATTCAAATTAATATAAAATAAACCCATTGTGTCTTTTCAAAAGTTTGAAATTTACCTACAGTGTAATTGTTTGTAGTATTCACAATCCACACTAGAAGGTCTGTTCGATCTCGTACTAAAAATACTAAAAATCACTGCAACATGCACATCATTTAATGGCGGCCATTTTTGTCGTTTACAATTCTTATGCTTTGGGTTTGTACAGATTAATAATCGTTTTAAACGTTGTGTTTCTTACAAAGAACAATAATTTTACTTACTCCTCTTTTGTAAAAAATAAACCGTATTCTATCAGGGCTCAAATGTCAATTTTAAAATTATTTTATAACCCACAAATTAACCTTCAAATTGACATTTGACAGCCCTGATAGAATAAGGTTTATTTTTTACAAAAGAGGAGTAAAATGATTGTTCTTATTACTTTGAGGTCTCTTTTAAGGCTTGCGAGTCTCTCTGTAAGAAACACAACGTTTAAAACGATTATTAATCTGTACAAACCCAAAGCACAATAATTGTAAACAACAAAAATGGCTGCCTTTAAATGATGTGCAGTGTTGCAGTGATTTTTAGTATTTTTATTACGAGATCGAACAGACCTTGTTGTGTGGATTGTGGTAGTAGGTATGTTCTGCAAAAACAAGGTAAGAGAATAACCTGTCAATATCGAGCGCAAAAAAATAGTATTTTTCACAAGTGCCACATAACTTGTTTTGTGTGTACAAGTTTGTTCAAAATGTTAAAACCGATCGTTTAATTATAATAATTAATTAATTAAATGGCACTTGATTTATTATCTATGCACTTGACTTGTTTTGACAGTTGCATAAATGTCATCTTTGATTTATTCCACAAAATTGAGAATAAGTACCCAAAGATAATACACCCTATATATTGGAAACTGCACTAGCGCTAGCGGCAAAAGGCTAAAGTAAATTAACGACATCTAGGTCTACAATACCATTAGCAATCCCAAAAATTGAAGTAGATTTCTGTAACATATATTAGCGCCATATTTGAATGTTGATGCTTCGTAGGGTGCCTTTATATATTGTATTTACTGCTGTATTTTAAATAAAACAAGTATGAATATAAGATTTATTTATTGTATTAATAATATATTATAAAATAAAATACATACATCTATATGTACATATTAAATACATAATCGGTATACACAGGGCCGGATTTAGGCATGGGCCACATGGGCCCGGGCCCAGGGCGGCAAATTTTTAGGGGCGGCAAATTTTGAAGGCCAGTTAAAATTTTGCTAAAAAATCAAGAGCGTTTTATGCAGAATTTTTGTTTTCACTTAAATTTATACACTAATTAAAACTATAAAAAGTTAGAAGAGAAGTTTTTGAATACATTAGATAATTTTATATCAGACTACACTATTATTCTGCGTAGTGCGTCACTGCGTAGAAGGGCGGCAGTCGATGTACACGAGGCGAGTGGGGCGCGACTCTAGCTTATTCGCTGAGTCATTCGTTATTCGGGGTAATGATGCGTTGGGCCCATGGGCGGCAAATTCGTAAATCCGGCCCTGGGTATACATGAATATGTTTTTGTTTGTGGAGTGCAAACCTAAACAATATTAGTCTTAATTCTTCAATAATAAGAGAATATTGCAAACTTTGGTAATTTAGTCCAGGCTACTTATAGGTACATAAACATATAGGTATTGGTACAAGGCGTTTGAGTGTGGACTTTTGGCAAGTTCTAACCAACCGTGAAAAATCCATCTTGCCAACTATTGGTTTTGAAACAACCATAAGTAGCCTGGACTAAATTACCATTAAACAAGCAATCCTAAATAATTCATAATTAACAAACAGTATTTTTACGCTAGAGCGATACTGCCGTGCTTAGCCAAAAAGACGCAACTCCACATTTTTACTTTATAAATTATAGCGCTTTATTGTATTTTTCTAAGATACGTTCAATTTAATTAGAAATTTTTAGGAGCTATAGTATATTAATATCTCATGGCGGTTGACCTTGGGCGCGCAAATGTCACAAATCCGTCAAATCGCGCTATTACTCTCCGTCCTAAAAACATACTACCCCAGGGTTGCATCAGCTGATATTTATTGACATATTTAAACATTTATAGGCTAGAAATTCTATTATATTTGTCAGAAATTCTATAATATTTGTCATATCATATTTGTTATAACTAATATTATATTTGTCATAATATTATATTAAATTTTGTTATAATATTATATTTGTTAAATTTGTTCTATTATTATATTTGTTATATTTGTTCTATTATTATATTTGTTATATTTGTTCTATTATTATATTTGTTATAATATTATATTAAATTTTGTTATAATATTATATTTCTTATATTATATTTGTTATACGAAATGAATAACGGCAAAAAAGAAGTCATTCACAGCCAAGGGCGGCAGATCGTCTACAATGTTCTCCAATATTTGAAACGCGAGTTGAAACGTGAAGAAGATGGTGAAGATCCTGTTATACCTCTTAGCCATTTACAAGAGCGAGTGGCCGCAGCAACTGGTGTTTCTTTGAGGACGGTGCAAAGAATTAACAAAGAGGGTAAAACAAAACCAGCCGACAAGAAATTCACTTCGCCACGAAAAACTATTAATAAACCAAATCCCAAGACAACAGTGGATGAGTTTGATGAAGAAGTGATAAGAACTATTATCTATAGATTTTCGATAACACATAAACAACGACCAACATTAAAAGCGGTTTTCGAAGCTGTCAAAATTGATTGCCCCCATTTGACTGGAAAAATATCTTCTTTTCGAAAAATTGTCCGAAAATTAGGATTTCGATGGAAAAAAACCGTGGATAATCGCAAACTTCTTGTTGAAAAGACGGACATCAGAGCGAAACGGACTATTTTCTTGAGAAATCTCAAGAAATATAAAGAAGAGGGTAGACACAAGTCTTGGAATGATGGCAGCAATAAAGGTTTGAAATCGCCAGTTTCAAAAGGTCAACGGCTAATAATTGTACACTGCGGTGGAAAAAAAGGTTTTGTGCCAAACGCTGATTTGATATTTAAATCTGGTCGAAAAACAGGTGATTATCACGACGACATGAATCACAATAACTATAAAAAGTGGCTAGAAGAGAAGTTGCTGCCCAATTTAGAGCCAAATTCAGTTCTTGTGATTGATAACGCTTCATATCATAACGTTCTTTTGACACCGAACCCTACATCAAGTTGGACTAAAGCGGCTATGCAAAAGTGGTTATCGGAACGAAATATATTCTTTGAAAATAAGGAAACAAAGCCGGAGTTGTACCAGAAGATTAAAATCAACAAACCGGTGCATAAGAATTACGTAATTGATCATTTATTAGCACAACATGGTCATGTAGTCTTGCGTTTACCACCCTACCATCCCGAGCTCAACCCCATCGAAGGCATATGGGCGTTGCTTAAAAATCATATCGCAGCCCACAATGTGACTTTTAAATTAGATGATGTGTGGAAGTTGGCGGAAGACAAATTGAAAAATATTGGAGTCGAGGAATGGGAGAAAGTATGTGCGCATGTGGCAAAATCTGAGGAGGAGTACATTTTAAGAGAACATTTTACCGACGACGTTCATGAATTTATTATAAGGGTTAATAATGATTCTGATGATGATGAGTCTGAATATGATTATTTTTCATCAAATGAGGATGACGATGATTTCTAACAGCTATGTACCTATCCTTTTGTCTGAAATAAAGCACATTTAGAAGTTTTAGAACTTATTCATAATATGATATATACTTGTTTTAGCAGTAAATCAACATATTTTGCCATACACTAGAAAAATATGAAATAAAAACCTTTAGGTACATTTTTACAGCAAAATTCGGATTATACTCAGATTCTATTCTTTTTTTTTTACTGAAATCCATTATATATTTTACAGATCATTGCTCAACAATTGAAGACCTTGCTGCAAAAAGGGGGTAACTTTTACAAAAGTGACTTTTACACCCTTACAACTGTGAACTAGACTATTCTGCATTGTTTAATGCAAAGATGACTCAAAAATAACTTTTGAGGAGTTACCTCCTTTTTGCAGCAGGGTCTTCAATTGCAGTCATTATCTAATGTTACAATATATTTCATAAAATAAAGAAAAAAAACGCTTTACTATATTAGTTGACAGATGACAGATTTGGGAAGCATCCATAGACATTTAAGTTAACTTAAAGGTCTATGGAAGTGGCGGATGTTTTTAGTTTCCATTTATTTATTTAATTGAATGGCGTCTGTCAGCGTCTCTCAAGGTCACCCGCCATGAGATATTAATACCAGGGTGCGTTCATAAAGGAAATCTGATTATAGGGTGTTTATCTCGTGTGTAATGTGAGTTTTGCGTGGAGTGTTCCTAGGGTGCTGGGTGGTTTTTGAACGCCTGACATTTCGATTGTCACAATTTGCGTTTTTGACGTCAAAGTTAACCTCATGGAAGCAGCTATATTTTGTTCCAGTTTGGGCGTCCAAACATTATTTGAAATTCCAATTGCTTTTTCTGATGCAGACGACGAAAGTAGTAGCGATAACGATGAAGTTATGTTAATGGTTACTCGGAGTAGAAAGTTAAAGAAACCACTACGTATTCAAAACTATCTGACAACTATAAATTGTTTCATATAATATTCAATGCCCAACTTGGCTACCGCTACCGCTGCCTCTACCGTTACCTTTAGAACTATAAATACCGTACGGGAATCTATAAACAGTACTACGGTATTGTTGAACTTTTACGGCAGGAAGGAAGGAAATCTATAAATCAGGCTTTATGCTTAATTAAATTAATTAATCTGGATAGAATTAAGTTAATTTTGTCCAGATACTTGGATTAAAAATTATGTTACAATTATCGATTATGTTACATATAATTTTCAAGCTTTGTTTTTAGAAAAATTTATGTTACAATTCGATAATTATGTTACAAGTGGCAACACTGAAGTCGTGTGAAAAACGCCGGTGTTGTAGAAGCGGTAATTTTCGAACACTCCGAGTGTAGAACTAGGTATTTTATGAACGGTTACACAAAATGTGCACAACGCATAAAATCCGTTTATGAACGACCTTGTGTGCTGGAGTTTACCCCGAGCGTTCTTTATGAACGCACTCCCACTATACTTAAAAATGTATGTATAGTTAAAATGCGTCTTTTTTCTAAGAGATGAATTTAATAATAACGAGATGAGTCTTTTTGGCTTAGGACGGCAGGATAGTTAATACTTACAAATTGGTTACATTTCTGCGCCCAACAACAAAACATTTCACAACCATTAACACGTTTTATCACTTTTAAAGCGCAAAAATGTATTTATTAATTTAAAAATTCAATAATTATGATTGACATTGACATTTGCAAATAGCGTTTGTACAGATGTCTGCAATTTACAAATAGATATAGTTCAGGTATTGTAGCTCTAGAGGGCAGTGGTAGGAGAGTTTCCAATCTATGGGGTGTATTATCTTTGTAAGTACCTACTAAAAACGGTCACCCAGATAGAGTTTCTCTACTGATTGTCGGATTTACTGTGCTAGTGTTGTGTAGATTTCTTTGAGTAGTTTTTTTGAGTTGTGCATTATAAAAATACTTTAATTATGATATAATTATTACGTGGTGCTTTGTTAGTAAAAATGGCAAACCTAAAACAACTACTTGGTAAGTCTTAAGACTTAAATAATTATTTGTAATTGTAACATAACTTTTTGGTTTTAATAAAAAGAAGTTCAATCCAGCCCCACCGAAGAAGTTTATTCTGAACTAATTGTTTCAAACCAGAAAACTGATTTCATAAAAAAAACATCAGTTACTGCTGAGGAAATAGAAATAAGTTACTTGCAGAAACCTGAAAGTTCTGTAAGAGATGAAGAGACAGAAAGTTTAAACTTAGAAATTTCTAGAGGATTCCGACTGTTCCGTGCGAGATAAAGATTATGTGCTTGAGCAAGAATATTTTTACCTTTTATGTGTATATGTTTAGCCCACACACAGATATTATTACAATATCTCGTGGTGTATTATGTTTATTATTATTGCTGTATTTCTGATATTGTGATTATTTGAATTGATTAATAAGAATCTTCTGATATAGGTAAGATTAAGATGGCTTAATAATACTGTTGCCAACAGCAAGCAAATCTACCTTTAGCAGGACAAAACATTAAAAAATGTAGGAAACATTTTAAATTTGCAAAACATTCAGAGTTGGAGTTTATTTCTAATACAAAACAAAAATAAATAAAATACAATAATACAAGACAAAAATAAATAAAAAAATATATTGAAATTATTGACAAAAATAAATAAAAACATTTCATCTAAATTACAAGCAAAAATATATAAAAACAACTCCGTTTATTTTCTTCAAAGGTGATGTACCCACAGCAAATGATTAATTTGAAATGAATTGGATATTAAAACTATATATGCACAAAAAAATGTGTCAGAAAATCGAACTGCAATTTGTGCCATCTATTGGACTTGTGATTTCAAACGCAGAAAAGATTTTATCTTGAACAATGTTGATTGTCGCGTTCCTGAGAGATACACAAAAAACTGAAGGAAAAAATAACCTGCCGAAAGCAAAGTCAGGGTATGTACATTTTTGTTCATTTCTGCATTAGTAAGGAAGTAGTAGAACATGCTTTTAAGAAAAAAGGAATCAATATGGTGGCGATAACAGAAAGAACCACACATTACAACAAAATCTGAAGATAAAGTTAAAAGGCACATTGAAAGCTTTCCAGTCTTAGAGTCAGATTACTCCAGAAAAAGTACTAAACGACAATACTGAGATTGCAAGTTAACTATTATAATATTTATCAGGATCACGTAGCTAGAAAAGAAGACTAACGAAGCAAAAATTTTATTTGTTGTACGTTTGATCTACAATGCGTGCTACAAATTCCTACTAGCGACGTAAGTCCCATGTACTATAGCGCCACCAAATAATGCTTTCTGTTAATCATGGACAGAATTAAATGACAAAAGAGGTAGTATAGAAATTGGAACCTGTTTGCACAAGTTCTTAAATCAGCTTCCTAGCACAGTTTCAGAAGTGGCTTTATTTTCTGATACTTGTAGTGGCAAAAATCAAAGTGTTAGTGCAATACTTATATACCTTGTTCAGAAAAACCCGATTATTATGTTTATAGAGAAAAAGTTTCTCGAAAGTGGACATAGTTACATGAAAGATAATATGCATGCATATTATCTTTCATGTAACTATGTCCACTTTCGAGAAACTTTTTCTCTATAAACATGCATAGTGCAATTGAAAAAGCACAAAAGTATGTTCCCATGTACACTAAGCAGGATTGGTTAACAATTTTTCGAATGGTCCAAGCAACTAGGTCTAAGAAGAAGTAGTATAATGTAGCGGAGCTGAAGTTTGCTAATTTCCTTGATTTAGAACAGCTGTCCAAATCGTTGATCAAGAAAAAACTAAAAAATACCCTTGGCGAGAAAGTTAATTGGCTAAAAGTAAAGTGCTTTAAATACTTAAATTCTAAACAAGGAATGCTTCTATATCGATACGATCACACATCTGAATACCAGGAGATTTTAGTGTTAGCAAAAGGAAAAGGTCGTTCATCTAAAATAACTGACATTAAGATAATTAAAGCCTTCCCTAAGGTTCGTCCAATTAGTTTTTAAAATAAACAAGATCTATTAAAATTAAGCAAGGGTAAAGTTCCCCAATTCCTGAAGAGTTCCACCAATTCTACAAGACTTTATCTGCTCTTAAAGACGTAGAAGACACCATTCCAAAACCTTCAATTGAAGACAGTGGCATGGAAAGCGTAGAGGAAGACTAGATCGGAGTTTTTTATTATAATATTGTAAAGTCATGTTTTGAGTTTTTTCCAGAAAAATGTTAAAAATGTTTAAGAAAAATAAGATGTGCGACAATTTTTCTTCTTTTATAAAAAACTGTTTTTACAAACCAAATTTATTTTAAACGTTTCATTACATTCTAGCTTTGCTGTTCAATACATTTTTCTTTTGACAATATTTTTCAGTCTTTTAAAAAATCTGTAAATAACCAACTAACTGTAATCTTCAGTTTTTTCAATGTAAATAATGGTATTCCGTCAATAAAGATATTTAACATAAACCAAAGTCGATTTTTAAGCGTATTCCAAACTTAAAAAAATCCAATTTTTCAAAACTGCATTTTTGGAGTCTGGTTTATGCAGTAACCCGACAATATATGCTGGGAAGCCCTCAGCATTTAAAACATCTGTTATTTTAAAGGGTTGGTGATCATTCCACATCCGATGATAGTTCTGCGTACAGATCGCCTGAAGAGGTACAGTCTTGGGCAACAAATGACTACCCTACCAATAAACTGAGATATTATATGGAAAAAAAAGGTTTGTGGGACGAAAATAAAGAAAAAGAATTATTAGATCAAGCAAGAAAGAACGTTTTGAAGGCTTTTAACGCAGGAGAGAAAAAATTGAAACCACAGTGGACTGAGATGTTTGAGGATGTTTATAAATTTATGCCCAAACATATAAGGTATTATTTTTATTTATATTTATAATACTTTTTACTAGTGATGAAAAGAATATTGCTATACGATTACGATAACGGTTACGATTCTTCATTCAATAATCGTACGATTACAATTAATAAACGAAAAGTATATGTATCACTCAGTATACTGAGTGACAAAGAAAGGTAAACACCCATTTGTATTAGTAATATTTTATTAATTTTAGGCTTACACGTTTAGTACGCTATAGATAAATATGTATTAGATTTTCAGTCAAATCAAACAACCAGAAAAGGGTAGAAAAGCAAACAAGTTTAGTAATGTGTTATTGATCCTCGATGTTGTATGCACTCAGTGACACGCCTAAGTGCTGCCAGAGTCCGGGTTGGGTGCTGTAAATTTAACAGCCTTCGACTCATCATGTCCCAAACATGTTCAATAGGTGAAAGATCAGGTGATCTGGGTGGCCATGGGTCACCACCCTTTACTCCACAATACAATACAAAAGAAGAAACTAAATAAAACAACAAAATACTGCATGCCAATTTTTTAAAACACAAGTGGCAAATTTTCATAAAAACAATTATCCCTGGTTCGCTTATTGCGGGACGTCTTTATCGGCATTTCTCAAAGAAAACAGGCGCTCGCCGCGGTCGTCACTACTTTTTATAGGCAAATTTATACAAAACTCGGCAATTTGGCATCGCGCTTTTATGTCCATACAGCTCATGGAAAAAAATGTTAATTTAATTAGGATTTAGTTAAAACTAAAATATAAAAAAATGCATAGAGTGAACATTTTTAGTATGTATTTATTTATCATGTATTTTTAAAATAAGTAATACCTATTTATATCCTAGCTTATATAATTTATTTATGGGTACTAAAATAATAAGATTGGAAAGGCGCCTATTATAACTTGGCGCCGAGTGGCACTGCCACCCCGGTAGTTACGCCAAAATTCCATTGATAAATTCGTAAAATAAATGTATACGATAATCAGCGAGAACCCACGCTTAACTTTGAAACAATAATAATCGCAGGGTGAATCGTAATCGCAATTGTAATCGTTGCATCACTACTCTTTATTATATTAAAAATATTTTACAGATCACAAATGGAAGAAATGAAAGCACACGTTGAGAAATATAAGGAACAATATCCAACAAATAAATTTACTTCTTAATAATATTATATTATATTATAATGTATCACCCAATTTTATAAATCGTTTAATAAATGCTTTTTTTGCGATTCTTGTACTTAAACTACTAAAGCATTTCCCTCAACCTTCTCTAAACTGCCAATCCCATTTTTTTACGTTATAGCGTAAATAATATATTTGAAGTAAGTAATTCAATAAGTCTTATTGAATAAGAATAAGAATAAGTATATTTATTGATTGAGGTTCGACGTCTATTTCCATCATCGGGCCGTCGCGACGCGTCGTAAAATTCATCTGTATGCGACTTCTGGCGAACTTATGTCCGCCAACTTCCCAATTTTTGTTGGGAAGGAAGCCAATTTCATTTGTTTCAACTTCAGTAGCATTTCGCCCACGGGTCGAAGTTAAGAAATGAACAATTAAGAAATACATTTTTCGTTTGTCTGCTGCATTTATTCGGTTTAATCCACAAACGTTGAGCTTATCTGAGCTTGCCTGCAATTTGTTTCTCTGTTTTCGTCCGGTTACATCAGCGCCTGCCTGCTTTGGTTTTGTTGGCTTTTGTCTCGTTTGATCCGCAAATGTCTCCTGCCTCCACCATCGTCTGGTTAGTGCACCACCCTCAATTATTCGCAATCACCGGCTTTTGCCTGCATTCATCTGGTTTTATCTGCAAACAAAGGGTTGAGTGGACTAGGGCCTCTTGTAAAACTAGTTATATTACTAAAAGTGCTCTTTTAGTTTTACCCTTACTTTCTAAGAAGTCCCAGAAGCCAACTGAGCCAACTAGTGTATTGATATACATGTCAAAATCTTGCGCTTCGAGTAAGGAAAAAAATTAAAAGGGTAGCCATATACGTAGCGTATACGTAACGCGTTGATAAGAAATGGTTCTTATCAATAAGAATGGGATCCTTATCGATAAGCGTCAAATGAGGAAAAATAAGAGCTGAAGATTTATTTCTTAATAGGTACCTATGCGACAAATAAAAAACTGTATATTTCATGTAAAAAAATTGAATAAAGAATAAAACTACAAGCATAATTTACATTAGAATAATAATAATAGTCTCTGAAGTTCGCAGTACTTAATTGATAGTTATTTACTTGTTTATTTTGGTGGTTATTGGTTTTAATTTAACAGTTACGTTTTTTTTGTTAATAAATTTTTTTATTTTAAGACTTTCAATGAAGGGGGTTGGAATCCCAAAACCCCCCTTGCGCACGGGCCTGTTGGGATTACATAAAGCCCAAAAGGGGAACAAAATGGAAAACTGAAATCCCGCCCTTGCCAACAAAGCTTTCTTCTGTTTGTTGGATGCTTGGAAAATTCACTTTACAAAAAGTAGACAGCTCTAATGTAGTATAAAACTTGTACATTTATGCTTTTCGGTAGAAACAAGGCAAATACTAAATGTATACATTTACTGCTTTCATTGGTAAAATAAATTAAAAATGATTTTAGTCTAATGCACAAAAGGTAACCGTTGAAGCCGATGTTTTTAATTTTTTCAATATGAAAATTTCGATAATTATAAGGGAAGTAGCAAAACCACAAATTAAAAGATTAGAAACTCAAATATTAAATATTTTTATTAGTCGAAAACTTCCTCATTATCCTTATAAATAATCTTGGCAATTTGTTCTTTTAGCGGTTCAGGTGGCATAACACAGCCCTTACGTTTATCGTATTGGCCCAAATAATTTTTACACGATTTGCAAAATAGCAAGAGACGACATTGGGTCATCATAAATGGCAACATACATAAAGGCCAAAATGCAACTAAAATGGAAGCCTGAAATCCCGTATTAGCTATCAAAGCTCTCTTTTTAGTTTGTTTGATAGCTGGAGAATCCACAACACTACAAATTGGACAGCAAATTTTTATTTTTCCAGGTTTCCAATTCTCCAATCTAGTGCAAAACTTGTATACTTCTTCTCCTTTCCTTTCCACATACTTTTCAACTGCTGGACAGACATTACCACATCCACATCCACTCATGTCGTCAATGTTTCTTACTACATCACCAACCATACCCTCATCTGTCAAATTCAAACAAGAACAGCAAACTCTACTTTTATTCTCCTTTTCTTTATCAAGAAGTTCCTTTAGTTTGTTTTCATAATACCCAAAACTATGCCTGCAATAAAGCCCAGAAACCATTTCGTCACAAGATTTTTCGGGCTTTTCCGTACAACAATACATCGGATAGGATTTACATACCCCTCCCTGATTAATGCAGGGTAAGTCGCATTCTGTACCGTATATTTTTTTAGCGACTGGGTCAAATTTGCCTATAGGAATTTCATCAGCGTTCCCCCTTGCTTTGGCGTAACAATAATCTTTGCCATCCAGAATATGACATTTTTTTGGAGTTTTTGGTTTTTCCTTGTGATTATCAACAGTTTTATTTTTGCATTCAGAACATTCACTTCCAGTGGTTTCATTGCTGTCTGAATTTGAAGTATCAATTGATTTACAGTCTTGTGTATTTGTATCCTCATTATCATGGTCATAAAAACAATGAAACTCGTCCATATTTATGTCATCGGGTAAGTAGAAAACATCCCTATCACCATCTGCACTTTTATACTGTTGAACTGGTTTTAAACCACCTATACTTCTTCTGCTTGCTGGTGTTTTATCATTTTTTACTATGCATATTTTGATTCGAGATGAATTTTTTCTTGGTTCTGTGCTGGGTGGTTTTGGTTCGCGTTTTTTTCTTCCGATCCTTTTTCTCTTTGGAATATTACCAGTATAATATTGATTTTTACACCCACCCATTGAAATTAATTGTATTTATAGTATTGAACTTAAATTTTGGTTGGTTATTTTTAGAATTTCAATATTGATTGAAAGATAAAATAAATTTAACACAAAAATGTCATTTTGAAGTAAAATTTGTAATAGTTTTGTTGCCAAAGATATACAAGGGTTCATAAAACGACTGTCTCAAAAAGATTTCACAAAAACCCTGTTATATCAAAATGTATGTAACAAAATAAAAGCGTTCTTTAGATATATTGTGGCATTAAGGCGCAATGAAAAAAAAACAAAATTATTGATATTTTTTCTTAACAATTGCCGTCATCAATAGGATAAAATTTAAATAAAAGTTTTTTTGTGCATTATACAGTAAATATTTGCTTTTGTAATATCTATAGCTATGTGTACCTAGGTACTTTTTCTAAACATATTTAATATGTTTAGAGAAAGTACCTTAGTACCCACATATAGCTATAATGAACGTTATGTTTCACTTTTATAACGGCAATATAACATTTTCATCCTTGTTGGAAAGTTGCATAATAACATAATATTTTAATGGATTTATGTAACGACAACGTAACATTGTTATATAACAATGTAAAGTCACTTTGAAAAGCGGGAAAAAGAAACCAATTTAAAACCATCAAGGACAAATTAGAGGTACATACAAATAGTTAAATTAATTCCCAAACGAAACTAGAGGCCCAAAAAACTAAACAGCCCAGGGCATGTTTCGGCTGTCGGCGGCCCTGATCAGTTTATGTAACTGCAATGTAACACATTGTTACATAACAAATTGGTTAATGTTATATTACAGTGTTGACCTTAATTAAGTTATACTATCAAAAGTAAAAATTTGCTTTAAGTTTTGTAAATAATAATGAAACGGACTATAGGAAACATTAAGAAGTATAGCGCGAGTTGGTACAAATTCACAGTCGAGTTCTTCAAGAAATGCAAAATGATATTGCAGTAATTATAATTGAGTCGGCTGCAAGTATATTTTAAATGCAAATCAATTTTAATAAATAAATTTAAAGTTGCCCTGAAGAACTTTTTAAGAATATAAAATTAAAACTAAATGGTTTAGTCTTGAAGACCCTTTTAGGATGGGCCCTTTTTGGCTATAGAAGCTGCTTTATGATTTTAAGTTTTATTGTATTGTTTTAAAGCGAACTTGAAGTTCGCAATAATAGCATTAGCCTTACTTTTACCTTAAACCTTATAAGGTGCTTCGCACTATCACACAAGCATCGCGAATCACCAGATTCGAGATTCAAGACCAAGACCAAGCAGAATGTTTTACCACTTATATACGCATACGGAACTCCGTGGAGGTGCGATAGTCTCCAGAATAAATAACACAAACATGTCCGCAAAAATATATCTTGGAGACACCTAACGCTACCTTATTCTACACCAAATAAGGTGTAGCGACCACCTATAAAGGTGTAGCGCAAACACTGGAAACAGTGCCAAGCGAAACAAAATGTGTTGCAATTTGTACAAAACTGTCAAAAATCGACGGCTCACATAAATGGATATTTAAATATAAAAGGTAGGTATGTGATAAGTGGCAATAACGTTAAAATAACTAAATCTACCACGATACAGTTGGGGCATTCCACGTTACTCGGTAATTTTTGTCCCGCCCGTCACAATTAAAAATTGTGAGTAAAAACCACAAGTTAAGTAATATTTTATAATATTATTTTTATTGTGCTTATAACTTATTAAAAGCACAATAAATCAATATTTTTAAATAAATTTTATAACGTGTAGTTTTTACTCACAATATTTAATTGTGACGGGAGGGACAAAAATCCCCGAGTAACGTGGAATGACCCAGTTGAAATATCTCCATATTATATTAGCATAGTTGTAATCATGTGATTTGCACCATCAGAATAATACATATTTATTGGTTTCAGGTAGGGTTGGGAAAATTTCACTTTTTGCTTGTACTTGAAATTTCACTTGAAATTTTCATGACATTTCTGAAATTTCATGAAATTTATGAAATTTATTGAAACTTTCAATAAATTTCAATCAATTTATAGGGTAATAAATTAATATTGAAATAAGCCCACTCGGGGACCATGGCAAATTGCCTCTCTTACCTCCTACCCCTCTGTGGGCCCCTGCACCAATAATATAAATAGTAAATACCTATGTTTACCACTTGAGATTTCCTTTTAAAATATTTTTAAAATTACTAAAACTACTTCTTTTATATTTATATATATTTATTATTTTTAAATATTTTACTGAAATTTTACGAAAATTGAAGAAACTTCATCAAAATTTTATGAGCCAAAAGCATTTTTTATCCGTTTTCCGATGCAATTTTAGCAAAAGTAAATCTGATTTAATTTACAAATTATATTGGTAACTGAATTAAATTATTTAAATTAATTTATGCATATAAGTAACAATAATTACTTATAGTGTATTCAAATCCAAGCCGAACTAAACAAAAACGCCCAGACGCTTGATAACTCGTTCTTATTGGTCGATTCGGAATCTATTGTAAATTATTATTAAAGGTCCCAGGGGAGGCCGCATGTGAAATTTATGCGAAATTTTCAGTAAATTGCGAAACTTTCAATGAAATTTCTGAAACTTTCACAGGCAATGTTGAAATTTTCGGATTGAAAATTTTCATATTCGCTAAGTTTATAGATTTTTATATTCTTTTTTCTACCCCTATTACGGAATGACCGTTCTAATATCACTTTCAGGGGCGCTGGAATGTTTTGAAAGCGTGTGTTGAGTAGGTCTATAGACTTGTAATGCCTCCTAAACTATGACTATAGTCATAGTTTAGGAGGCATTACAAGTATTACGTAAGCAGGATAAGGGGTGGGGATTCAGTTTTTGGATTACATGGCTGTGGGGTCTAAAATCATGTAAAGTGTGCTTTCGTAATACCTAAACGCTCATTTAGGGGGACCTTTGAAAAGTAAGTTATTTCAAGCAATGGCAATAAATTATAGTGTTGTTTAGTGTACTTAAAATAAAAACATTATTACCTACAATATTTTTATTTCGAAAAGGTCTTACAAAAGATCTTTTGACAAAGCAAACACATTGGTTCGTTTCGCATTTCTATATATAAAGTCGTCCATCAGATTTTCCAAATTTTGTTTGCCAACTCGTGGTAAATATGTAATAATGCAACATTATTCAAACATTTTTGTCCCATCTTGTTTCGCACGTACGATTTTAATCGGGATTTTAATCCTTTAAGGGTTGAAAAACTCGTTTGACCAAGAAGCTGAAATCGTAATTAGTAATCGAACAAATGGTAACAATTCAGGAAAAAGGCCCTTGGCCCATTTATTTTTTCGTAAAATATCCACGACCTCTCCCAAATTCTTTAATTCAAATTTACTTCTGCGAGCCAAATCTAGAAAAATTTCTCTATCGCTGACTAATTCTTTATAAAGAATCGCTGACTAATTCTTTATAAAGATTGTTTATTAAAACCATTTTTATAGAATAGGACAATTTCATCTATTTCGCCGAGCACAGAGATCAAAATAAACAATTCGCTGAAGTTGTTCCAAAGTGGCATTTCAATGATGAAAGAATTTGATCGTAAACTTCTTAATACATTTTTCTATACATATCTTCGGCAGTCTGAATAACATTATTTTTTGATTAAGAATTGAAACGTTTCGAAATTATTTTACGTCGTGGCAATTCGGCTTCTTTCACTTTTAATTTTTTAGAACTTTCATTAGCTTGAATCCAAATTGGTTAAAATTTCTCGTCCCGAGGTAAATTTAACGAGTACGATACAGCATCAACTTTTTGAAAAGAGTTAGTTAAGAATTTTGCAAAGGTTTTCAATCTTAGCCAAATGAGCATATATATATATATATATATATATATATATATATATATATATATATATATATATATATATATATATATTGTTGGGTTGGGTTGAGTGAAATTTATAGATCCGAAAAAAAAATTGTCGAATTCCATTTGTTGAATTCCACACATATAATTTTCACGTGTGTTGAGCTCCAAACACACGCAACAGGCCTTCCGGCGCCCCTGATCAATTTTATTTAGCCAGAGCTACCAGCCCCCTGCCCTCCCTTATTAAGATAAATCAAATTAAATTGGTGTTATTTATAATTTACTACAGTTCAAGAATTTTAATTTTTTTTAAATCCTTGTTTTGCAGATTTTACACCATTTTAAACTTTTATTATTTCAATACTAAAAAAAATATAAAATCTGTAATACCTACATCTGTACTTACTGTAAATTTGTCGATAAACTTGTGGGGACTAAACCCGTAATTATGTTGTAAATATTTTAGTACCCTGAGCCGTTTCTTTCAACACAGCAAATTTCCCATCATTTGCATTACTTGCTTACCTTTACCTCTCCTTTACCTTTATAAATTAAATCTAAAAATATAATAGACTTTATTACTTTTTGGATTTTTGCCTCGTTTTAAATATTTTTATACCTACTCCCTACTCCGACCAACGGAGGAAGATCGGAGAGCGGTCATCGATCACTACGTCCTAATTCATCGTCTTGAATACATCGGCTCCGGGTAGCTACACGCTAAGTTTGTATATAGTTTGTGTATAAGTGTGTATATAATAAAGTTAAGTTTGTATATACCCAATCAATCAATTCTCTTACCTACCCGAACACCCAGTCGCTAAAAACTGTTGTAAATTATAAATTACATCACTTTAATTTAAATTATCTTAATTAGGGGGGCAGGGGGCTGGGAGTTCTGGCTGAAAAACTAACTTTTTCCGCAAACTTCAATTTTCCATATTTAATAAATGAGATATTGATATACCCAAAATCCACCAGCTTCCACAAAATGTTTGTTTGTATTTATTTAGCATTAGTTATTTTTATTATGTGTTAAATTCAATTTTAACAAATAAATTATTTTTAAGAACTATTATTTTGTTTAAATTTAACTCCTTAATCAATTTAAATAAACACCTACAAATTGACCATATTAATTACAAATTTAAGTACGTGGAACAGTTAATCTTACTAACTTCTCCCAAAAGAAAAAGGTAACATTTAACAAGAGCACTGGTTTTATAAAACCAATACTATAAAAGTAAATTTAAGTACTACTCTAGTGGCCAATTAAGCCATTTATTTAAATTATAAAAATGACCACTACGCAAGAGGTTTTGCCCAACAACAGAAGTATATTTTTTGTAGTGGTATGTTTTACTAGATGCCTCAGTTGGCGCCTATTTAACCATATTTTCCCAGATGCCCCTTCCCAGATGCATTGTAAGCAGATTGCCGGCGTAGGCGAGGATTCAGTTTTGTTTTGCATTTGCTAGTGTGTATTTCGAGCGTTTTAAGTTAAAAGTAAAATGCTTCTCCTGTAAAATTTGTTAAAATGCGCATATCTTGCAGGCGCAGCGACAATATATAAATAATTTTAGGTACCCAAAATCATTTATACGTAGTTAAATTTAATAAATTTAAATTTTAATTACTTTAGTTCAGTAAGTAAATGGTGGTTCGGTTCTAAAATAAATGGACGAATTCTTTACATTCAATATTTGCAGTAAAATTAAAAAATGGAATTTATCAATGGTAAAATTTTATTTTTGAAATAAAATGATGTACTTAGTTTATAATCCGACCAAAAATGTTAACAGACTGAACAGGTTTTAAAGCAGTTTTCGTAGGTCAAAGTAGGTTTAAATTACGATCTAAATTTTGACTCGGGCTATTTTTGAAAATATTTGATTTTATTGTATTATTGAAAAAATAAAAATTATTGAAAAGAGATAAGTAAAAATTATTGACAAGAGATTCCGATAAATTCAGTTTTTGTTATAACATTTAACGAATCTGGTACTACTTTTACTCAATTTTAGCACGATTACTTTTTTACATAATCTTTTTATTTCTGTGAAATTCTAAAACATTTTATACGATTTTTTAAAATATTATACAATAAAAAGTTTTCCTTCAGTACAGCTAATGACGTGGAAATTCTTTTAACAATTATTTGTACGTCAAAATAAAATTCGTAGTTGCGCATACGTTGTCTTGAGTAAGAGATGCAGACATTTCCGCTAAGCCAATTATCCTTTTCAAATAAGTTAAATGTATTTTTCTACTCCCACCTTTAAAACGCCCTTTATCGTGCATGTTTCCATGACACTAAGTGACCTTTTAAATACACATTGACATGTTGTGGCTTTATGGCGCTTTAGTCACGGGCTGAAGTTAGCAACATGTTTTTAGTCACGGGATGAAGTTAGTTTTAAGTTAATTGACAGTTGTCAAATGTCATACAATCGTTAAAATAAAGTGCCTTTCTTGTAAAATAATACTAAATGTGAAAATTATTTTATTATCTCAATTCAAAAATACAAAAGTATTAAATAGTTTCTCAATGCCAATATTTGATAAATATATGAACATTGTACTGACCTTTTAATTTCGCCGGCAGTAAACTATAACTTAGATTCGGGCACGGACTCCACTGTAAAGTGCTCATTAGGGTGAGCCAAAAAAACTAACCTATCGGATTTATGGGTTAAAATGAACCTACATACCGAGCAAAAAATTTTCCTGCAAGGAAAAATTTTTTGCTCAATTTTAAAAGGTGTCGGTGAGCATTCTAAGTTTTCCATTGAAATAACACGTAAAAAAATCTTTTTTCATTAAAAAAATATAACTTTTGAACCGTTTGAGATAAAAATTTTTACGTCGCGGATTCTTGTAGAGCATAAAATTTCCTACAAAATCTATCCCAGAGTTATTTTTTTTCAATTTAAAAATTTGTATATTTGAAAGCTTTGAAAAGTGAAAAAAATCATAATATTTAGTTTTAATGTTTTTTGACTCAAAATGTTCATTAGGGTGTTTCATTTAAAACGAAAAATTTTTTTTTCTTGCTGACATGAAAATTTCGGTTTTTAGGTTGAAAAAAAAATTCCCTGAAAATTTGAGCCCTTAATTTTGATTTTAAGTACTTCCTTTTTAATTTTGTAGTTTTTCCATATAAAAAGCATGTATTTTTAATCATTTTTACTTTAAATTTCTATATTTTGGCCGGGTTTTGAATTATAATTTTTATCACCATAATAAAGGCCCTGCATCAATTTTGTTTTTGATTTATTTACGTTAATTGTAGTAGCTCCCAAAGTCGTTTCTTCACTTTTTCTCATATTTTTGAGAAAATCGAGCGAATGACTGGTTTTACCGAAAAAGTTCAAATAAAAAAGTTGTAGAAAATTTAATTTTTGACTAAAAAGGTTTTTACGTTCATATCACTAAAGTGCTTTGTTTAAGAGATATAAGCAATATATAGTTGTTGAATGAAATTACATAAATTTCAATAAAACCTATTTTTTCTTTGTTTTTGGTTATTGACTTGCTTATATCTCTTAAACAAAGCACTTTAGTGATAAAAACGTAAGAACCTTTTTTGTCAAAAATTAAATTTCCCACAACTTTTTTATTTGAACTTTTTGGGTAAAACCAGTCATTTGATGGATTTTCTCAAAAATATGTGAGAAAAAGTGAAAAAACGACTTTTGGAGCTACTACAATCAACGTAAATATATCAAAAACAAAATTGATGCAGGGCCTTTCAAAAACCGTGAATACTATGCAGAAAATTATGGTGATAAAAATTATAATTCAAAACCCAGCCAAAATATAGAAATTTAAAGTAAAAATGATTAAAAATACATGCTTTTTATATGGAAAAACTACAAAATTAAAAAGGAAGTACTTAGAATCAAAATTAAGGGCTCAAATTTTCAGGGAATTTTTTTTTCAACCTAAAAACCGAAATTTTCATGTGTCAGCAAGAAAAAAAAATTTTTCGTTTTAAATGAAACACCCTAATGAACATTTTGAGTCAAAAAACACTAAAACTAAATATTATGATTTTTTTCACTTTTCAAAGCTTTCAAATATACGAATTTTTAAATTGAAAAAAAATAATTCTGGGATAGATTTTGTAGGAAATTTTATGCTCTACAAGAATCCGCGACGTAAAAATTTTTATCTCAAACGGTTCAAAAGTTATATTTTTTTTAATGAAAAAAGATTTTTTTACGTGTTATTTCAATGGAAAACTTAGAATGCTCACCGACACCTTTTAAAATTGAGCAAAAAATTTTTCCTTGCAGGAAAATTTTTTGCTCGGTATGTAGGTTCATTTTAACCCATAAATCCGATAGGTTAGTTTTTTTGGCTCACCCTAGTGCTCATAAAACATTTTCTTTACTTTCACTGTGTGATACTTATTATTATCTTAAAATGATTTAAATCAAAAATTTGTACCTATAGAGCGCCATCTATGAAACAATAGGGGAATCTGTGTGTCACCGTCAAATGTCAAATTTTTATATTTTATACACAGATTATAAAGGTTATAAATCGAAATGTATTTCTTGAAAATTGGCAGTTTTTCACAGTGAAAGTAAAGAAAATGTTTTATGAGCACTTTACAGTGGAGTCCGTGCCCGAATTTAAGTTATAGTTTACTGCCGGCGAAATTAAAAGGTCAGTACAATGTTCATATATTTATCAAATATTGGCATTGAGAAACTATTTAATACTTTTGTATTTTTGAATTGAGATAATAAAATAATTTTCACATTTAGTATTATTTTACAAGAAAGGCACTTTATTTTAACGATTGTATGACATTTGACAACTGTCAATTAACTTAAAACTAATTTCATATATATACTATAGTTTTTCTACGACAAATATATTTGTCGTAGAAAAACTATAGTATGCACCTCGTTTAAACGAGTTTATAATTATAAACTTTTCTATACACTCATTAATTTAAGGACTCGCTCGCAAGCTTGCTCGTGCCTAAATTAAATTCGTGTATAAAATGGCGTTTATTAAACTTGATACATAATATACTATTATCTACTTCAACATTGACGAGCTGTGACTTTATGGGGCTTTATTCACAGGCTGAAGTTGGCAATAAGTAGTGGCTTTTGGGCATTTTATTCACAGGCTGAAATTAGCTTTATTATATATTAGAGAAAAGTGAGGTTAATTCCGTTGACATTTGACAGATGTCAAATGTTTAACAAATATAATAGAGTAATTGCATCAAAAATGAAAATCCCTAAAAACCTTTTTAATGTAATCTAGAGGTAAAAACACATTGCGAAAATATTTTTTTATATTCCAAAAGTTCAACCCGGCCCCAAAATATCAAATTGAAAAAAGGTACTTTTCAAACGTTCCCGAACTCCCGCCATATTGCATGACGTCATAAACCTACACCAGTGTCAGAAATCAAGATGTCAACAAATAATAAACACCGATAAAGTTTATGTTTAACATGGAAAACGCGAAAACAAAAATTGGTTGTAAATATTGTTTTGTGCCATGTTGTACAAATACAACCTGGAAAACTTCTGGGAAAAGGTTTATCACCGTGCCAGAGGGAAAATAAGGATGAAGTGGATTAAAATAGCTCGGCGCGATATCAAAACATCGTCTCCACAGTCAACATGTTATTGCTGCGAGGATCATTTTAATGTAAGTAAAATATTATGTCGTTTACTAGGTATATGGTTGAAATAGGTATGTTAAATAATAATAAACTCAAGAAAATAAGGCTGAGCCGTAACGGCTTTCAGTGTAGGGTCATAAACTTTGCTTTTGATAATTGAAGGGACAACTTTGCCAGGAGTTTTCCAGGTTGTATTTGTACAACAAGGCACAAAACAATATTTACAACCAATTTTTGTTTTCGCGTTTTCCATGTTAAACATGTTAAACATGTAAAACATGTTAAACTTTATCGGTGTTTATTATTTGTTGACATCTTGATTTCTGACACTGGTGTAGGTTTATGACGTCATGCAATATGGCGGGAGTTCGGGAACGTTTGAAAAGTACCTTTTTTCAATTTGATATTTTGGGGCCGGGTTGAACTTTTGAAATATAAAAAAATATTTTCGCAATGTGTTTTTACCTCTAGATTACATTAAAAAGGTTTTTAGGGATTTTCATTTTTGATGCAATTACTCTATTGTCGTAAGTAATATCATAAGGGCATTTAATTTTTCTGAAAAGAATCGAAAAAACACGTTGCTAAGTAATATTTTAACAAAAAGCATGAGTGCTGTGGCAACAAAAATCCGAGTCGAAGAGGATTTTTGCACCTGCACGAATGCATTTTGTTAAAAAATATTACTTAGCATTGTGTTTTTTCGATTTTTTTCACAGGAAAAATTAGATGCCCGAATGGTATTTGACAAGACTATTTCATGAGTAACAGTTAACAATTAAAATATTAAATTGCAATTTTTGGTGACAACAGCTGTCAAGTTTTGCCGCGGGTAAACTCGAATAAACTGCTGCAGCAGTTTATTCGAGTCATGTCATGACAGGTGCTGTCACACAGATTTTTCACCTAGAAACCATTTGTAATTCAAAATTGCGCGTTTGTGATTGGTGGAAATTAAGACGAGGGAAATAGTCGTAGATAAAGTATACTTAGTATGCAATTCGTTTTATAAACTTATCTAGACACTCGTTTTTAATAAGCTTCGCAAATGCCTAATAAAACTCGTTACTAAAATGGCGTTCATAAAACTTGATACATAATACCTATACTATTATACAAGATGTATAAAAGATACCACAGACGATGGGTGATTGACCAACTTCAAACTTCAACTTTGGAACACGAAATCTGTGAAGTGCTACTTCTGCCTTCTGTGGTCAAATATTAAATCATACCTACTTTAGTGCGCATGCGTAACGACAAATTTTATTTTTTAGAAAAAATAATTGTTAAAAGAATTTCTACGTCATTGGCTACAGCTGAAATTTTTCGTAAGTAATATCATAAGGGCATCTAATTTTTCCGAAAAAAAATCGAAAAAACACGTTGCTAAGTAATATTTTAACAAGAAGCATGAGTGCTGGGGGCAACAAAAATCCGAGTCGAAGTCAAGGATTTTTGCACCTGCACGAATGCATTTTGTTAAAAAAATATTACTTAGCATTGTGTTTTTTCGACTTTTTTCACAGGAAAAATTAGATGCCCGAATGGTATTTGACAAGACTATTTCATGAGTAACAGTTAACAATTAAAATATAAATTGCAATTTTTGGTGACAACAGCTGTCAAGTATTGCCGCGGGTAAACTGCTGACAGGTGCTGTCATACAGTTTTTTCACCTAGAAGCCATTTGTAATTCAAAATTGCGTGTTTGTGATTGGTGGAAATTAAGACGAGGGAAATAGTCATTGTAATAATATTTTATAAAATCGTATAAAATTTTGTAAAATTTCCCAGAAATAAAAAGATTATTTAAAAAAAGTAATCTTTCTAAATTTGAATAAAACTAGTACCAGATTCTTTTAATATAATAAACAATTTTTAATTTATCGGAATCTCTTGTCAATAATTTTTACTTATCTCTATTCTAGAATAGCTATCATCTCTATTCTAGAATAGCTATCATTTTTATTTTTTCAATAATACAATAAAATCACATATTTTCAAAAATTACCAATTTATTTTCATAAAAATAATGACAATTTTGCAGTCGAAGTAAAAAAATCGAAAAAATTACTATAAGTTCAATTTTAACCTTAAATAACATTTAAGCCAGTGAATTTATCGAAAAATTATAAGAAAGCTTTTTTGTACAGCGTTCAATTTCCTGTATCACTTATAGCTGAATATTAACTTGCTCGGGAGAAAAAATATAAATGTAAAACTTGCCGAAACTCCATGTTATTTAAATGGAAAATGTATCGTCTTTGTGGCACGGTTTAATATGAATATTTTTTTTATATTCTTTTTAGGTTATAAACTAAAAATTTCAGGGGCGCTGCGAACAAAAAAACCAGGTTGGTAAATAACGGACACCCTAATGTAGTACACAATGCAAGAGAAAATTGATATGATAAGCTGGTCTTTAGTGGGCAATTCTCTACGTCAAACAAGATAGGTACCTATTCTCAGTTAAATATCCGGATAGTTTTATTCCGTTAATTAGAACAATAACAAACGTTATCCAAAGGTTTAAAACAACACTAGTTATACCTATTAGATAGCAGTCACTGCTAAGCAGTGTCTGTGTTCGATAAATTTTGCCCTATGTTTTAAGGTATTGTAACGAGTACGGCTCTGGATCTCGGAATGATGACTCATCGCCGATGAGTCATCGCCGGTGACTCAGCGCTCGAATAATCGAGAGTGTGGAGCTTGCTGGAATGTTCCAGAAGAAGTAGGAGCTGAATATATAAGGAACGACGCATCTGGGAGAGTCAGTTGAGCTTTGGTACTCGCGAAGAAATAAATAAATATAAGTGCAAATAAATAAACTAGTAGTGATATAAATAATTAGTAGTTAAGTGTTTAGTTAGTTTTATAGTGTTTTAAGTGTAGTTAAGTTTTAAATAAATATTTTAGTTCGTTAATTAACCAGTGCGTGTTTTAATTCACACTACGAACAGTTAAAAAAGTTACAATTGGTGTCAGGAGTGCGGTTAGTGTGAAACTTCGTGAAAATGGTTTCGTTAATGGACTTAAAAGTGGCGGACCTTAAGCGGGAGCTAGAAGAAAGAGAATGTGAAACAACTGGAAAAAAGAATGTGTTGCAGCAGCGGCTTCGAGAAGCATTGGAACAAGAGGGTGAAAATCCAGATACGTATTTATTTGAAGGTTCGTGTGATATGCATTTATTGTTGCAAAATTTGAAAGGTGATTTAAAACAAAACATTCTGGAAAATTCCAACGAGTTGCATCAGAAAATGCTAGAAAATTCCAACGAATTACAACAGAAAATGTTGGAAAATTCTAGCGATTTAAAAGTCGATTTACAACAAAAGATTCTGGAAAATTCCAACGAGTTGCAACAGAAAATGTTAGAAAATGTCAACGATTTAAAGGACGATTTGCAACAGAAAATGCTGGAAAATTCTAGCGAACTACAGCAGAAAATTCTGGAAAATTCTAAAAATTTAAAGGAATATTTGGAACAGAAGATTCTAGATAATGTCAAGGAATTAAAAGATAGATAAGATAAGATAATAACAGCTGTTAATTTACCTATGATGCTGGCGGAACAAGGAGCAGTGCCGGAGGGGAGCCGAGTTAGGATGAAACCACCTCAGTTCGATGGAAAAACTTCTTGGACCAACTACATCCGTCAGTTTGAGGCAGC
Organism: Brassicogethes aeneus; assembly: GCA_921294245.1. NCBI lineage: Eukaryota > Metazoa > Arthropoda > Insecta > Coleoptera > Nitidulidae > Brassicogethes > Brassicogethes aeneus. The sequence continues at coordinate 15,894,601 of OV121134.1, read as the reverse complement.
AGCAAAAGCAAATGGCTGGCTACCGGAAGAAAAAGCTACAGCATTGACTCTTACTTTACGCGGAGATGCAACCGATATCTTGCAGACACTTTCTCCCAACGAACAAGAAGATTACGAAGCGTTGGTTAAACATCTGGAATTGCGATATGGCCAGACACATCTGGAACATGTGTACCATTCCCAACTAAAGAATCGCTGCCAGAAATCTAACGAGACTTTGCAAGAATTTGAGGCTGATATTGCACGCTTGGTTCGGCTAGCATATCCAGCTACTCCAACGACCGTTATGGAACGATTAGCGGTTCAAGCCAGCGCCGTAGCAACAACCCAACGGGCCCGGGTTCCAGGCTATACCCACGGGCCTCTAGGTGTTTTTTTTTATTTTGTACTAATTAATATTTTTTATGTTATATTTGGGAGGAACATAACAACCTTTATACCCCCTTAAATCTACGGCTTTAATAGTGCAGAAAAAATAAAAGACTATATATTGTCTATAAACTTTTAGTATATAAAATATATATATACACAGGAAAAATAAACCAAAACTAATAAAACTATTTATAATAATATATTATAAACAAAATATAAGGGCATAAAAAATAAAAGTGTGTCCATTAAAAAGCTACTTTCCTAGATTTAGCAGCGGAACATTTGGTAATAATTCCTTGAAAATCTATGGAGCGGGCAACTGTATTTTTAAAGAAGATCATTGCCAAAGACGATAATCGATATTGACTCATGGAGTTCCTTAAATACGTTTTTATTAACTTAAGTTTTGAGAACGATCGTTCTGCCGATGCAACCGTCACAGGAATTGTAAGGTATAGAAAACATAGTGTTTAGCAAATTCTTTACTTACTTAATATTTTTTAGTTCGCCAGAAAAACATTTTTGTAAAGCTATTAATTGATAGGGAAATCTAAAATATCATCTTCATTAGGGTGTCCCAAAAAAAAAGAATATATATTTTTTTCTTGTCTCTTGTAAAAATATGTTAGTTTATCATGCTGTGAGAGCATTTTCAAAATATCAGCTCGATTAAAAATTTTGTAGGGGTCGCTCAAGATTTTTAAAAATTTTCAAAATGGTCAAAAATTGAATTTTTGTTTTATTTTAATTCTTTATCTCGTCTCGATATTATTTTTTAGGTTGAAAATAAAAATTTTGTAAATTTCAAATCAATATTTTGATTTCTAAAGGTCGCTAAAAGTTCGTTGATATATATATTCAGAGGTCGCTCGAAAACATTCAAAATACTCTACTTTGAAAGTTCTTGAGCGACCTTTAGAAATTAAAATATCGATTTGAAATTTTCAGAATCATTATTATTTTTAAATTAAAAAATAATATCGGAAAGAGAAAAAAAATTAAAATAAAAAAAAATCCAATTTTTGACGATTTTGGTAATTTTTAAAAATCTTGAGCGACCCCTAAAATTTTTTTAATGGTGCCGATCTTTTGACAGGGCTCTTAAAACATGACAAACCAACACAATTTCTCAAGAGACGAGAAGAAAAAAAATATTCTTTTTTTTTTGGGACACCCTAATCTTCATATATTTCACGAATGTTTTCCGCCATTTGGTATACTTCTGTATCAGTAGAATTTAACAGAACTTCTGTTTCCAATATACTGAAGTTAGTGGCTATTTGATGTAAACTAATTGTTTTACTTTGTAACTGTCTGATATAATATCTAGGGTCTTAAAAAAAACTTCATCTCTAAAAGTATCTTCAGCAGTTTAAAAAACAAAGTCATTTGCAACTTCATCAAAAAAACGTTTGCGAATACGTTTTTGGCAAAATTCTGGAATTATACCCCATTTGCTTGATTTAATATTGCCCTATTAAAAATGCCCTATAGAACCCATATTGATCCAGATAAGGAAACTAATATGGATTTATATGGTTCTATATTTCCTATATGGAACGACCTGGTTTACACTTTGGAATCTATATGGTTTAATATGGAATTTCATTTTAAAATGTACAACTTAGGGATTTTTATATGGATTTATCTGGTTTCTGTTTTATGTGTCTTTCCATATAGGTTTCCCTATATGGTTGAATATGGAATTCCATTTTTTTTAAATGTATATATATTTAAACGAAAATTGCATATTAAACCATATAGATTTCCCTATATGGTTAAATATGGATCTATATGGTAATAGTTTTTTCACACCCAAACCATATTGGGCCAGATAGAGCAATATGAATCTATATGGCAATCCATATAGAAATCACTTTTCTATATGGTTTTCCAGGTATGGAATTCTATCTGGTTCAATAGTGCAATGCCTGTTTCAAATTCCTATATTGAACCAGATAGAACCATATAGATTTTTATTTTGTGTTTCTATATGGCATTTTTAATAGGGTGGCCTCTTTATCTAAAAATTCATTCCGAAGTTTGCTTATGTGATTTAACACATTTTTTAAAAGTTTACTAGATTTTTGGATATCTTGCTGCTGATTTTGTAAGAGTTTTGATACTGTGTCTATGCGATTTAAAACGTTAGATTGTAAAATAATCAAAAACACTTTCAAAGTCCTCCAATGTACTTTTAAATCCTTCGAGTCGTCTATTTCAGTCTTATTATTAGATGTTAAAATAATTTTTGACAAGGCCTTAAGAACATCAAGATACTTAAAACGTAGGGCTTCATTGCATCATTGCGTGAAGACCAACGGGTTGTTGATAGTTTTTTAAGTTTTAATTTTGACTCGCTTTTACATGATTCAAGCAAAAATTATTATTATTATTATTATTATTGGTGGTCTTTTACTATTTACTAAGCCTTAAGCCATTATTATAAATAAATGCCCTGTGAATGTTGAAATATATTTAAAAAAATTAATCCAAATATTTAAAGAAAAAAAAATTTATTCCAATCGCTGGCCGCGGGCCCCTTGAGCTAGCGGGCCTGGTTCCACCGAACCCACGGAACCATTGTAGCTACGGCGCTGGTTCAAGCCTTTTTGGATGGACTTCGGGACAATGAAACACGACAGGCTCTGACATTGGCTCGTCCGAGCCAACTGGTTGATGCATTGGCTCGAGCTTTGGAATTCGAGGCGGCAAAGCAGAGCTGCAGGAGCCAGCCTAGAATAAGGAGAGTCGAGGAAGAGAAAGAGGAGGAACCCAGTATAATTGAAGCAATCAGGCGAGTTTTTAAAGAAAATTTACCAGAGAAGAAGGAAATCCGATGTTGGAGATGTGGAAAGCTAGGACATATACGAAGTCGTTGCAGAGAAAGTCAGGCAGTGCCGACTTCGTCTCAGTCGGAAAACTAGAAAGGGTCGAGGAAAAGGGGCCACCGTCGACCTGTAACCAGCATGCCCCAGAAGATATCGAACGTGTTGCATCTCTTCTACATCAGTCCAGCAGTGTTTTTGTGGATGGTTTAATTAATGGAAAATTACATGTGCTGCTGCTGAATACAGGTGCGACGAAGACAATTATTAGACCAGATATTGTCGAAATGTCCAAGATCAAATCTACCAATCGGCGACTACGTACTGCAACAGGAGAAACCGCTACTGTTCGTGGAGAAGTGGACATCACGATGGTCATAGGAAACACGAAATTTAAACATCGAGCATTAGTTGCAGATATTGAAAATGAAGTTATTGTAGGCATGGACATTATGAACTCAATAGGATTTGAACTGAACTTTAAGCAAGGAATATTGAGGGTAAATGGAGAGCAAGTCGTGTTGCATCGATCTAAAGAAAAGAATATTCGTGTAATGCTAACAGAAGATGCTTTGATACCGGAAAACAGCGAGATGATATTGAAGGCTTTCTTGGATTGTAAATCAGAAGATGGAAGTATAATGCTTCTGGAGCCGAGAATTGATGACAAAGAGGTCGGTCGAGGAATTGTAGTAGGGAAGACTTTAATACGTGTCGGAAAAGAAGTACCTTTTAGAGTATTGAATGTTAATGGTTACTCTGTGAACTTGAAGAAAGGAATCGTTTTGGGGAACTGTTCTTCGGTTTCCTCGATTATTAGAGGCAATTGGACGATTTTCACGAGACAAACAAAAGATGACATCCAAGGGATGAAAGGGCCATCTGCAAAATTGGATTGCAACGGCAGTTACATAAAAACTAGGTACTTTGCTTAAAATCTAGAAAAAAACATAAAGTAAACAAAGTGCATCAGTGACAATAGTAACATTGGTAAGACAATAGTAAGCAAACGCCAAAAGTAAAGACAACAAAAAAACAAAACCGTCCCATCCTACGGTAACTTACACGAAAGCTGAGTAGGACAATAAATCTGTCATCAACACACGCTTAAGGGAAAAAAACCATTAATTTAAGAGAACGGCCCCAACAAAATAAACTTTAAACAAAACGAGACCAAAACAAACGGACACTTGTTAGAAATTTCGCACTACTGCAGCAAAATAACAACTCCCGAACTCCATACAGTAATCTTAAATGTTTGGAGTAATACTAACTGCCTGGTCTAGGGGAATACTGCGTCGTACTTAGATTTGAGTCGGCCTAATTGTCCCCAAACACCAAAATGTCTATCCCTCCCGTCCTACCTCCTTCATGACCTTTCTGGGCGCAGCATCGGCCCGGCGAACCCGGATAGGGACAGTTACTGTCCTCTATTTAGGGCTGCCAATAGTGGCGTAATACGGATCGCAATGAACATTCGCACCCAGCAAACACGTGAAGCCGTGCTGTTGCTGGTGGCTAAAGAAAATCGGCCTAAGGAAACAGAGGCCTGTGCGGGGCCCGAGAGCGATGATGCAATGGGGCCGGTTATACGTCTCTTATACTCATACTTATACTCATATTCCCTATATCTAAATTTAACAATTTCATTGATATTTAACAATTTCTAATAATAGACCCAGAATAGTCAAGAAGAGGAACGTCTAATGTATAAGTAAGAATTAAGAAATACTTAAGTGTAAATGGAGGACACTTAAAACAATAAGTAATAAATTAGTAGAAAAAATTAAAATAAAGTTTTGTTGGTTTATTAAATTGTTACAGTTACGCATTCTTTTTGTAATTAAAATATTTCATAAAATAAATTTTATCGTCTCCAATCAGCTAGTGCATCATCTAGTTTGAATTGTCAATGTTTATTAAAAGTCACTGACTGCTATTTTTTTACCAGTAATATTGTTAACAAAACACTTAATTAGTCAACAATTTGTTTATAACTTGAAAAATTGACGCCATTCAATTTTGAACAATAGCAGATTACGTGGTAACCATAGATACCATCAACTCACCTGTCATAGGTTTCTTGATACAAAATAATATTTAAAATTTTAGGGAATAGGGAATAGGAAATATTTATATCAATCAAAAGGTTTTTTAATTTACTATTTGATTAGGTAATGTTTCAAGTTAGCCTAATTTGGGTTTTCTAAGGTAATTTGTTAAAAAATGTTTAAAAAAATGACATGGGATCTTTTAAACAATGTTTTATGATCCCAAAATTCCACCTCCATATCCCCAAACCTAATAACAAAAAATGTATGGGCTGTTTTTGATTGCGGTGCATTTGTCAAAATTTAACGAACAAAATTAATCACTCGAAAACTAAGGTATAGGACATAGTAATTTTACTCAGAATTTTATGTAGACTTTAAAAATGTAAAAATATATGGGGTGTTCTATTTGAAATAACAAAGTTGATTTTAAAATTTCAAATCAATTTTTATCCATTCCCCAGAAACTTCTAATGGATCACGAATGTGAAACACCCTGTATATATGTCAGTTTTGTAATAATTAATAGGAAAATAAAATTTTTGGAATTTGGAAAATTTGGGTACCACACAGGAGGCTCGGGACCCGGTACAAATTTGGGTACCTATTTTTATACTATATACCTACTTATTTTTTTCTTTCTTAAAAATCCTCCATTTTAGAAATAATGGATTTTTTTATTGTCAAATTAACTTAATACAATGTGACAAGAAAAATGTTCTATTATAAATATATAAACTCATATTTTTAGTAGGTATATGTACTATATTTTGTTTGAAATTCAAACTTTTTGGTTAAAAAATGTATCGTAATGAAAAGTTTGTATCACAATATCATTATTGTACAGGTAGGAAATGTCTATTATACATATATCTATTATACGGATTTTTTTAGAACAATAAAAGTGAGATACCTATGTATGTAATTTAATTAATTTAATAATATTAAGTATCAAAACTCAATAAATTAATATTGCGATAAATACAATAAAAATAAGACACGTAAGTTCGAATCCATTGTCTTGTCTGTAAAAGGCTGTTGCATAATACCGACGGACGAAAAACCTTTAATGGGAGAAATGCTATGAAAAATTTGGGCAGCAAGAAAGAGAAAGTGGTAGGGAACGTAACTGAGGATTTGCAAATAGTACTACTATACACCGGCACCGGTGATCTCTTGCAGTTTTACTCCAACTTGCGTGCGTTAATACAAATAAAAGTAACGCGTAAAAATATGATTTTTTTAAAAACTTTATTTGTTTTGATATACCTAAAATGTGTTCTAACAAATTCAACGACAGAAAATGCCCTGGACAAAGAGCTAAAGGAAATGGAATTCAAAGAGGGACTTACCGTGGAGCCTAAATACAAACTACCCTCAATTAATGTCAGTGTTAGTGATGATTCTACGACAACGGTAAGGGCCAGTTTGTCGAGGGTGCTGGATTTTTACAATACCGAAATTTTGGCCGCCAATTTTGGCAGGGTAAAAAACACCCTGTCTTCGGGGTGCCGAAGAGACGTAAGCCTTTATTTGGATGGGCTTAAGAGAACTACAAATTGGGCATTAAAAAGTAAGTTTAATGTTATTACAATTTATTATACATGGCTTTAATTTTTATTAAAAGTATATATTTTTGATACGCGTACAGTGTGGTTTAATATAAATACGAAATCCGTTATAGATGTTTAAAGATTAGCATGAATGTTCTTAAAAATACAAAAAAACTTTGGTTCAATTATAATATTGTTTTGTTAAATATTAAAAAAAAATGCTTTTATTTTGAATATATAGTATAATTTGTATAATTATTTGCTCGTTTTGTTAGGTAAAATTATGCTTATTTTAACATAAGTATGGTAACTTCACCGCGTGACTAAAACACCATAAAGTTACAGCTTGTCAATGTGGGAGTAGATAAAATACCAAATCCAAATAGCATGGATTTTTATAAAACTCCTCATATATTTTTAATTATTTATACAAATCTTTTTAAAAAAGTTTGTAACTTGCATGAGTGAATAATGAATAAATAAATTAATAACTGCTTACAATTATACCTTTTCAATCTTTACTATAGGTCTGTTTGTTAAATCTTGGTTTTTAAAAGTATATTTGGTTTTCTAATCAACTTTAATGAGCTTTTTTTTAAATTTATGTCGAAAAGATTACTTTTTAAAACAATGCAGGCTAGATTTTTATTTTTGTCAAAGTAAGGGTGCCCCATTCATATAAATCACCCTTTACAAAAAAGAAAATATTAAAAAAATCGTTTTCTACGGTATCTTCGTATCTACGTATTCGTGAATATTAATTATTAAAATATTAATTACTTTTCTATTATTCACAGCGTGAATACTCTAATTCTTTTGACCTACTGCCAAAATTATTTGCAATGAATTAAGAAATAATGAGATCTATAAATACATATAGTCCTATAGTTATAACATGAAAATTATTTACTATAACACCCATGATAAGCAAAACACATAACTTAAAATGTATAAAAATAAGCTAATGGCCTATAGTTTATAAACTTAAAAATGATAAAAAGTCTTGATTTAAGCCATTTACAAAAATATTGCTACACTTTTTCCATAAAATGTTAAACATAACAAAAAAACATTTGTCTACCATTTTCTTTGGGTATTATTTTTTTAAAGAGATCACTTAGCATCATCTTTTTTTTTACATAAATAAAGGAAATAATACAAATATATTCCTACATATTAAAGAGATCCAAAGTAAAGTTAAATGTTTAATTAATTAAAACATAATATAAAAAGGTAACCCAATAAGAGCGCCGGGTTTGCAGTGCTGGATTAACCTATAGGCCAGCCTAGGCCATGGCCTAGGGCGCCGCAAAGCCAAAAGGCGCCAAGGCAGAAGGCTCAATTTTTTTAAGTAGGTTAAATATTATAATTAATCAATTAAAATAAATAATTATAAATAATTATAATTATTAAACGTGTAATTTTATTTTAAAAGCAAATTCGGAAATAATAACGTCGTTGATAATGCAAAAGGTCGTGTCACGCCTTTCTGCAGAAGAGAAATAACCCACAAAAATAAAAAAATCGGGATATATGTATGGGTTACCTAATTATCTCGATTTTTTTTTTATTTTAGTGGGTTGGTTCCCCCTGTGCAGAAAGGCGTCAAAGTGACCTTTTGCAGTATTAACGACGAAATGTTAAATTCTGTTTTTGGGTTATTAAAAAATTGTAAAAATTAAGTTAGTTCTTCATAGGTTTTTCTTTTATTTTTTCTTGTTTTTCTTTATACAAATATTTTTTTTTTATTATTTTTTTTATTGTAATTTTTTTATAAAACCCTACTTGTTTCCCTATCTGCACCCCTGTCGGCTAACATGTATTGTGTTATATTAATACCATAGGTACTAATATGGGCTGTAATTATAGGCGCCGTTATTATTGGCCTAGGGAGACAAATTGTCTTAATCCGGCCCTGCAAGTTTGATATATACATTTCAAATTTGTGATTTTTTAAGTTATGGTACAAAAACTTAAACAGACACTTACACACCCTAAACTATTGCATGATACATTTCCTGGCAGACTAATTTTAAGTAATGCACACAGAAATTGACCACGGAGATCTTGGGATTTCACGCGCAACAAATTTTTTTTGGGTTCCCTAAAATTCACTTTAAGAATCCCAATGCTTCAAAACACAAAGATAAAAAAGTGTTATTTGCGAATTTAAGCATTCAAAAAATTGATGGAAAGTCATGGGGGCATTTTCGATATTTTGTTCCATAATTTCCTTATACTATGATATGGTTGAGACAATTAAGTAATAATAATATTGTTGATGGTTATAATATTGAACCAGAAAATAATATTATGGAATAAAATGTTTCTTAGTTAATAAACATGTACAAAACTACTTCTAACCAAAGATTTCTAAGAAATTATATTTAATATTTGCAAATTTCAATTCTTTCATTTGGTTATAAGATTATTATAAGAGTTTCTAGACGTATGTTAATGTAAATAAAAATAAATTTAAATTTTCACCAAATTTTTAATTGTTATTTTGATATACTTATGTAAATTTGCAAAATATAATAAATTAATAAAAAGTCTAATTTCCTGAAGTAAGCCTGAGATTGACGGATATTAAGTAGGTAACAATTCAACAGTAATCCACCCAAATGCTTTGAAAAAATTTATATTTTTTTACTTATTTTTAAAAATAAATATTTTGGTGATATTTAGAAAATTAATTACATGTACAATAATGGTTGGGTTTGAAAATTGTTAGCTGAAATTTTCATGGATACAATTATTGTCTATTATTATTATTATAGACCTTTAAAAAAGTACCTACCTAGTTTATTTAACTTTTTTGTAAACAAATGCAATTTTTAACCAGAATCTCATCTTAAATTATTTTTTTTATTAAGTAGGTATGTTGTAAATATAAATAAGAAAAAAAAATTTCAGAAACTTTTTGTGATCTCAATTGTAAATGCTAAAAAATACAATTTTTATTGCGCGCCGCAAGTACAATAAATAAACAAGTTTGGGACCTAATACTTTATGGTCACGAGCGGGCGGCAGGTACGTGCAGTAGGGTGGAGCGAAAAATATTTTTTTTGAGTTGAAATACACATTACGCGCCAAAAGTTGCGCATTAGTATACAGTTTATTAATAATAAAAAAATACTAAATATTTGATCATATTCAGGGTCCGCATGTGAAACAAAAAATGGCAAAAATTTTTAAAAATATGTTTTTTTTTCAATAGGGTAAGCAAAATATTTTTTTTCTTGACTTGCTTTACACATTAAAAGTTGATCATTACTATACGTTTAAAATAAAGAATTACTAAATTTTCGATCATCTTTAGAGTCCGCATGAGAAAAAAGGATAGCAAATTTTAAAAATTTTTAAAAACACTACCTATATCTTTTTTAAGAGAAAGAAAACAAAAATGGTTTTTATCTGTATACTAAAATAAGACTTTTGCAAGCTAATGTATATTCAAATTAAAATAATTAATAATTTTTTGAAAATTAATTATTATATAATAAAAACGCGGACCCTCTAAATATTTTTTAATTTCAAAAAAGCTTTCACATCTGTAATCGAGATTACAATAGGCAACTTTTCCACACTAATGCTAATTTAAAGAGAAAAAAAATTGGATGTTTTTCGCTCCTCCCTAATGTGCAGTGCAAGCGGCGCGCAATAAAAAATTGTTTTTTAGCACTTACTAATTTTGTGTTCTTATTTATATTTACTGCATACTCCATCAAGAATAACTTTAATTAAAGATGATCGACTGGGTCAAAATTGCATTTGTTCACAAAAAAGTGTAAACAAACTACTTAAATACTTTTTTATTATAGTCTATTGTATCCATTGTATACACAACAATTTTCATAATTTTTGTAGTATTGTACATGTTATAAACTTTCTAAATAAATATTGCCGAAATATTTAATTGTAAAAATCAATAATATTATTTAAGAAATGAAATTTTTTTAAAACTTTTGTCTGGATTATTGTGGCATAATGCATAATGCAACTAGGTAAGTACTTAATATCCGTATGGCTTTTTTAAATTTTTATGATATCATAAATCTGAGTCTAAATAAATAATTTTTTGAATTGTAAAAGTACTTGCTTTTGTTTTCCAAAAATGGAGAAAGCGCCGGGTTATTTTTTAACAAAATTTGGAAAACATTATCTCTAAAAATGAATTAGTCAAAAATGACTAATTACTACACAACTTTATTAGTGGCTGCTTTTTCACTTGTAACATGGTTAACCATAGGATATCATGGTATACCATGGTATCCCCTGAATCCTAAAATACCGTCAAAAATTAAGAAAGTAGAGCAGTTTTTGAGATATAGCCAATTCCATATTAAATGGAAAATTGACTATATCTCAAAAACTGTTCTACTTTTTTAACTTTTGACATTTTCGGATTCGGATTTTACATGAAAATTAACTGCTAAATCATTTAGCCTAAATGCATGGGAGACAAATTGCTATTGACGAGAATTATTAGTGGCTGCTTTTTCGCTTTGACAATTAGTCATTTTTGACTAATTCATTTTTAGAGTGTTCATATAAAAATAAGTATATTTTAAAATTTTAATTGTAAGAGTACTTGCTTTTGTTTCTGTTTCTTGTCTTAATCTTAATCTTAATATTTGTTTTCCACACATAAATTAGTTTTTTCTACTTCCACATTTAAAACGCCCATTATCGTTTCCATGACACCTTTTAAATACACATTAAGAAGTTGGGGCTTTATGGCGTTTTATTCACGGGCTGAATTGGCAACAGGTTTTAAATCACGTGCTGAAGCGTTTTAAGTTATTTAACAGTTGTCAAATGTCATAAAATCGTTAAAATAAAGTGTAAAATAATACTGATGTAAAAATTATTTTATTATCTCAATACAAAAATTAAATAGTATTAAATAGTTTCTCAGCCAATATTTGAAAAGTTTATATAAACATTGTACTGACCTTTTAATTTCGCCGACATCAAACTATATATAACTTAATTTCGGGTGGAGACTTCACCGTGAAATGCTCATAAAACATTTTCTTTACTTTAACTGTGAAAAACTGTTGTTAGTCCAAATATTATAGAATATTATCTTTTTTTATTTTGATAAAATAGTTTAAGAATGCATTTTATTAATTTCAATGATATTCAATTTTATAACATATATTAAGTTATCATAAATTATAAAATTTATTATTAAAAAAATACAATTGAAAGGGAAATACAAGTATAAAATATTATAGAATATTATCTTTTTTTATTTTGATAATATAGTTTAAGAATGCATTTTGTTAATTTCAATGATATTCAATTTTATTACATTTACTATTAGAAGTGGCATATTTATGCAAATTATTTACAGACTATATTTAAATTATATTTAGGGTGGCTTAAATTAAAAAAATGCTTTTAAACTTATATGCGATAGCATTGCTATCTTAGAAACTGTTAAAGTTACAAGGTCGGTAAAATTGGGCAAAACTTGCGTTATTATAATAGAGGCCAATTAAAATTGTTTTTAAAACATAAAAAAATTGGTGGATCAAAAAAATAAGTGTAAAAACATACAGATTTATTTACATTTTCATGATTTCTTTAATTTTTTTCGCCTACTGCAGCCAAAATGGTTTAACAACTGGGCGTCTCAAAATTTGTATTTACGGTCATTTTCGCTCCTTATAAATACATTTTGTAAATAGTAATAAATTTAAAAGAAATGATGGTAAACAATCTTAAACCTTACTTTTACTATAAAAAATGTTTCTACTGAAAGAACCTGTTTCTCCTTTGGTGTTCTTTTTATTAAATGAAATTGAAAGTGAACAATTCCTAAGACCTAGGATGTGGGTTGTTAATGATCTTCCAAAATATTTAAATTATTATTGGTTTGATTTGGTTTTATTTTACGCAAAATTTATATTCAGATGGAGCCCATTCCTGTATTTAGGCGTTCCTGGCAATATAGATTATTTAAAAAAAATTCTGATGTATATTTAATAATACTTCAGACCTGCTGTCATATTTCGCCGTTAATATATGCCTTTTAACCATACCTTTGGAATTTTGTCAAAAAATTACATTCAAGTAAAAATGAAAATAAGGCCTTTTGAAAAATCACTCCTCAATTACTTGCGCATTCTCCAAACACAACATACATACACAGATTATAAAGGTTGCATACATACTTTTGAATTTTAACTGTCAATAATTATTTATGGTTTGATGCATAGAAAAACCTATGGTTTGATGTCAACACAATCACAATCAATTAACAAATTAATTGTTGTGATAATTAATTGTTGTTCATAATGTTGCCAAGCGCATGCGTATTGTTAAAGTAAAAAGCGCAAAATGCATATTTTTATAAGATGAGACTAATTCCTAATCAAACCATTGTTTGAACGTTCTGTGCATTATACCTAATATTAATAATATGACTTAAAAGAATATATTTTTTTTACTCCCACCTTTAAAACGCCCTTTATCGACATGTTTCCATGACACTAAGTGAACTTTTAAATACACATTGACAAGTTGTGGCTTTATGGCGCTTTAGTCACAGGCTGAAGTTAGCAACAGGTTTTTATTCACGGGCTGAAGTTAGTTTTAAGTTAGTTGACAGTTCGTCACCTGAGTATTGGTTTGTGCTATCTCCATTTTTTACCATTTTGAGATTTATGCATTTTCGGAAAGTTGAAGTTGGTTTGTTCCATCTCCATAATAGTATTTTGATATAATTTTGTCAGTTTTTATTTTAGGTTAGTCTAAATCCGAGTTTTGTATAAAAGGTTTAAAATTGGTTTACTCTATCTCCAATATTTCGCTTACAGGCTTTCTTTTGCTCTATGTGTTTGTACAAATCTGAAAATAATTAGTATTTGTTTGTGCTATATCCATATGGAAAAAATATTTTATTACTGTTTTGTGCTATCTCCAAGTAAAGCTTCCTTATAAGTATAAAATTGTTTTGTTCTATGTCCTAAAACTTTGTTATATGTCCAACATTTTGTTTCTAAAATCCAAAAATAGCACTTTTTGTTTTATCTCCAAAACGTTTTTTCCAATATTGAGGCATAAATCCAAATTTGAGATAAGAGTTGCTCAATAGAAATAATTAAAGGCTAACCAAGAATATTGTTATTAATGTTTAATTCAGTTTTCATTAAAAAACAAATAAGATATTTAATGTAAAAGTTTTAAACCCGTTTATCTCGATTATAACATATTGGACATAGAACAAATCAATACTCAGGTGACGAGTTGTCAAATGTCATACAATCGTTAAAATAAAGTGCATTTCTTATAAAATAACACTAAATGTGAAAAATATTTTATTATCTCAATACAAAAATACAAAAGTATTAAATAGTTTCACAACGCCAATATTTGAAAAGTTTATATGAACATTGTACTGACCTTTTAATTTCGCCGGCAGTAAACTATAACTTAAATTCGGGCACGGACTCCACTGTAAAGTGCTCATAAAACATTTTCTTTACTTTCTCTGTAAAAAACTGTCCATTTTAAAGAAATACCTTTCGATTTATAACCTTTATAATCTGTGTTTATAAAATATAAAAATTTGACATTTGACGGTGACACACAGATTCCCCTATTATTTCATAGATGGCGCTCTATAAAAATATTTGATTTAAATCATTTTAAGATAATAATAAGCATTTGTCGTAGAAAAAGTATAGTATGCACCTCGTTTATAAACTTTTCTATACACTCATTAATTTAAGAACTCGCTCGCAAGCTTGCTCGTACCTAAATTAAATTCATGTATAAAATGGCGTTTATCAAACTTCATACATAATATATTATAAGGTAAACCTATTATTTTTAAGTTTAAAAACTTGATGTTTACGCTATCATATCTTTTTAAATAATGAAGGTAATTTTCTGCGATTCCTGAAAATCTATAGATTATCCCCTTTCAAGGAGGTGCGCGACTTCTGGCACACCCTGATACTTTTATACAGTGTGTAATATATTATGTTGCCAACTTAAGTAGACACACTGTATAAAAGTATCAGGGTGTGCCAGAAGTCGCGCACCTCCTTGAAAGGGGATAATCTATAGATTTTCAGTAGACACTTTTTTATTATTAATTTTAAGAAAAAAAATATTTTTCATAAAAAGTTCTGCATGTTCTAAAATCTAAAATACAATCATCAGATATAAAAAAAATTAGTCGTATACGCGGTTTGTCAAAAAATATTAATCTTACTAATACTTTATATTTGACAACATCGAAAATTCTTATTAAAAAAAGTTGATCAGAACTAAAAACTACGTCAAATATGCAATTACTTCCATTTACACGTAGTAAATAATTTTTTCTTTTTTGTTTACTATAACAATGCAAATGTAACTGTAGTTACATGTACTTAATCTAGGATGCACTGACAAACAAATGATTTGTTGATAGCAAGAAATGTTTGACATCGAATGTCAAAACATCAGAATTTGCTTATTACTTTCTGAACGGAACAGAAAGGTTATCATGTTTGTAATAAAATAAAAGATAAATGTTCGGTATCGGTAATTTGAGAAAAAATTTTAAGTAGAAGGATTTAATTGCATATTAAATCATATTTTTTTATTCCGAACAAAAGATAAAATGTTTATGTTCTATTTATTTGGAAATATTTATTGAAAACAAAGAAACTAAAGAAGGTAAACAAAATGTTCCTTTATGTTGTTTGGAATAATGTAGGTAGTGTATTAAATATAAATATAAATACTACAGTCATATGGGTGTACCTTCTTTTATTACACTATGATAGTTTTAGAAACTTCTTTTTCCTAACATTGAGTACTCCAGCTTAGTTTAACTAATTTTGGGCCGCTGATTTCAAAAATGTCATTTGTTTTTCTCTAGGACGTCTAGGATTTAAAATAATTTCGTAATAAAATGCTCTGTTCAATCACCTAAAAATGTAAGTTTTATTGTTAGTATTTTAATTATTTATTCAATTATTTTGGCTTAAATCCATCTTGAATGTACTGAAGTAATTGGTATACGGCAAATAGATCAAATTTATCCTAAAAATATGACATTTTAAATACTAAAACTAAAATTTTAATGTATTTTATGTAAAAAAAAAAAATTATTTGACATTTTTGTCGTTTATTTTAATTATTGAATAGAAAGGTCAACAAAGTAAACAAGTTTCGCTATTTTCTATCCAAATTAAGCCCACAAAATTTAATGCATTGCATAATTTTGCTTTTTTCTACCTTAAATTTATTAAATCGTATCAAATATCGAATTAAATTATAATATTATTGTGCTTAATCCTCATCTTCGTCGTACATATTTTGCTACAAATTCCAGCAAATGTCTTCTAGCAAAGAATCCAACTTCTTTCCGCTATACCCATAGTTATCTACCAATGCTGTAGATTTGCAGTTACTTGGTAAAATCGTTTTCCATGTTCATCAGTTAGGCAAATTTATCAGGATGAAAGAAAGAAAATGTATTTTAAATGATATTAACGCTAATCCTTTACAAAACGGAGAGCATTTTTTCAATAAATTAGCGCCAATTTTAGGCCCGATATGAACCAAGAACATTTTCAATGACAGCTTTAACACGGCCATATGCGACAAGCTCGTCAACTTTGAGAGCTTTTTTGAATGCTTGATCTTTCATTAAACGTCGTATATCAGGTCCATTTAATATTCCTGCAAAATTAAAGTGGTAGGTACAGTTGTATTCATTAAAAACGCGTACAAGAATTAGAATGAAAGAAAACTGTCAACATTATTGCGTAAAACCGGCTTTCCACTGACTTAAGTCACTATAACTGACAGTAGAAAATAAAAATGCCTAGTTAGTTAAAAAGGCTCAAATATTATCAAGAATTGAAGAAGAATGGCCAATTCGTACCGTGGTATATTAGAAATAAAAAATCTATATTAAAAATTAATAATTTTTGTAATATTATTTAATTAACCTACGACGTCAATGCTCTTTATAACCTATAGTAATTATTTTAATGACTTATGTCAGTGATAAGCCGGTTTTAAGCAATAATATTATTTTGACAGTTTTCTCTCATTCTAATTCTTGTACGCTTTTTTATTGAATACAACTGTATATCCCATAAAATGTTGTAATGAAATATTGCGTTGGTTTTTCTTGGGCGTAAAGGTACCGCAACAAAAACAAAACAAATTTACAACGACGACTTAAAGGTTCGTCTCCTTTCTCTTCCTCTACCATTTCCTGCTCTTTTTTTATTTTTGGTTCTTAAAATCACTTTTAAGTAAAAATACAATTTAAAGTTTAAATTTTAAATGTCAAAAATTAATAGATGCACTTTAATGTGCTAAAACTATAAAGTAGGTAAAGGCGCCTTTATATAAGGCTTAATAAATAAGATTGGAGATTGAATTTTTGGGTACTTTGGGCATGATGTAAATAAAAAAATATCAAATAATAGTCAAAGAGTAATGTTTATACCGAAACCCATTTACTTTGTTGCCTTTTTAATTTAGTAATTAAAAAACGACACAAAAATTTCAAAAAATGATACTAACATAGTATACGGCTACAATGAAAAAAAAATTCTATTTGACAGTCCCTGTATATTTTTGACAAAAAACATCAAAAATATACCGAACATCCAAAATAGATTTAAGGCAAAATAATTTAATAAATAAGCAAAATATTAATGAAAAACTTGCATTAAGATAATTGGACAGAGCATTTTATTATGCAATTATTTCGAATCCTAGACGTCCTGGAGCAAAACGAGTGGCATTTTTGAAATCAGCAGCCCAAAATTAGGTAATATAGGTAGGTGTACTCAATGTTAGTAATTCGAACTATCATAGTGTTATTATTTACATATCATCATAACATTACCAAACATTATTATTGACCGTAACCTAATTTTAAGTGAGAAAACTTTCTTTAGAAGTCTGAGTCACAAAATATTACGTGAAGAATTTGGCGTACCTACGTGGATCAAAACGCAATTTTTATAAATCCCTTTACATGGCATGTAAGACTTTTAAATTAAAGTACCTAATTAAAAAGTTATAATTTTAAATAAAATATTACTAGTACCAGCAAAATGTTTGTCGGGACAAAATTTAAATATTTTTCAATCAAATATTACGTAAAGTCAAATATACTTCCTAAAACAACAAAGGTGAGTTTTGTGAGGTATCAAACGATGACATGAAAAAATGAAATTCTCTTATAATATACTTGTTGTTCATAAAATATGTAACTGTGGAAAGTTCGTACTTTACTCTTACTTTTGTTGTATTAACATTGTTAACAAATCAAACCGTTGTATTGTTTGACCTTACGTGCCTGTTTTGTTTCATAAATCAATATGGGGTAGCTTATTTAAAAAGCTCAAAACCAAATTGGGCCACCTAATATTTTAATTTTTTTAATATAAAGGCAAAATGAGTTTTGGTATTGTTATAAAATTCCCTGTAATTCTTATGTTTATGTATAAACAAATAACTAAATAAATATAGTTAGTTAACGTGAAAACTTCGTTTTTTTTACAATTCGCAAACAATGCATTTTAAGGCAAATAATTATGAAGCCCTTTTATTTCTCTACAATTAAAAAAAAAAAGCTTGATCCCACTAACCAATTTACCAACCAAGAGTCGAGTATTGGCGACAATAAAATTTAATTCATATATAAGCGGTCTATAGACCGATTATTAGTTTTTTTCGACTTATACAATTCGAAATCATATTTAATGTGCAGAGTATTGCTTACTATAGTTCCTGGTAGTACTACTTTAAATTAACTGGATTAGGTTCCACCGAAAAAATCACAGTCAAACGATAGAAACAAAGACAAAATAAATATATTTTGACGTGGATTAGGCCGGCTTTCACTAGTAGTGGAAATAAACATGACTGTTTTCTGGAATTATTATTTAACCAGTTGTTTAAAGAAATTGCTAGTTTTGGTATTAAATAACATATTTGTAAATATTATTTAATAGGAAATTTAACGTAATACTATTAATAAAGTATACGGTTAATTTTCCAATTTTTTTTAATTATAAACTTTATAATATACCTAAAGTGAAAATATAACTAAATAAATATAATATAAAATAAAAGAGGAAAGTGATCAAGTATGAAATAGTGCCCTAATATACAAAAAGTATTACTCATTTCATTTAGTCCGGCATGCGCACAGTGGAATTCAGTCCACACAAAACTGGCCAAAATTCATAAAAAAACTAATTAAGGTATGAAAATGAAATTTTAACACCATATTTTTGTGGTATTAATCTTAATCCTGTAAAATTTTAACTTAAGGGTTTAAATGAAAAATTGTTAATGTAAGTTAAAAATCCAATTATTTTTAAAACTACTATTTAAAATTGTATCGTGAAATTTTAGCAAAAGTTTTCTATATATAAACAATCTTAATTCTCTAAATTTTAGCACAAGTTTTCTATATAAATAATCTTAACTCTTTCCAAATTTTAATTGAATTGGCTCAGTGGCGGCCATTTTGTAAGGGTTTAAATGATTCGAAATTTGTTAAACTAAGTTAAAGATTATTAATAATAATCAAAGATAAAGAAGATCACAAAACTAACTATTGATGTTGTCAAAGTAACATTGATGTTTTATTAGAAATTGTGTGATTTTAAAATTTAATGGTACACTGACATGTAATATATAGATATATAGACATTGTAGTTGATTAGTGTTCTGTTATCAATGGTTACTGTTTTATTTTCTCCGTGTACGTACCAAATTTGTTTTGGCATATAAGCAGTGGCGGCTGGTGGATTTTGGGTATACCGATATCTAAGTTATTAGATATGGGACCCACACCAAATTTATATGAGTTTATAACGACAATAAATAAACAAGTTCTGCGCAAGCAGAATTTAAATTGAAGATAACTTTTTGCTCGGCCGTACCGGCCCCATGTCGCCCCCAATAAATATTATATATTAAATATATATTTGAAAACAAATATTAAAAATTTAAAATGGTATAAAATCTGTATATTTTGTATTTTTTAAATGAAATTTGAAATTTGTCGATAAACTATGGAAAATAATAAATTGCACCAATTAAATTTATATTATATATATTGGGGGCGCCATGGGGCCGGTAGGGCCAAGCAAAAAGTTATCTTTTTTTCGCAAACTTGTATATTTAATGTCATTATAAACTCATATAAATTTGGTGTGGGTCCCATATCTAATAATTGAGATATCGGTATACCCTAAATCCACCAGCCGCCACTGCGTATAAGGAGTTTTTTTCAGAATGTTTTATAAAAACAAAAAGTATGACAAGATGGCTGCAGCTATAGAAATCTTCCAATAAAAAAATGATTTGTATCTAATACGTAGGCTCAGGGCTCATAATGACTGCTCCTCTCTTTAGACTTTCGCTGCCAGCCATTTCACGTTATTCGGGAATTTTTGTAGCGTCCGTTAGAATAAAAAAATGTGAGTAAAACTACCGTAATTATGATTCTTATAAGCTTAAGCCTAATTATTACAAGCATAATAAACATGTTTGCAATAGCAACTATTGTAATAGTATATAATTTAATTATGGAAGGTTTTACTCACAAGTTTTGATTCAACGGACCCTACAAAAATTCCCGAGTAACGTAGAATGGCTGCTGCATTCCACATACTGCATTTTCTGTTGCTTTTTTTTTTAAATTTTTTTTACTTCGTATTGGACTTATTTCGTTTTCACAACTCATTTTTAGATTTTAAATAATGCACTGTCACTGTTAAAAGTAAAAACCGTTACCATAGAAACCAATTATCAACAACTCGCAATGTTGTCGGGTTTAAATCCTATTTTTACGTTTTTTAATTCTTGTGTTACAATGTATATGTATATAGAGCCTTTTGTATTAAAATAAAAAAATAATTACAAAATCAGTAAGAAAATGTTCTGTTTTTTAAATCAAATGTAACAAAATGACAAAATAAATTTTGTTTTGGCACGTTGGTTTTCACGTTGGTAGGTATTGCTATTTATGCATTAAGTATAAAAGCAATTTCCCTTACCGCTTTCCCAGTAATGTACTGCCCGAACCTCCTTAACCCATTAAGGACCGAATTAAATTATTTTATTTTATTAATGTTATTTTCATATTTTTGTATTGACTGGATAGTAAAATGACTCAAAACATTTTTTTTTAAATTTAATATACAGGGTTTAAAAAAAACGCTGATACCATATGGCATCCGTGGTCATTAAAGGATATTTTTATTGTTTAAATTCAAACAATGTTTTATAGTAAAAGTAAAAACAATAAATTAATTTAAACTACTCAAAACGAATTAAGGACCACTTTTTAAAATACATGTATCTTTTTTAACTTTTAAGCAATTCTCGTATATTTTTATAGGCTTGTACTCATATTATGTATAATTTATTTTATGTAAACAAACATTTTTTGTTTTCATAACTTTTTGTAGAAATGCGATTTGTTTAAAAAACAGTGCATTTTAACATTTATTGTAAGTCATTTTAGTCGTTGTTGTGCATTGTGATAAGTTCAATAATTAATTAAAATTAATGTTGATGCTCTAGGAAGGCCTCTTTATCAAAGGAGGCATTTAAATCAGGTTGAAGTAGTGACAGCGGTTACTTTATTTCAAGAAGGACATTCGGTTAGAAGTATTGCCCGAAGACTTCAAACAAGTCATTCGGTAATTTCTAGACTTCTTAACAGACATAGAGAATTTGGTTTTATCACTAGAAGACCTTATCCGGCAAGAGAAAGAGTCACAAACCCACGTGAGGACCGTAATTTGGTAAGGTTAGCCACCCAAAACCGAGTCAGAACAGCAAGAAACATTGCTGATTTACATTTTGACGCCAGCGAAAGGCGAATATCCACTCAGACAGTTAAAAATAGACTTCATGAAGCCCATCTACGTTCCAGAGTCCGAGCTGTTAGGCCCCAGTTAACCCGTGCGCACCGAAGAGCTCGATTAACTTTTTCTCGAAATCATATCAATTGGGATATGGATCAGTGGGGACACATGCTCTTTTCAGATGAGTCTAGATTTCGACTTAGCCACAACGATGCACGTGTACGAGCATGGAGGCGTAGAGGTGAGCGTTATTTAGATTCAACTGTAACAGAAACTGTTCACTTTGGAGGTGGCTCACTTATGGTCTGGGGAGGTATAACTTTAACGGGGCGTACAGGTTTGCATATCTGTAGGGATGGTGTGGTAAATGCTCATAGGTATTTGGAAGATATTGTAGAACCCTATATAGTCCCATTTGCCGCAGAAGAAGGTCCACAGTTTATTCTACAGCATGACAATGCGAGGCCCCACACTGCTCGTATTGTCCAACAATATCTTGAGGAGAATAATATCGAGGTTTTAGAGTGGCCCGCAAACTCCCCGGATCTAAATCCTATTGAGCATCTCTGGGATGTTCTTCAGAGAAGGATAAGGGATCGTCTGGCACCAGAAAATTTAGAACAGCTTGGAGAAATGCTTCAAGAGGAATGGAACAATATTCCCAGAGAAGTAATCAGAAATTTAGTGGAATCGATGCCTAGACGGTGTGAAGAAGTTCGGCTAGCCAGAGGAGGACACACACATTACTAATTTTGTTGAAAATATTATTTATAGTTTATTTAAAAAAAAAACATTTGTGAAAAATTAAAGTTTTATTTTCTAAGCGTTTATTTTTTATTTGATTTATAAAATATATACTCCATTTAAAACCCTAATGTTTTTTATAACTAACAGCAGTTACAGAATGTAAAAAAAAGTTTTTGATTTAAAGTTATAAACAAGTTTAAAAGTGGTCCTTAATTCGTTTTGAGTAGTTTATTTGGTATGATAGGAAGCAAAACAACTAACACAAAGTCCAACATTACATTTTTGGCACATAATCCTACCAAATGACTTGCATCCTTCTCCAGCCTTCTTTGGCAGGAAACAACAAAATGGTCCATTCTATCAAACCTTATATCTGGTCGATTTTTTTTGGCAATACTTATACGTCCAGGCATTTTACTTACTCCATACCTAGTTAAATATACTTGAACTATCT
The DNA here is from genome assembly GCA_921294245.1 of Brassicogethes aeneus. Classification (NCBI taxonomy): domain Eukaryota; kingdom Metazoa; phylum Arthropoda; class Insecta; order Coleoptera; family Nitidulidae; genus Brassicogethes; species Brassicogethes aeneus. The sequence continues at coordinate 15,871,729 of OV121134.1, read as the reverse complement.
CTCGCCTAAATTCCAGATTTGAAGAAACCTATTTCTCCTCATGGCATTAGCCACCATATTATTATGGACGTCTTCGTTTATGTCCCAGAACATTTTTTTGCTAGGCTAATGATTGTACCACTCGAGTGGTGATCAAAATAAGGATACTGGTATCAATACTGGTATCAATTGTTTACATTATAATGCCCAAAAGTTAGGTGATACCATATGGTATCCGTGGTCCTTTGGGGGCAAACAAATAATGACATAATCATTGGAGTTTCCGAAAATGGCGAGGTTTTGTTGGTCAACCGCAGGGTTAGGAATTTTGCTACACATGTTTTGCGATACCGTGGTCCTTAATGGGTTAAGTTCAATAGGTTTACTTTGACCAATTCCAGCCCAAATTTTGTTGGCTGGGAAGATAAAAGTATACATAAAGTATAACATTACTAGCATAGCATAGCATAGCAAGGAAGCATGTCACATTCTTGAGCCAGTAAAACTCCTTACCTTGTTTGTATTGTTAAATATTTTATTTGTTAACAACTTAGGGCCGGTTTTTCAATCGTTGGTTAAGTTTATCTTACGGTTAATTTCCTTAGATACTATTGTTAAGACAATAGTATCTAAGAAAGTTAACCGTAAGATAAACTTAACCAACGATTGAAAAACCGGCCCTTAGTCTAAAATAATGTTTTCATATCCATATCCAAATTGTCTTATATTTGTATACAAAAATGCCTTTCATCTACCTATTAATAATAAATAATGATTTTTTATTGCGGCCTCGTGACAATATTTTTTTACGTTCACTTTCAAACTTGAGAATATATAATCAATAATAGGTAATAACTTTAACAATTCTATTAAAACCATCTTTTTATACTTCCCTAACAATATCAGTTATGCTTTGAACAAAATTTTACCGCGTGACTTTTATTACGATTTGTCGTGAAAGTTCTTTGTAAAATCAAGAAAACATGTTAGGTACCTATCTATTTAAACATTGAACAGCCCATAACAACGCATTTTATGTAACTGCAATTTTATTTCGTTTTTGTTGATTCTAGGATCTTAATTAAATTGTTAGATCATTTTGCATTTTAGAGAAAGCAATTTAATTATTAAGACAATCCTCCAAAGAAAAACAAAAAAACTTCAAAATTAAATTTACCTCATGATTGTTAAAATAATAATAAAAGTAAAAGCGTAGCATAATCACCGTAAATTTATAACTGCATTTTTTAATTATTTGTATGCATTTATACAATAATTGATTTAATTATTAATTAATTCTGAAATCTAGAATAATGTTTATTTTATACTTATAAACATACCGGTAAGATAAGTTCAACGTATTGAGTTGTTTTGTGTCCAATGTTATATTGTAATATAATAGAAAATTAGAGTAAAAAGTTACAGTCCAAATATTAACTTAATAAATAAATCGCAATAAGCGCAACAACTGTTCACTTTTGTCTTTTTTATATTATATTTTATTATATAAAGTATAAAACATGCATGATTAAATTGCTTTTGCCTATTTTACTATGGCTGGTTTTTCAACTTTTTCTTGCATTATTTATGGTTATTTTAAGGTTGCTATTAGGTAGTAATTAGAAGAAAGTATTGCGTTATGTTTGGCACGCATGATTCGAAAGCATCAAATTAGTTATTTAAGTAAACAATATTTTTAATTGTTTAATTAAGTGCCATACAAGAATATAAGCATTCCTTTTAGTGGCTTTACTGGGGTGGCAAAGGGGGACATTGATGTTGGTACAAATATCAATTACTAAAGAAATATTTTCCAAAATATAACACAAATTACAAAAATTAGATAATAGCTTATAGATAATTATTTAAATATTATTTTTTTATTCATTTATAATTATAATTAGATATTAACTCATATTCTTAATTTGTTATAATAGACTATAAATTATAGATATCCTAAATTGAATCAAACATTACAATTGATAGTTTTTTCACGTATCAAATATGTAATGTATCAAGGTCTTACAATTTAATTATTTAATCAATTTAGTATTTACCGTTTTTAAAAATTAGTCACTAAATAAATTACAAAACAAAATAAATAACATTTCCGATAAAGACCATAATTAAAAAGTATAGTATAAACAAATTTCTTTGTAAAAAAATTGTCATCACTTTCTTATTTCATAAAGATTATACTAAAATAAGTGTATCTAATAATATTGATTTGTCATTAGGATGAGAAGCGAGTCTTTTTGATTGCATATAATTATAATAATAATTAAAAATTTAAAGTGAGGTAGTTGTATATATACTACCATTATTTATCCTCAATCGGTCTATAATTTAAACATTATTATTGTCAACGCTCACTACTAAAGTGATTGATTACCTCCCTGGCTCTAAAAACAATTTTGACCAATTAAAAATTCGATAACTGCAGTTATCGAATTTTTAATTGGTCAAAATTGTTTTTAGAGCCAGGGAGGTAATCAATCACTTTAGTAGTGAGCGTTGACAATAATAATGTTTAAATTATAGACCGATTGAGGATAAATAATCATAATTATAATTGATCTGTATAAAAGAAAACTCAGTATTTTACTTCAATATCGATTTAACTTATTGCTGATGTTTTAATAGTCATTTTAATTTATCAAAACAATTATAATCAAAAAGTATTATACAGGGTGTCCCGCTGTAAGGGGGTTATTTTAAGTATCAGTAGTTTTAAAAATTGTATTTTATTTTAATTTTTGAAAGTGTTTATTTATAAAAAAGTTATAATTTGTTAATAATAAGAAAGTTATGATGATTTAAAGTTTGTGTTTTCTGACAGAAAATACGTATATGTTAATGTTATTACCATGTTAACTTCAAATCGCTTTAGATGCGTTATTATATTATAATGTAATTTTTTGTTGTTGACTTGTTCTATATCGTGATCTGATCTAGTGGATGAATAAATTTATTGTTTAATTTAATAAGTGGACTTTTAATGCAATATGCACCATATGGATGAAATTCAATATTAAAAGTTTTTTCCTGGTTTAAAGATAACCCATTTTTTAGAAAATAATTGTAAATTTTATTCATATTTAAGTTAAGTTTATTGGACATTTCTAATTCATTATTGGCAATTAAAATAATCGTAATATCATCAGCAAATGAACAGTGATATATATTTAATTCATGTTGCAAGTCATTACTTAATATTCCTTGGCAACATTACAAACGTCTGATTTTTCGTCCTCAAAAAGAACAAATTGCTTTTTGTTTGACAAATAGGATTTTAATAATTTATTACACTGGCCACGCAAACCATAACATTCAATTTTTTAAGTAGAATTTTATGATTGACGCAATCGAATGCTTTTGAAAGATCGACAAATGAAGCCATAACTTTAAATTTGGCATTAAGGTGATGAAAACCATGCTGATTTTTTAATAATATATTGTGAATATCCAAAAATTCAATTATTCGTCCAGCTAGACATTTTTCAAGAATTTTTGAGATGACTGACAAAAGCGCTATTGGTCTATAGTTTTGAATTGAACTTTTATCACCCTTTTTAAAAAGACAAATAATTTTAGCAATTTTTTATATATACGAAACAAAGTATACCTACTTTGTTTCTATAACAAGGTTTTTACATCTTTTATAAATGGAAGGGCAAGTTAAGTTTATAACGAATTGCATAATTGTTATGTATGTCATAACGCTAAAAAGTAAGTATTTTTGTGCTTAGCTCAAAGTTTAAAGTTAGCGGAGGCGTACAATTGAGCCGAGCACACAAAGACGCGTCCCAGCCGAATGGATTACAACATTTTATCTTAACAACTTAAAATTTTAAAAGGAATTATAATAATATAAGGTACGTAATTTTTGTAGATTAGTAGACTTTTTTTCTTGGGCCAAATACGTATACGTACCAGTGGCGGCTCGTCAGGGTAGGCCTCTGAGGCCGCGCCTCACCCTTAAAATGAAGGAACGAACGACTTTTTGTATTTAGATTTTTGCCTATTACAAGTGTATTTTTAAAACAGTTCTACCCAATAAAAAGTAAAAAACCAATCAATCATACTAAGCGTAAATAAAAATCCAGGTGCAAAGCGCGTCAAGGTAACCTGCATCGTTGAGAGTCGCTAGACAGAGGCGAAATTTTCACAGCCTCGGAACTTCCGGCTATAAGTGGTATACCACCCGAACTCTTATTAGGGCAGAGTTCTATCCTCGAGGCTCTAATCATGTTTACCAAAAAACCTTTCTCATCTTTTCTAATTAAATGTGATTCCTCGAAATAAAATAAAATTAACAAAAAATAAAATGAATGCTGACAAACACAAACCAACAGCAAAGCAGTAAATGTAGTTTCTTCTCTTGATACACCTCTAAAAAGAAGGATTAAATAGTTTATTCCCGGGTCAAACTTGGACAAACCACACCCACCTGTGAAGTCTGTAAAGTATCTATAGAACACATTCTTACTCACTGTTAAAAGTATAAATCCTTTTGAAATTAGTTTCATCTACTACATTATAAGAACATTTAATCTTAATTTAAAATAATATAATAAAATTAATTAATTCATTTGTTATAAAAAAATAAATTAAAAAATATGTTCTTTAATTTGTGACAATATTTACTAAATCTTAAAACCCTTAAAATGGTAACAAAACAACTTTTAGGTATTTTTTTAATTTAATGCAAGAATTTGATGCCGATATTTTTAACAATAATTTTCCTAAAAAATTATAATCTAATATAATATATCTAATCTAATATAATATCACGTACTAACACATAATTACATATTAAGGTATGTAGGCAAAAGATTAAATTTTTGATAATTATTTTCGTAATTTTTCTTTAATGCAATTAGAAATCAGCTAATACATAATAATATTTTATTATGTAGACATATATTATAAAACTTATACTTATCATCGAAACATTTATACTTAAAACACAACTTACATAAAATTTGTTGGTAAACCCTTTAGTTTACAGGGTGCACCAAGTATCCTTCTATGTGTAAGACGCGATTATGTTGGAGTTGTGATATATAAGAACGTAACGATAGCGACAGTGGGTCGATAGAATTAGTATAATTGAAAGTGTATGTATATCGAAGGATGACATAACCATTACTTAAGAAGTGCTTAAGAACGGTACATGCTATAAAGAAAGCAGGTTTCATTTTAAGCTAAATTGGCCTACTTTTTTACAACTATGCGTTATATAATGACTAACATAATTTAATAAAACACAATTTAATAAATACCTAATGTCTATTTTTTTATAGTGGATGATGCCAGTGGTCGCTACTCCAATGGCTGGTTTTGGGGAAATCATTTTTGGCTTGGATCCCAAACCCTCTGCGATAACATTTCCCCGGGAAACTTCAATATTATAATTAATTCAGTAAGTAAAATAAAAATATCTTTAAAATAAATCAAGGTTTTTTAAACAAGAACATAGTAAAGCAAATACAAAATATTACATACAGTCAATATGTATTTAACACTGGAATAAGGTGTGTTTTATTTGATATATTTTTTATGGTTAAACATAAAAGAATTATTTAAATTGTTTATGGTAACTTCACTATAATTTGTTCACATAATAAGGCGTTTAAGCACATTTTAAACATTCCAATTTTTATTATTAAAAGAAATTCAAGCATTGGGGTCTCGATCTCGCCAATAACGCGATAAATATTATTGACTTCCAAGTTCTGAATAGTTTTTGGTTTATCAGCAACACCAAAGACCTTGTATAGCCCTAAAATAAGTAATCGAGTGGCATCAAATCGCATGATCTCGAAGCCAAAAACCCTACCACCATTTTTAACTTTTAATTTTTTTCTTTGGAAATCAAGCTGACCTAATTTTATTCATTTTTTAGACCAAAATATTGTGAACAAGACTATGTAAAATTTTCATTTGTCAGTATCCGTCTACGAAAGTTAATAAGGCTTTTTTATTTTGCGGTACATTATTTCGGCGCTGTATATGGGGTAAGTGAAGCGCGTTATAGCAGGTGTACAATTTTTATTTAATGTCGTTTGCTATTGCATAATTTTGGGTGAATAATAAAAAACATCAAAATCATCACTTAGGATCTAAATAAAATAAAAATTTGTACAATAAAGATTCTTAATATATAAAGATTGTGGTAAAATTTCATAATGTTATTTTAAATAGTTATTTTTTTTTGACTTGCTATTAATAAAATTTTAATCATTTTAAGCTTTATAAAATCGCCGCTCAGCCATTTCACGTTACTCGGGAATTTTTGTAGCGTCCGTTACAATAAAAAATTGTGAGAAAAACTACCGTAATTATGATGCTTATAAGCTTAAGCCTAATCATTACAAGCATAATAAACATGTTTGCAACAGTAACCATTGTAATAGTATTTAATTAAATTACGGTGGCTTTTACTCACAATTTTTGATTGTAACGGACGCTACAAAAATTCCCGAGTAGTGTGGAATGGCTGCGCTAATGATTCAATTAAATTTAAATTTGTACAGAGTCAAAACTATTAATATGTGAAACTAGTCTTAAAAGTTCATAATGATATATTTGATATATTTTAATATAATTAAATTATAAACCTATGTTGTTATTGTTATTTTAATCATTTAAACCCTTATAAAATCGCCGTCACTAAGCCAATTGAATTAAAATTTGTACAGGATCAAGATTAATACCACAAAAATATGCTGTTAAAATTTCACAATGATATCTATTGTAGCGAGTACGGCTCTGGATTTCGGAATGATGACTCATCGCCGATGAGTAATCGCCGGCGACTCAGCGCTCGAGCGATCTAGAGCTGTGTGGAGCTCGCTGGAATATTCGGGAACGTAGGCACTGAATATATAAGGAACGGTGCTGCATGGAGCAGTCAGTTAAGTTTTGGTACTCGCGTCGAAATAAATAAATATAAGTGCAAATAAATAGACTCTTGAACAGTAGTGATATATAAATAATTAGTAGTTAAGTGTTTAGTTACTTTTATAGTGTTTTAAGTGTAGTTAAGTTATTAAATAAATAGTTTAGTTCGTTAATTAACCAGTGCGTGTTTTAATTCACACTACGAACAGTAAAAACGTTACACTATTATAGTTTTTTTTAATGGATTTTGGCCACTTTTTTGCCATTCCAGTCCACTGTGCACTGGTTCATTTCGCAATATAATGTTGTAGCTAACTAGTTGACTTAGTTAACTTGACTACAGCCTTATTTAAAAAAAAATAATTACCGATGCCACCAGCGGAAGATACCAACAGTGCATTTTGGTGTGTATAGGTAATTTAGTCTTTTGTGGCTTTGCGTCATGTTTTGTGGATCAAAATTTATCCACAACACGACGAATAGCAAGCTTAATTGGTTTTACAAGATACAAAGAGGTTATTCTGGTCTAATTCTGTTCATACTTATATGCAGGGGCTAGGGGGGCCCCCGATTGGCTTCGACATGCGTAAGCAAAAAACACATTATCCACATGTTAAAAAAATTAAGGCATGAAATTAAATAAATAAATAAATAAATAATATTATTATTAAATTAATTTAATTAATTGTTTATACTTCGATTTATTAAATTAAATTTTTCCTGAATACCCTTCTGTTCCAACGAGGCCCTGAACTCATACGAATTGTTTCTGCCCGCACATTTCCGCTAAGCGTTGTCTGCGGCGCAGTCTGCGCATATTGTTCTGTGCTCTGCGCAGCATGCTGAGTCTGCTTTGCGTGATATTATCACTCATAATATAACAAGTGGTATGATTATCATCGATGATATTTTCGAATTGAAACCGAGCTGCAGATTTCACGAGTCCGAAGGACGAGTGAAATGTGCTGCTTCGGTTTTAATGAGTAAATATTATCGATAAATAATCATACCACGAGTTATATTTAGTGTGAAAATATAATGAATTTTAGAATTTAACGAATTGTCAGTTTGACATTTGAAATTAAAATGTGCTTTAATATACTTATAAAAAGACTTTAATAAACCCTATTTATTCAAACTTACCTTAATTTTAAAATCGTTTACACCAACCCATCGATCTTTTAGAGTTTATAATTCATTATTTTAATCATTTAACAAACACAGTATTTAAAATTTAAATTTTAAATGTCAACAAATGTCAAATCAAGAAAAGTGTCAAAATGCTTAGCAACGTGTAAACAATTGAATCGGTAAGAATAAGAACAGTACAAGTCCAAAAATTTAATTTTGACAAGTCTTTTTTAAAAATCAATTTTAAAATTCAAAATACAATTTTTTGAGAAGATATAAATCATTTTAAAGAATATGAACATTATTTTATATAAAATAGATATAGATAGATAGATATATATATATTTTAATATATTTTGTCAACATTTTGACTTTTGGACTTGTACTGTTCTTAATCTCACCGATTCAATTGTTAAGGTGATAAAAAATATTGTCGCTGTGATAAAATGCGTAACCATGGAATACTGGCATTTTATTGGTTCTAATTATAATGAATTGTATTGTCATAGGTTATATTAATAGAAAATTAGAAATAATTATTAGCGTTACAATTATTTTAAATGACCTGCCTTTATTTTAAAATAGAAACCTTTTAAAATATGTTGAAGAACGGTAAATGTCTAAAACCAGACCAAATTTTAAAATTTGCCTGTGCTTAAAAAGCTATGTATGTATGTATGTATGTACAGGTTATGTAATTATTGTTACATATTAAAATACTAAATACCTATTGACATAAGGAGTAAAGGAAAAATATTTAAAAAAATATTTTTCCAAAGATAAAGAAAAAATATGCATTAGAAGTTTTTTATACTTTTTGTGATACGCCACTGGTTACACACTTGCTTTATCTCTGCTCACTTGTGTTCTGTGAGTACATAGATAGCAACCAACAAAGTAGCTGCGCGTTGCCAGATGTAAAAAATTGTTACTAACAATTTTTTTTGCATAAAATAAATAAAAACTCAATAAATTCAAAAGTTGTATGCCCTTAAAGCTCTAATACCCTTCTTATTTATTTACTCATCCAGCTATTAGCTTAAGCAATGATTAGAAAATTTAGTACCTATTTAAAAAAATCCATAACCACAAAATTAATTTTTCTTCAGTTTTTTTCTTTCTGTTTACTCAGATGAAATAGGGACCATTTTACAGGTTAAACTTTAAACATTTAATTTGTGTAAATAAATCCAAAAGCACTTCCCTTAGTTAAGATATTTACAATTTGAGCACATAACCTAAAATTTGAAAGAAATGCACTAGATTCTGTCATAAAAGTTGGCAGATTTTGTTTGAATTTACCATGGAGCCTACACAAGGAGTCCGAACTGCATGTAAACAAGAATCTTCCTAAGGAAAGTAGGCGCTGGTGTCCCGTTTATTCTGAAACAATTGACTAATTTGTACCGAAACGCTACCAAAAGAGCAGACGTCAGGGCGCATCAACAATCAGCGCCGCTGGTGGACTTAATTTGTGCAATTTAGAGTGCAGGTTTTGTCAATTTTCCCTATTAAGTTCGGGCTCCATGGAATTTACCTTCAGTACAAAAATGACATAACCAACAATTAATAAAAAGGCCAAATTGACAATTTGCATTGTTAATTTTGTCATTTTTGTAATTAAGCTAAATTTAAACAATGTTTGTCAACTTTTTTGAGAGATTTTGGAAACACTGTTGTCACCAACGTTGGTACCATAACATAATAAATTAAATTAGGCAACCAGATTAACCTAAAGTTCCTAGTCGATCAGTGGCGTACTTTTTGGTAGGATAAAGATTATAAATTATTTTTAGACTTTGGAATTTAGAAAAAAAAAGTTTCAGGTGCTTCTTTATGGACCCTAAGGAACAACCCATTTTAATATATAACATTAATTACATAACACCCTGTATATTATTTATTAAATTATAAAAAATTGATAAATCCAAAAAAATTATACCCAAAAAATTTTTTTTGTTTGCCCAAAATAGACTTTGGGCGTGACATCCAGAATTTTTTTTTACCAGCAGCTTTTTCCGTATAAGGGCCTCTACCAGATTTTTTATACGGGGCCCCCTCGAGGCTAGCTACGCCACTGCTTATATGTCAAACATTACCAAAAAATGACAGCATGTTTTGAAAGGTATTCAATAGATCTAACTGTCTTAAACATTTTTTAACAAACTATGTTTTGATAAAATTTGCCTTACCCAGGGCGGATTTACGGCGGGACAACCGGGGCCCGAGTCCCGGGGCCTCCACACTTTAAGGGCCTCCACAAACATTGGATATAATTTTTTATGGATTCATAAATAAAAAAAATAGTTTTAAACGAGGGATATTTTCAACCTGTTAAATCCATTTAGTGGCCAAACCTCAAAATTAAGGGCCCTTAGCAAAATTCCATACCAGCTAAATTCATTTATTGAACGCAGGGCAAAATGTAGAGTGGTTTTGGAGTAACATATTAACAAAAATAACTTTACTTTTACTTTAACTAAGTACACCTCACATTTTTTCTCGTGTCCAAAAAAATACAAATTATTTACATTGCTCGGGTGACATTTCTGCAACTAAATCTACCGTTTAATTAATATATGTAGATTTTTTTGTTCCAATTATTTTATTAATAATATATTCTATTTTTACCCTTATTTACAACCAACTCATTATTAGTTAATTAGCAATAGCATTTTATTTACAAATATACAATGCTGCAATAGATTCGATATGTTATTGTATCTGGTCTTGAAAAAATTTTTGTCATGCAGAAGAGAGTAATACGAGTATTGTTCAAAAAAACTTTTAAACAGTCATGCAGGGGTCTGTTTCGAGAACATAACTTTCTCACTGCCAGCGCCGTACACATATACGAATGCCTTATGTTCTGGTGGGACAATAAACATTTATTCTTAAATTATAAACCAAATCATAACTTTGATACAAGAACGGTAGATTATAACTACCCCCGCCATAAGAAAACGTCAACTGAAAATAGTGTGCTGTATGAATGTATTAAATATTATAATAAACTGCCTAGAGATATAAAAATTTTAAATAATAGAAATAAATTTAAAAAAGAAATTTTTCACTTTCTAATAAAACTGGAGCCTTACACAGTAAATGATTTTATACAATATACAAAATAATTTTAAGAAACTTTATATTGATTTTTGAGCTTGACGTTATTTATATTATATTTCTTTGTATCTTTCCTTATACTATGTAGATGTTTTATAAAATAAATAAATATTATATTATTATTATTATTATTAACCAAGAAAGGCCGGCACTAAATAAGGTAATAATTGTTAACTGGGTGGCATACAATTAGGGCCACTATAGAAAATCACATACGTATACGTAAAATCTAATGCCTTAATTTTGTTCAGATGCCTTTTTAAAAATTATCGATTATGTTACATGCTATTGGTAAGCATTTTCTTAATAGTATATTAATAATTTTGATAAACGCCATTTTAGTCTTGAATTTAATTAAATAAGTGTCTAAAAAAGTTTATAAGATTGCATACTATACTTTTTCTACGACAAATAGTTATTATTATCTATAAATGATTTAAATTAAGTATTTGTATAAAACAATAGAGTAACCACTCTTGGGTTTTACCGGTTAAAATGTCAAATTTTTATGTGTAAATTGAAATGTATCACTTGAAAACGGACCGTTTGAATTCGATATAGAAGTAGTTTTTCGTGTGTAATATCATAAGGGCATTTCATTTTTCCGAAAAGAATCGAAAAAACACGTTGCTAAGTGATATTTTAACAAAAAGCATGAGTGCTGGTGGCAACAAAAATCCGAGTCGAAGAGGAGGATTTTTGCACCTGCACGAATGCTTTTTGTTAAAAAATATTACTTAGCATTGTGTTTTTTCGATTTTTTTCACAGGAAAAATTAGATGCCCGAATGGTATTTGACAAGACTATTTCATGAGTTAACAATTAAAATATAAATTGCAATTTTTGGTGACAACAGCTGTCAAGTTTTGCCGCGGGTAAACTCCAAAAAACTGCTGACAGGTGCTGTCACACAGTTTTTTCACCTAGAAACCATTTGTAATTCAAAATTGCGCGTTTGTGATTGGTGGAAATTAAGACGAGGGAAATAGTCGTAAGTAATATCATAAGGGCATCTAATTTTTCCGAAAAAAATCGAAAAAACACATTGCCAAGTAATATTTTAACAAGAAGCATGAGTGCTGGGGGCAACAAAAATCCGAGTCGAAGACGAGGATTTTTGCACCTGCACGAATGCATTTTGTTAAAAAATATTACTTAGCATTGTGTTTTTTCGATTTTTTTCGCAGGAAAAATTAGATTTTCGAATGGTATTTGACAAGACTATTCCATGAAGTAACAGTTAACAATTAAAATATAAATTGCAATTTTTGGTGACAACAGCTGTCAAGTTTTGCCGCGGGTAAACTGCTGACAGGTGCTGTCATACAGTTTTTTCACCTAGAAACTATTTGTAATTCAAAATTGCGCGTTTGTGATTGGTGGAAATTAAGACGAGGGAAATAGTCACAGTTAAAGTAAAGAAAATGTTTTATGGGCACTCCACGGTGGAGTCTCCACTCAAAATTAAGTTAAATCTAGTTTACTGCCGGCGAAATTAAAAGGTGAGTAAAATGTTCTTATGAACTTTTCAAATATTGGGGTTTTGAAACTATTTAATAATGTTTTTTTGTATTGAGATAATAACATAATTTTTACAAGAAGGCACTTTATTTTAACGATTGTATGATTTGACCGCGACTAAAACGCCATAAAGCCTCAACTTTTCAATGTGTCTTTAAAAGGTCACTTTGTGTCATAATAGTATAATGTATAGAACTAATGTCATAAGACGTCATTTCGTCGCACGAGGACAATTTATAAAACGAGCGACCAAGGAGCGAGTTTTGTAATGGACGAGTGCGACAAAAGGTCTTATGACATGAGTTCTTTATACCTACTATTTTATCTATTCTGAAAAAATTCTATAAAAAAATTTAATTTTATACCTTATATCACAATCCGGTACTATTTTATCTATTCTGAAAAAATTCTATAAAAAAATTTAATTTTATACCTTATATCACAATCCGCACAACAAGGTCTGTTCTATCTCATGCTAAAAATACTAAAAATCACTGCAACACTGCACAGAGTTTAACGGCGGCCATTTTTGTTCTTTATAATTTTTGTGCTTTGGGTTTGTGCTGTTTAATAATTGTTTAAAACGTTGGGTTTCTTACAGAGGCACTTAAGTGCCAATGGTTGTCCTTAGCACTTAAAGGCTTTATTTGAGGCTTACAATTGTAAGCCTCAAATAAAGCCTTTAAGTGCTAAGGACAACCATTTTACTCCTCTTTTATAATAAATATACCTTATTCTATCAGGGCTGTCAAATGACAATTTGAAGGTTTATTTGTGGGTTATAATTTAACCTTAAAATTGACATTTGACAGTTTTATGACAGCCCTGATAGAATAAGGTTTATTTTTTATAATAGAGGAGTAAAATGTTGTTCTTAGCACTATAAGGCCTCTTTTAAGGCTTACTATGAGAAACACAACGTTTAAAACGATTATTAATCTGTATAAACAGAGCACAAACCCAAAGCACAAAAATTGTAAACAACAAAAATGGCCGCCGTTAAACTGTGCAGTATTGCAGTGATTTTTTGTATTTTTAGTACAAGATAGAACAGACCTTGTTGTGTGGATTGTGCCTTATATTTAATTTGGTCGAATTTTACTTTAGATAGTTGGTATCACAGTTATTGGTTTGAAGGGTTAATGTCAAAATCGATTCGCCATGGCGTCCTTAATTTACTTATCTACAATAAGAGGCTGTTAATGTTAAAGAAGAAAAAAAGGTTTTTCTTTGGTGTTAAACAAAATGTATTGCCAGAAAATCAGAAAAATCATAAAAATCTTATAACCAATATACAAAATATTATTTTACTAGTATGCTGTTTAAAGTAGCCAACATATAAAATCAAAATTTTGGGTGGGGTAAAGTACCTCATTACAATGAAGTCATTATGAACGCAAAATTGATAAAACATGTACGATAACTCAAAAACGTGATTTGATTCGAGAATTAAACTGGAGATATCATCAATATTTTTGGCCCAAAAAAGTACGTAAAGCGTCTTTCACTTAAGCCTTTAAAAAAGTAATAAATATACGTTTTTTTATAATTATTCAAAAATTATATTTTAACAAAGATTTTTTTGATGTAAAAATAAAATTGTGAAGTGATTTTTATTGATTAAAAGGGCCTCAACATTCTCCATTGCCCCGGGGCCCCCACACCCTTAAATCCGGCCCTGGACTTACCTACATTTTCTTTAGCTTCCGGTTAGAATTTGTAAGTGTCCATGATAGCATTAAATTATAAAACTAAAAGCCTTTTTAAAATAACCTTCAACAAAATATCTCATTTCCTTTGTAAAACTGCTGTTAAACATTGCAAAAAACAAAGGTACTTTTATTTACAATAAGTGGCTTAGCTGGAATTCTTTACTTTCATAAAAATAAGAAAAGGATATTATATAAATTTTATTAAATATATTTCAATTACATGCATATTACCAGTAGCGTAAATAACGGCCACGCATTGCGGTGGGCGCCGAAGATACGGGGGCGCCCAAAGGTTGACATGGGGATAATTTTTTTTCACACATTCTTTTGTGTCTAAACGTATTTGGACAAAGGTCGTCCGTAAATCTTATTTTCCAAATCCCCTCTACTTATATAGGGTGCACCAAGTATCCTTCTTTGTATGGGTAGGTATTATTTGTATTTAAAGAGCTATAGGGTCGCTTAAAGTTGCATAATTGCAAATCTATTAAAATGGCGTTTAAAAATTGAGAAAAATCTGCGTTTCTCAAATAATTTGAAAAAACTGTAAACCTGTAAAATCATAAAATCGTTATAATTTCGTTATTCCTGGGAGTTTTTAAGTAAAGTAAGTTTTACATGTAAACATTACACATTTATCTAAATTTTCATCCAATTGTAATTTTTTTGCCCACTATATTTGGAGTTACCACCACCATCTTCTGCTTTTCCTATACAGGGTGTTTCACAACTTATCCACGAAATTTTAACCACATATGCACTGTTACGAAAGAAGTTGATTTCTAAAAAAAAAATGTAATAAAAGTCCTACAGAAATTAAGTTATAACTCTGAGTGTCAATAAAACAATGAAAAATAAATATCTGTATTTTGCGCTCATCGTTGCGATATCACAACACTCATTAATAATTTCTTGTAGCAAATGTTGTACGAATCCACTAAAGAAAACAAAATACCAGGAATTCTTTGTTTTTTCATATTGATAAGAACATGTAAATAATGTTTAATTTGTATCGTGAGTGATCTGAATGAACAACGGTCGATTTTTGTGAATGTAATGAAAGTATTTTGCTAGTTTATGGGCCGGTTTTTCAATCGTTGGTTAAGTTTATCTTACGGTTAATTTCCTTAGATACTATTGTTAACACAATAGTATCTAAGAAAGTTAACCGTAAGATAAACTTAACCAACGATTGAAAAACCGGCCCTATGTTTTTCGATATTTATTAAAAATGGCACATGTGTACAGTAATGAGGATTTAGTGAATATTGTTTTAGCGTACGGAGAAGCAGGGCAAAATTCGGAAGCGGCTTCTCGTTTGTATGCCAACCGATTTCCGGATAGGCACAGACCACATCCACAAACATTTACTTCAATTGTTTTACGTGCACGTGCTACTGGTGATTTGCGCCCCAGACGTGGGGTGGATGGGGGTCGGGTTCGCCCACAACGCGTTTTAAACGCCGAAGAAGAAATTTTGAATATTGTGGAAGAAAATCCAGGAATAAGCACAAGGAGGTTAGCCCAACAGGTACCAGAAGTCTCACATGTGACAGCGTGGCGCATATTACGTGAAAACCAACTGTACCCTTATCACGTGCAGAAAGTCCAGGCGTTGCTACCCACAGATTACCCCCTCAGAATAAGATTTTGTGAGTGGTTGTTGCAACAAAATGCTCGAAATGCCCGTTTTACAGCTGATATTTTGGCCAGCGATGAATCAATTTTTACTCGAAATAGTATAACCAATCTTCACAATACACACGTTTGGTCATTTGAAAATCCTCACGCAATAGAGGAGAGAAACTTCCAACATCGTTTTTCTTTAAACATGTGGGCAGGTATTGTCGATGAACGTCTAATTGGACCGTTCATATTGCCAGATCGGATGGATGGTCACCAGTATTTGGAATTTCTTCAGCATGATTTGCCGGTCCTTCTTGAAGATGTGCCATTGGCGGTCCGAGCAAGGATGTGGTTTCTGCACGATGGGGCACCTCCGCATTTTCGTTTAGAAGTTCGTAATTTTTTGAATGAGGTACAGCAGATACGCTGGATCGGTAGGGGTGGACCAATTGCATGGCCTCCACGGTCTCCCGATCTAAATCCTCTGGACTTCTTTTTATGGGGATACTTGAAAAACGAGGTATACCATACTCCAGTGCAGAATATTGAAGATCTGCGTGACCGAATCACAGTGGCTGCCGATAATTTGAGACTTCAAGCACAGCAGGAAGGAGGTGTATTTCAGTTAGTGCGCCGAAATTGGATTAGACGCGCCCAAGCTTGCATTGAAGCCAATGGAAACCATTTTGAACAGCTTTTATAAGTAAGTGAACTGGTAAACTGTATTATTTTATTATCTCGATTTCTGTAGGACTTTTATTACATTTTTTTTTTAGAAATCAACTTCTTTCGTAACAGTGCATATGTGGTTAAAATTTCGTGGATAAGTTGTGAAACACCCTGTATATATATATATATATATATACATCCCGCCTACAATGCTGCGTCAATACATTATGAAATTTGCATTCAATGCTGCGTCAGGTGTAATGCTGCGTCGTATATTGACGCAGCATTACATTTAAGGTTTATTTTACTGGTGACGTCACGACAATCCTATACACCGATTTTAAGGGTGACGCAGCATTGATGGTTTTTTGTAAAATACGTGTATATTGAAGTTTGGCAGTTTGCCGCAAGGGTGCGCTTTTAAATTTGGTGTATATTGAAAAAGTGAATATTTCTTTTAAACTTACGGTAAACCTGCATCAAGTGAAGCTGACAACAATGTACGACGCAGCAACGTCGATACAATGTACTTAATATTATTCGACACATAAATAATTTAAGATCGTTAAACGAACGCAGCAATGCTGCGTCACATGTGTTTGTGAATTTTAGAATAATTGTTTGGTAGCCAGTTTGTTTTATAAAATTATTATTGCCAAGTTCCTTTTAATAATTATATCTATAACTTTAAGAATAAAAAAGAGTAAAAATAGTATTATTTGTCCCGTTTGTAAGGCCTCCAGCCCAGGGATGGGAAGCTGACGCAAAAATTGCGTTTTTAAATTTTATGACTATTTAGTAAATGTAGTAGGTATGTAGTAAATCACAGAACATAGTAAATTATTGTGTAGTAAATGGAGTAGGTAAATTACGTGATTGGTATTTTGGTTGAAATCATGATTGTTAATGAGAATGTAAGATGATAAACATAATAACCTAACGTTTTACTCAAAAAACGTGGTTTTGTGTTATTCTGTGAGCTGTCTTCTAAGTTTGATAAAGCCTCCTTCAAATCCATAGAAGCAGCTCTGAGAAAGCACGGTGTTCATCCTATGCTCTGCACTTGGATTGGACATATGCTACAATATAGAGCTGTCAGCGTAGGCGATGGAGACTCAACCAAAGAAGTGGTAATCAAAGGTTGCCCTCAAGGGGGAGTACTCTCGCCACTTCTATGGAACTTAGTTGTTGACAATCTTCTAGAGTCTCTCAACAACAATGGTTTTACCACCTTTGGCTACGCAGATGACATCACTATCACGCTAACGGGGAAAATTGAGAGCACCCTTTGCGATCTAATGCAAACAGCTCTAAACATACTTGAAAACTGGTGTAATAGGAATTTCCTCTCTGTAAATCCTGCAAAGACGGAATTAATTCTATTTACCAGAAAAAGAAAACTTGGCTTCCTCAAAATGCCTAAGTTATTTGGAACCTGTCTGGAACTAACAAACCAAGTCAAGTACTTGGGAATAATTCTAGACAGCAAACTTAACTGGAGTAGTCATCTAAAGCACAAAATTCAGAAGGCCTCAGTGGCCTTCTGGCAGTGTAGAAGGACTGTCGGAAGGACGTGGGGACTATCCCCAAAGATAGTTCTCTGGTTATATACGGCAGTCATTCGACCAATGTTGTGCTATGGATCTGTCGTTTGGTGGCCCAAAATCAAACAAACTACTGCAGCAAAACAAATAGAGCATGTGCAACGGCTTGCATGTCTAGCTGTTACAGGCAGCATGCGCACAACTCCAACCGCAGCCATGGAAGCAATCCTGAACATCCCCTCTTTGGATCTGTTCGTAGAGGAGGATGCACTGAGATCATCTCTGAGGCTTTCGACCACTAAAATGTGGAAAGAAAATATCTCTAGCAAACGTCACACCTGCATCCTGGAAAAGAATGTCCGACAGACACCTATTCTGAGTGCAGTGCGCGACCAGATTGTGCGGAGCTATAATTTTAATACTCCCTATCAGGTGTGGATAAATGGACACCCAAATACCTCGCCTGATCTTTCTATCTTTACAGATGGATCCAGAACCGACTCAGGCTCTGGAGCTGGAGTATATTGTCAGAACCCATCCATACGCCTCAGTATATCATTGGGTGTCTATGCGACCATATTCCAGTGTGAAATCACAGGCATACTGGAGGCTGCTCGTAAAGTAATAGAGCTCCAAATACATGGAAAAACAATAAGAATCTCCTCAGACAGCAGGGCCTCCTTGCTGGCCTTGAGTCACAATATAGTTGACTCGGGACTGGTAGCGGAATGCATTGCTGCTTTGAAGCTGATAACGATTAATAATGTCCTAGAACTGGTATGGGTTAAAGGACATAATGGTAATGAAGGAAATGAAAAGGCTGATGAACTGGCAAGACAGGGATCGGAAAAGCTGCCAGTGGGCCCTGAACCTGTCCTGCCACTTACGAACTCAACCTTAAAAGTCCAGATAAAAAAACTAACCCATGAAAAACAACTAAGAAGATGGGTTAATCTAAGCTCATGTCGTCAGACCAAAAATATTATCACTAATCCATCTGACAAGCTGGCCAGGTACAGTCTACAGCTATCTCGTCAAAACCTCTCCGACCTTGTCGGAATTATAACGGGACACTGTAGACTAAACAAACATCTTCATACGATAAGAAAAGTAGACAGTCCTCTTTGCAGAGCCTGTAACTGGGGCGAAGAGAATGTAATACACATTATTTGTGAATGTCCTGCTCTTCTCGAATTCAGAAAATCCACTTTAGGAGAAGAATGGGTTGATGCAACCAACATTAGCTCCATCTCTCCAGCCGTCTTTCTAGATTTCTTTCGGAAACTCGGATGGCTGGATTAAAAAAAAAAAAATTTTTGAGCAAACACAAATGGGGAAATGGATCCCGGGGGCAGTACAAAGGGCCAACTGTGGCCTAAGTGCATGTAGCCACAATGTGGCTACCCTCCACCCAACAAATCCAAATCCAATCCAAATCCTATACTTTTTCAATTAAGAAAGTGGCTCAGTCTTAAACTGTGGAGAAAATTGAACTCTTTCTCCACGGTATACCGCGGTAATATTATAATAATCCTACTAGGATTTATCATTACTATGACGATTACACGGTGGTTCATTATTTTCTTAAAAATTAATTGACACTGACTTTTGTAGAAACTTTCCACACGCATGTAAAAAAAGATATAGATATAGCATATTTTTGATATTTTTTTTTCAAAAAATATTCTAAATTAGCTAACTAGATAGAATTAGATAACTTTCAATCTTTAAAATGCTCTGTAAAATTGTTAAATTAAAGAAACGCTACCATACGATTATTGGGACGATATGTGATGACAGCAACAATAATAATAATTATATTATCCAAAGACGAAAGTAAACATCTGATTACATTTTAGGACGGAAAGTAAACAGCTGTCCTAGTACAAAAATGTGACGTTTTCAAAATATTAAAAAGACATCATCCTTAGTTTTTTACATACAATTTGGCCCTTTATATTTTAAAAAGGCAAAAAGTTTAAACAAATTTAAATTATAAATATTCTTCACTCCTAAATTGATTAATATTGATAAAAAACTAAAATTGGAAAGTTTAAACCGTTTTGCCTTATTCTAAGACGTAGTTAAATAAAGATTTAAAAATCCTTTAAAATAATCCCTTTTTTATTTATGGTTGTGGTAAAAACGCCTCCTTAGATTAAGAGCACTTTTTTAATTACAATTTAAAAAAACGCTTTGGCCCGTCAATATTTTTATTTTAGATACATTTTTTGACGTTTTACTTTCAAACACTTATACATATTATATTATAAACAATTTATATTAGGTATACCAACATTAGAGCGGCAAATTTTATTACCCACCCTGACTGAGAAAACGTTAGAAACGGTCCTTCGAATATCTAAGCCTTATTTGGAAATATTAATTAATTTCTTAGCTAAATCTAATAAAATATTTAATACCAAAAATATCAATAAGGAACCTTATTGTCTACAATTATCATAATTGAATTATGCTATTATGCTATTAAAAATTAAAAATGTCAGTGGCACACATTTTGTATGTTAATTTAACATATCAAAAATTAATCCCGTAGGCTAGAATTTTTTCTGCACATCCTTTAAAGCTAAAAAATTGAATTTATCCAGACTACCTTAAACTATTGAATGACAACAAATTATACATAAAAAATTTATCATTTAATTTCTAAAGAACTTATATTATGCCTTTTATTTGTGAGCGTCGATATATATGCGCTAAAAACAAGTCACAACGCACGACGAAATTATTGGGTATTATGATTTTAAATATTTATTTTAATAAATTTAATATTCAAATCCTAGTACAAAAGACAATCAATGATGCGTCGACAAGATCTGGCAACATAGGTGACGCAGAAAAGACGGGGGAGTTGAAAAAAATATTCACTTCTGTTGCAGCAATGATGGTTTAACAAATTCGATATACATCGACGCAGAAATGATAGCAAAATAAAAAGAAGCAGCAATGATAGTAACATGAATTTTTAGTTTAAAAAAGGTTTTATAAACATTTAACGTAAAATTCGGTCAATATTTTGTCTAATTAACACTTCTACAATGTTAAATCACGAT
Source organism: Brassicogethes aeneus (assembly GCA_921294245.1). Classification (NCBI taxonomy): domain Eukaryota; kingdom Metazoa; phylum Arthropoda; class Insecta; order Coleoptera; family Nitidulidae; genus Brassicogethes; species Brassicogethes aeneus. The sequence goes on along the minus strand of OV121134.1, from coordinate 15,850,444 downwards.
ATACTGCAGTATTTCTGGTAGACGCTATAATGACGGTACTTTGAAATGATGCAGCATTGTAAGCGGGATGTATATATATATATATATATATATATGGGCTCCATATTGGAATTTTACATGGTTAGTTGTATCAAACTACATAAGTTATGGCGGCCATTATAAAATCAAAAGATGGTAATGCATTACCATCTTTTGAAAATAAAAATAACAATAAAATAAAAAATAATTAACACAACTTTACACGCGCCAACACCAAACTGTGGTATTCCAAGTCCACAAGAAATCGTGCAAAATTTTAACACAGCATCAGTCACAGTGGTCCTGAATGAGTCATAGGTCACATAAAAATGACGCCAAAAACTGAATGCGCTATCGGAATAAGGACCCTCTCTAGAGTTTAAAAACATGTTTTTCAAAATTTTAGTTGATCCTTTTTTTTTAATTTTGGAAGTTAATTTAAATACCAACTGTAATTTTTTGACTTATTTAAGATTTTTTGCGAATTTCTTTAAAACTGAGCCCTTTAGGAAAAAATTTAAAAAAAGAATTAAAGACCACAAAATTATCTATTAAATGATGCTTCAACAACCGCAACTATTGGAGTAGAAATTTTTAAATTACAAAATGTTTAAAAACTTGATGTTTTTGCACATTAATCGCCGAAACCAATTTCACAAAAAAAGGAAAGGACAACAGTAACAGTCTATTAATATACTATGTATTTAAGAAAAGCAGGACCCTTAAATAAATCAAGTATAGTTGTCGCGGCGAATTTTTCAAATTGCGTCATCAAATTCTGAACCAAGCATATAGGTACATTACAATTATTGTTGTTTTCTTTTATGTATATAATTCAAGGAACCGCTAGGTTAACCGTATGTCAAAAAATCGGTTTTTGACATTCGACATTCGAAGCGTTGGGATGGCCTAAAACGCTGAACTTGGTCTCTAAGAACTAACATATTTGAGGGAAATGCATGATAATTATCATGCATTTAAATGCTTTCTAAAACATCCTAAAACTCTTCTTACAAAAGATTTTCTGAAAACTGATAGTCCTTTGGTCATTTTACCATAGGTGTCCCAATTTAAGACTATGGATAAATTAGTTAAGAATTATTTTTCCACCAAAACGCCAAATTTGGACTAAATAAAAATGCACATACAAACTTTAGTAGTTATGTTTAAATCTACTGATATATCTCAAACTTTAAAAATTCATGTACTAATTAATCTCTTGGAAAAATGTCCAACGCGAGTTTATAAAATTTTTGAAATAAATACTAGATAAACAACATAACTTCAAAGAGTCGTTAAAAAGAGCAGTTGTAGAGTTTTCATCAAAAAATATTTAATTCTGTTTCTCATGTTGATAACATTACAATAATATTTGACAATAATTATTATTGTCTTGTCTTTTATATATTGTAACGTTTTTACTGTTCGTAGTGTGAATTAAAACACGCACTGGTTAATTAACGAACTAAACTATTTATTTAATAACTTAACTACACTTAAGACACTATAAAACTAACTAAACACTTAATTACTAATTATTTATATCACTACTAGTTTATTTATTTGCACTTATATTTATTTATTTCTTCGCGAGTACCAAAGCTCAACTGACTCTCCATGATGCGTCGTTCCTTATATAGCGCCTACGTCCTCTAGAACATTCCAGCGAGCTCCACACTCCCGATTATTCGAGCGCTGAGTCACCGGCGATGACTCATCGGCGATGAGTCATCATTCCGAGATCCAGAGCCGTACTTGCTACTTCCCGAAAATGGTCATCAGCTCCATGGCGATATTTGCATAGAGATCCAAACTTGCATTGTGACGTCCTATAGAAGTAACAGTCTACGGTCTTCCTACCGGTTGTTCTTTTAGGGTTGTGGCAACAGACAAGAATGTGTATGCCACTAAATCTGAAGATAACTTCCACCATACTTCTAATTATTCTCCAGTCTAAACCGTCAAGTCCACAAGCAATCTTTGGTATCGCCAGGTTCATGATGTCCCTTAATTTATTTAAGACATTCCATACGTCACGGTAGTTTGGCTTCTGATGGGAGAGCTGCTTCGTTACCAGATAGAAAACACTTCTGTTGCCTTTCTGCTCATTATTCACAATTTCAAGCACCTCTCCAACTTTGGGATTCTGCCTTCGTAGCTCGTCGACCCGTCCAAACTTGTTTTTAAATACAACCGCTATTCCCCTGGACATCCTAAGGTCTTCCGCAACACAGTGAGCCAAGGAATAATCGGCCGAAACCGTGAACAGATCTTTTTGTTCTTCTCGAGTGACATCATACCGAGCTTTTTTTCCGCTCGAATATAAATACATGAAGTCTTCAAAAGGCAACTCGTCTTCCGGCGGATTAACCCTCCTTACTCTAGCATCGTCTATTTGAGCATTGTTTCCAGCGTAAGGAGCCAATCGGTTGAAATGGATCACTTTCGGCTTTCCTCTTGGTTGTTTCCTGATCCTATAGATGATGTCATTTATTCGATCCATGACTTCGTATGGTCCTTCCCATGAAGTCTGCAGCTTCGGTGAATAACCACGACGGCGCTGAGGGTTGTATAACCAAACTAGGTCTCCAGGTTGAAATCCTCCATTTTCCGCCTTGATGTCGTATGCCTCTTTCATTCTATCACTGGCACTCTGGATGTTTAAACGAACTCGATTATGAATGTCGCTCATTTTTCTACGTAAATTGCTGACATAATCTTCTCCAGCAATATCTTCCCCTGGTAGGCAACCAAACCTCAGGTCACAAGGTAGACGAAGTTCACGTCCCATAACAATGCTAGCGGGTGTCTGGCCGGTTGTATCGTGGATAGAAGAACGGTACGCCAACAGGAACAGATAAAGGAAGCGGTCCCAGTCTCTTTGGTGATCAGAGACTACCTTGGACAGGTACCGGTTTATCGTTCGATTCATTCGTTCTACCATTCCATCAGACTGCCGATGTAATGCAGTCGTTCTCGTCTTCCGAATGTTAAGAATCTTACAGACATTCTGGAACAATATAGATTCAAAGTGCCTGCCTTGGTCTGAATGCATTTTCATTGACACACCAAAACGACAAATCCACTCCTTAATAAGGGCATCGGCTACTGTGGCGGCTTCCTGGTTTGGCAAGGCGTACGCTTCCGCCCACTTGCTAAAGTAGTCCATTACAACGATGATGTATTTATTTTCAGATTCTATTTCCGGAAATGGACCCGCCACGTCGATTGCAATTCTCTCAAATGGGCTGCCCACATTGTACTGTCGCATTGGGGCTTTTGGGCGCTTCTGGGGTCCATTGCTTGCCGCGCAAACGGCACACTTCTTGTACCATTCCTTCACATCTCGTTGGCTGTTGACCCAATAAAACCGTTCCCTAAGTCTTCCGAGCGTCCTGGTCACCCCAAGATGTCCTCCAGTAGTTCCATCATGGATTTCCTGTAGCACTTCTGGTATCCTGTTTCTGGGGATTATTATCTGCTTCCGGTCTTCCCCCCCTTCTGGCATCTCCAAAACGCGCTTTAGAAGCCCGTCACTTAAGATGATAGAATTCCATTGGGCCCAGTAGGATTTCACATTCGGCGAATATTGGGCGACTTCCTGCCACGTTGGTTTACGGTCGTTCTTCTTCCAATCGATGATAAGCTTCAAATCCGGGTCCCTTTCTTGGTCTTGTTGAACCTCAGCGGATTGCCAATGATCATCCACGATTGTAGTCCTGCGAACAAACACATCCTTTTCTTCGGCCCTGAGACAATGTTTACAGTCTTCCGGGCACGGTCTTCTTGACAAGGCGTCAGCATTTCTATGGATGTTCCCAGCCCGATGTTCTGTGTCAAAGTCGAACTCCTGTAGTCTCTCAATCCATCTTGCTACCTGTCCTTCAGGATTCTTGAATTGCAAAAGCCATTTTAGGGCAGCATGATCCGTTCTTAGCAAGAATTTTCTTCCATACAGGTACTTGTAAAAGTGTTCGACTGATTTTACCACTGCCAACAACTCTCGTCGAGTAACACAGTAATTTCGCTTTGGTTTCGATAGAGTTTTACTGAAGTATCCAATAACTTTCTCTTTTCCTTCTTGAATCTGCGACAAAACAGCTCCCAGGCCTACATTGCTGGCGTCCGTGTCCAAAATAAATTCACCATCCGGAAGAGGATAACTCAGGACTGGTGAGCTGGTTAACGCGTTTTTCAGGTTCTTAAAGGCTTATTGACATTCGTCGTCCCATTGGAATCGTCGTTCTCCCTCTGTTAAACGTGTCAAAGGCTTAGCAACCTTTGCGAATCCTGGTACGTACCGACGGTAGAAGGTGCATAATCCAAGAAAGCTTCTTAAGTCATGTTTGTTCTTCGGTATTGGCCATTCCCGCACCGTCTTCACCTTCTGTTTGACCACTGCCACTCCTTGACTCGAAACAACATGGCCCAAATACTGCACTTCCCTCTGGAACAAGTGACATTTCTTCGGGCTTAGCTTCAGGCCGGAACTTCTTAAGCGCTGAAAGACTTCCTTCAGGTTCTTCATATGGTCCTCAAATGATTTCCCAACCACAATGATGTCGTCAAGGTACACCAAGCATGTCTTCCAGGATAGTCCCTTTAAAACCATTTCCATGAGCCTTTCAAAAGTTGCAGGGGCATTACATAGTCCAAACGGCATGACAGTAAACTGCCACAGTCCTGCACCCACGGTAAACGCCGTCTTTTCTCTATCTTCTGGTGCCATTTCAACCTGCCAGTAACCGCTTTTTAAATCCAAAGTCGAAAATATTTGGGATCCACCCAATGTATCTAGGGTATCATCTATCCTAGGCAGAGGGTAGCTGTCCTTCTTCGTCACGTTGTTCAGCTGACGAAAATCGACGCAAAATCGAGTTGATCCATCTTTTTTCTTAACTAACACCACTGGGGAAGACCATGGGCTGTTGGATGGTTCGATCACCCCTTCCTTCTCCATTTCATGCACAATTTTATCAGCTTCCTCTCGCTTGGCAAGTGGCAGCCTTCTTGCCGACTGTCGAATAGGCTGTGCATCACCGGTGTTAATTTTATGCTGGACAATTCTTGTCCTACCCTTCTTTCCTTGTCCATTATCAAAGACGTCCTGATAGTTGTGTATCAGCTCTCTCAGCTTTATTTTCTCATTTGGTTTTAAGTCCTTTGAAGAAGTCGAAAGCAGAGTCGTCAATTCATTGCTAATTTTCTTGGCCGGAACTCCAGACTCACGAATGCTTCTAATAATTGAGGAAACAGAGGAACAGTTTCCCAAAACGATTCCATTTTTCAAGTTCACAGAGTAACCATTAACATGCAATACTCTTACAGGCACTTCTTTTCCGACACGTATTAAAGTCTTCCCTACTACAACTCCTCGACCGACCTCTTTGTCATCAATTCTCGGCTCCAGAAGCATTATACTTCCATCTTCTGATTTACAATCCAAGAAAGCCTTCAATATCATCTCGCTGTGTTCCGGTATCAAAGCATCTTCTGTTAGCATTACACGAATATTCTTTTCTTTTGATCGATGCAACACGACTTCTTCTCCATTTACTCTCAATATTCCTTGCTGAAAGTTTAGTTCAAATCCTATAGAGTTCATAATGTCCATGCCTACAATAACTTCATCTTCAATATCAGCTACTAATGCTCGATGTTTAAATTTCGTGTTTCCTATGACCATCGTGATGTCCACTTCTCCATAAACAGTAGCAGTATCTCCTGTTGCAGTACGTAGTCGCCGATTGGTAGATTTTATCTTCGACTTTTCGACAATATCTGGCCGAATAATTGTCTTCGTCGCACCTGTATCCAGCAGCAGCACATGTACCTTTCCATTAATAAAGCCATCCACAAAAACACTGTTGGACTGACGTAGAAGAGATGCGACAAGTTCGATATCCTCTGGGACATGCTGGTTACAGGTCGACGGTTGCCCCTTTTCCTCGACCCTATCTAGTTTTCCGACTTGGATGAAGTCGGCGCCTCCTGGCTTTTTCTGCAACGACTTCGTATATGTCCGAGCTTTCCACATCTCCAACACCGGATTTCCTTCTTTTCTGGTAGATTTTCTTTAAGAACTCGCCTGATTGCTTCAATTATACTGGGTTCCTCCTCTTTCTCCTCCTCGACTCTCCTTATTCTAGGCTGGCTCCTGCAGCTCTGTTTTGCCGCCTCGAATTCCAAAGCTCGAGCCAATGCGTCAACCAGTTGGCTCCGACGAGCCAGTGTTAGAGCCTGTCTTGTTTCGTTGTCTCGAAGTCCATCCAAAAAGGCTTGAACCGCTAATCGTTCCATAACGGTCGTTGGAGTAGCTGGATATGCTAGCCGGACCAAGCGTGCAATATCAGCCTCGAATTCTTGTAAAGTCTCATTTGATTTCTGGCAGCGGTTCTTTAGTTGGGAATGGTACACATGTTCCAGATGTGTCTGGCCATATCGCAGTTCCAGGTGTTTCACCAAGGCTTCGTAATTTTCTTGTTCGTTTGGAGAAAGTGTCTGCAAGATGTCCGTTGCATCTCCGCGTAAAGCAAGAGTTAATGCTGTAGCCTTTTCCTCTGGTAGCCAGCCATTTGCTTTTGCTGCTGCCTCGAACTGGCGGATGTAGTTGGTCCAAGAAGTTTTTCCATCGAACTGAGGTGGTTTCATCCGGAGTCGGCTCCCCTCCTGCACTGTTCCTGGTTCCGCTAGCATCATGGGTAGATTTACAGCTTTCAATTTACTATTTATTTCTCTAATTTTGACTTCCAATTTCTCGTTTAATTTTTCTTCTCTTGTATCTAATTTCCTCATTACGTTATTCAATTCCATCCTTACATCGTCAACTTTCTGTCCTACTTTCTCTTCTAATTCCATCCTTACATCGTCAACTTTTTGTCCCACTTTCTCTTCTAATTCATTGACATTTTCTAGAATCTTCTGTTCCAAATATTCCTTTAAATTTTTAGAATTTTCCAGAATTTTCTGCTGCAGTTCGCTAGAATTTTCCAGCATTTTCTGTTGTAACTCGTTAGAATTTTCTAAAATTCTCTGTTGTACTTCGCTAGAATTTTCCAACATTTTCTGTTGCAAATCGATTTTTAGTTCTTTAGAATTTTCTGTTTTAATTCGTTTGAATTTTCCAGAATGTTCTGTTTCAAATCACCTTTCAAATTTTTCAACAATAAATGCATATCACACGAACCTTCAAATAAATACGTATCTGGATTTTCACCTTCCTGTTCCAACGCTTCTCGAAGCCGCTGCTGCAACACATTCTTTTTTCCAGTTGTCTCACATTCCCTTTCTTCCAGCTCTCCCTTAAGGTCCGCCACTTTTAAGTCCATTAACAAAACCATTTTCGCGAAATTTCACACTAACCGCACTCCTGACACCAATTGTAACGTTTTTACTGTTCGTAGTGTGAATTAAAACACGCACTGGTTAATTAACGAACTAAACTATTTATTTAATAACTTAACTACACTTAAAACACTATAAAACTAACTAAACCTACTAACTAAAACTACTAATTATTTATATCACTACTAGTTTATTTATTTGCACTTATATTTATTTATTTCTTCGCGAGTACCAAAGCTCAACTGACTCTCCATGATGCGTCGTTCCTTATATATTACAGCGCCTACGTCCTCTAGAACATTCCAGCGAGCTCCACACTCTCGATTATTCGAGCGCTGAGTCACCGGCGATGACTCATCGGCGATGAGTCATCATTCCGAGATCCAGAGCCGTACTTGCTACAATATGTAGGTTATATTTCTTTAAAGAAAAATGATGCTGAAATGTTGAAAATATCCTATGGCAGGTTATTTACAAAAAAAAATTAAACATACCCAGTTAAACATAAAAAATTCATGACTATAGACGTAGACGTCTATGGATTTCGTAGGCCAATAGTTTAGGCATAATTATGGAGGCATGATTTAAGAGATAATTAAGTCACCTTTATTTCCTTATTTAAACATTGTTTCGAAAGGCCTTCGTTTTAAAGATAATAGCAAAAACCTAAAATGAATCACCAAATGACGTTTGATATTTGGATTATTAAGCAAAACTTCAAAAAAGGAACAGCTACAATTTTAAAAACATTTTTAAACTTCAGATGACATCCTTATTCCAATACTTAAGTCAGTCAGTTTTTGGCGTCATTTTTATGTGGCCTCGTTCAGGACCACTGTGCAGTGTGTTGATTTTTTTTATATCGTGTAGGTAGTAATTTACACAAAGAATAATTAAACTTTAACACATCATTTGTGCAATTTCCACACAACTTTATGTATTAAATTTAACACCTAAATTGGGTAGTTAAATAAAAATTACGTGTAAAAAAAATATTTTTATTTAAAAAAATATTTTAATATTTTAATAAGACATAAAATTATATTATAAAATATTTATATAAAACAAATTATCAAAAAGATTTAAAAAAAACAAATTATAATACTTACTGTAGAGTTAAAAACTGTTCTGGGTTAAAAACAAATACTGCCCTGCTTATGTAAAAGGCCGCATCTACAATATCATTTTGACTGTTGAAAATTTACTTACCTAAAGAAGATACAATTTCATGGGTTACTGGCAAATTTGCCATTACCCGCTTTGCTATGTGAAGTTTAAATGTCATATTACATATGTATATGGATGTGTTTATTTACGTTTTATCTTTTATAAGAAAACCACCAGCACAATATATCTATAACCCAGGGGCCTCGAGGGGGCCCCGTATGAAAAATCGGGTAGGGGCCCTTATAGGGAAAAGCTGCTGGCAAAAAAATTACTGGGCAAACAAAAAAAATTGTTAGGGTATCATTTGTTTGCTTTTACCAGTAGTCTGCGCATATTGTTCAGTGCTCTGCGCTAGAGGTGATAAACTATCGATGTAACCCACTATCGAACTATCGATAGTCTGGGAAGAGAAAATATCGATATATCGATAGCACTATCGATAGTCACTTAATTTTATATTTTTAAAATTTTGGTTTTTGCTTTTGCACTAAAATAAAATTAACATAAATGTTTGAAAAACGTTTTATCAATTTAAAAAAATATCTACTTGCAATGTCTTTCACATATTCCATACATAATTTTTAATTATTGTCATAAAATATGCAAAAATTTATGTCACAATTGAATACGTCAATGCAGAAACTGAATATGTCCTACCCATCTAGTTTTGAGATAAATAAGAAAAACTGAACAGAAAGTGGACATATGTTCTGGACATATTCAGTTTCTCTACTATATTAACGCCTTTGTATATTCTAGATTACCGTGACATGTGAAATTTCTACGCCATTCGATCGGGCTCCCTTTACTTATAGTAAATCCATGTTTAACTCAATAGCCCTAAAAAGTGGACATATTCAGTTTCTGCATTGACCTATTCAATTATCGATAATTATTTTACCCTTTTTTAAAGAAAAATTATTTTACCATTCGAAAATTATGTTACATCTGGCAAAACTGGATGGCATTTTAGAACATTAAAGATCACTGTAAAGAAACATTTGTTTTAACAGTATAAAATTCACAGATGGCATTGATTTAATTGTAATGTAAAGAAAATTTTACAGTATCATATTCACAGACTAGCGATATTTTTGTTATATTATAGATATAGGTATCGATTTGGCTTCGGCAGTTCGATATATCGATAATAACTATCGATAGTTTATCACCTCTACTCTGCGCCGCATACTAATTTTGCTTTGCGTGTTATAATCATAGGTTATATTAATAGCAATTTAGAAATAATTATTAGCGTTACAATTATTTCAAATGACTTGCCTTTATTTTAGAATAGAAATATTTTAAAAGATGTTGAAGAACAGTGAATGAAACCAGACTAAATTTTAAAATTTGCTTGTACCTACATAAAAAGCTATGTATACTAGGGTGCTTTTATTTCACGACTATTTTTATTTTTTCGATCCCCACTCAAAATCTTGTTAAAAATGTTAAAAAATTCCCTGAAAATTTGAGCCCTTAATATTAACTCTAAGTACTCTCCCAAAGCGTATTCCGTCATCCGATGATAGAATATTTCATTCTGTAACACTTTACAGAATATATGTACATTCCATAGATAAACGTGATATTAGAACGGTAAAATTCCGTAATAGGAGTAGAAAAAATATTTACACAATTTTTACACAAAAATTTTAACACAAAGATATTTTTTGCAGTGTGGTAACTCAAAATACAGTAGCGAAGAAATTGGATTATATTTGCATGTAAAGCTTCCTTTTTCTTTCAAAATTCCCATGAATAACAAAGTTATAACGAATTTTGGTTTTAATAGGAGGATACTTGGTGCAGCCTGTGTATAGGTGCTATACAAATGTTGCGGAGGGCGCACACTTGCTTAGTTACGCCACTGCATAACTCGGGCTTTCCAATCACATTGCTTATATTTATCATGTAATGAAATATTAGTGTTATATCAACTTTTATTGTGTTTAAAATAACAAAACGACTGTAAGGATGCAAATACATATACATACATAATCTATTCCATAAGCTATGTCCCCATTAACAATTTGCAACAGTAAATTAAAGATTAACTATTGGTGGTTAGTCCGCTGCGTTTTTTGATAAAATGTTACATGCAGTTTTATATCACTTACAACAACAATTTGTCCCGGAAATGAGATATTTATAATGTTAAATAAGTTATGTATACCTAAGCCCATATCACTTTCTATTTATCTGTAAATTAAAGCATACATTTTCTATTTCTTCATGTTTAATTATACTAGGTAATTGTAAGCAATAAAAATAACACACCATTCCGAAATTCTGAAATTAATTTTAATAATCGTCGAAGATTGGCTGAAATATTATGCAAAAATTGGTATTTTTTCTATTCTTTTACTTTACATTTTTGGTCACTTATCTTTTATTACTTGCGTAAATACATCCCTGAAAATCAATCACTGCATTCCGGTTTTTTTTTCCGAAAAATCTTAGTAACCTGAGTGGAAGAACTCACGAAGAAATAAATATATATATGAAGTCGCGCTATCAGATATTTTTAAATGAACAAATGGTAAAAAATTATATTTGGTTTCTCATAATAAAATCAGATACCGAAAAAAACAGAAGACGATCAAATAGATAAAACTATTCCTAAATTAGGAATCCTAAGAAACTGCTATCATAAAAATAATATAATAAAGATCAACGAAATCTATTCTATAAGCTATGAATAAGGTAAAAGCCAATACATGGATACATGGAATGAAAAAGTGTTAATGAATGGAATCATTTTAATTTTTCACCTATCTAACACAACGCAATAACAGAAACAGTATCGTCAACCTAGCCTATTGGTAACTGCGACATCACACTGTGAAATTCAAAAATTAAACCAAAAAAACTTCAGTAACTAATAAATAAACAAGAAACATTTAGAAGCTTCTAAGCTACCTATAATATAAGATAATATAGACTATAGATTTTTTTCGTAAATACCTTATTTTTTTGTTTGGGTTCGGATAATATTTAGAGGTCGCTCATAATAAAACGTGTTAGGGTGGTTCACCTAACTGATTCATTAGAGGTTTATAGAGAACTAAAAGAGATAACAATCTAAAATTTTGGAGTACTGTCACTTTTTTTTAAATAGAACCCTATACATTGTTGGATTTTTTAATGTTAAGTAAACTTCTGGAGCTATTGCATTTTAAATTAGTCTAAGATCCCAAGTAAGGTCGACCTTCACCCATCTGCTTACCAGATGAAAATTATATTTTATCAAATAAAATATGTTTCTGAACATAAACCAATAGGGTTGCCATAAAAAATATGATCAAGGCTAGCTATAATAAATAAAAAATTAAAAAAAAATAATTATTTTTTTAAATTTCACCGACTTGCTTGCCAAATGAACGAAATTCCAATGGAAAGCATACAACATACAGAATATGTAACAGCTAGGTTGCCTACCTTTTTCTGGTCCCTATTACCTGGTTGCTTTGTACAGGGTGATCCCCTATAATGTCGCCCCCCTTTAACTTTTTTATTTTAAGTGTCCCAAAAAATTTAAAAGTGTGGTTATGTAGGAACTAAAAAATACTTTTTTTCTACGTATAAAGATACAGGGAAAACAAAAAGTTTATTTTTTTCAATGGATCACCCTATATATGAATTTATTTTTCGATTCCTTGTAAAATTCTAAGCATATTTTATATATCATACCATATACCTAAATTCAACCGTTTCTGAAATATTTAAATTATTTTTAAGATAATAAGTTGAAATAGTTTGTTTTTCTCTGTCTGAGTACGCCATTTTTACTTATTTAACAACACTTATTGACATAATGTCACTATAGTAATTTATTTTCAATAAAAATTTTGGTATACTGAGGCTTCTTGATTTCTAACAGTTTAAAAAAACATTTAATGATGAAATTTCGAATGATAATATTTCAGAAACGGTTGAATTTAGGTATATGGTTTGTTGTATAAATTATGCTCAGAATTTTACAAGGAATCGAAAAATAAATTCATATATACGGTGATCCATTAAAAATAAATAAACTTTTTGTTTTTCCCTGTATACTGATCAATTTTCCAATTTTCTTTATACGTGGAAAAAAAGTATTTTTTAGTACCTACATAACCAAACTTTTAAATTTTTTGGGACACTTAAAATAAAAAAGTTAAAGGGGGGCGACATTATAGGGGATCACCCTGTACAAAGCAACCAGGTAATAGGGACCAGAAAAAGGTAGGCAACCTAGCTGTTACATATTCTGTATGTTGTATGCTTTCCATTGGAATTTCGTTCATTTGGCAAGCAAGTCGGTGAAATTTAAAAAAATAATTATTTTTTTTTAATTTTTTATTTATTATAGCTAGCCTTGATCATATTTTTTATGGCAACCCTATTGGTTTATGTTCAGAAACATATTTTATTTGATAAAATATAATTTTCATCTGGTAAGCAGATGGGTGAAGGTCGACCTTACTTGGGATCCTCTACTAAATCGTTTTCCTATCTTAATAAAAATGTTGACAGATGTACTTGGGCACTTTGAAGTATGTGGGAATGTCTGTATTTCCCTTAATTGTAACGTTGAAAAGTCTATTCTTGGAATACACGATAACAAAGGAGTATCCCACCAGAAGCCATTAACAGTATTCCAAAATGTTAGACAGGGTGTTTGTTTGTTATTTCCGTTTACTTTTATTGACAATGTAAATGCCAATAACTTTCTTATTTCAAATGAAACGACCATACCATTTTCACTCAATTCGATGCAGAATATCATTGTCTAATGATGTAGCATAACATGTAGCTAAAATAAATATTTACAGAGATATTACCAAAAAACGCTTATTTGGCTATAGTGTATTGTTTAACTTACAAGTGTGCTTTGGGTGGTTTTAAACTTGATATTTTTTTTGTAAAAATTGAAATTTTATTGAAAGTTTGAACCTCGATATCTCCAAAAAATCCTGGGGTGCACCCCAATTTTTACAAAAAAAATATCAAGTTTAAAACCATTCAAAGCACACTTGTAACCAGCGTTGCCAGTCCATGATATAAACTACTGTACTCCTGATATTTTCATAGAAATTTGAGCAATACTTTTTTTACTTATTTATTTTTTGATAAACATATTATTTTTGAATGGGTACTGTTTGAGTTTAAATTTTAAATATTTTGTTAAATGTTATATTTTTTCTTTATTATCAAAATATTAAACAAAAATCAAAAAAACCCCTGGATAAAATAAAGTTTATTTTTAAAATTAATTAAGAAACAGGTTGGTTCGTATTAATTAGCTAATCATAAATTGTTTTTTTAGAATAATTCCAGAAATAGAAGAGAAGCCGAAGTCAGGGGTAAAAGCTTTAGCCCCAGTCAAGCTATGGGTTATAACCCTGGACTCATGGTTCATACTTCTTTATCACCTTTTCCTGTATCTTTATATACTCTTCGATTATATCTTAACACCACTTTTGTTAATGAGGTAAGTAAATTCTAAAGTTCTTTTTAAAATAAATTAAAAACATTATTTAAGGAAAAACATTTATACTTGGGATTATGTATGCCCCATGTGTGTACAGATAAGGATATACAAAATTTAGTCGAAGGAGTTGCATCGTATTCTAAAAAAATTACCGTCAAAGTTGAGGCAGTCAGATCAGCACATAATAGATATGATATTTGGAGAGATAGCACCTTCCAAATTTTATGGTATAAAAACACATTAATTTTTTATTACAGTGAACAATATAAAAAACAAATAATATAAAACTATCCTTTTGGGAATATCCGTAACTAAAACGAAGATCTGGTTTTGTACAATACTCCTTTTAGGCCAGTAAAAGCGTATGTTGGCCCAATAATTTTATCCCCGTTAAATATTATTTTTTATGGAGCATACATTCAATAGTATATATTCTTACCCCCGCATCTCTATGGCCCGCCACCTTTAAAAAAAAAAAATTTTTTGTTTTATTAACTTACGAACCGCACAGAGGCCAACAGACTTTTAAAATACTGTCATATTTTTTATAAAACCTATTTTGCTCACCGATGCGCTGTTGCATTAATGCACATATATATATATATACAGGGATGGTAATGTGCTCTTAGGCCGTTTAATAAATAAAGACAAATGCATTATGAGACGTGGGAGTGGTGGAGTGACGTAAGAGTAGTGGGGCAGGCCAGACCGCGCCGCGTCAGGGCTGGATGCTCCCGTCACGGGAGTCCCGTGTACGAGTTTTGGTTTATGCCGCGCATGACGCCACTTGATGAGTAGTTGCCGTGCGAATACACGAATAATAGTAATATTATCAAAGAACATAGAGAAATATCTGGACATAGTGCGTTTTTATTAAACTTAATATTGAAGAAAGTGTTATAATATGGATAATAGATGCTTTTAGTCCTTGATAACATTTAGGGCTGTAGTTTAAGCGTTGGTGTTTTAAATTAAACTTATAGCCACTGTCCAGAAAATGTTTATAGGTAAACAGAAGCGGTCTTAACGTTAATATTGTCTATTCTTTTTGTGGCATTTAACCACTGTTTCCACAAATCAAAGTTTTTCGGGAATCGATTAAATTTAATGTTTAAAGGGTTTTTCTTGGACTGGTTGTCTGAATTGCATCCAAATATGCCACACCTTATTTTTATAAATGCAAATGGTACGACTTAAACTAAAACACAAACAAAACAAGTTAACGCAACACAAAAACAATAATAAACAAACAGAACAGGTTAACACAACGCAATAACAATAATTTAAACACTGAAAAGTAATTCGAACCTTACCGAAAGCAAAAACAACAAATTACACAAAAAATAGAGCAAGTTAACATCCAACAGCATCGCAAAAACAATAATTTTAGAAGCAGATAATTAAAAAGCACGTTAAAGATTTAAAAACACTCATCAAGTGACGTGTTTAAGCCCCGCCCAACATGCGCACCATCCTATCTTAAGGTGTATGTATCTTGGTGGGATTGTAAAGCAGTTAGAGGAGGGGAAGTAAAACATTGGCGGACGTTTAATTGTTTTGATTTAATCGTTTTAAAATCTTGTACTGCACGCTTATGGCAGAGGGGAAATAAGTATTTCGTTATCCTATTCGTTCAACAATGGTTGTTTGTCTCTCTTATTTATACGTTTATCTCACTTATTCGTACGTTTCATATAGCATGCATCTTTGTTTATTAAACGGCCTAAAAGCCCATTACCATCCCTGTATATATATATATATATATATATATATATATATATATATATATATATATACAAAAATAACTAATACGCATTTAAGTAATGATTTACGTAAAAATTGTAAACATTTCAATTCAGTAAAAATCATAAAACAAATAAGAAGTCTAAATTTAAACAGCATTATGCATTAAATTAATTAAAGGCGTTGATAAAGAAAGTCTTCACTCTACGGTAAAATACCAAAAACGGGTAATATAATATGTATGTTGTCATAAATTCGTAGATATATTTAGTTGTTTACTATTTTTAAATGCAGTTGTCGGCGTTTTTTAGAGGACCTAAATATAAGAATGTTTGATTTTAAGGTTATATATAACTTATATATAAATATTAGGGTTATTCAAAAGTTTCGTATAGATATAAAAATGAGCCTGTGAAAAAATGATCTCTTAATTTCAAAATTAAGATGCTCCGAATCACACTTTTCGATTTTCCATAAGAATAACATGGGAAAAATTATTTTTGGTTCTTTGTATTTTTGTAACTAACGAACGATAGGTCGTACTGTAAAGTTCTTGATATATTTTTTAAGAAAATTGAACGCTCTACAAAAATGGTTTCTTTAATCCTTCTAAAGGAATTTAAGGTCAAAGTTCAAGTTATACGAAATTTTTGGGTATTTTAACCAATTTCCAGAGCTCAAAAACAATATTTCGGTTCGTTTTTAGCCCTTTGAACCCAAAAATCTAGGAGTTTTTTCGAGAAAACGACTAAATTGAAGGTTAATTTCACTTTAACCTTGAATAACTTTTAACCAAGTTAACTTACCGAAAAATGACTCTTGACCTTTTATGTAGAGCGTTTAATTGTCTAAGAAAATATTTTAAAATTTTTTAAATTAGTCGGGTAGACTCGCCAAAAAAGTTAAAAAAAAACCCAAAATTTTCGTTTAATTTGAACTTTGACCTTAAATTTCTTTAGAAGGATCAAATTTATCAAAAAATCACAAGACACCTTTTTTGTAGAGCGTTAAATTCTCTAAAAAAATATTTCAAAATTTTTTAAATGAGTCTGGTAGACTCGCAAAAAAAGTTAAAAAACCCAAAAATTTCGTATAATTTGAACTTTGACCTTAAATTTCTTTAGAAGGATCAAAAAATCATAAGAAACCTTTTTGTAGAGCGTTCAATTCTCTACGAAAATCGAAAAGTGCGATGCGGAGCATCTTAATTTTGAAATTAAGAGTTCATATTTATATCTATACGAAACTTTTAAGCGTGGTTCCTAGAAAAAAAAACAAAAAAAGGTTTTTTTTGAATCACCCTAATAAATATATTTACAACAATTATTTTTGTTAGATTTCTTTAAAATTTCAAAACTTAAATATAAATTACATTAGGTAAAGTTGTTATTATTATATATAATATAATATCTGCACCAACGTACCGAATTGGATCCTTTGGCAAAACATGAAAATGCAACGATTTAGTTCTTGAATTAAATTTACAATTAAAAACGCAATAATTCACAATTACTACTTAAATAAAATACACACACTAACGTACCTATATAACCATGGTTATATAGGTACGTTAGTATGCATATAAGCGTTGAGTTTTTTTAATCAATGATATAAGGAATAATAAATCGAGTACTAAATCAAAGTTTTTTGTTTTTACTTGCAACGCGAAAAACAAATAACGTGCGCGATTTAGCTGTGCAATTGAAACTTTGCGAAAAAAATTTGTCGAGTGAGACTTCTGCCTTCCTTTGTTTTGTAAAAAAACTTATTTATTTAAAAATGACGTGCAGTTTTGATGCTGTAAATGTATTGTTTACAAACCTTGTAGTCCCAAAATACTATCGAGCGCCACCAGATGGCGCGCGCGTTCCTAAAACCCGATGCTTCTTTAGCATGTAAGGCTGAAAAGGGTTAATATGTTATTTAAAAAAAAACATTGAAATGTTGACACTGGACAAATTTACTTAAAGTAAATGGTCATCTTATAGGAAATTTCAAGAGCTACATTTGACTAATTGTTATAAGAAAAAAGCAGTCACAAATAATTAGTAAAAATGTTGAATCGCTGCGTTATTGTCACTTTTATAAATTAGTTATATTTGTCTATAAATATTGTTAGTACATTTTAAAGTTGAATACTTTTTTGTGTTTCTATTTTAAGTTTAATTTTTTGCATCTTTGTTTGTTTTCATGGGCCATTTAATAATGGAAAGAAATTAGTTACTTTTTACTCTTAGAAACAGTCAAAGATGCATTACTAATCTTAAATTAGTAAAACTTTAACTATTTAAGTAGTAAAAGGTGACTATTTAAAAGTAAAAATTGCTATTTTATTAGTAAACAATGCTGCAGCAGTACCATGGTACTATTTAAAATAGTGGAATTTTGACTATTTTATTTTAAGAGTTGAAATTACCAGTATTTTAAGAGTCTGTTCACCTCTGTGTGACAATGGGTTCACAAGTTATTTAAAAAAACGTTAGGTGTTTTTTTTTAAGTTGGCGGGCTATAACGTCGCGGGGGTTGTTTAAATCAATCCGAAAACCAAAATCGATAATATTTTTATGCTCTTTTTTAAATAACAGTCCAACCTGTATAAAAGTATTGGGTTCCCTATTTAAAATCTTATACTTTTACTGGACTATTAATTATTTGGGCGCTGTTTACGTATTTTTAAATAAAATCCGAAAACATAAAATTATTACTTATCGTTATTTTTCAAAAAATTTAGTTTTTAAAGGGTATAGAGCTTTAAATTAAAAAACATAAACATCATGGTATGTATTGGCTTTACTGAAAAGATAATTATCTTCATTACAACCCCATACCATTTAAACACAAATGATAAATTATAATTTATCATTTGTGTTTAAATGGTATGGGGTTGTAATGAAGTGCAATCTATAGAAGTCCAATTTTTGAGAACTTTTTACATCCATTAGGCAAAATTATGCTCATCGAACGTTGCTTGCAAATAAATTTATTGTGTCGCGGCATGTTGAGCCGTCTTGTGGACACTACAGCTCATTAAAATTAACGACAATCAATTAAGAAACAAAAAAATCAGTACCTAGCCATTAATCTATAGCGGTCCCCTATGGGGAGTCCCCATTGACTGTTACTTCGGAATCATCTTTAATAAAATGACTTTTTGTGGATGCAACGGCGTCTTTATAATGGGTTTGTTTAGTGAATTGTTTTCACCAAGGTTTTCACTAGTACACGTAGCCATTTAACCAAACAATGAATCTCAAGAGCAGTCTTGTTTTCGGTCCCTTCACAAGCCAGCTTTGGGCTTATGTGCCCGCAATCATATTTTAGAACAAATAACAACATTATCTTTTCAATAAAGCCAATACCATGGCCATTACTATAATTTTTATTTGTTTTATTTAACGTTAAAAAACATCCTTCATTACTACAATACCAATTTGTTTTTAATATTTACTTTATTTTAGCGGAGTTACGACAGTTGTTATGGTTTTATTAATTATTGGAACCTGTTATGATTTTTACATCCAAAATTTAAAACTTAAAAAAATGTTGGCTAAAAATTGTTCTCAATTCACGCAAACTGTAGAAATGCCCGATGGCAAACCAAAAAATGGTAAGCAAATGTACTATTGTATTCAAAAGCAACATTTATATTTACATTTTCATTCATTTACGTACATTATTTCATTCATACTTTGCAGGTAAATGCGGAATATATGTTGTAAATAATAATAATAATGGAATATTACCTTCGGAAGTGAATAGTCGCCAGTCATCTAAATACAGAGAACCTATGACACGTAAATAATTTATTACTAACATTTTTTCTACCTTAAAAAGTTTCCCAGGCAGACGTTAGGTTGTGCTAAATATGTTATCAAAAACCTTATTTTATAATATAATATTACATATAAAGGGGTAAGAAGCAAAACAGCACAAGACTGCATTACAAGTGCAAACAAAGAGAAGTGTAGTTATTAACTTTAAAGTTTTTGCTACACCTATACAAAAACGAGGATACTTGTTTCAATATTGCTGTTTGCATTAATCAACATGCAGAACTCGTACATTCACTTTATGAGAACATTAAAAAAAAATTGGACTCCAAACTATTCAATTCTGCACTTCATGCTAAAATGCACTTGTACCAGTTTGCTTCTTACCCCTTCATATATAATATAAAATATAAAGGGCATCCCAACGAGAGGTGTAATTTTGGTTGTAAATAAAACACATTTTTTAATTAAGGATGATTTTTTATGACAAAATAAAGTTGAAACATTGCCATTAAATATGTGACAAACCATTCTTTTAGCGAAGTTTTGGACTACATTTTCACACAAATGTATTCCAATTTCACTAATAGCCCGTAGAATATTGACTTTTAAGTGTGGAAGCGTTTGCGTAGACTTTTCTCTTCAAATTACCCCCAAAGACAAAAGTCAATTGCTGTTAAGTCGCACGATCTCGGTAGCCTACTGATGTCGCCATTTCGATATATAACACGACCAGGAAATCTATACCGCAATAAAAAGATTGTTTCTTTCAATGTATGACACGTGACAACATCTTGTTTCCAAGTCAATGGCATCCAATTCATGCCATAAAAAGTTTTATATCATCTCAAGATAACGTACATTTCCAGCTGCATTAACAGTGTTAATTTAACACCTCTCGTTGGGACACCCTTTATATGGCCCATATGGTCATTTAAAGTCAAATTTTGAAAAAAATGATAAGTATTTTTTTATTTAAAAATAATATGGAAATTTTGATTTTTTGAAACTAGAAAAATCGATATTTTATTAATACAACCGGTTGTTAATAAAATAAGATTCAACACACTCCTTATGTTGATTGGATCTTGTTGGAAATATTTATATACCAATTTTTTAAATTCTTTTTAAGGTTCATTTCTTTTGACAGAATCTGATGTAGGAAAGTAGTAGGTATACAATAGGCGACTATGATGATTTTGTAATAAGCTTTGTAAGTTTGTTTGGAAACTTGCGTCTATATCCCAAACCTATTCCCTGTCAAATGCGTTCCGTAGTTTGTCACTGTCAAGTGTTTCTTTAACAAATTTCAAAGTAAAAAGTTATGCAGGTACACTGCATTGTGCCATACCAAACCAACCCAAACTTAACAACCCAACCCAACCGACCCCGCCCCATTGGGCCCCTCCCGCCCCATTGAGCAATAGAGGTATTATATATCTAAGGGCAGGCTGGATTGTGACAATGGGGCGGGAGGGGCCCAATGGGGCGGGGTCGGTTGGGTTGGGTTGTTAAGTTTGGGTTAGTTTGGTATGGCACAATGCAGTGTACCTGCATAACCAAAATGACAGGGAATAGGTTTGGGATATAGACGCAAGTTGTTTGGAATTGATCAGCTGTTTGTTTATGTTAACTAAGTATAATGATTTCCCAGACAGCACAAATGTCCAGTAGATATCCACTGGATATCCTATGGATATCTAATGGAAATATTATGGATATGTGTACCCTCTTATTGCTCGCACTTTGAACGAATTTCACCATTTTTCCCCCTCGTTGCACTTTAGAGTGAATTAAAGATTTAAAACCTTGTGAGAAGTATAGACTATATTCAATGTTGTGATGGAATGCCTGATCATCAGTGATGGTATTTAGCACGTGAATACTTCTAGAAAAGGGTTAAAAAAAGTAATACGAAGGCGCCGGGTATCGATCCCGGTACCTGTACAATAAATATTAATTAAAGGTAATTGCATCAATTTTTTTTTAGGCAACCCATCAGCAATGTATTACAGGAGTTTAAACGAATTAAACAATTCATTAGACAGCCATTCCACGATATTTGGGAATTTTTGTAGGGTCCGTTACAATCAAAAATTGTGAGTAAAACTACCGTAATTATTAAGCTTATAAGTTTAAGCCTAATTATTACAAGCATAATAAACATGTTTGCAATATTAACTATTGTAACAGTATTTAATTTAATTACGGTAGCTTTTACTCACAATTTTTGATTGTAACGGACGCTACAAAAATTCCCGAGTAGCGTGGAATGGCTGTAGAATTTTTTTTAGATACCTAAACAAAAATTACAAATAATATATTATATTTGACATAAATATCTGTACAAAAAGTAAACAGTGTATATTTTTGTAAAATTCAAGGTGAATATATTATCATAGGCACCAGTAGCGAACAAAGGTGATTGGGGCCCCCCAGCAAATTTTGAGCTGGGGCCCCTTTGTCACTTATACCACCCAATGTGGTTCTCTACGGGGCCCCTAAGGTCGGGGGCCCCCGCACCGCGGGTGCTGCGGCATGACGATTATTCATTTATTTTTAACAAAAGTATTATAAAAAAAGCCCGTATATGACGTCATTTCCTTCTCGTGTCGGTTTTTCTATGCTTACTTCCCACCCCGAAACGTTTTCTTCCACTTTATCCTCGACTCAAGTATAGAGCATACAATATTCATTTTTACATGGCCCAAATAACTCCACCCAGTGGCGTAGCGACAGTACCGCGAACGCCCGCCAAGCGGGGGGCCCTAACCTCGTAGGGGGCCCGGCCGATACTTGCCCCAAAACATTAAAATACTTATTTCCATCTTACTTATACTAAAAATTGAATAATAATGAATGATTAATTAAAAATATCATAATTTTCGCGGGGGGGCCCGAAATTTGTCGCTACGCCACTGACTCCACCGTGGAGGCAGGCCGCCTCCACGAATGACAGAATGAATAACATTCATCAGCACGAGTTTTGAACGCTTGGCTCAGGTGTAGAAATCATACTGCAAATACTTCAGGGAGGTATTGAGAAACTTGACTGGGATTCCTATTCATCACAAAATATTCAACGCACATGAGCTGCGAATATAAAAGGTCAAATCTAGAACCATATTCAGGTCCATAGAACTTGAATACATTGTTTATATAAATTGCATAAAAAATTAAGATTTTTTTATTTAAATATTTAAAACAAGATCTAATCTCGAACTTTTGCCAACACACATTAGAAGTTTGTTGAATCTTATTCCAGCTACAAACAGTTGTATATGGATCGATTTTTCTCCAACATTTTACATAATATGATATTATCATTTTGAAATAAAAAAATACGTCTTATTTTCGTATCGTATAAGAAAAATTTAGCATAAAATGACCAACATATCGTTCAGGCACAATAAAACTCAAAATATCATTTTTTTAGGATGGTGATTTTAAAATTTCCTTTACTTATGTAATACTTACAGGTCCATGGTACCAAAATGTTATTATTGACTTTATCATTTTAAAACCAAATATATGTTTTTGCATGTTTATTCTAGAAAATTTGTTTTTTGAGTTGTCACTTTTCTTGAGCATGAACGATTTATAGAGCATTTCATGTCAAGCGAACAACAAAAAATATTAAAGTTTTTTGTTTATATTTGTGACGCGATCCGAAAAAAGGGGACCTAAGCGTCTAAAAATCGCGCGCTAGCGCCTCTGAAATTATGGCTGGGACGCTTAGGTCCCTTTGATATTGTTGTTGGCTTAAAATGTACTATAGTCCTATATCCTTTTAAAATTTTCGAAAAAATATTTTTTAAATAAATTTTATTTTATTGATAAACCATATGTAATAGGCACAGTGCGCCTCTGTAAAGTTTAAGTTTTTTGAAA
Source organism: Brassicogethes aeneus (assembly GCA_921294245.1). Lineage (NCBI taxonomy): Eukaryota > Metazoa > Arthropoda > Insecta > Coleoptera > Nitidulidae > Brassicogethes > Brassicogethes aeneus. The sequence goes on along the minus strand of OV121134.1, from coordinate 15,827,035 downwards.
AGACCACCCAAATTTTTTTGTTGTTGATTATAGTGGACCATCCCCTCATTACATACCACTAGTCACCTAAATCGCAGCTGATCCTTCTTGAAAGATTTTTAGCTCTTTAGATTTTTTTTTTAAGTATTTTTATAAAATTCAATTAAATGGAGACAAAATCGGTTTATTGTATTTATATGTATCGGTTTATACTTGTAGATTATAATAAGAAAATTAAAAAATATATCAAATACAGTCTTTAACAAAATCAAAATATATCAAATTTATTACCCTTAAAATATTACAAAAATTAATTAAACAATTTCAAACAAGAGCAAAATTCTTTATATCACTACTGTCCGTATCGCAGGTCATTTACATCATTGATTTTGTATTTCTTCCAAATTAACAAAAATTCTCGATGAACAGACTCACCAGCTTGTTCCGACCACAGACCCAACCAAGTTTTAAAAAATTGGACCGTTTCTACAAGATGCTCCAAAGGGTCTGCGAGACTCCTGCGCCCTTTAAAACTGCTTTAAAAAGTGACACGTCAGCCTTCAGTTTACTTAAGGTACAAAGCAGCTCCGAACCAAAACACTTTTCAACAATACGATTCATTGTGTTGAAAGCCACAACAAAGGGTATACCATAAACTTCTTCCAGGTTGACTAATATCTCTTTTGACTTTAAATCTTCTGCATTTTTCAACAACTTTCTGCAGGCATTCCCTTCAAAAAGTTCTCCTTGATAATTTTTCATGACTAAGTGTAGCTGTTTAGGACATTTTAATGCGTTTTCTTTGCCTAGCAGTGGTACAAGTCCTTTAAAAAATAAATGAATAATAAATATTTGCAAAAGATGAAGTTCCGGAATAATACATTTCTTGAAAATTTTAACGTCATCTTCTTCTTTGAAAATGGCTTTATTGATAGTACTAAAAGATTCATTTCCACGTTTTAAGTTTTTTTCAAAAATTAAGTCAAATTTATTGAAATGTAGTGTATTATCGCCATAGGAGCGCAACTCTTTATGATATTCACTGATCGAAGTTCTTTTAACGAAATGTAGCAATAAGGACATGGGTAGAACGATGTTGCTGTCTGTAAGTCATTAACCATTAGAATTATTTTAAAGTCAGAAAGAAATTTAAAGGATAACTTGTTTATTTTTACCAAGTCAAAAAGTAAGTTAAGATTTTCGTATGTTTCTTTGATGTTAGGAACCATACAGAGGATGATCAGTCTCTTAACACCTATAAGTTTTCCTTTTTTGCAGCGTTACCTCCATCTGAATTCCTCGAACGCAATGAAATTTCATTCTCTTTATTTTCTGGATCTTCTGGAAATATGGACATATTTTAAAAATGTAACCTTGACATTTGGTGTGCCAAACTCTTGTTTCCTTTCTAAAATTTCGTTTACTAGGTCACTTGCATCTGCATAAATAACTGTCCGTAGGAGTTTTCCCTCCAAGGTTTCCAAAATTAAAAAACTTCTTTATAGTATTTAAACAAAATACGAGATCGACTTCTTCGCGAGGTTCTATATTGCCTGGGTATTGATTTTTTTCCTGCCGATGTTTCCGATACATAATATTTGTAATTTTATCTATCTGCCTGCCAGAAAGCCAGCATTTGTTTGGAAATTAATTGAATTTTATAAAAATACTTAAAAAAATTAAAAAAATCTAAAGAGCTAAAAAAGTTTCAAGAAGGATCAGCTGCGATTTAGGTGACTAGTGGTATGTAATGAGGGCATGGTCCACTATAATCAACAACAAAAAAATTTGGGTGGTCTTTTCAAAAAACTTAAACTTTACAGAGGCGCGCTGTGTAGGGTTATAAAATAATGCATTCTAATTTGTAGGACTAATATTCAGAGAAACACTGCTATCTTTTTCCCTAAGAGCCAACATAAAAACAATTTGCGATAAAACAGTGGGCAGCGATACAATTCCAGTTATTCATGGTTTAAAATCCATAAGCATGGCATGGGTTATATTGGGACACACTTGCATTGTAGCTTTTAAATATTCCGATAACATGGAATACCGAAAAGTTGTCCAAAAAGAATTTCTATTTCAAACTATATTGAATGGTACATTCAGTGTTGATACATTCTTTTTTACTAGCGGATTATTGGTATCTTTTCTTTACTTTAGAACAAATGCTAAAGGTAAATTGGATCCTCTAACGAATGGAACAACTGGATTTTTGGCTGGATTCTTGCACTTTGTAGGACTAATTATGTATAGATTTGCAAGGTAAATAAAATAATAAATAATTTGTCAAATTGTGTGCTTAACATTTTTTAGGCTTACAGCTCCGTATTTATTCTCTGTTGGTTTGGTGGAGGTTTCCATGAAATGGTTTCACTACAATTCAGTCTTTGAGGTTCCTGCACTGGATCATGAAAATTGTCCCAAATACTGGTGGAGAAATATACTCTATATTAACACTTTATATCCTGTTGAAGAAATGGTTTGGAAACTTATAACTTAAAAATTCAAATAAAAAAGTTTTTTTATTTTAGTGTATGCTTTGGAGTTGGTACTTATCGGATGATACCCAATTTTACATAATTGGAGCTATAATGCTTATAGTAGCTGCAAAGTAAGTCTTTACAGCAGCTCAATATAATAAATATAATATAAAAATAATAAATAATAAGATATAATATATATTAGGGTGATTAAAAAAAACTTGTTTTCAAGAAACTTTCTTGACCCATTACTGGAAATATTCATAAGAAATAATTGAACCTACACCTCCTACTTAAAACAAAAAACTTTGGCGAGGTGTAGGGTCAATTATTTCTTATGAATATTACCAGTAATGGGTCATGAAAGTTTTTGAAGAGACTAAGAACATTGAATGTTTAATTTTTCTTATGTTATTCTTATGGAAAATCGAAAAGTGCGATTTGTAAATAAAGAGCTCATCTCTTCACAGGCTCATTTTTATACGAAACTTTTGAGCTAGGTTCCGAGAACAAGTTTTTTTTTAATCACCCTAATATATATAATATATTATGCTGTAGCATTATTTAATAATATTTAAATCATAGACACTATACGAGGTTTGTTAAAAAATAAAGAGGATTTTCATTTTTTGGGGAAACTATTATAATAATTATTAATGTTTTTAACAATGTTTATGTTTAAATTTCACCGATCGGGTAATGGCCACTTGCACCGTTTTCTCTAACTGATCAGTTAAATTAACTGCCAAGTTAACAGGGGATTAGTGTACAAAATCTTGCACCGTGATTTTTTAACTATGGTTTAAAATTTAACTAGTGATCTAGGGAATTTCACTAAAAAATCGAAAAGATTGGTGCTTATAAATAACTTCACACTTATTTGTGACGCAAATATATTTTGACGTTAAGAGTTCGATTCTTTATAATCTGTGGTTCGATTCGATGATAAAGATCTTTATCGTCTGTGGTTCGATTCTATTTCATGTACGACCGATTCAGTTGATGGCAAGAGAGAATAATATGGATACAGAACCTAAAAAAAAGGGGGCGCTCCTCAAATTAATCTTGTGGATACAAGGGTATCATTAAAATAAAGAGACAGATAAGGCTGAAACAATTAGAGCAGGAAATTAACAATAAAAAGGATCTAAAAGAAACGACTCTTTCGGATTTAAAAATTTTAGAAGAAAAAGAAAAACTTAATATTTGTATTATAATAATAAACAAGAAGTGACTAGTTACAAAACATCAAAATTAGACAAAATTTTAAAGTGGCACATAAGGAGTCCGAACTTAATAGGGGAAATTGACAAAACCCACTAAATTGCACAAATTAGATCATACTGACGTTGGCTGTTTTGGTAGCGTTTCGGTACAAATCAATCAACAGAACACCAGCGTCTAAGGAAGATTTTTGTATACATAAAGTTCGGACTCCTTGTGTGGCTCCATGGTATATATGTTACCGGCAAAGTAAAAAATCCGGCAATGTGCGAAATGTCTACATACTCTGCAAACAGACCATTTTACCAGTGATTGTGCAAAATCACTACTAGTGAAATGACTGCTAGTGATTCACTAGCATTTTGGGCAATCTGCGAATTTACTACGCTGTTTAAGGCAATGTGCAAAATGTCTGATGCGATAGTCAATCCGAGGATTAAAGGTTTTTACTTCTCACATTGACTAGGTAGTGTGCGCAACACTAATTTACGACACAAATGTAAAATTGAAAAACAGAATTTTGTTTTTAGAAAAGAAAAACCACAAACAAAAATAAAATTAACAAACACTTTTTATTTTGTATGACGATTGTTAATGTAAATATGTACTGAATTATAATGTGTATACAGAGGTGTCCCTCTATAAAATATCCGTTATATGTTTTTTTGGGACGAATAAAGAATTATTTATTTATTATTATTATTTATTTATATAATGGTTGGGTTGGGTTTTTATTGAATAATGTATTTAATTTCTCTAAAAATTTTCCTTTATTCCCGCTCGCCATTATGAATCTCTGACTGAATAGCGAATTTCGACATAAGTAAAAGTATTGCGCACATTGCCTAGTCATTGTGAAAAGTAAAAATCTTTAATCCTCAGATTGACTATCGCATCTGACATTTTGCAGATTGCCTAAAATACTGTAGTAAATTTGCAGATTGCCCAAAATGGAAGTGATTTTGCACAATTTCCGGTAAGTACAAAAAAAAATCCAACCAATACAAGCCGAGAAAAACAAATATTTTAATTATATTTTTAACACACCTCGTAATTAAACTTAATCAATTTTTAATTTAATTTACCATGTTTTTTAATTTATTTATTTTTAGTCACTTTAAGAGCGCAGCAGCACTTTTAATCATTTTTGTGACCAGCTCTTGGATAACCACAGGCTACATAGCATATAGTCACAGTCATATACCAGGATCCGACGATCCTTTAGCGTTATTTGACAAAATTTATGACAAACCCTGGACACGTTTGGGACCATATTTAATTGGAATGTGTTGCGGATGGCTGTTATTTAAAAAAGACTGCCGTATCAGAATGTCAAAGGTAAAAGGCGAACAAGTATTAAAAAATTCCAGCGTTGACAGCTTGAGTGTTGCCTAAATTTCAATGCAATGCATTAAGAGTAAAATCTTAAATTCTTGTAAACATATTTGTTTATTTTAGCTTACCTTAACTGTTGGTTGGACAGCTTCAGTATCAGTATTATTATCGTTAGTCTACGGTTTATACGAAGTTAATTTACACCCTATAGCTGGAGCCGCATACAGCTCCCTAAGTCATTCAGCATGGGCAATGGGACTGGCCTGGATTGTGGTGGCATGTGTCACTGGCCATGGAGGAGTTGCAAATAAAATCCTATCGTCAACTATTCTTTACCCATTTAGCAGAGTAACTTATTGTGTCTATTTAATACATCCAATTGTTATAAGGTTAATGGTGATGAGTACAGACAGCCCTATGCATTTGGGTTTTATAATAACTTTTATAATATTTTTGGGACAATCAGTGGCGTCATACGCTTTAGCGTTTTTTGTTTCACTTGCTTTTGAAGCACCTGTTGTATCATTATTAAGGATAATGTCTAAAGTAGTAGCGAATAGAAAAACGGTAGCTGATGCCAGCAATCCGTGATATTGTTTAGTTTTAAAATTTTTGTAAATAGCTGTTTTTGTTAAATAAATTGTTTTATAAAATATACCAAAAATGAACTGTAGAATTATACGCATTTTGGGGCTTAAGTACCTTGTTACCTACCTGCCTTAACATACAAGTATTAAATCTAGTTTTATACATTCTTGTATTTATTAAAGTATCCTTTACTTTATAAATGGTTTTATTCAAACGATTTAATTTAAATCCCCATAACCAAATATGTAAATTGCATGTTTTAAACTAATAAAATATAAAAAATATTTATTTTCTCATATTAAATAAAAATTACTTAAAAACCCATAATTATGTAGGTATCTTATTTATATTTTTGCGCATGGTATAACTTATATATATATATACATATAAATATCAAAATCAGTCATTGCCTTCAACAGCCACTTCAGTAACAGTGTAAACGTAAAATGGACCCTCTTTTACATAAGTCTGAAGCCTAGTACGTATAGATTGATCAAAAACTTCACTTGTGGATAATATCTTTATTATTTCAAACTTCACCTCCTTGCATTCTTTGACTGATTCCACTAACCTGTCCAATAAAAATTCAATAAGGCCTGAAAATAATATTTTGTTTTATACAAATGTTAACAACAAAATTAGACATATTACCAGGTGTGTTTCTAATATCTTCATGTCCCCAGTAATGACCACATACAGCCCTTAAAATACTTAGACCAGCAACTCTGGTTTCAGGAAATGGGTTTTTAGAATACTTAACAATTAAATCCATTGGTATGTCACCAAATAAATTATACCACTTGCGAGAAATACTAGAAATTTCATTTCTATATTCTCCAATTTTTACCAATTTTTCTAGACAATTAAGGGCTGTGATTCTTACATCATTTGGCAAGGATGGTAACAGTTTAATTATTACTTTAACAGCATATTTCATCTTATTTCCTAGAAAGTAAAAATACTAAATTATTATCAAGGGTTTTCAATATAAAAAATAAACTTACCAGTCGAGTCCAAAGCAATTTTACCTTCATTCAGTTCAGCAATATGCCCTAAAGTATCTAATGAAACCGAAACAATAGTTAAATTACCAGTTTCCAAATTTGAAAAAAGTCTGTCAAAAAACTTGGGATACTTGGAAAGAACTTCTATAGGTCTCCAATGAGCAATATGACCAAAAAACTTTAAAACTCCTGGTTCGCAGAGCTGAACAGCCACAGGATCTTGATTTTCATCAAACAAAAGAAACATTTTATTTAATATTCCATTTGATTCCAAATAAGTATATCCATGCCTGCTTGTGCCCAACTGAGTTAACAGTTCAAGAATATTCATTTTTAATAGAATATCATTGTTGTCCAGTTCTTCAAGAATTTGGTTTACAAGGCCTGTTGATTGTAAAATTATAAAATTTTCCTCTGATTCTTTGGAAATGCTGACAACCAACTAAAAATTAAAAAATATTTATAAGAACAATAACTATGGTTGCCAGTTTTCAATTTAAGCTAGATACACATTTAAACTTATATGGAATCACCCAGTAATTACGAGAATCAGTATTTCACTTGAAAAAAAGTAACTTGAAAATAAAAAGTAGTTTATCCAAACCTATTATATTACAAATATAAAGAAAAAATTAATAAAACAAATGTTATAGAAAACAAATAACAAAAAATGTGAATTTCTATGAGAATAAACATTATGGTAAATTAGAATTTAAGAAGAAATAGGTTTTTGTTAATTTAATAATTAGTGTTCTCACCTTCAGCGTCAATAGGTGCATTCTTTTTGACTGAGATCACAGTTAATCTCAGCCCCCATCGGTTAAATTTGCAAATGTGCGCGTTCTTTTTACTTCAGTTACCTCAAAGTAAGCTGAGATTTTTGCTCACCCTTCACTGATACTGCATATGCTGTGCGAAGGTATCAGTTTGAATTGAGTCGAAAATAAAGTGGAGGTTTAAAATATCATTACTGTCCTCATCAAATAAAACGTTTATTAATGTATTATTAATAATTATAATTTAACGCAAGTTTAATGTTGTTCTATAATTTTAATTAACAATATTTTTGTTTAACTGACAAGTTTAGGTCATGTTTCCTTTACAAAAAAACCTCTAATTCACGTTGCCACACTTATGTTCTGAGTTGCCACTTAATCAACCACCCTGCGCGTTTCAATTAAGGAAACTTTAAATATGTCGTTCTTTTTTACGCTTACTCACCTCACTACATCTCAGCTGACTTTAAATTAAGTGAGTTGAGATCTCAGTCGACTAATGCAAGCTCGAATTAAACGAGGCATGCATTATTTCTTTTTGGGGAAAATTATCACACTCCTCTAAAAGTGCTTTGCGCCGCCAGGGTTATTTTAAACCTTATCCTTATGATCGGGTGAACCAGAAGGCAACTCTAAAACAATCACACATTCCATTTCTAAACAATTTTTGTCAACCCTGCTGGTATGTAGACGTGCATTATCCGACAAATAAAAAAACACCGAATACAGTACCCTGCTTAAAATACTCCATAGAGACCCTGTTCAAACCGATAGATATTTGTATCGGGATGTATGGTGTTTCTATAGGGTGTATCGGTTTGTATAGGACCCATAGTTGAGATTTATGGTTGTTCTATAGGGATATCCACCTTTGATTTATTTGCTATCGGTTTCAATAGGGAAAATACACATAAATGTAGAAATTAGTTTTTCCCCTATAGGACCCCATAGGTTTTAATAAAATTTTGTCAAATGTTTTATGGTTACTCTATAGGGATATCCCTATATATCCTTCATTGAGTTATTTAAATAGCAATTGCTATTGGTCTCAATAGGGAAAATGTAAAAGTTATGGTGTGCCTATAGGTAATTTCCTATACATTTTCTATCGGGCCGTATCCGGAAAAAACCATGGACAAATGCACATATTGAATCCGGTAGCGCCCGATAGATTATTTTGTATAGGTCTCTATGGGGTATTTTAAGCAGGGTAAAGGGTTCCACAACTATTACTGCAAAATTGAGTTTAAATTGGTATTTAAAGCATCAAAACTGGACAATTTCAAAATGGCGAAATGTATTATTTTCAGAATTGGCCTACAATCAGACGACCGGTAAATTTGTGTTTTAATAGGTCGTGGGAGACAAGCTGGGCTTCGAGCACATTTTAATTTAAAAATTTTAGACCCCCACCGTCATATAATGTTACAAATATTTTTAAAAATGTTGACTGACTTAGTACTTAGCAACTAATTACTGCTATGTAGTGAATGGCCCTTGCTTGGTTTAATTGGATAAAAATCGCAATCAAAGAGTCCTAAAGAGTTGCTTGCACTATATTTACGGTAGGTTTAAGAAAGTTCGACTCAGTATCCCATAAATTAAAAACCGCCAATTGATTAACCATGGAGGAACATTACACCTGGATACATTGTGCCACCTTATTGTTGACAAATGCCATGCATACCCCTTCAATAAAATATTATCCAGAACTCATGTACATACATTGCCTCTACGCTTTAAAGGCCTAATAACTCCACCACAACATGGTACCGCTCGGTTTTGAGGATGTGGATGAGATTCATTTGTGTTAAAATTAAATTATTATATATTTTTCTTGTTTGGAACTAGAATCAGTTTACTGCCTTCCAGTCCATTTGGTATAAATTAGTTAGTACCTATAGAGTAGAAATTTGCCAAATGATTTTAGATGTTGTCATGAAAATTAAAAATAAATATTAAATCATAATCTACTCAGTAGTAGAAACATTTGTTTTTAAAACTTCATTCGTTTTTTACAATGTATGATTAAAAAAATTGTAGAATTCGATTTAAAAATAACTATTTATAAAAAAAAATTAAGAATGCCAAAAAATAAATGCATTTAACAATAAAATTTTCAAAAACGTGCTATTATTTTTTTGGGTACTTTTTTAAGAAATCGTTTAAACATTTTTGTGATCGCCCCTTGAGTCAATGATAAATAATATTGTTTAGCGCTGCGCCACATTGACAGGCGTACGAAATATTTAATCAAATGGAAAATATTTAATTGTCCTTAAACATAATTTAAACTTAATTCTTGCTTTTTTTCGTTATTAAATTTTTAACCAAATTTGTGTATTTTTACATTGATCCTCTATTGTGACTCAAAACCCAACTTTTTCCCTTATCAAATTTTGCGCTATAAAAATTGTTTTACCGCCACTATTTTAATAAATTTTTAGAAGCGACACTATTAGATTTTTTTAATACCTATGTCAGTTATTTTATATAGAAGGTATTTTTTTATTGTTATCAAAACGTGCCCCAACGATCTCTCTTGAATTTTATGTTTTTGCATCAAATATTAATAGAAAAAACTTTTTAATGTTTGAGTATGAGTATGAGTATGAGCATGAGGACGTATGGCAGGCCCCATCGGCTTACACTGATCTCCCTGGGACTATTTTTACCCCCTTTACGTTCTCCTACGTATCCCACAAGTGGACAGCATTACCTGTGTTTGTTAAATCCGAATTTTTACGTTGGCTGGTATATCTCCCATAGGAGGTCGTGGATGACGATGTAGATGGTTAAGGCCATTCCCGGAATTTTGTCGCCGGGCCGACTATACGCCCAGTTTAGGCTAGTGGAGTGCGGGACAAGGAGGGAGAATAGGTTGGTTTTTGGAGGACATTAAACTGACCCAAAACTAAGTACAATCCGGAATCCTCCTCAACCAGGGCTTTATTAATAACCCCATTCAATTGGGATTCTTGAATGGGGGTAGATGGGTTAGTACGATGCTAATACCTATCCTAGTTGGTTTACTTCCTGTACGTCATTCCGTGTCACTGTCCGAGTTGGATTCCGAAAGTTGGTACAGTTTTTCCGTCGCTTCCCGCATAAGGTTTTTGTGGGTGCTGATGTGTTCCCATCGGTCGCGGTCGAGTGGTCCTTTAAGTACGCCTTTGTTTTACGTTCCAAGTTCTGTAATGTGTGCATAACGATGGGGTTGGTCAAGGATCGCCTTAAACGTATGGTCTGTATGTCTCTATGTGGGTTCTTATCTGGTAGTTCAGTCTTTGTCTTAGTGCGTGTGTACTTCCTTTTGTTGACCTGATCGGGCTATTGTTTAGTTGGTGTGCTAAGCTGGCCACTAAGCAATTTCCGTCGGGTGGTATTAATTAGGCCTACTGAGTGATCTATCGTATTGACGATTTTCATGTTTGTTTTGGTTTGGCTTTATTAAGATTTATGGCGTTTATTTATGGGTTTTGTCGAATGTTTATTTGGGGAATGATGCTAATGTTTTATGTCTTTCCTATTTCTATTTTTTTTTTTTTTTTTGATTTATGGGTTGACTGGGAACGGTTTGTTTTTTGATTCCAGATGGGATTCTTGGTAATTTACGTTGCGAAGTTTGCGTTGTTAGGTTTTAACTTTTAGAGTTTATAGATTAAAATGGAATTGGTATTATTATTAGGTCATGCAATTAGGAAAATTACTTAGCTGGATTAATTAGACTTGAATTCTGTTGCTTAGTCCTTAACAAACAGACCGTTGCAACGGTTGCGTTGTTCCTTGGCCTCGTCTGCTGGCTTTTAGCACGCGTTGATTGTGGTGGTGATCCAGATAGCCAGGTAGTCAGGTAAGTTTATCGTTGTGACCTAACCTTAGTCACTCTCTCTCACATACTTTTACGACGTTAGAGCACTTTGTTACTTAAACCGGGGGCCAAAACCAAATTGGTATAAAAATAAAAACCTTATTATTAAAATATATAGGTATAAATTTATTCATTTAAACCAAATGTATTGAAACAATAACATTTAAATTTTAAAAGTAGTGGTTAAATAATTTAAAAATAGTTTTCGTGATGGGTCGTGCAAAAAGATGCTGCAATCCTTTAAGTAAGCATAAAAAAGTAACAAAAAATCTTTATTTTGTCACAAAAAAATGGAATAAAATAATGCAAAAAAATAAATGCTTTTTAAAAACTTTTGTTGGACTACATATGTGCAATTTTTCTCGACGATCGATTTACGAGAAAAAAGTGAATCAAATTTTTTCTTTTTAAAAACTCAAAATAAAATCGTTGTCGAAGAAAATGACTCTGCATACTATCCTGAACACGATTAAAAAGGTGACCAAACGTTTCAATATGGAGAACCTTCAAAAATATTTTTAAAACTTTTTCAGAAAGAAAAGCAAATGTTTAGTAAAATATTAGGTGAAAAAAAACTTTGTACATTCGTGACATAAAAGCTGCTCTATCTCAGCAATCCAACAGATTTGGAAAAATACAAATTTACAAATTTTGACAACTGTCCCGCAATATTGGATGATTGCAAAAATGAGAAAAGAATTCGAAGTGTCACGCCGAATGGCATCAAAAGCAAATAAAAACATTAAATTTCATCGATTCCCGAAAAACTTTGATTTGTGCAAACAGTGGTTAAATGCAACAAAAAGAATAGACAATATTAACATTAAGACCGCTTCTGTTTCCTATAAAAAGTGACTATAACTTTAATTTAAAACACCAACGCTTAAACTACAGCCCTAAATGTTATCAAGGACTAAAAGGATCTATTATCCATATTATAACACTTTCTTTAATATTAAGTTTAATAAAAACGCACTATGTCCAGATATTTCTCCATTTTCTTTGATAATATTACTATTATTCGTGTATTCAGCATCCAGCCCTGGATCTCGCTCGACCAAATAAAAAAGCTTTTAAACAAAACTGTGCAGTGTTACCAATTTCGGTGTAATTACACCATTTGGGTGTAATTTACTGACTGTGGTGTAATTTTCTAACATTTTTGAATGCGGTGTACTTTGGGTGTAATTTTGGACGGATCATTTTAAACGTACCTACCTATTTTTATTTAAGGAAAGTTTTAAATGTGATTAAAATATAATTCATTTTGTAAAAATGGGAATCCCTGGATTTAATATCATCATATATATGTAGTATTAGGTATTATGGGTAAAGAAGTGGCCACGCCCCTCAGAATCTTCCTTTTTGTTCTAACTAGTGTTTTGCGCAAGTATATTCATCATCGACGATATAGCAGCTTCGCCGTTCTTATTGGCTTTCGCTAACAACAGCTGTTTGTGACACATGCGCATAAATGTTTCCTTGCGCCCACAAGAAATTTTATCTCTTTCTTAAGACAAATAATTTTACACTAAAATTATTTTTTGCTTATACCTTAATGATAGTTTGGACACCCCTGAATCATGATAACGTATTATTTTTGCAAAAAAATATAGGTTTCGAGCATACGACATTTTCAATGTTATAAATCAGGCTTAATTTTTGTTGGGGTGTAATGTGGTGTAATTTTGGAGAGTTTGGGTGTAATTTTGCCCAAAGCAATTGGCAACACTGCGACTGTGAGTTTTTTTACCTCACCGATGCACTGTGGGCCCTATGCCCAAACTAGGTTGCAATAAGTCATTATTGAAAATGTATAATTTGCCACTATTATTTTATTAAAAACATATTCAAACTTGGAAAAACATAATTGCTTTTTGAAAATACTCTACGAAGACTTTTTTATAAATGCCCAATGTCAGATCTTTAAAAGAAAGTCTATTTTTAATGCAATCGTTTTAACTGAAACTACGTTTTTTGCGATTTTTTTTTATAGCTTAGAAGGCCGTGAAAAGCAAAAGTCGCCTTAAACATTTCATAACTGACATTAGACCTGTCAATTAGTTGTGTTGGGTACATAAAATTATAGAAAATTCGTGTTTTTTTTGGTTTTTGGCAGGAGCTGATGAGGTAATTACCATGAATATTTAATTTTTTAAGTTTTGCAGAGTAAAAAAATAGGAAGGCCAACGAATGCCAAGCCAAAATATATATTTTTTATTAGACAAATATGTAGACTACTAAAAACTGTTAACCAAAAAAATCGCAAAAAATCGCGAAACTTATCCCAGTCAAAAATGTAAACCTCTGAGAAAAAAAATATTAATATGCATCTTAAGTTGTTTATCGCACGTATTGCTTGGGCAATGAGCAAATATGTATATAGCGTTTAATATTTGTTAAAAGTGTTTATGCCTACTTATTCTTTTTATCCGTTTTTAATATTACATCAAGGTGGCCTAAATGCATTGGTAAAAATTGCTCAAAAGGCATTAAAAAATCACATTTAAGTCCAGAATTATGTTAAGAATCCGAGAACGTAAATATATAGGGGTTTCTATTTAATTTTTTGAACATGGACCCATTTCCGGTGAAACCGGAAGTGACCGAAAAAATATGCGAAAACCCTCCTCTTTATACACCATTTACCTATTACCAACACACTGTATTTTATTTTTTATAAATATTTTTTTTCTGGCTACACCGCTCATCCAACTTTTACAAGAGACAAAAAAGTTTTTAAACAAAGTGAGCTTTCTATTTGCTAGCAAATTGGTAACCATTACATCAACAGTAAAAAAATACAAGCGAAAATTAGTACCTAACCTTGCTTTTCTGATTATTCTAATTTTTAAAGATAACTGAGTGTAGCACCAAACGACGTTAATTGGCAGTTAAAACTTATATTCCAAAAATATTCAAAATTCATTAATACGTTTTTAAGATATTTAAAAAAATAGTTAAAACTTTAAAGGCCTCTAACGACTAAACGAAGCAACTTAGTATATAGGTAATTTGGGTTAAATCGACTTATTTTGATCCGTAGATAACGTTGGCATGGTTTCTTACACTAGTTGAAGATAATCCTGTATTTTATAAATTAATTTACAAAAATACTAACGTGGCAACATTGGAAAATGAAAAAATAAATTATATAATTAATTACCAGCATTGGTTAGTCTCAAAGTTTAATTATTTTTAAAGTTTTAAGTAAATAGAAAAAAAAATGAATTAATGCAACCTAGTTTGGATATTGGGCCCACAGTGCGATGATAACATAAAAAGAATACATATCGATTGTTAAAGATGGAAAACGAATCCGAAGAAAAGGTTGCTTCTCTTTAATCTCATTGATTTGCAAAAGCAGTTTAACGAGAAGTTTCCTGAAATGTCGATTTGTCTAGCAAAATTCAGGCAGTTAAAGGCGGGTTTATACAACAATTGATAATTTAGTGGACAATTTATTTCATAACTCAATTGTTAATTTAATGCATAATTTAATACATAATACATAACTTTAAAATCTGGTTTATACAATTCATTAATTTAGTAAATATTTTATTTCTTTAAATGACAATATTGATTTTTAAAAGTGTCAAATAACACAAAATCCATCATTGAAACTCATGTTATGTAGAAACTTTGTAGTATTTTTTAAGGCACAAACACAAAACACAATAATTATTAATCATAACCTTATAAAATGGAGAGAGATCATGCGCGGTTTAATTTTATTTATAATTCATAATTTATTTCATAAAAGTTAACGCTGTGACTAGAGGCATGCTAACGTGCCGCGCGAAATGTTAAAGGCAAGTTAGTTACGTCATAATTATTTTACGTCATGATTTTAAGATTTTATGTTACGATAAAACTAAAACAAACCAACCAACCCAACCCAACACTTTTTAACAAAGGAACAACAAATTTATGAAATAAACAAATAAAAAAAGTTCGACAACTTCTAGAAGATTTTATGTTACGATAAAATTAATACAAACCAATCAAACCAACCAACCCAACCCAACACTTTTTAACAAAGAAACAACAAATTTATGAAATAAAAAAACTTCGACAACTTCTGAGTATCGAACCCGGTACCTCTCGCATGCTAAGCGAACGCCCTACTTATGAGCTATCTAGCTTGACATCAATTTTAACACGCTCGGGGAACAAAAACGGATTATTATTAAGACGTAACTAACGTGCCTTTAACATTTCGAATCGCGGCACGTTAGCGTGCCTCTAGTCACAGCGAAAAGTTAAATTTTGTGAACTTTCAAGGTTATTCAATAAACACTAAATTGTGAGTTAAGCATTAAATCCTTGTATAAAATGTTTCATAGCAGATAGTGCCATTTAACTTTTATGCTTATGCACTAAATTGTAAATTATGAAATAAATTAATGATATGAAGTTGTATAAACCCGCCATAAGACCTCGAGAATGTATTTTGGCTGGTAAAAGCGGTACACACAACGTTTGCGTGTTTAAAATTCACCAAAATATAAAAGTAAAAATACGCGGCCTGAAGCAAGAACAGAAAATAAAAGGAGCTAATTTCACTGACACATTTCACAATTTAATAAAAAAATCAGTATGTGAGAATCCATCGTCGAATTGCTTTTATTCTATCTGTGAAGAGTGTCCAAACAGTGTGTGTTATTAAAAAACTAAAAATTTTCCTCGAAGAAAATTATGCGATGGAAGTAAAATTCAGTCAGTGGGCGAACACCGACAGGTATTTTAAAATATAATAAGCGTTAAAATTTTAAAATTTGCGTTTTTTTGCATTACAGATGGGAAATTTCACAAAAGACTGAAAACAGAGACAAGTTTTTGTGTAATTTAGCCAACGACTTACCGATCTTAATGAGAAACGATTTTCTTGCAGTGTCTCAAGCTTCGTATTTTAGCCAAATTAAGAATAACGTTAAGAAAGGGGAATTCGTTTTAAGCATAGATTTTGTAGAAAATTACACATTTCATGTGCAAAATGCCATTCAGGTCCATCATTGATCCAATACTCTCCATCCGCATGTAATTTATTATTGCCATAAGGGAGTGCTAAAGCACGATAGCTTCGTCATTATTTCAAAAAAATTGACTCACGATACATGGTCGGTTATTTATTTTATTCAAGAGTTACTAAGTACATAAAAAAATTGGGGATAAAAACATAAAAAAAATCTTTGCGTCGCAGTAAAAAAATAAATTTAATTTTATAAATCAAGAAGATTTTGGGATCACTGCTCAGTGGAATTTTTTGCGACCTCTCACGGAAAAGGGGCTTGGAGGTATTGGAGGGCCTGTAAAAGACAAGCCGATCGAGCTAGTTTGCAAAGAATAGATAATAACCACATTACTAATCCCTAAAGTTTTTTCCAATGGGCAGAAAAGCATTTTTCAAAAATATATTTTAATTTCTGTTCTCAAAATGAACATAAACGTCACAAGTTCGTTAAAGGCATGCTTTGAAAAAGCGAGAACAATAAAAAATTCCAGACAATACCATTACTATGAACCTATAGACATATAGACTTTTCTTGTATGACACAGTTTTTGTTAAAAATGTTATTACGGGAAAATAGGAGGCTTAGTTATGTTAGATATACATATCTATATATCTATGAAAATAAAAAAAGAATAAAATAGATTTATTACTTTAAAAAATTGCAAAATTAACAATAATGAACACATCAGAATAAATATAAACCTTAAGATGTACACATGTGTACATCTTAAGGTTTATATTTATTCTGATGTGTTCATTATTGTTAATTTTGCAATTTTTTAAAGTGGTAAATCTATTTTATTCTTTTTTTGTTTTCATCCTGCGTCTTATAGAAATAAATTGGCAATTGTAATTTCTAATTTTTATGTTAATTATAAACGATATTAGAGTAAATATGATAGAACGCAAAGATGCGCCTGTTAACTTGCCTCTTAACGGTCGCCTGTCAATAATAATAACAATAATATTTATCATTGACTCAAGGGGCGATCATAAAAATGTTTAAACGGTTCCTTAATCTTTAGGTTTCAGAGCTTTTTTTACCTATTATTTTTTTCAACTTTCTTAGGGAGAAGAGGGCCAAAATGGCATTTTTTTCATTAAAAAAGAATAAAAAACTAGACAAAAAAAATAATAGCACGTTTTTGAACATTTTAATATTTTTTACCATTCTCACAAATTTTCATTAATTATTTATAAATACCTAGTTTACAAGAAACTAATTTTTAAATCAAATGCTACAATTTTTTTAATCATACATTGTAAAGAAACGAATGAATTTTTATGTGGTAACTTTCATGACAACGTCGAAAATCATGGGCTCACTTGGCAAATTTCTACTCTATACCTATAGGCAATAGTATTATGAAAATATGTCAAAATTTATATTATTATTAAATACAATGAGGAAGTGTAATGTTTTGGGGTGGCGTTATGGATAGTAAAACAATTCCTTTGATTCCCATTAGACAAACTCTAACATATCCAAAGTATGTATGGCTCCAAGAGGTGCTTTCCGCGTTTTTTTTATTCTAATTTATGCAGGATATTATTAAATACAATGAGGAAGTGTAATGTTTTGGGGTGGCGTTATGGATAGTAAAACAATTCCTTTGATTCCCATTAGACAAACTCTAACATATCCAAAGTATGTATGGCTCCAAGAGGTGCTTTCCGCGTTTTTTTTATTCTAATTTATGCAGGATAATGCAACTCCATTCACCAGAAGTTGCCAAAAATTGTTTAGAAATGGAAGGTATCACTATTTTAGAGTGGCCTTCTTGGTCACTGGATTTTAATACAATTGAGCAAGTTAAAAGAAAGTTTAGAGCTCGTCAAAATAACTCTGCCAACGCACAGTAGGCGCAATTGGGAAAAAGCTGTCCAAAAGTAAAAAAAAATACAGTTGTCGGACTGTCGTTATAATAAGAATTTATTAAGAGGGGGGCCCACTGCAAAAATGTTTTCTTACTACCTCGACTGAAAATACGTTGTTTTGTCCCCGATTCCACGGCAGAAAGTTTACGTTTCTTGCATTGGTCAAGCTATACACGCACACTCTATAATAGCGGGAGTAAAAATTTTTTAGTCGTGTGCTCAACATATGCAACTCTGATTACGACACTAATATAACCTCAAAATTTGGGCAGGCATCAATATGTTTCGATATACACATTTAATTTTTTCCCGTATTTTCGGCCGAGGTAGTAAGAAAAATAGTATACACTACACGGGCAGAAAGTGTGAGAGCCCTGAACTGCGCGCCATGATGCCCTCGGCTTCGCCTCGGGCATCATGGCGCGCAGTGCAGGAATCTCACACTTTCTGCCCTTGTAGTGTAATATACTATTACTAATTGATGCATTAATATGTTTTGATTGAATTTAAAGTCGTAGTCAAGAGATGTCTAAAATAACCTCAAATAAAAAAAAACTATATGTGATCCCCTGTTATCCCAGTTAGTTTGACAATTCAGTGTATACTCTGGTAAGCCAAAAAAGCTAACCTATCGAATCTATGGGTTAAAATGAACCTATATACTTACCAGGAAAAAATTTCTCTGCAAGGCAGGATTTTTTGCACAATTTTAAAAGGTGTTGGTGAGCATTCAAAGTTTCCCATTTAAATAACACGTAAACAAATCTTTTTTCATTAAAAATACCATAACTTTTGAACCGTTTAGGATAAAATTTTGTACGTTACGGATTCTTGCAGAGCGTAAATTTCCTAAAAAATCTATCCCAGGATTATTTTTTTCAATAAAAAATTCGTATATTCAGTTTTAGTGATTTTTTTCACTTTTCAAAGCTTTCAAATATACGAATTTTTGAATTGAAAAAAATAATCCTGGGATAGATTTTTTAGGAATTTCTATGCTCTACAAGAATCCGCGACGTAAAATATTTTATCCTAAACGGTTCAAAAGTTATGGTATTTTTAATAAAAAAAGATTTTTGATGTGTTATTTAAATGGAAAATGAATGCTCACCGACACCTTTTAAAATTGAGCAAAAAAAAAGAATTTTTTTCTCGGTATATAGGTTCATTTTAACCCATACATTCGATAGGTTACTTTTTTTGGCTCACCCTAGTGTATAGATAGATGTGGAACTGCCAGAAAATACAGTCTACATTTACAAATTTTTGATAAAGACTGACCATCTGGTTTTCAAGTAAAAAATTATTAAAGTTGTTAAGACTGTGTTGTGAATGTTAACAAAAATGTATATACTACTAAAGGAATAAGTGCATACGAGAAAAAAATCATCGATTTCTTATTGTCATCTTATAATTGTAAACATTGTAAAATTAATGATTTTTTTCCCGTATGCACTTATGTCTGTAGAAGTGCCATATGATTTTTGTTAACTTTCACTGAACAGTTTAAATTATCAATCTGTCATTCTTGTCTAGAATATCCGGCAACACTTTTTCTTCAATCTTAACACAGAAGCACTGTGTTCAAGGGTAATTGCCTTTAGCTTAATTAAAAGCTATTTGGCCAGCTCATTATGTTTTTTGAAAATTTAATATGATCAAGGGTCTCAATTAAGAGAATCTGAGTACAACTCATCCCTTGAATCATTTATTTTATTTTATTATTGTTCATAGTTCATTTTAATATTATTTTATGTCTAATTTCTTTCACAATTTTCACTGTATCACTTTAATTTTTTTACACACTTGTTTTTTCGATGTATTCTTGTTTATTTATTATTATGTCCATTTTCTTTCTTCATTTCTTTTCAATGCATTTAACATTGTTCAAAATTACTTATCATCACACACAATTTATTCTTACAATCATCCATATATTTTTCTTAACCTTTAAATATTCGCCGTGACTAGAAGTACACCGGGAGTACGGGCATTAAACGTACATCAGGTTTGTGCGCATGCGTGTTTCCATACCAGCTGATGGTAAAATTTCGGATTTATTTATTTATTAGTTGATCATTATCTCTGGTTGAGATTAAATTGGTACACAAAGGCCCAGTTGTATAACAGTTGGTAAACAGCTGGTTAACTCTTGATATTAATTATGTAATTATTAAGGTAACTTTCAAGTTGTATAAACATTGATTAAAATTTAATTAAGTGATTAAAATACAATTAACAACAAAATTAATGAAATGTCAGTATGTATTACCCAAACCAACCCAAACTCAACAACCCAACCCAACCGACCCCGCCCCATTGGCCCCCCCGCCCCATTGAGCGACCATTTAATATTATACAATTGACAAATATGCTAAATAAGGATTTTTTTCCACCCGGTGTACGTTTAATGGCGGTACTCCCGGTGTACTTCTAGTCACTTTGTTAAATATTTCATACCAGTGAGTCATTCCAAATAAAAACACCAAATGGGGTGCGCTGCGTGATTTTTTATTTTGATGAAAAAAATTGAGGATGATCTTTTAGGTGTCAAATATGAAAATCCGTTGCCGTTTTAATTTTTTGTTGCTTTACTTTTATTTGGCACTCCTTAGAAGTCTGAAATAGTGTCAATTTCTTACTCTCTTATAGTGGGCCAGATTTTTTTTTCTGGGACAAATATTGAAATAATTTTGATTTTGTTTTACTGTCCAGTAAGTGTGTTTTCGATATAAATTATTATTATCCAATTAGTTAATCCCATAAAAGAATGGCAAACCACTAAAGATTCATGATAATTTGCCAATTTTTGTGATTTTTGTCTGGCTCCTGTGCCTATTCTACTGAATTTAGAAGGTTCATTTTTTTCAGGTATAAAGTACTTATACAATAGAAAACGTAACTATTATTTTAAGTTTCTAGACTATCAATTTCTTTATTAAAAAAAATATTGAAAATTGATAATTCTCAAAATTAGCCAATTTTGCCCTCAGAAATCATTATGTTGAGGAAAAAATAAAAATCTGAAACTTTCAGGAAATGTAGTCCCCACCTTCATCTTTTCAGTCCAGTTAGTCTTGTTTTGTTA
This sequence comes from Brassicogethes aeneus, assembly GCA_921294245.1. Classification (NCBI taxonomy): domain Eukaryota; kingdom Metazoa; phylum Arthropoda; class Insecta; order Coleoptera; family Nitidulidae; genus Brassicogethes; species Brassicogethes aeneus. The sequence continues at coordinate 15,805,795 of OV121134.1, read as the reverse complement.
TTTTAATTCCTTTAAAAGATATATTAATTTTTTTAATGCCCGTTTAGTAGCGATATTGTTAGTTTTATTTACGCGTGCTTCAGCAGACAACACAAGACTCATATAACAAATAATAAATAAATAAATAATAAATAAGGTGTATGTATCTTATAACAAATATGACAAGACTCCATCTGGCAACACTGGATTACAAACATTGGATTATCTAGGGATATTTGGTTTTATTTATTTGGTTACTACCAGTTTAATTTTTAAAACAAATTATTAATAAAAATCATGCAAGATGTTCTAGACCTAGGTATTACTTAAGTTAACTTAATAATAATCATAATTATTTATTATAAGATATTTTCTTTTTTTTTTGTTTTCTGCTTTTCTCAATAGACTTTTGCTGCATTCAACATATTTCAGGCTTTATTTTTTGTTCCCATACCTTTTTTATTTGTTGACTACCAATAATGTCGTTTTTAAGGTAAGGTATTAAGTTATTTATTATAAGTTATTTTTTAAAATAATTAGACAAACCTTCTACCTTCTATGGTTTTCTTCTTTGTTTTCTGCTTTTTCCTTTAGACTTTCGGTGCATTGAACATACTGTTTTCTGTTGCTTTATTTTTTGTTCTTATACCTTTTTTTAAATAATTTTTTGTTTGTACCTAGTAGAATTTATTTGTTTTTACAACTCATTTTTTAGATTTTAAATAACACTGCATATGAACTGTCACATGGAACTTAATTTTGAACATGATTTATTTCTCACACCAATGGTGTGACCCCATATCACAGGATACACAAATCATGGCATAAGGTAAACTGAGAAAAATCTGAACTCAAGGATGCAATGTGGGTTTACTTAACACAGTTATACTTGAGGCCTGTCATAGCAAAACCGACAATCTCCACTTTTGGTCAAAAATTAGATTTTTGGCGGAGACTATACTTCAACTAATTATCTATAAGATTATAAAGTTTATGTGCTGCAAAAGGAGCTAAATCCTGCCTTAAATCCTATTTTAAAAATGACATTTAGTGCAAAGTCGACAATCTCCACTGATAGATTTACAGCAAAGTATACAATCTCCAATTCCACCATTAGAAATTAGTAATTTGTGTCACCTGATATCCTAACATTTGATGTTATAACGTATTTTAGAGATTTAATTTTATGTTTTTTTTACTGGTACATACTGTTAAGTTCTATTGCAGTAAATTGCACTTAAAAAATATATTTAAAATAGGTAAATCTACGTTTGATTGTTTTAAGAATTATAAAAAAAGTTATCTTGTTTATTTTGTGCTATTATACCATAATAAGACGAAAAGGTAAAGCAAGAAAAGGCTGATAATGTCAAAACATTGCAAGTAAAACATTACGGGGCAAAGTGGGAAGGAGATGATGAGTTGTTGTACTATAAAAACTTTTTTGCATGAGGCAACCTGGTCCCTGATTTAGAAGAAACTCCAGATTTATGTGGTCCAATTCAGAATTTTCCCACATTGATTGTATAGTTAAATTTTATAACCATTAAAGGGAGAAAAATACAATTATTTTTTTGTGTATTTTTCTAAATCTTCTTAAACGTTTACAACAAAATAAGCAGTCTCCAGCAATTCATATCAAAGTCAGCAATCTCCAATTTATAATTATAGATTCCACCTATACTATGCATCCTGGAGACCTTGTAGTTAGCTACTAGACTAACAACAACAATATTTCAATATAATATACAAAAAAATTACAAATCTAGAATTTAAAATACCAAAATCAATTATCTCAATTTACTCAGTTTTAGTCTGACGGGAGATTGTTGACTTTGCTCTGACAGGCCTCACTTACCTTAAGTAAACCCACAGTAACAGTAACTGTCTTAAGAATGGCAACTTTAAATAAATATAACTGCCTTATAAATGTCAACTTTAGCTAGGTATGAGAAGGCCACAAGTATGTTGGAGCTGTGATAAATGGTAAAAGAGTCATTGCTATCAATACTAGCAATGCAATGTCTTTTAAAACACATTTCATTGCTAGTAACAATGGCAACAGCACTATCATTTATCAGAGCTTTAACATACTTGCAGCCTTAGACAGGACACATATTTAAATTTTCTTCCAGAATGTCCCTCAAAATACATAAAATTTAATTACCTCATAAACTCTCAAGCGAATAACTTCAGATGCAGTCATAACTTCATAGATAACAACCAAAATATCACTGGATACAAGTAAATTAATACCCATTTCTGTGGTGGCTATCTTGGTTAATATAGTAGATGATTTTTTTACAACTGCCAGGTCATCACCTTCTAAACATCTTACAATATTTATTACCAGTGTTTTTCTGTGGCAAAGCTCATTAATAACTTGCTCTGCAGTCAGACTTCTTTCAATTTCAGTCAAAGACATTAATTTTACAGAGGCGTAAGGGTGAGTTAGAGCTCTTTCAAGGGAAACTCCATATTTGCTTGTGCTCTCACCTAAATTTAGGTTGTTCATACATAGCGAAAGAACCTCGCAAGCCAAATCGACTTGTTCCCTAAAAATTACCTTATTGTTGACAATGTTGACACAGCATTTTCTAGGTTAACTTACGTGTTGGAATTGTTCAGGCAATCAAACACCAAAGGTAGCTGAAGGATATTGGCTGTTCTTGCTGCCTCATCTTGAGGAACAGATGTGAAATGGTCTTTAATTTCATTCAAAGTTGTAATACGCAATTCTTCGTTTAAGAGCTTTGTTATTTTGTCAGCGCACCATTCTTCGCGGGATGCCATTTTTGAATGTCATCCCAGTGGTGCCACTACCTGAATTTTAAATGTCAATATAAATGTAAATAAAGTAGAGTATTCTCTTTATCTAATATATAGAATACTATTCTACTACTACTCTAAATATCGTGTTCTTGGTATTCTGTATACCTAGGTTTATTTAAAACTAAAATTTGATTTAAGGATTCGGCGTGTGCGTCAATTTTGCATTTAATAGTTTAAATGTATTATCTAAGATAATACATTTGAACTACTAAATGCAATTGCATAATTATCTTTGTTCGCATCGCATATATAATAAATATTATTTATATGTGGTTGCAATAAGTATTCCAATAGATATATATATTTATTTTTTTTATTGGATTTTATTACATCGATTTTTATAGTTTAAAAGGTCCTTGGTTAAAATTAAAAAAAAAATCAAAAATTTAATCCTCTGTATAAGTATAATTAATAATTGACATCTCTAAATTTTCAAATTTTAAAATCCTGTTTTTGTATAATTAGAATGATTACATTTGAATCTTGGGTGTTTGTTAACGTAAGTTTGCAATTTTTGTCTAAATTTCGTAATTTTATTATCTAATCTGAGTAAATCATTTTATAGCATATTTAAGAAAATGTTTATAAACAGGTATATCTATAGAGTTTGTTTCTCTATGGGTATACCCACAATCCACACAACAAGGTCTGTTCTATCTTGTTTTCGCGTATAGTAAAAATCATTGCACCACTGCACAGACTCAAACAGCGACCATTTTTATGTTATTTACAAATCTGGTGCTTTGGGTTTGTGCTGTTAATTAATAATTATTAATAAAGATTAAACGTTGTGTTTCTTACAGAGGCACTTGCAAGTAAGCCTCAAATGAGGCCTTAAAGTGCGAAGAACAACCATTTTACTCCTCTTTTGTAAAAAATAAACCTTATTCTATAAAGGCTGTGATCGAAATGTCAAATTTAAATTTGTGGATTATGGTAAATTCAAAAAATTATAGGGATTTTTTTCCCTGTTTCGCACGCCTATGATAATCATTTATCCGATTTGACACCACTAGATAATTTTTTGCCCAAAAATATCCCAGAAATAAAGCATCAATATTTTTGCCCTAATTCGCACAAAACGATTAGGTATCCGTTTAATAATTAATAAAATAATAATAATAATAATTAATAAAAACCTGATTTTGCGTAGAAGTTTAAAATGCATATAGCGCCCCCAAGAGGCATTTTCGACAATATGCTTATAGCAACTTTTTCTTTATTCTATTTTTATCTATTTTTACGTCTAGAATCACCCCCTGAAATATATTAACGTTATTTCCGGCAGTGGCGGCTGGTGGATTTTGAGTATACCGATATCTCAATTATTAGACTCACACCAAATTTATATGAGTTTATATATATTATAATGACCTAAAATAAACAAGTTCTGCGCAAGCAGAATTTAAATTAAAGTTTTCGAAAAAAAGATAACTTTTTGCTCGACCGTACCGGCCCCATGGGGCCCCCAAAAAATATAATATAAATTTAACTGGTGCAATTTTTTATTTATTATAGTTTATCGACAAATTTCAAATTTCATTTAAAAAATCCAAATTATACAGATTTTATACCATTTTAAATTTTTATTATTTCTTTGAAATATTTTGTAATATTATTGTTATTGTAACGAGTACCTCTCTGGATCTCGGAATGTCCTTGGTGACTAATCGCCGATGAGTCATCGCCGGTGAGTCAACGCTTGAGCGATCGAGAGCGGTGTGGAACTTATTGGAAAGTTTGAGGAGGTGCTTGGGTGAAGTGGGTCACGTAGGCACTGAATATATAAGGCACAGCGGAGCATCGATTAGTTAGTCAAGTTTTGGTACTCGCGAAGAAATAAAATAAATATACGTGCAAATAAATAGACTTTTGTACACTAGTGATATATAAATAATTAGTAGTTAATGATTAGTTACTTTTATAGTTTTTTATTGTTTTAATTATATTTAAGTTATAAAATAAATCGTTTAGTTTGTTAATAAACCGATAAAAACGTTACAATTGGTGTCAGTGCGGTTAGTGTGAAACTTCGCAAAAATGGTTTCGTTAATGGATTTGAGTGTGGCGGACATTAAGCGAAGAAGCTGGAAGAAAGGGGATGCGAAACAACTGGAAAAAAGAATGTGTTGCAGCAGCGGCTTCGAGAATCGTTGGAACAAGAGGGTGAAAATCCAGATACGTATTTATTTGAAGGTTCGGGTGATATCCATTTATTGTTGCAAAATTTAAAAGGTCATTTTAAACAGAACATTCTGGAAAATTCTAACGACCTTGCTTATAAAGACGGGTAATATCGAATGATTGCGGTTAAAAAACAAGCTAGTTTTATGTCCATTCATATCTGTTTTATCCGATATATCTTTACCCGCTATGTCGGTTTTTATCTGGGTATAAATATATCCGCGAACGTCGGGTTTTATCTACTTAGTTCTATGTCTGCATCTGGTTTCATCCGCAAATACCTCAATTTAATTTTATATCTGCATTCACCCGATTTTTTCTGCAAATACCTGCTTTCGCGTTTGCGGATGAAAGCACAATTAATCTGCTTTCATCCGCAAAGGTCTGATTTTGTCCTGTTTTACCCGCAAACATCTGCTTTTATCCGCGAACATATGCTTTTACCCGCGAACGTCTGCTTTCATACGGTTTCACCAGGATAGTGCACCCCCGCAATCATCCGGCTCTACTGCGTTCCGTGCTTAAAATACCCCATAGAGACCCTGTTCAAACCGATAGACATTTGTATCGGCATGTATGGTGTTTCTGTAGGGTGTATCGGTATGTATAGGATGCCCTTGATTTATTTGCTATTGGTTTCAATGGGAAAAATACACATAAATGTAGAAATTAGTTTTCCCCCATAGACCTCTATAGGTTTTAATAAAATTTTGACAAATGTTTTATGGTTGCTCTATAGGGATATCCCTATATATCCTTCATTGAGTTATTTGCTATCGGTCTCAATAGGGAAAATGTAAAAGTTATGGTGTGCCTATAGGTAATTTCCTATAAATTTTCTATCTGGCCTTATCCGGAAAAAAAACATGGACGAATACACATATTGAATCCGGTACCGCCCGATAGATTATTTTGCATAGGTCTCTATGGGGTATTTTAAGCAGGGTTTCGTTTATATCTGCATTTGAATTAGAAGAGAAAGTGGGGCAGAAAGTTAACGACGCGTCGTTAAGTTACGTCGCGACGTAAGTATAGAATTAGAAGAGAAAGTGGACAGAAAGTTGAATTAAATGAAATAAACAGGAAATTGGATACGAGAGAAAAAAAATTGAACGAGAAATTGGAAGTCAAAATTAGAGAAATAAATAGTAAACTGACAGCTGTAAAACGACCCATGATGCTGGCGGAACCAGGAACAGTGCCGGAGGGGAGCCGAGTCCGGATGGAAAAACTTCTTGAACCAAATACATCCGTCAGTTTGAGGCAGCAGCAAAAGCAAATAGCTGGCTACCAGAAGAAAAGCTCTGGCTTTACTGGGAGATGCAACAGATATCTTGCAGACACTTTCTCCCAACGAACAAGAAGATTATGAAGCGTTGGTAAAACACCTGGAACTGCGATATGGCCAGACACATCTGGAACATGTATACCATTCACAACTGAAGAATCTTTGCCAGAAATCAAACGAGACTTCGCAAGAATTCGAGGCTGATATTGCACGCTTGGTCCGGCTAGCATATCCAGCTACTACAACCATTATGAAACGATTAGCGGTTCAAGCCTTATTGGATATACTTCGAAACAACGAAACAAGACAGGCTCTAACACTGGCTCGTCCGAGCCACCTGGTTGTTGCATTGGCTCAAACTTTGGAATTCGAGGCGGTAAAGCAGACTTGCAGGAGCCAGCCTAGAATAAGGAGAGTCGAGAAAGAGAAAGAGGAGTAACCCAGTATAATTGAAGCAATCAGGCAAGTTCTTAGAGAAAATTTACAAGAGAAATCCGGTGTTGGAGATGTGGAAAGCTAGGACATATACGAAGTCGTTGCAGAGAAAGCAAGGTGGTGTCGACTTCGTCTCCTTGGAAAACTAGGTAGGGTCGAAGAAAAGGGGGCACTTTCAAACTGATACCAACGTGCCCTAAAAGATATCGAATGTCTCGATCTCGTCTACATCAGTCCTCTGTTTTTTTTGTGGATGGTTTTATTAATGGAAAATTACATCTGCTGCTGCTGGATACAGGTGCGACGAAGATAATTATTAGGCCAGATATTGTCAAAATGTCAAAGATAAAATATACCAATCGGCGACTACGTAGGTACTGCAACAGGAGATACAGCTACTGTTCTTGGAGAAGTGGACATCAATATGGTCATAGGAAACACAAAATTTAAACATCGAGCATTATTAGCAGACATTGAAGATAAATTTATTGTAGGCATGGACATTATGAACTCCATAGGATTTGAACTGAACTTTTAACAAGGAATATTGAGGGTGTTACGTGTTACATCGATCGAAAGAAACGAATATTCGTGTAATGTTTGAAGATGCTTTGATACCGGAACATAGCGAGATGATATTGAAGGCTTTTTTGGATTGTAAATCAGAAGATGGATTTATAATGCTCATAAAGCCAAGAATTGATGACAAAGAGGTCGGTCGAGGAATTGTAGTAGAAAAGACTTTAATAGGTGTCGGAAAAGAAGTGCCTGTAAGAGTATTGAATGTCTTAAAGAAAGGAATCGTTTTGGAGAAGAAGGCTGCGAGAGGAAGCTGATAAAATTGTGGGGTGATCGAACCATCCAACAGTCCATGGTCTTCCTCTGGATGGATCAGCAAAACCACGTGACGAAGAAGAACAGCTACCCTCTGTCTAGGATCGATGACACCCTGGATACATTGGCTGGATCACAGATATTTTCGACTGGATTTGAAGAGCGGTTACTGGCAGGTTGAAATGGCACCAGAAGATGGAGAAAAGACGGCGTTTACCGTGGGTGCTGGACTGTGGCAGTTTACTGTCATTCCGTTTGGACTATGTAATGCCCCTGAAACTTTTGAAAGGCTCATGTAAATGGTTTTGAAGGGACTATCTTAGAAGACTTGCTAGTTGTACCTTGACGACATTATTGTGGTTGGGAAATCATTGAGGACCATATGAGGAACCTGAAGGAAGTTTTTCAGCCCTTAAGAAGTTCCGGCTTGAAGCTTAGCCCGAAGAAATGTCACTTGTTCTAGAGGGAAGTGCTGTATCTGGGCCATGTCGTTTCAAGTCAAGGTGTGGCAGTGGACAAACAGAAGGTGAAGACGGTGCGGGAATAGCCAATACCGAAGAAAAACATGATTTAAGAAGCTTTTTGGATTATGCACCTATCAACGTTGGTACGTACCAGGATTCGCAAAGGTTGCTAAGCCTTTGACACGTTTGACAGAGGGAGAGAGATGATTCCAATGGAACGACGAGTGGCAAGAAGCCTTTAAGAACCTGAAAAACGCGTTGACCAGCTCACCAGTCCTGACATCCTTTTCCGAATGGTGGATTTATTTTGGACACGGACGCCAGCAATGTGGGACTGGGAGCTGTTTTGTCGCAGATTCAAGAGGGAAAAGAGAAAGTTATTGGATACTTCAGTAAAATTTTATCCAAACCAGAACGTAATAACTGATTTACTTGACGAGGGTTGTGGGTAGTGGTAAAATCAGTGGAACACTTTTACAACTTGTAAATTATAAGTACCTGTATGAAAGAAAATTCTTGCTGAGAACGGACCATGCTGACCTAAAATTGCTTTTGCAATTTAAGAATCTTGAAGGACAGGTAGCAAGATGGATTGAGAGACTGCAGAAGTTAGACTTTCAGAGAAAAGGATGTGTTTATTCTCAAGACTACACATGTGGATGATCATTGGCAGTCTAATGAGGTTTAACATGACCAGGAAGGGGACCCAGATTTAAAGCCCATCATCGACTAGAAGATGAACGAGCGTAAACCAACGTGGCAGGAAGTCGCCCAATATTCGCCTAATGTGAAATTGTACTGGGCCAATGGAATTCCATCATCTTAAGTGACGGACTTCTATAGCGCGTTCTGACAACTCCACAAGGGGAGGAAGACCAGAAGCAGATAATAATCCCCAGAAACAGGATACCAGAAGTGCTGCAGGAAATCCATGATGGAACTACTGGAGGACATCTTGGGGTGACGAGGACGCTCGGAAGACTTAGGAAACGGTTTTATTGGGTCAACTGCCAACGAGATGTAAAGGAACGGTGCAAGAAGTGCGCCGGCAAGCAATGGACCCCAGAAGCGCCCAAGAGCTCCAATGCGACAGTACAATGTGGGCAGCCCATTTGAGAGAATTGCAATCGACGTGGCGGGTCAGATTTAGAGGCATACACATTCTTTTCTGTTGTCCCACCGTAGAAGAATAATCGGAATGAAGACCGTAGGCTGCTACCATGATACTACATAAGACTGGTAATCCATCGCACCGCTTGGAGCGGACCGGTTTCAAGGCACTGCAGCCGGTGAGAGAGATAGCGATAGAAAGGGCTTGTGGCCCTCTGAAATCCATATAACTTTATAGTAAAAAGCTTGATTTCAACGTTTATTAATCATTTTTCTTGAAGGAAAATGCACTGCATTAATATTTTTAGATTATATCATCTTAAAAACAGTTCAATTGATTTAATAAATTACTGTATGGATTAATATCAGTAAAACTTATAAAAGAGGAAAATATAGTAAAACAATGATTTAAGTAATACCAGTTATCTACTTTATGCACAATTGCCTATCAATACTAATTTATCAACAAAACTTATTTATTAGCATGAGGTAATAAAAAATATAAAAAGTAAATTAAATTTAAACTGATACCGTAAATACGGGTGACTTTGTACCCCGCGGGTGACTTTAACCCATTTATGAAAAATCTTTTCGCGCTCGATAAAATTAACATTTATAATTTGTTGGTATAAACCTGTCAATTGAGCGATTCTATTGAGTTTATATTACATGTGCAGGAAAAGCAGTGTTTTAAAAAAAGAAATCAGTGTTTTAAAAAAAGAAATGGGATTTATTACACTTAAAAATTGTATATATCGTATCAGTGCAAAACTCTAGAAATACACGCGTTAAAATTTCTATATTATGCGCAATCCATTGGAATGATGATCCTTGGTTAACTACAGGTCGATTCTTTATTTTTTTTTATTGGTAATCCCTTGCAATAGATACATGTCGCTGCTAACACTTGTCTAATAAAAATAAAATATAATATTACATTCATTTTATACTGAAAAAACACTGTGAGACAAAGTAACCCGCAACCAGGGGGTAACTTTGCACACCCACTTTTTAATGTTTATTTTTGAAACTCAGCCCTATGTTATATTTTAACATAGTTATTATGAAAGAGCAACTCAAGACTCAAATTTTGGTATACAAAATTTAATGTTTATGATTGTTAAAACCACAAAAATTTTAAGCTGAAGTTTGAAAGTGAGCCAAAGCCACCCGTGTTTACGGTACCTAAACAGAGTGAGTCGAATATACGCCTTTTTTCGAAATTAATTTGGTAATGGCAATAATAATAATCTTTGAGGTAGAAAAAATTATTTGCAAAGATAAACAATTTTTGGACAACATCTTAAAACTTTAAATTTACAGTTCGGTTCCAGCGCTCGAGAAGACACGTCGCGTGCGGGAAAGCTCTTGAAACGTAAAAGTTTAAAGATGAAACCAACAATAATAAAAAAAAAGGTGCAAACTAATAAGTGAAACAAACATTTTCATAGAGTGCAAACTAAAATGGTGTAACGGTCATTGAGGAGTGGAGTGTTGAGTGATATGAATGAGTTGGGTGCCACCTGTCATTGGAGGCTTTTCACTGGACGGACGGGGGAGGTCGGAGAAGAGGGGAGGTGGCCATCCGCAAAAAAAAAGCTGATAAGTTTTACTTTAAGAGTATGCATGACCTGATACAAATCTGCAATATAAATACGGCAGATCCCAGCAAGCATGTTCCGTTATTTGTCACCATTAACATTGCCCGTATTCATTTTATCAAACATAACATTTATTTTACTTGAAAATGTTAAAATAACTTTAAAATATGATTATGTTAAGAACATATTTTACTCTTTAAACAATTGTTTTGTTTTTAATTACTATCATTGCAAAATTGTATTAAAAAGTATTAAAAATTCTTACACGGGCAATGTTAATGGTGATATGTATCGTTAAAGTGTTTATTGGGATATCTTTAAAACCTATGAAGGGCACGCGGCGTGGGGCAATAAGTCTGTCAACAGCAAATGCGTAAGGCGGTCCCAATCGAGACCGAAAATAAACACTGGACTCACAGAGTAAACTAACATTGATCACATAATTCTAACACATTAAAAAAAAGGGCCTAATAGCCAAACTCGAGATTTGTAAACATTAGACAACAGAATAATCGCGCTTGTGATTTGTTTAACTAGTGAATAAATGCAATGCTTTGGAATTTGATAAAGAAAGACGGAACTCTACCACAAAACGTGCTTGGGACAAAAATTATTAAAAACAACTGACACACTTTACCAAGGGCAGTAACTATCTGACCAGGACACGGACAATGACAATAACGAACAAGACAAAGACCTCGACTAGGAAACTACACCTCTGCAGCGAAATAACAACTCCCCAACTCCAATTAGTAATCCCAAATGTTTGGAGTAATACTAATCGACTGGTCTAGGGGGATTCCGCGTCGTACTTAGTTTTAAGTCGGCGTAATTGTCCCCCAAAAACCAACACCCTCCCGTCCCTCCTCCATACCCCACTGAGCGTATAGCATAGGCTCGGCGAAACCGGGAAAGGCTATTAAAACTATTCGCCTCTCGCTCTCGAGCCCCAAATAGGGGACAGTACGGAACGCAATGGACATTCGCACCCAGCAAACACGGGTGAAGCCGTGCAGTTGCTGGGGAAGAACAAAAATCGGCGTAAGTAAACATAAGCCTGTACGGGGTTCGAGAGGGAATGGGGCTGGTTATACGTCTCTTATACTCATACTCATACTCATACTCACATCTTAAAACTTTAAGTAACAATTTTTTATCTCAATGATTATTCAGGACATATAAATTTATTTAAAAGGTCGTTAAAAAGGCGGTGATGACTTTCAAAAATATTAACATTCATAAAATTCATATAAGGAGCTAGAATATATACGAATTCGTATTCCTTAAGGAATATATGACTAAGTATTTTCCAAGTTTGATTTTTTTACTTTGATAGTATCACCTAACTTATTTGTTTATTTGTTTAGTCTTAACACAATTTTGAAAAAACAAAAAAATAATACTTTTTTTGTAAAGCTTAAAATTTTCAACGAATTTTTCTGAATTTTTCTATTTATTAGCAAGTTATGAATGTTTTCTTATAATTTAAACTTATAATTTAGGTAAAAGACATAAAAAAGTGCTCTTAATAATTTAGATTATACCCAAGTGAAAAAGCCGATTTAAAAAATAATGGACACCCTGATTACTTACATTGATGACTCTCGCTTAGATTTTCATCTATTTTTTTAGAATAACTGTTACTCATGAAATAGTCTTGTCAAATACCATTCGGGCATCTAATTTTTCCTGTGAAAAAAATCGAAAAAAACACAATGCTAAGTAATATTTTTTAACAAAATGCATTCGTGCAGGTGCAAAAATCGGATTTTTGTTGCCACCAGCACTCATGCTTCTTGTTGAATATTACTTAACAACGTGTTTTTTTTAAATTGTTTTCGGAAAAATTAGATGCCCTTATGATATTACTTACGATAATTTGTTTCTTACATGAAAACGTCGTAGTTGAATGGCATTTAAGTCACTTTGATAACGGATAAAAAGGAAGGTAACTTTTGCAAGTGGATAATTATTTATTTACCTCGTGTCATTTCCTTGACAACCTTGCAAATAATTATTTTTTAATAGCAGGTGTCAAAAAATCTTTTAAAATGAATCGTTTTGGTGTCGTTTCCGGCGAAAAACAATAAAGAACAAATTGTAAAAAGTATCCCAAATAATTCTTTAATAATAAAGCGTCAATTTGGCGACAATATAATGGCATTTTGTAATGCGAGGAATTACAAACTACTCGACTTAATATCACAGCAAGATTTAGCAAATATTTTGCTTGATTGGGCATGCAATATGAAAAAAGTTAATCACAAAATTATCTCGTCGAATTACACTCGAGCTTTTTTTCTGGCAGGATAAATTTATGTTTTCTAACTTTCAAACTTGTTACCTTTTAGCAATTTGACTCGAAAAAATGTCATCTGACAAAATCGCTCGACCTACGGTCTCGCAATTTTGATTGATGACATTTTTTCTTGTCAAATTGCTAGGTAACAAGGTTTTAAGGAAAACAAAAATTTATCCGGCTAAAAATAAGCTCTTGTGTAATTATAGTCGATAATTGTCTACTAGGAATCGATAATTCCATTGTATCTACGTATCCATGGCGTCAGTTTTTATTTTAATGTGACAGTTATTTAAAATGTCGCGTTTTGGTAAAGAATCATTTGAATCAATTAATGAAAATGTGACAGTTATTTAAAATGTCGCGTTTTGGTAAAGAATCATTTGAATCAATTATTGAAAATGTGAAACATAGTGTACAAAATAATACTGCAAACGACAAAAAATATGTGTTAAATGAAGTTTTGTGTTGAAATTAAATTATTTGAAAATGTTATTCTTTGATTTAACGATACGGTGTCATGGTGCTGTTCTTCCAGTTAAAAAAGACAAAGTTGTAGAAATCAGTGACTCTATAAAGGTTAAAACTATACGAATAAATAGACCAAAGTTTAGTGAATAGCAAATCAATGAAAACTATGGTAAAATTGACATTATTAAGTAGTAAAACTATTAATTAAATCTACTTTATTTCTATTGTGCTCTTGAAAAATCGAAGCAAAAAACTCGGAAGCAAATCGCAGTGTTTTAATGTACAGTGTGTACCGCAAAAATTAATATATATCATATGACAGATAAGAAAAAGCAAATCACGATTGAAGATGTATTTAATAAATTAATTAACATAGAAGCAAAAGCAGATGAAAATCAAAGTTCTTTAAACGAAATTAAGAACAGTTTAAATCAATTAAAAAACGAAGTATCAACTTTAGAAAAGGAAAATCAAGTTTTAAAAGATAAAGCCAAAATACTTGAACACCAGTTTAAAAAAAACAACATTATTGTTTTTGGATGCCCGAAAGACAACACACTGGAACAAAATTTGCTTCTTTTACAAAAAGCGCTTGGTATTAATATAAACCAAAGTGATATAAACAATATAGGTATATGAAATTGGCGAAGAAAAATCTGAAACAAGTAAACCTTTGAAAATCGAATTAATCTCGTTTTTAAAGAAAAAGGAACTAATAAAAAACGCATATAAACTTAAAGAACTTAAAGAAACGGAAAATATAAACATTTTTATATCACACGACCTATCAAAAGAAGATCAGGAAATCCAGAAAGAACTAAGGAAATATTTAAACACCGCAAAAAAAAGCAAGTTAAAAGCCAAGATAGTAAAGAACACACTTATAGTAGAAGACGTATCATATACCCTTGAATATCTTAAGAAAAATAAGGATATTAATTTTGAGAAGCAGGACCAACAGGATATTGAAGTGGAAAATTCAAGCCAAGGAAAAAAAGTCGAACCAAAGACAAGAACAACAAGAAGTAAAAAATAAATATATTTGTACATCCATATATGTTTAATATTTAAAGGTACCTAAAGTTTTAACATTTTCAAATTATACAAAACTAAATTTAATACTTTGACTTAAACGAATGTAAGATACCTAAGTATCCCTAACTTTAGAACTTTTTAATATTAGCAATGTATTAGATATTCGGCAATTATTTTGCGTCAGATCACTAATTTATTTTTATAAAAACAAAAAAAATTAACTACGCTAAGCATCAATACGACACTAGAAATAAAACAAAAACACTTATTAAACCAAAACGTTCTAAAACCATAGGTCAAAAAACTATTCATTTTTGGTTTTAAAATTTTATGAATTATTGCCACCAAATATAAAAGAAATTAATGATTTTAAGTACTACCAAAAAGAAATAAATAAATAGATTCAAACAGTACCAAGTAATAAAATAAACAATATAATTAACTTAACCTAAAAATGTAATAAAAAATAGCATTGTAACCAAACAAAAATTTAATATACCTACTTACTTTAATTACTTATGTATAAAATTGTTTTTTTTTCTAAATTAAATTATGAGTATTAAAATTTACTTTTAGCCACGCACAGGTACATGTACCTCAGTGGATTAAGCAGTTTATTAACTCAGCGAATTAAATTAAATAAAAAAATTTAAAAAAGGGAAGAAATTAGGGATATTTATTAATTTTATTTTATTATCATTGTTTTTTTTTTCATTAAATATGTATTATGATTCTTTTTATATTATTAAATTTAAATTTTATTAGGCATTCTAGAGATTATTTGTAAATGCATATCGTTAATAAGCCTATTATTATTATTATTATTATTATTATTATTATTATTATTATTATTATTATTATTATTATTATATCTATTAATAAACTAATTTAGTTTATTCGTGCAATTATCTAAACAAATTACAATCGTGCTTAAAAATAATCAGATAATGTTGCATTGAAGCATATTGCCTTTTAAAAAATGCATTCGGTCATTTTTATATTTTGAGGAAGGAGCCCTCCACCTTTTCCTTTTTCCAATATATGAAAAAGAACTCATGCATTTTTTAGGCAATATGCTTTCAAGCAAAATTATCGATAATTTTTAAGCACTTTTGTAATTACCCCCGAAAATTCCACACCTGTAATTTTTAACCAATCAAAATGTGTAGTTTTGAAAGATCACCATGGCGACGGATGAATTTTAGTGGAAATTTTTTCCTCGTGGGTACCCAACAGCGACTGTTAGTGTTTTCGGAGGTCAAGTTATACAAATTTAAGGTTACAAAGTAAAAAAAACCTTTTAATTATTTTTTAATATCAAATTAATTAAATTAATTTTCTCAAATAGAATCTTCATTTATAACATCCACATCACCCGCATATTCCACATCAGGCAGGGCCGGATTAAGACAATTTGTCGCCCTAGTCCAATAATAATGGCGCCTATAATTGCAGTAGTACCTACACGGAGAAAAAAATATAATAAATGATATTAGAAATATTTATTATATTTTACGTTAAATATAGTGACAGCTAAATCGTATGATAAATTTTAATATAAAAATATAATTAAGATATATTGTAAATATAATATAATTTTATATTAAACCGCTTTAACATATTACTTCATTTGTATTAAATATTAAGTTAAAAGTGTAAAATTAATAAATGATATAATACTACTTAATCAACCGTATCATAACTTCAATCATATGACGATTATAATATTTACCTACCTTGTACCCAGACTGCAATGAAGGTTCGAAAATATTTCAGGAATATTCCCTATCGCCTAGGAATAATTCGCTTCATTCTAGGAATATTCATTGGGAATATTCCTAGAATGATCCTCTAAAACTTCCAAGCATCATCTAAGAACATTCCCTCACCGTTGTTTACGCACGCTTGATAAATATATATACCGATAGGTTAATAATATCAGTTGGAGATGTGCGTCTGTGATGGCACAGCTAAACAATTATTAGAGTGGGACTGATCTACTCAGTAATTAATAATAACTAATAATGGCTATACTTAAGTTAAGTTCCTGGGTATAAGAGGCAATAAGGGCTGGGAATAATCCCCAAATTATATCAAGGAATATTCCCCTAACAATCCTTGAGTCTTCTGCAGGTAGATACATGGAATATTCTTTTTATGATGCCTGGGTTAACCAAAAAGCGGACATTTGATTATGCCAGGAGTATTTCTGGGAATATTCTGGGACGCTTGGAATATTCCTGGGAATATTCCTGACATGTGCAGGGAATGTGATTTTGCGTTCTGGGTAAGCGTCCTTAAAATAAAAATCGGTCGCAGCCAAATTTTTAATATTATGTTAAGTAACTTGTTAACTTTGTATTTTGATAGAAATTATATCAGGGCTGCGCGACGCATTTTTTAAAAACAGGTTTTTCGTTTACTTTTTGTTGACTAAAAGTTTCTGAATAGATAGATCACTTTGAGGTAGGTCACTATTATAATACATCACCATGAATAACATAACCCTCGTATTAAAATTTTATCATACTTACCTTCAGCAACTCGCTCCATGTATCGTCGAAGAAATCACGCACTTTAAACAAAATCTACAGAACTTGTAACAGAACGTAAAATTTGACGTTTCGAAACGTCTCGCTCAGGTATGGCGGTAGGCTTACTCGCTTTCTCAAAGCCCAAATGGATAAAACATAGCCACATATTTTTGGCAGTTGGTGCAGAAATAGATTCTTTATGGAATACCCTATTTTGTTTTCTGAAAAAAAATCATTAATTTTTTTAATTCTGGCCAGCTTTTTCCCTTTTTCCGACCACTGTGCGCCGGTACGGTTTTGTTATTTACTACAGTTGCAAGTCTGGTTTTACTTGAACTTTTCCAATAGCAGCACAATCCCATTCCCTGCACATGTCAGGAATATTCCCAGGATTATTCCAAGCCGCTTGGACCAAGCGTACCAGAATATTCCCAGGAATATTCCTGGCGTAATCAAATATCCGCTTTTTAGTTAATCCAGTGATCATAAAAAGAATATTCCATGTAGCGGCATGCATAAGACTTAAGTATTGTTAGGAGAATGTACCTTAATATAATTATGGCCACTTATACCCAGGAACTTAATAACTAGCCATATTCTTTTTCTATGGCTGTGCCATCACAGACGCACATCTCCAACTGATATTATTAACCTATAAGTATATATAGTTATCAAGCGTGCGTAAGCAACGGTGAGAGGTATTGCAACTAAACTAATGTATATTCACTGGGAATGTTCTTAGATGGTTCTTAGAAGTTTTAGAGGATCATTCTATGGAATATTCCCAATAAATATTCCTAGAATGAAACGGATTATTCCTGGAATATTTTCGAACTTTCATTGCAGCCTGGGTAGTGGTTTTATCACTGTTCCTAAACTTTAGTTCCTACTAAAGATATATTGTTTAATTGGAATTAAATTTCTCCTTTCTGGTCGTTAAGTAATGTCTATGGACATTACCGTTATAACGGATAATAAACAACAACAAAATTCGATTTGTCATTTATTAAAATTAAGATAGGCTTTTAAATATGCGTCCTGCTAATTTCTTTAAGCAGTGTTTATCAAAACTAAATAAATAATATGTTTATTAAAAATGTTGATATTAAGATAATTATTTTTTCTACTCCCACCTTTAAAACGCCCTTTAACGTACGTTTAACATGTTTCCATGACAATAAGCCTAAACCACAACAAATTGTTGTGGTTTAGGACAATAAGTAACCTTTTAAATACACATTGACAAGTTGTGGTTTTATGGCGCTTTAGTCACAGGCTGAAGTTAGCAACAGGTTTTTAGTCACGGGCTGAAGTGAGTTTTAAGTTAGTTGACAGTTGTCAAATGTCATACAACAACTTTCTTGTAAAATAATACTAAATGTAAAAATTATTTTATTATCTCAATACAAAAATACAAAAGTATTAAATAGTTTCTCAACGCCAATATTTAAAAAGTTTATATAAACATTGTACTGACTTTTTAATTTGGCCGGCAGTAAACTATAACTTAAATTCGGGCACGGACTCCACTGTAAAGTCCTCATAAAAAATTTTCTTTACTTTCACTGTGAAAAACTGTCAATTTTTAAGAAATACATTTTGATTTATAATCTGTGTTTATAAAATATAAAAATGTTACATTTGACGGTGACACACAGATTCCCCTATTGTTTCATAGATGGCGCTCTATACAAATTTTTTTTTAAATCATTTTAAGATAATAATAAGTATTTGTCGTAGAAAAAGTATAGTATGCACCTCGTTTATACACTTTTCTATACACTCATTAAATTAAATTCGTGTATAAAATGGCGTTTATCAAACTTCATACATAATATACTATTATAGAAAAAAGAAATCGATTTGTCATTTATTAAAATTAAGACAGGCTTTTAAATATCCGTCCTGCTAATTTCTTTAAGCAGTGTATACCTATCAAAAGTATAGTAAGTATATGTTTCAAAAAAATGTTGATATGAAGTTAATTATTTCATAGAAAATAATCAAGCTAATTGTGGAAACAAATTTGATATCTTTAACGCGTATACATATATACGAGGTGTGTTCAGAAAATATCGGGAATTTATTCGTCTACATTAATATTGTCGCCTTCAAAATAGTCCCTATTGGATATTATATATATGCACATGTGCCAGCTCTTCTTCCAATACTCGAAACACTTCTAAAACTCGATCTTTGGGATAGCCTTTAGTTCTTTCACCGATGCGCTTTTAATGTCATCTATGCTTGCAAAATGACGGCCCTTTAAGGTTCTCTTTATTTTTGGGAATAGGAAAAGTCAGACAGAGGCATGTCTGGAGGCTGGGGCATCATTACAGTATTGTTTTTGGCCAAAAATTTTGTTCAAAATTTAACAATTTTGGAACAAATTTTGCTGCCACGCGTTTCATACCCAAAACATTCGAAAAAATTTCATGGAATGAGCCAATCGATATACCAACATCATCAGCGACTTCTCTAAAGGTTTATAACCATTTCTTCCACTTTTTCCATGTTTTTATCGGTTGTTAATGTGCTTGTGCGTTCGGGGCGTTCGTCATCTTCAACGTCTTCACGGCCATCTTGGAAACTCTTACCACTTGTAAACTCTTGTTTTACTTATAGCAGACTCGCTATAGGTCTTTGTTAACATTTTACAGAATTTATTTCATTTTTTAAGCAAAATTGGATACAAATTCTTTGATCCATTTCTTTTAACAAACGAAAATCGCCGAGCTCATAAAACACGTCTAACCTTAGCGGCTGCCACAGACAAAGTAAACAATGAAAACAGCTAAAGTTTTTATCATACTTCGGGGGCATGTATACCAACATAATAAAGAAAATTTTATGACAACCGGACCCTCCGAACCCGTGAAATTTAACAATTCCCGTTATTTTCTGAACACACCTCGTATGACGTGGTCAAACCGCATAAACTAAGAGAGTATATATTATTATTTAATAAGTCTGGTATCGGCAAAGTAGTATTAGTTTGTGTTTCACATATCTGTAATACAACGGAAACCCTATAAAAATGATATCCAATGTAAGTAAAATTTAGTAATAAGTGATAAGACGTACGCAATGATTTAATAATTGTGCCTTTTTAATAATTGTTAGCAAAAATTAAAAATAAGAGGGAAAAAATAATAACTTTTCTTATAAATTTCCACCAAATTTAAATTTTAAAAACCTTTTTGAATATATTTTACTTTTTCTTAAAGTTAATTTACTATAACTATCGAAATAAATGTTTATACATTTATGTATTTTTCATATTTTTATACCTATAACATTTATAAATTTGTATACTCCTTAGTATGCATAAACATATTATGTAGGTGTAAGGAGTACATTAAACTCAAATTTACAATTACTTACTTAGATACATTTTAAAATTAACTACAAAATACATAATTTGAAAGCTAAAAATTACATTTGTAATTCGAGCTGTTTTGTGTGGGGTGGGAAATTATTATCCCAGAGACAATTAAAGGGTTAAGCATATTTTTTTAATTTTTTTATCAAAAACAATGCAAATAATTCAAGTAACAAATAGTTTTTAACATTTTAGTTTACCAACATAATAATATTATACACATTATATGTTTATTATAATATGTTTTTTAAAAAGTTGTCTATTTTTCACTTGGTTATTATCTAATGTATTTGTTTTTAGACAAAACAAACAATTAAAATAAAAACCTTTAACCCTGCCTAAAATTAAGGCCCAAAATGATAATTGTTTAATTTTCTTTAGTTTGAAATACATAAAATAAAAAGTATTGTCATTTAGGCAGGGGACATCGTTTTTTTTCAAAATTGTTTTTAGACTGTAAACAAATAATTTGGTAGAAAAATCCACTATACAGGGTGTGCCAAAAGTCAACAATATCCTTGGGAGGACTGATGACTAACCAGAAAATCACAACATGACCTTAGTAAAAAATCGTTATCCACAGCTACAAAATCTACAATTAGTTTAATTTTAAATTTTAATTAATAGCAGGCCTATTCAGGGTTACGCAACATATAAAAAATACAATCTAAGATTATAGAATTGTGTAGCTCGAAAAAGTGATCTTAGGTGTCAAGTTTCACAAAATTCATAAAAATGCCAATATCTTAAAAACTAATGATTTTTTTACCAAGTTCATGATTTACTGATTAGTCATGAGCTGACCTATTAGTCCTTCAAAGGATATCGTTGACTTTTGGGACACCCTGTATACGAGCCCAGAATCATATCATTTGAATTAATATAAATTCAAAATTAAAAATGATGCCACTGATCGACGGTAATTTTCGAGGGACGTGAAGAAAAACACGACTTAAACTGACAAGTTACTAACTAGTAGGTAACTGACTAGTTATTGGCTATTTACTAACCAGTTACTGACAAGTTACTAACTATAGTTACTATCTAGTTACTGGCTAGTCAGTAACTATAGTTACTATCCAGTTACTGCAGTAAAAGTATAGTCATGACTATAGTCAGTAACTATATTTACTAGCTATAGCTATAGTTATACCTATATATAGCTATAGCTATACTGACTAGCGGTCACTGCAAGTTCAGTAATTAGTTATTGAAGGTGATCGATTATTATTCAATTTTATAGCGACAATTCCATTTTGAAAGTGAACGTGACTCAGCTCGTAACACAGGCCGTAACCCAACCAGCAAAGTAATTTTATAATTTCATCGCACTGCGACTGTTTTATTTTATTCTTATTTTATTATTACTTCCAAAATACTAATTAATTTTATAAGAGAAGTGATGAACTCTATTCTGTTGTTAAAAATGAAATGTTTTATAAATTTATCGTAAAAACATTTCTATGAGCAACACAATAAAACTAATACAAAAGTCAAACCTATAAAATAAAATTGTTTTATAATTGTTTTTAGTAAATTTTGACGATAATATTAAGACTCTTATAAATATATTATAAAACTATTTTATAGTCGCGTTTTATTGCTTTAATAAAACAATTATATTATAGTATCAATAAGAACTATTTCGTTTCTTCAAGTAAAGTGTTTCTTTAGTAATCAATATAAAACTGCTTTATATTATATAACATATGTTATTTGGGTTACAATATAAAAGCAATAACAAAGTTCTTATAAAACTAAATAGTTTTCATTTTGATATCGCTAATTACAATAAAACAAATTTATGTTGAATTAGCTGATGTGGAGTACATAATGTTCATTAGTTCAGTATGTTCAATGTTTCATAAATAAAAATGTCGCAATTATCACAGTGGAAAAAAAAAAGTGGCGTCTTCCGCAGAAGATTAAAAAGATGTTACGAAAAAATTATCAGTAGTGATAATAAGGATTCCAGTTTCGACAATGATAAAACGGATAATTTATAAATTATGTTTATAAACATAAAGCAGGAATCTACCAATTTTAACAACAGTGCTTCAGACCTCACAAGTGTCAGTACTAGTAACATTTAACTGTTTTATTAGAGTCGCCAAAAAGTCGCGACTTAGCAAAAAAGTTGCCAGTTAGCAATATAGGCACTTTTATTTGCTCGGCAATGACCGTATAAAAATCGCCTTTGGTATTAAAATGTATGAATGGCAACAAATATGTTTTATTAGAGTTGCCAAAAAGTGTCAGTACTAATAACATTTTATTGTTTTATTAGAGTCGCCAAAAAGTCGCGAGTTCGCAAAAAAGTTGCCACTTAGCAATATAGGCACTCTTATTTGCACCGCAATGATTGTATAAAAATGGCGTGAGGTGTTAAAATGTAACAATGGCAACAAATATGTTTTATTAGAGTCGCTAAAAAGTCATGAGGTAGCAAAAAAGTTGCTATTTAGCAATATAGGCTCTCTTATTACTATAAACAAGACACAGTTTTTTTCAACATGTTTCGGTTTTTTTAATATTTTGGGAACAGGGCGGTATTACGAGCCCTAACCACATAATGTTCGGACACTTCATAATTTATACAGAAATTTTTTTCGTGAATACTATCTCAAAATTATTAGAAGTTATGAAAAATTCAGCTTATTTTGGCATATACCCCTCGAAGCGATTTTTATTTTTAAAAAGTTTACCTTTTATTTTTAGCTTTTAAAAAAAGGCTAACTTTTTAACTTTTTTTTGCATGAGTAAAAAAAGTTATAAATGGGCCCATTAAAAAGAACATAAAATATTATACAAACCCTGAAAATTTGGTAAAAATTGTATAAATAATAAGAAAGTTATAGCGATATATATATCTGCAAAATCTCCCGTTTCCTAAGAAAATTGCAAAAACTCTTTAAAAATAGCATTTTTAAATTACTTATACTTTTTTATAACTTATTTATTTTTTACCAAATTTTCAGGGTTTGTATAATATTTTATGCTCTTTTTAATGGGTCCATTTATAACTTTTTTTACTCATACAAAAAAAAGTTAAAAAGTTAGCCTTTTTTTAAAAGCTAAAAATAAAAGGTAAACTTTTTAAAAATAAAAATCGCTTCGAGGGGTATATGCCAAAATAAGCTGAATTTTTCATAACTTCTAATAATTTTGAGATAGTATTCACGAAAAAAATTTCTGTATAAATTATGAAGTGTCCGAACATTATGTGGTTAGGGCTCGTATAACGCTTAACGAATTTTTAAAAATAATTTTATTCTCGCTTATATAGCTATAAAGTATTGTATTATAATAACACAGTGCAAAAGGAAATGGTTTGAAACCAAAAGCAAATGAAATTTAATAGCTTCTACAACAAAACCCTGCAGGGGTGATCCAAAAAATCCCTGACATGTCAGGGATTTTTTGGATCACGCCTCAGTTGTTTATTATACATATTTAGAGTTGGTACCAAAAAATTATGTAAAATTTTATAAATCCATGTTAATTTTTCAAAATTATTTTAACAATATGGTCGAGGAATCCATTTTTGATGTTAATTTTTACCTAAGACCTACAGTAGAGGAGGGCGCGCACTCGCGGTGTCATACAATTTTTGCTATAGAAAGTATACTTATTACGTATTTTTATTGTTAAATTTTTTTTTTCTATTTTTGATCAAATCGTTAATAACTTGTTACCTCTTTTATAAAAAAACTATAGCAAGAAAAGTAAATTCAGGAGTTAATTATAACTACAGGGTGTTAATTAAGTAAATGTTCAAACTTCATCAGGCTAATTCTTTAGATGATTTTAAGATGAAAAATCAATGTAAACATGGGTTAGGATTCCTAAGATTCCTAACTTAGGAAATGTGCTTAGTTTTCAAGATACAGAGGGTGTTAAAAAAAATTTTCTATCCTTAATATATCTTGAATATCCTTTACTCAATTTTGATGAAATTTGTCGGCGTTATTTGTTTAGTAAAGGGCTAATTTATTGTTGAGCACTTTCGTTATTATAAAGTTTAGCGGAAGTTAAGTGGTACTTTATCTCGAGATAAAGTACCACTTTACCTCTTTAAGCTTCTTTTTTTACCTCTTAAAACTTTTTTCATGTTTTTTTAATGTTTTTCTGGTCCACCCAATATTTTTTGCCTATTTTTGAAGCCCTTAAAAAGAAAAAAGTTTGAGAGTATTTTAAAAATTAATAATTTTCTAAAAATATTCGAGTGCGAAAAGAAATTTCAGAAACTCCGACCCTGTGACAATATGTATCATTAGCCTACACAAAATATTTTATAAAGATTGTCTAGTAATTTAAATTGTTTTATAATGGTTGCGCCTAAAAGTAAATTATTTTATAGAAAAACGCCATTTTAAAATGGGTGTACCCCAAGGAATCGAATTAAGTTGAATTTAAAATACTAAATATCACACGGTATAATGACACTTGCAGTAGGTAAAATACATAAAAAATATTATTAGTTACCTCTACAACCAATCGGTTTAAGTTTTTCTGTATAAAATTATCATAGCAAGGAAACTAGTTTTTTTGTTATTTAAAAAAATTTCCGAAAACACTTGAAAATACGGGGCGCACTTAAATTTTGTTAGAAATATGCTATATATTTCTCAATAAAATTTCCCTGGTATCAAACATGTCTATCCTGTAGCACAAATTAAGTTTCCAAATAATAGATATATATTGTTTAAGGTATTATTAAAATGGCTTCTTTGCTAATGGCCTCGGCCTCAGTTGCAGCATTCAGAACATCTTTAAAAAACCTTTTTATTTTGTTACTGTAATTCCAATATGCATTTTTATTTTATATTGTTTTCATGAAGCTATTATAAAATTGTATAGTTGTTTTATAGAAATGTTTATACTTTTGTAAAGTATATTTTATAGCGCAGTATAAAAAGCTTTAACAAAACTGTTTTATAATGCTTTTGTAAAGTTTTTTTAAGACTTGCCGAAATGTTTATAAAATAATTTTATTATGTTTCCAAAAGCTTTTACAAAATACTAACCAAAACTGAAATGTTTTATAAAGTGGTGCCAATTTTACATTTATAGCTATCTTATAAACATTTTAAAAACGTTTCTGAGAGTAATGTTTGTTTTATAATTTTTGTGTAGGAAGTGTTTTGGCCAGTGCCGGTTTAAGTTAGTTCGCCGCCCGGTTCTGGCACAAACACAACGCCCAATGCTTTAAAATATTACTTTTTTAAAAACATTTTTAAATTTTTAAGTCTTACTATCTCACGTCAAGTGGATGATTAGGTTGGTTAGGCTGGTATCTAACAGTAAACTTAGTATCCTATAAAATATAAAATGAGCCTTTATAAACAAATTATAAAAACTAATCAAAAGCACTAACTAAAAAATAAAACATTATTTGGTTTATATAAACAATATATTGTTACTAAGTACTAAGAAAAACTAATCAAAAGTTATAAATAAATAAAACATTATTCTTTGGTTTAAATAAATATTGAGAAATCCTAATACTAATATTAATTATTAAAAGCTTTTTACCTAGGTTGTTTTCAAGTCTTTATAGTAGCAAATTGTTTTATAACACTTTACATTTATTTCATCTAGCAGGTCTTGATAAATGGACAGAATTGCTAAGGAGTTAAATCTTTCTTGGGGAATTGTATTTCTTAGGTAGTTCTTTACCCTTTTTAGAGCAGAAAAAGATCGTTCACCACTTGCATTTGAAACCATTATAAAAAAAAATCGCAGACAATTATTAATATTCGGAAATGAAGATATTAATTTATTTTCGTATAAAACTTATACTAATTCCAATGGAGTTTCTATTTTTATTTCCGAAAGGGAAGTTACCAGTTTCTTGAGTTGGACACATTTTTGAGGAAAAAACTCATCCAAATCCTTCACGAAGATTTATGCTTATAGATTAAACAAAAATTCAAATTTGTTTGTGCCAGATTTCTAGCTATCATATCGACAAATGATTTCGGATTATAGATTGTCAATTATTAAAATAAAACATATTGTTCGCAATGTTTCTTTTTTGCTTAAACTTGCCTCTGAATTATTTTCTTCAAATTGTAATTTTCTTATGATTATCCGCTTCTGAGCATAATTTTTGTTTCCTGTTAATTTCTTCGTAATGATCAAAATGATATATATGATTTTTTACGTGATATCACGTAAAAAATCAAAGTTCTCAACTAAAAATGACAAAAGATGAGCATTTGTGCTTAAATCCATATTTTGTTTTTGGACTGCTTTATTGGTTTCATTAACCCTTTGCAAAACGTCTATCCAAAAAGTTCAAATTATTCCGTTTCCAATAAATCAAGTTTTTCTGATGGAAAAGCTGCTTTAACTCTAACAACATTTTTCTCATTTGTATCCGTTGTATCCGCCGACGCAGTGTCGCAATAATTTTTTTTCTAAATTCTAACGATTAAGTATTTTTTTTAAATTATGGGCGGTACGCGGTACCGCCCCAAAAATATTTACCGCCCGGTGCTATAGTCCCCAAAAAACCCCTGTTAAACCGGCACTGGTTTTGGCAAGTATTATAAAATATAAAAATGCTAGTTGGGAATACAGGCCACACGTAATAACACAGGCACACAAAATAAAACAAGTGGCATATATGGCGTATACGCAATGAATAAAAAAACTATGAATTTTCTATTTATAAATATATTTGCCCGCTGAAACTGAATCTGAACTGTTTAGCCCCTTTTAGTTCTCTAATTACCTTTATTTACTATTTTATAGAAAAATTTGTTAAGAGAAAGTCGTTGACAATTTAAATGAAAGTCTAAATACGAAATTTTTATTATTAAAAATCAAATTTAATTGAATTAATGAAATTTTTTTCGCCCGCTGAAACTAAATCTGAACTCAGTTTATCGTCTGGATTTTTGTTTAAACTCAGGCTACTTCTCTCTTGAAAAATTTTCATGTTTTTATAATTTATGAGTTATTTTTATAGAAAACTCATTTTTTAAACTCGGTCTTGAAAGTCTGGATAAAGCTTGCAAGACCATGGTCAGAGACTTGGAAGTCAAGACTCGGTTTTTAAAGCCTCGCCCAATATATCTAATACGAGAAAGGGCTACCTAACGTACAGCCAAACTTGGCCCCGTTGTTAGTCTTGGCATTTCCTCATGGGCATAATCAAATTTACTTTATTAGCATCATAATTTTAATTCTGTTAATGAGTGGTGTACAAAAAATAAATTATATTTAAATGTAAAAAAGTGCAAAATATGTTCCTATACACTAAATTTACAAAAAATAGTTTATGACTATAAATTAGACTATGCTATATATATTATTACGAATTAATTCTAATAAGGATCTGGGTATAACCTTTTACTCAAAGTTATCATTTAATGAACATATAGTTAATATATGCACCTTAGCTAATCGCATGCTTGGTTTTATTATAAGAAACTGTAAATTCTTCTCAAGTAGGTATTCCTTCAATTCAATGTTTATTTTTCTCTCCGGTTAGATCCAAATTAGAATATGGTTCTGTAGTTTGGTATCCTTGTTACAATATATCGCACATGGGCGACAACAGTGTCATAAGTAGTAAAACCTTAATTCCAAGATACTGACCGTAAAAGATTTTTGAATAATAAAATGCTGACATTTTTGTAAAATTATACTAACTTACACAGAAGAATTCGAAAAACGAGAAAATATCGACCAATGACGATCTCAATAGAAATACATTGTTTTAAAAATAAGTATTGTGATATGTAATCGTCATTCGTCGAATTTTAAGTACTAATTGTAAATGGTTGAAAATAAATAAATAAAAAAAAAATTTCTTAAAATTAAGCTAAATTAATTTTAACTCACCCGACCCCCCATTTTAATATTTTTTAAATACAAGGGACCTTTTGCCATAAAACATATTTTTTATAGATTTTTAGCTTCTATATTTCTATAGGTATATCAAGCTTCTGTTCAAAAATTATAATATATAAAATATTGTAAAAATTCTAGATTTAAATTTTTGAAAGGATTAAATAATTATTTAATTTTAAAAAAATTATTTTATTGCAAAGTTTTAAATTTTTGTAAGCATTATTTAATTTATAAAAATGTTAAAATAATTGTAAATAATTAAATAATAAATGCAATTGTTTTGAAATTTTGCATTTGAAAATAAACAGTATGGATAAGTTATCCAGGATAACAGCAGCTAAACAAGTATACAATAATTGTTAATTATTAATAATAATAAACTTAACTTTGGTTAATGAATCAGACTAATAAAGAACCGTAAAGAATATATCATTGGTATGTATTAATAAATAAAATAAACTGTTTATTAAAAATATATATTTTAATATTTAATATACAAGGTGTCCCTAAACTTATTGGCATAAATTTAGGAAAAGATTGAGCAAGTCAAATTAAGACGAAAACCCAAATAAATATTTTTCCTAATTACTTATGTTTCCAAGATACAGGGTGATAAAGTGTTACTTATCATATCAGTTTTTTTAATATAACCCCCACTATGGTAGTCTTTGAAAGGTGATATTTTGCGAACAGTCACTTACTACCAAAACACATATTCACACATAATTATAATTGTTTCAGTGAACACAGTGTCGTAGAAACGGGGGTTGCTCTAAGCTTATTGTCCCATACAAACTTTGAGGTTAGGTTTTTATAACATTTGATGCAATTTTTAGATTACACAGTTCGGCTACCATTAAAAAGGTGTCAAAATTCGATAAAATAAACCGTTTCCGAGATATTCGAGATTTCAATAATTGTTGTATTGCATTATTTAAAAGGATTAAAAGGTATATGATAACAAATTTTATTTTTTAATTAAAAAAACTAAAAAGACCATTCCATGAGCCTCGGGACTTTTTGCCCTGACAGTCACATTAAAAAAATTGTAGTTTTTTCAATTAAAAAATTTGTTACCATATACCTTCTAGTCCTTTAATGCGATATAACAATTATTGTAATCTCGAATATCTCGGAAACGGTTTATTTTATCGAAGTTTAAGAATTACACCTTTTTAATAGTAGCCGAACTGAGTAATCGAAAAATTGCATCAAATGGTATAAAAACCTAACCTCAAAGTTTGTATGGGACAATAAGCTTAAGCAACCCCTGTTTCTACAACACTGTGTTCACTCAAACAATTGTAATTATGTGTAAATATGCGTTTTGGTAGTAAGTGACTGTTCGCAAATTATCACCTTTCCAAGTCTACCACAGTAGAAGATATATTAAAAAAACTGATATTATAAGTAACACTTTATCACCCTGTATCTTTGAAACATACGTAATTAGAAAAAATATTTATTTAGATTTTCGTCTTATTTTGACTTGCTTAATCTGCTCCTAAATTTATGCCACTAAGTTTAGGGACACCTTGTATATAGATGCCAAAATAATAAAAATAAAATAATAAAAACATACAGTTTTGTGTCTTATGATAAAACTCTTATCCCATCGGCATTGCTTAATATTATTTAAATAACCCAAAAAAATCACCCCTAATTTTTTTGTTAAAAAGTAACATAATTAAACTAATTCAAAACAAAACGGATTTGCAAAAATCACCACAGCACAATATGTTCAAAAAATAACAGAAGAAATCGCCACTTAAATTTTTGCCCAATTTTAAGTGATCACCTTGTATATTAATGATTTAAAAATTACTTAAAATTTCCATTTAAATTTTTTAATTAAAAGAATTTAAAAATTATAAAATAATTATACAAATTATAATATATATTTATATATATAGTGTAAGTTACTATAGTAACTATAGTAATTATAAATTATACATTAATTTAAAAATCATTGTTTATTAAAAGAGATCGCCTGGTTTTAAGATTGTAAAATTCACGATTACTTCTTTTAAAGACGATTGCAAAAGGCGATCTTCATTTTATGAAGACGATCGATTGCTTAGAATACACGATCGCCTGATTTGTATGACGATCGTCATTTTATTTAGATGATTATCAATTTTACAATGACGATCGCGTATTTTTATTGACGATCGTCAACAAAAATAACAGGCGATCTTCTATTTTAAACGACTTTATAGGCGATGTCATCAATATTTGATGATATCGTCTCAATAAAAGAGGATAGTCCAAAAAATTCCAGACAATACTTTCTCATGGGTAGATAATCGTTTCCTGTTAAATAAATTTAATATGCAATCTTTAGCAAACAGAAGATTTGTCTCTAGTCAGATTCTAATCTACGAGGACAACAGATGTCTGTATCGTTAAGTTCGAACTTTTAGACGGTGTTCTTACTTAAAACGTTTTGACGTGCGGGCGCAATTAGTATTATTAACAGTCACTTGAAAAATTAATGTCGGCCAAAAAAATGGAATTGACCCGTGAATATTTTCGTGCTATAATTTTTACAACTTTAACGTGGATTATCCCAACAATAATGCATCGATGAACTTAATTTGACTTTTGGCGACAAAGTGCCATAAAAAACAGTAAATATCGGTGGTGTTCCGAATTTAATTGTGGCCGTGGTTCGCTCACCGACGAATTTCGTGAAGGTCGTCCAAAATCACTCGTTCTTGAAAAAAACATTGATGCTGTGCGTGAACTGGTAATGCAAGATCCTCATGTGACATATCGTGAGATTGGGTCATCCTTGGGCATGAGTGGGACCAGCATACATTCAATATTAAATGAACATTTGGCCGTCAGAAAAAATTGTTAACGTTGGATCCCACATAATTTGACAATCGATCAAAAAAAGGTTAGTGGTCAAAAGAAATGCTTAAAAAATACGATGGCGGAGCTTCAAAACCTGTTCATGACAGGTGACGAATCCTGGATCTATGTGTATGAACCTGAAAGTAAACAGCAGTCGTCTGTGTGGGTCTTTAAAAGCGGTTGATGCGTTCAAAATGCATGTTTTGGAGGTGCCTTAATCGGAGTGAAAAAAATGCTTCGAAAATTGGTTCAAGTGCATGCAAAAGTGTGTCGATCTTCATGGAGAATATTTTGAAAAACAATAAAGCCATGTACGATGATTAATTGTTATTTGTTTTCTCTATTCCCGAAATATAAAAGGCAACCCTCGTATAAATTATTAAATAATAAAGTTGATGCAGTGGAGGTACTTTCAATGCTTAATTTTTTTGTTCCTAGAATAAGTTCCCGTAATACACTTACATTTAGATATGCTAACTCCAGAATGCATTTAAAATCGTCTGTGCAGGTCATGTGTAATAATTTTAATAAAATCTGTAATGATGCGATATTAATAATTGTAGTATTAAGGAATTGGTTAATTATTGTTATCAATATTTATGTCAATTTTAGTTAGTTTTGTCTTGACTATTATATATGTATTATTATTATAATAATATAATAATAATAATAATAATACTTTATACGGTGTCATTACAAAAAATATGTTTACACAGGTCAATAAAATCACAAATACGTTTAACGATATATAACAATACAATTGAGGTATATGACAATACAATTAAGGTCACTCACTCGTCCGAGAACCCCTCAAAATGCGATATCGAAATCTCACATCCCAGGAACTCCTCGAATGAGTAAAACGCCCTATTAAACAAAAAAATTTTTATGATACCCCGGAACACATTCTGATCCAGCTCTGTTATTTTCTTAGGTATTTTATTATAGAACTTTGGTGCTAAGAAACTTATACTCTTTTGAGATTTGGTCAATCTAAATTGCGGAGTCTTAAGATCATTCTTGTTTCTGGTATTGTATATGTGGTTTATGTTATGGTTAAATTTATTAAAGTTTAGTTTTGTATATTTTAAGATTTCGTAAATGTATAAGCTTGGAAAAGTTAATATTTTATGTTCTATAAATTTTGTTTTGCAATCATCTCTGTAGTTTAGGCCACATATTACCCTTATAGCTCTTCGTTGTAATTTAAAAATTCGTTGCCATTCCCCTGCCTGTCCCCACACAAGAATTGAGTATGATAGCAGAGAGTGACACAATGAGAAATAAACATTTTTAAGTATATCGAAGGACAAACAGTTTGATAGGCTTCTGAGCAGAAATATGTTTTTTGACAGTTTAACTGAGAGAGCATCAATATGTTTGTCAAATTTTAGTCTTTTGTCAATATAGACACCCAAAAATTTTGAAAAATCCTGAAGGCCATGATTGACATCATCACTGCTCCTCATAAGGGAGAACAAAATGGAGACTGTTTTTTCGTATATAATACCACTAGTGGTAAAATTTTCCCGATAAAATTTTTGATTTTTATACGAATGTTTTTTTCTTGGAAATTTCACAAGTGGCATTAATTTTTAAGACCACGAGCCGCTAGGCGAGTGGTTTGAAGTTAATGCCACGAGCGAAATTTCCAAGGAAAAATCTTGAGTAAATAAAAATCAAAAATTTTTTCAGGGAAAATTTTATCACGAGTGGTATTCGGCAAGACTATTTCACGAATATTTTTAACTGCTGATTCAATTTCTGTATGATTTTTTGGACCAAAACGCATATTTTTTAACATTTTAATTTTAAAATTAAAAACGTCAACAGTGACAATTATTTTTATCATAGCAACCAATTGGTTGTTATGCAACTCGTATAAACGAGTGGTTTTTTCACCTGAATAGTAGTAGTTTTATCGCTGCAAAACTGAAAAAACCACTCGTTTTCTGAAATCTGATTGGTCCAAAAAGTAATGAGTGGAATAGTCATTATTAAGAGTTAATTTATTACCTGTAAACCATTCCTGTGCCCTCGATCGCGCCCCCCTCGACCTTTCCATTGCCATATTTAAATTTTTATCATGGACTGTTAAAGTAGTATCATCTGCAAATAGAATATGTTTGGCTAAATTATTAAATTGTGGCAAATCGTTGCAAAATATTAGGAATAATAGTGGACCTAGGATAGACCCTTGGGGTACACCATATATAATTCTTTCTTTACTTGACATTATTCCATTTATTTTTACTCGCTGGTATCTATTATTTAAATTAGATTGTATTAAGTTAGTAGAAGAGTTACTGAAGTTATACATTTTTAGTTTTTTAATAAGAAGGTCGTGGGGTACGCAATCGAAAGCCTTTGAAAGGTCACAAAACACCACCATTGTGTATTTTTTGTCCTCAAAAGCCCCAATTATATCTTCCAGAAGGTCCAGTATTGCCATTGAGGTGTTTCGTTTGCCCCTAAAGCCATATTGACCATTATAAAACAGTCCTTTTTCCTCAAAATGTGCGGTGATTTGCAATGCTAAGACCTTTTCGAACACTTTTGATATAATTGGTAGTAGCGATATAGGACGGTAATTGTTTAAATCGTTTACATCATCTTTTTTATGTCCTGTAAATGGTTATCTTTTGGGCAAATAAAGAATTTAATTATTTATTTATTTATTTATGAGTCAAAATGATTTAGTCAAAAATGGCTAATTGTCATAGCGAAAAAGCAGCCACTAAAAACTTCAGTCCACATCAATTTGTATCCCTGACATTTAGCAGTCAATTCCTGTGTAAAATTATCAGCTGAACTAGAACAGTTTTTGAGATATAGCCATTTTTTCATATAATTGACTATATCTGAAAAACTGCTCTAATTTCATAACTTTTGACGGTACTATATATAGTTATTAGTTGCTGGTTTTTCGCTATAAAAATTAGTAATTTTTGACTAATTCATTTTAAGAGAGTAGGTCCAACTATTTTCGCTAAAAACGTTGCCCGTTATAATTAAGGAATATGAAAATCTGCTTGATATATTATTACCTTAATAAACTAATTTTGAAATGCAATAACCTTCTTACAAGCGTACAAATTATTCATGCCATAGAACAAGTAAACCAAGGACATTACATGTAGGTAATGTAAATGTACCTACAGTAAATACCTAATTAAATTTAAATAAAAAAATGTCAACAATCTTAGGTAGGTACTCTCTAAAAATAAATTAGTCAAAAATGACTAGTTTTCAAAGTGAAAAAGCAGCCACTCTTATGTACAATTGTCCGCCGTACCGTCAAAAATTATGAAAGTAGAGCAGTTTTTGAGATATAACTATAGTACCCTATAGGTATTTATTTCCATATTTTATGAAAAAACTGTTCTACTTTTAAACTTTTGAATTGCGAATTTTTTGGATTTAGCGGACAATTTTACATAGGAATTGACTGCTAAATGTTCGGAATACAACTTGTTTTCGACGAGAATTATTAGTGGCTGCTTTTTTGCTAAGACAATTAGTTACTAATTCATTTTTAGAGAGTAGTTTATTAATTATTTATTGTTTTAATTATACTGTTTTTCAGACTTTAGGGCTATGGCTTCTGGTCACATTTGCTGTAGCCAACTGCAAACTAAGCGAAAATCAAATGAAAATGTTTTTAGCCAATTCATACGAAAAACAAACGAGCGATTCTTGTTATAAATTAAACGATGTTACATTTGCTTTCAACACTGATATCAGAAATAAGCAAAAAGAACAATTTTTGGTAAAATTAAAAAACTAAGTAGGTACCTTCTAACAAATAAAGTTCTGTTCCTTTTAGCTTAATACAACCTTAAAGGAGGCAAAATTAAGCAAAGAAATATGGGAAAAATATTTTAAAGATGTCAATCCTGAGGAATATAAAGATCCAATTTTAAGAAGGGAATTAAAGAAACTAGTAATTATTGGGGATGCTGCCTTGGAACCAAGTAAATTAGAAAAGGTAAAAATATATAATATAGAGTTTGGTTCTCACATGGAATAAAATTTGTTATTCGATGAGAAAAGATTTTGATGAAAAATATTTAAAATCTTATAACTACAATTTTAAATTGTTTGCCCCCACCATTTCTCCCCTACCACATTATGCACATTTATTACACTTTTTTCGTAAGTAATATCATAAGGGCATCTAATTTTTCCGAAAAAAATTGAAAAAACACGTTGCTAAGTAATATTTTAACAAGAAGCATGAGTGCTGGTGGCAACAAAAATCTGAGTCGAAGAGGAGGATTTTTGCACCTGCACGAATGCATTTTGTTAAAAAATATTACTTAGCATTGTGTTTTTTCGATTTTTTAGGAAAAATTAGATGCCCGAATGGTATTTGACAAGACTATTTCATGAGTAACAGTTTACAATTAAAATATAAATTGCAATTTTTGGTGACAGCTGTCAAGTTTTGCCGCGGGTAAACTCGAAAAAACTGCTGACAGGTGCTGTCACACAGTTTTTTCACCTAGAAACCATTTGTAATTCAAAATTGCGCGTTTGTGATTGGTGGAAATTAAGAAGAGGGTAATAGTCATCTAAAATTGATAGTGCACATTTTTAGGGTCTAGTAATCATAGTTTTTAATATGAAAATGTAATGACAGATTAACTTAAGTTTTTATTTTCAAAAAAATTAATTAAAAATTCAACAGTATAGTGTTATAAATAAAAAATAAACTGTTCTTCAATCTTATAAATATTGAAAATATTTCCCCATTCACTTGCTGACACTGATGTAAGTAATCTACTGTAAAATTATTTAATTTACGCGTGTCCGAGCGTTTTTCATAAAAATCGTTTCTTATTGCATAACGAATTTTATTCCATAAATGCGAACCACACTGTATATTGATAGATGTATTTATTATAATACAATCTATCTCGTACTAAAAATGCTGAAAATCACTACAACACTGCACAGAGTTTAACGGCGGCCATTTTTGTTGTTTACAATCTTGTGCTTTGGGTTTGTGCTGTTTATACAGATTAATAATCGTTTTAAACGTTGTGTTTCTTACAGAGGCACTTGTAAGCCTTAAAATAGGCCTTAAAGTGCAAAGGGCAATCCTAATACTCTTTTGAAAAAATAAACCTTATTCTATCAGGGCTGACATCAAACTGTCAAATGTCAATTTTAAGGTTAATTTACCATAACCCACAAATTAACCTTAAAATTGACATTTGACAGTTTGTTGACATTCCTGATAGAATAAGGTTTATTTTCTACAAAAGGGGAGTAAAATGGTTGTTTTTAGCACTTTAAGGCCTCTTTAAAGGCTTTAAGAAACACGACGTTTAAAAGGATTATTAATTTGTATAAACAGAGCACAAACCAAAGCACAAGAATTTTAAACAACAAAAATGGCCGCCGTTAAACTCTGTGCAGTGATTTTTAGCATTTTTAGTACGAGATAGAATATACCTTGTTTTGTGGATTGTGGGTTAAACGACATCGGATTTTTTTTTAATTGTTTTTAGTCTGTAAACAGATAATTTAGGTATAGGTATTCATCTAAATTATTTCCACGAATCCTTACTCAAACTTGACAAAAATGTGTTATTTAGCAAAACAAAAAACTATATCTGAAGTTCATCTTCTTCATAAATCTGAACACAAAAGTACCTACTGTGTTCAGGGGTTAATTACCATTAAATGTCCTTTAGCTTAATTAAAAGGTATTTGGCCAGCCCATTATGTTTTAATTTTTTTTAATATGATCAAGGGTCTCAATCAAGAGAATCTGAATTCAAATCATCCCTTGATTTATCTATATTCTTAATGTTTATGGTTTATTTCAATATTATCTGTTTTCCGTCTCATTAATTTAAGTTTCTTGCATCGTCTATATTTTTCTTTTCCTTGTTTCTATGAGTATTTTCACTATTATTCTTGCTTTATGTATTTGTTCTTGATTTATTTCCACCATACCTTTTACAAACATCCATATAAATTTTTTCTTTCATCAATAATTCTATTTTTTCTTGAAATATATCAGGAGTTCAATCAGTATTTTCATTTTATTTCATCCATATAACTATTTTTTATTCATTTCAACCATGCATCACATGGCCAATGGCTGTGTTCAGACTTATTTCCATATATATTTTAACCATCCGTTGTGGAAATTTCTTGTAACTTACTCAATCTGATGTAGATTTTGTATATTTGATATTTACCAGCTTATTTCTGTGCTGGGATTCCGATTTTGTCCCTCCAGGGTCACAAGTCAATTATTTTTTAAACTGTTTTCATAGAGCAAGTGGCAGGCTAGAAGAACAAAACCCGAATGTATATCTGAAGTTAAAAAAAATTTCGGATTGGAATCTTAGTAACGAAAATATGATTTTTTTTCCAAAAGAGTACAATTAAGGCTTTTTGGTAGGCAATACACTCAGTATTTTTAAGAACAAGAAAATAAGATTTTGAAAGATTATTCCTTGAATAATTCTGAACAAGCGACAAGCAACAAACTTCCATTATTTTTAGAGGGGCCTAAACAAAGACCACTTTTTCAAAATTACATTTTGGTGAAAATTTGCGAAAACTAAACCTAAACCGATATTTACGTTCGTGACATGTTTTCTTTATAATTTTGACCTCCTGATTGTGATTCAGTTGTCAAATTTAAGTTTCAGATATAACCAAAATCACCAAGAATCAAAATTCGAAAACAATTCCCTGCTGTTAAATGTCTTAATAAAATCCGATTGATGGCTTGTTTCTTGCATATTTATGATGAAAATGCCAAATGGGGATTCATTTTTTGGGCAAAATTACTGCAATTTGTTTGAGTGGTTAGGATAATGTTACATACACATACACATTTACATATACATTTACATTGCGCAGTAGTGATAACATCATTGATAAGTACCTATAGGTATACCTAATTGGTAATAAAGTTAAATAAAAATATTTTTGTTCATTTTTGAAAATTTTATGCGTAGATATAATCATAATCAAAACTTCTACATTCAACTGAAAAATGTAACAAACAATAACAATAATAACTTTCAATATTTCGTTGGCCCTCTCCTAACCCAGGGCCGGCGCAAGCGAACCTGCCGCCCTAGGCAAAAAATCTGTGAGCCGCCCCCCTTAAAGTTTGTTCATTATACTTTTTTCATACTTAATTAAAGTACATAAACTGCATAATCTTATTAAAATATATTTTAGGACAAATCAGCGCTAGTAATGACAAAATATACCTAATAAGTTTTTTAGTTTCGAAAATATAAGGTAATATAAATAAATAAATGAAGATGCGTTAAACTTAAAAATTACTATATTACAAATTTACGAGGGGTAAACCACATTAAAATCTTAGAGACCAACGTTCAATGTTAGTGGACGTTGTGTTGAGATTTTTTTTCTTATCAGTCGTTTTTTTTCTTATCAGTGCGTTAAACTTAAAAATTACTATATTACAAATTTACGAGGGGTAAACCACATTAAAATCTTAGAGACCAACGTTCAATGTTAGTGGACGTTGTGTTGAGATTTTTTTTCTTATCAGTCGTTATCAATAAGGAAAACTTGCTTAATCGGTGCTTAATCGTTGCTTAATCAGTGCTTAGCGACGCGTTGTACATGACTACCCTTGTTATTGTTATCCTTAGCCGTTAATTCGTAAGCGAATTTTAACTTAAAAAAATCAGTGGTTTAACCCTCGCAAATTTACATTAATTTTTTTCTTGCTTTCAACTTGGAAAAGTCAGATACAAGTTCAGTTAGACTTATAGTTTGAGCAATATCTTTCTCTATTGATAAGGTTGCAAGTCCTACAAGTCTATCCTGTTTTGTTGTCGATCTGATATAGGATTTTATTAATTTTAGTTTCGAAAAACTGCGTTCGCCACTGGCTACCGACACAGGAAGCGTCAACAAAATTTGCAATGCTGTTATTAAATTGAACAAAATCTCTTTAAGTTTGTGCTCACACAAAAAATTTAAAACTTGTTGCGGTGTAGCCTTTGGCTCTATGCGTCTAGCAATCACTTCTAGCTCATCACAGAGTTCCGTAGCATCAATATCTTTGGAAATATTATATTTTAGGATTTCTTCTAGTTTGAGACAATTGTCATTAATGATTTAAAATACTCTTAGTAGTCATATTTTTTAATTTATGGATATTGTATAAAAACCCGAATCTTTATAGATAACCTCTGAGTAAATTCAATAATTATTCTTAAGAAGTGTTTACATTTTTTAAATTCGAACTTATAGCTTGGTCGCAACCAATTTTTATTTATTTTTATATTTTAACCCAATTGATTTTTTCCGCTCCCTGATTTTGCCGCCCCCTGACTTTGCCGCCCAAGGCTTTTGCCTAGTTTGCCTATAGGTTGCGCCGGCCCTGCCCTAACCCGTAATAATTCATTAACCCTCCTGGGCATTCCCTCGACCAAGTTCCTCAGAAATTCCTGGGGTACCCCATTCTTCCTAAATAGCATTTACCAATTCATCCAAATTTTCCATGCGTCCTTCCCTCTCTTTCAAATTCAATTTCATCCTTCTCCACACATGCTCAATAGGATTCATATCCGGAGACAAAGGTGGCCAATTCATTCTCTCAATTTGGCGGGCATTGTCGTCCACCAACACCAATTATTGGCGACATTTTGAGCATAAGGGACCACGATATCAATTACAACCAAATCTCTAAATCTCTGAGCATTCACTCTTTCCATTCATCGCCATTCCACCCCAAACAGTCACTCCGTTGATTTGAAGATGTTTATTCCCGTAGCTGCAGCAAAGTCTGGCATTGGCATTTTAATCATTTAAAGGAATAATAAAAGTAACCTGGGTAAGATAGGGATAGGTATGTAGGTAGGTAGGTATAACTTATAAGTAGGGATGGGATTTTAGTTATTATACCTTTTTTTAACCGATGTAACTATTTGAAAACCAATAATGCCAAAATGTGTTTTAAAAGATTTTCTTTTATATGAACCTAACTTGTTTTCACCTTTTTTACCTTTTTTGGAGGTTTTTGCTTTTAACTACCTTTTTTATACTTTTGTTACCTATTTTTTTAACTTTTTTTCACCTTTTTTACCTTTTTTGGAGGTTTTTGCTTTAAACTACTTTTTTATACTTTTGTTACATATTTTTTAATTTGTCAGTTTATTTTCACATATTTGTTACCTATTTTAAGATATTTTTACTTATTTTATTTTTTTTGTTCTTTTTAAAATTTGCGCCAATATTTTATCCAGGGCGTGCAACTCAACGGTATAGAATTTTTTCTTATGGTTACAGACTGTAACAGTAACTTTCTTTACAGTTACCTTCTTTGTAGTTACTCACTACTAGTGAGCTTATGTTCTGTCATAGAACTTCTGTGTAGTGAGTGTCACTCAGTAAAACACAGTTTATTGCATAGAAATAGTTTATTGTGGGTAGGTATGTTCTGTGTTTGGGTATGCGGCTAAACAAAATTATAAACGAAACTTAAACTTTTAATGATTTTTTTTACCTAAAATGCTGTTTTTTTAACCCAAAATGCTTTTTTTTTAGTACCTTTTTAGTTACCTATTTTTCAGTTTTTAGTACCTAAATATCCCATCCCTACTTATAAGTTATACCTACCTACCTACATACCTATCCCTATCTTACCCAGGTTACTTTTATTATTAAATAAATGCAAAAAAAACTTCGAAATTTGGAAAAACACAAGCAAACTGAATAAATCAAGAATATCCCTCATAATGCGTTTCGAATGTTTTTCAAGAACTAATTTTCATCATTTAAGCCTCGATATGATTATTCAGCGACATGATAATAACTTACTAAAGATGCAAAACACAGTAAAAAAAAGTAAAACCAGCAATCGGATTTTATTGAGACATTTAACAGCCGGGAATTGTTTTCGAATCTTGATTTTGGTTTTATCTGAAACTTAAATTTGACAACTGAATCACAATCAGGAGGTTAAAATTATGAAGAAAACATATTACGAACGTAAATATCGGTTTAGGTTTAGTTTTTGCAAACTTTCACAAAAATTTTCAAAAAGTGGTCTTAGCTTAGGCCCTCTGAAAATAATGGAAGTTTGTTGCTTGCCGCTTGTTCAGAATTATTTAAGAAACAATCTTTTACCATCTTATTTTCTTGTTCCTAAAAAGACTGAGTGTATTGCCTACAAAAAAGCCTTAAAATTTAATGTACTCTTTTGGATAAAAAAATCATATTTTCGTTGCTAAGATTCCAATTCGAAAAATTTGAAAAACGTTTCAAGGTAACACATAATATTTCATTATTTTAAAGTAAAAACGAAAAAAAAAAATATTTTTTTACATCCCGGCTTGGATGAAGTTATTGAATTTTTTCACCGGTTAACATATCAGTGATATGTGATATGATATCGCCCTGTAGGAAATTTACTTGACGAACCGTGAACTTCATATCTATAGCATGAATTGCCAGAGGATGAGGCTAGCAGACATCACAGACCAAAATAAAATCGTTTAAGAAACAAAAAAGTTATGTCGTTTTGAAAAAGAACGAACTTTTTAGTCGCGACACATTGAGTGGTGCGCAGTTTAGTTTAATTGCGACGTAATTTATAACCTTAAAGTCATCGTACTTTATAATACTAAGAAGCTAACTTTAAGAATAATTAATTATACAAAATTTGTGAATTTAAAATACGTGCTTGTTTGAAGACACTAGTTTTACACAAACAATTATTACTAGCCAACTTAGTCACAATGCGACCGTCGCATAGACCGATTTTCTCGCGCCCGTTACGCGATTCATGACGTTATAAAAGGTTTTTATTGACTTTTGGTTTGAGTTAAATATCTATTTTTAAAAATATTTTAAAACTTTTGTAAACGTATCTTGACATATCTAAACAAACACTTCATTATCATGAAAAAAACGAAGTGTCAGTGTCGCGCCCGTTACAATTAAAATACCCATGATATCCAAGTAAAAAACATCAACTTGGGAAATAACGGACACCCTAATATACAAATCTGTCATATTTACTCGCTACGTAGCTACGCTTAGGTCAAACATTCTACATATTAGGTGCGTTATGTAAAAAAACAAAAAACATTTAAAACAATATTAAATTCTTACGCATTAATTTATATAAAAAACATTTTTTAGTTAACAAACGCTGTGAATAAAATGACATCGATATACAGTACAGCCAAAATATGTCCATATGAGAAACAAAAATGTGATTTAGATAAGGAAGGGCTAAATTTAGAACCAGGTATTTAAACACTTAACAAACCTACGTAAAAAATCCTCAATAACAAATTTTAAGGCATTGAAAAAATTATGAGCAAATCTAGAAACTACGATGAACTGGTTTATGCCTGGAAAGGTTGGAGGAATAATTCCGGTGCCAAAATGAGGAATATATTTAAGGATTATGTTAGACTATCTAACGAAGCAGCCAGGCTAAACAGTAAGTAAAAATATAGAAAATTGAATTATGCCTTTGATTACATTTTTTTTAATTACATCAACTACAGCTCGACACACGATTATGTGTCTACGGGGTATCGGTAAGGGAAAAGCGCTTTCCTTGTCTGTTTCAGTCAAGTACAATCATTTTCTGTCTCAATTATGGGGGTGTCGCATTCTTTTCGCAGACAGATAATTGTGTCGAGCTGATTAAGCTTTATTATTTGTGTATTCTTTCGTATCTATATGTATACATATTTGTATCTACTCCTATTGCATAATATTGTTTTTTTTCGTGAATAATGATAAACATCATAAATTCCCTGCCTATCAACGGGAATAATGAACTCATTATTCACGTTCTTAGGTATCAGTGATTGGTCGATTTTAATATTCACTGCAATTTGAAGGCGACAATTGGTAAAACGTAAGTCTAACCATTTGACAGATGTCAGATTTTATTTATTTATTTTCGAAAATTATTTAATTACCTATCTACTTATTGGAGTAGATAATTAAAGTATAATATAACAATCAAGATTATGCGCATTATCTCTCATCTAATGATATACTATTAAATTATAATATTTGTATTGTCATATCATATGTGACCGGTCTTTTTTGAAAAAAGGTGATAAATATTGTAAGGTACACTATGTATTTTCGTAACCCGATTCTTTAAGTATACTGAAATACTTGTTTTGGCATATTCGTGATCGTCTAGTTAATTTACTTACTTTATAAAAACTCTACGTTGTGTATTTAAGTACATTGATAATAACGTTATTTTGAAATTGGTCAGGTTTAATGAAACACAAGTATTTAATTTGAAACCCCTGATTTAATTTAAGCAAAGACAAAGGGGTGGCCCGTTGAGTCAAATCACAGGGAAAAGGGACCATAAAAACCCTGTCGACTTACACAGTTCAAATAAAAAATAAATTAAAAAAACAAAACATAGTCATATGGGTCATAATCACAAGAATACAGTATAAATAATAAGTGAATAAAATAACATAAAAAGCAGATAAACATATTTCATTTGATTTGGGTATTTTATCAATATTCTAAACATTTTATACTCAGGTAAAGTCATTCTTAGAGATTGTCATTTTATGACAAAGATTTGTACTATTTGATTACCTTACCACGCATCTTCGAACTATTGTACGATGATACGATTTTATAATAATAATAATAATAATAATAATAATAATAATAATAATAATAATAATAATAATAATAATAATAAACGAACAGCAACTACAACTTTCATCTAGAGAGAATTCGAATGCTAAATAGGATAGGAGCGCGGGGAATTATTGATATAATGCAGATATTACCCGTAGCTAATAACCACACTATGGAAAAATGTTAAGCAAACCATCTGTGGAAGAGATATAACGACACTGCTCTCACTTAGTGCCTTTATACCACTTACGCATTTTAAATCCTCTCACAAAATCAATGTCCAGCACAAGACAATAGTATTGTAAAAGCATACAAACACGGCCTGCACACAGAAATTAAAGGTAAGTAACATAACGACACCACCTTTCACCTAATGCCTTTATATTACCCATGCATGCATGCTTATATGTTCAAGTAAAAACGCTTTTCCAACAAAACACAAATACAAATACAGACACAAATAAAATCAACAATTAGCAATAAAATAAAAGGGGGTAAAATGTAAATAAATACAATAAATGGTAAATAGGAGAGCGTCATTACAAAAACACATAAACATAGCCTAAAACTCAAACCACATGAAATTTATTTATTTTATACAGCGCGACACTTAAGTGTCGCGCTGTATAAAATAAATATTATAAGAACAAAATATAGCACCCAAAAAGTCATTATCAAGTATTCAAATTAAAGCGCTTAGGTA
Organism: Brassicogethes aeneus; assembly: GCA_921294245.1. Taxonomy (NCBI): domain Eukaryota; kingdom Metazoa; phylum Arthropoda; class Insecta; order Coleoptera; family Nitidulidae; genus Brassicogethes; species Brassicogethes aeneus. Next base: position 15,761,265 of record OV121134.1, on the reverse strand, counting down.
AGCAGGTTTAACCCTAAGTCTCCAATCCCAATCTATCAAAATGCTAATCGGTACCTTACCATGATATTACCTAATGGTAATATCAAATTATGTGATAATAATAATAGCAATAATAATAATAATAATAGCATTTTATAAACCTTACCCAAGTAATACCAATATGATAATAATAATGTAACGTTTTTTAACTGTTCGTAGTGTGAATTAAAACACGCACTGGTTAATTAACGAACTAAACTATTTATTTAATAACTTAACTACACTTAAAACACTATAAAACTAACTAAACACTTAACTACTAATTATTTATATATCACTATTGTTCAAGAGTCTATTTATTTGCACTTATATTTATTTATTTCGCCGCGAGTACCAAATCATAACTGACTTGCTCTGTGCTGCTCCGTTTCTTATATATTACAGCGCCAAGGTCTTCTGGAACATTCCAGCGAGCTCCACACTCTCGATTGTTCGAGCGCTGAGTCACCGGCGATGACTCATCGGCGATGACTAACCGGCGATGAGTCATCACTCCGGTACTCGCTACATTGCCCCGTCCCGAAAATGGTCCTCAGCTCCATGGCGATATTTGCATAGAGATCCAAACTTGCATTGTGACGTCCTATAGAAGTAGCAGTCTACGGTCTTCCTTCCGGATGTTCTTTTAGGGTTGTGGCAACAGACAAGAATGTGTATGCCACTACATCTGAAGATAACTTCCACCATGCTTCTAATTATTCTCCAGTCTAAACCGTCAAGTCCACAAGCAATCTTCGGTATCGCCAGGTTCATGATGTCCTTGGACAAAAGGGTATCCCTCAATTTATTTAAGGCATTCCATACGTCACGGTAGTTTGGCTTATGATGGGAGAGCTGCTTCGTTACCAGATAGAAGATACTTCTATTGCCTATCTGCTCATTATCCACAATTTCAAGCACCTCTCCAACTTTGGGATTCTGCCTTCGAAGCTCGTCGACCCGTCCAAACTTGTTTTTAAAGACAACCGCTATTCCTCTGGACATCCTTAGGTCTTCTGCAACACAGTGAGCCAAGGAGTAATCGGCCGAAACCGTGAACAGATCTTTTTGTTCTTCTCGACACCATACCGAGCTTTTTTACCGCTCGAATATAAATACATGAAGTCTTCAAAAGGCAAGTCGTCTTCCGGCGGATTAACTCTCCTTACTCTAGCATCGTCTATTTGAGCATTGTTTCCAACGTAAGGGGCCAATCGGTTGAAATGGATCACTTTCGGCTTTCCTCTTGGTTGTTTCCTGATCCTGTAGATGATGTCATTTATGCGATCCATGACTTCGTATGGTCCTTCCCAAGAAGTCTGCAGCTTCGGTGAATAACCACGACGGCGCTGAGGGTTGTATAACCAAACTAGGTCTCCAGGTTGAAATCCTCCATTTTCCGCCTTGATGTCGTATGCCTCTTTCATTCTATCACTGGCGCTCTGGATGTTTAAACGAACTCGGCTGTGAATGTCGCTCATTTTCCTACGTAAATTGTTGACGTAATCTTCTCCAGCAATATCATCCCCTGGTAGGCAACCAAACCTCAGGTCACAAGGTAGACGAAGTTCACGCCCCATAACAATGCTAGCGGGTGTCTGGCCGGTTGTATCGTGGATAGAAGAACGGTACGCCAACAGGAACAGATGAAGGAAGCGGTCCCAGTCTCTTTGGTGATCAGAGACTACCTTGGACAGGTACCGGTTTATCGTTCGATTCATTCGTTCTACCATTCCATCAGACTGCGGATGTAATGCAGTCGTCCTCGTCTTCCGAATGTTAAGAATTTTACAGACATTCTGGAACAGTATAGATTCAAAGTTCCTGCCTTGGTCTGAATGCATCTCCATTGGCACACCAAAACGACAAATCCACTCCTTAATAAGGGCATCGGCCACTGTGGCAGCTTCCTGGTTTGGCAAGGCGTACGCTTCCGCCCACTTGCTGAAGTAGTCCATTACAACGATGATGTATTTATTTCCAGATTCTGTTTCCGGAAATGGACCCGCCACATCGATTGCAATTCTTTCAAATGGGCTGCCCACATTGTACTGTCGCATTGGGGCTTTTGGGCGCTTCTGGGGTCCATTGCTTGCCGCGCAAACGGCGCACTTCTTGCACCATTCCTTCACATCTCGTTGGCTGTTGACCCAATAAAACCGTTCCCTAAGTCTTCCGAGCGTCCTGGTCACCCCAAGATGTCCTCCAGTAGTTCCATCATGGATTTCCTGCAGCACTTCTGGTATCCTATTTCTGGGGATTATTATCTGCTTCCGGTCTTCCCCCCCTTCTGGCAACTCCAGAACGCGCTTTAGAAGCCCGTCACTTAAGATGATGGAATTTCATTGGGCCCAGTACGATTTCACATTCGGCGAATATTGGGCGACTTCCTGCCACGTTGGTTTACGGTCGTTCTTCTTCCAATCGATGATAAGCTTCAAATCCGGATCCCTTTCCTGGTCTTGTTGAACCTCAGCGGATTGCCAATGATCATCCACGATTGTAGTTCTGCGAACAAACACATCCTTTTCTTCGGCCCTGAGACAATGTTTACAGTCTTCCGGGCACGGTCTTCTTGACAAGGCGTCAGCATTTCTATGGATGGTCCCAGCCCGATGTTCTGTGTCAAAGTCGAACTCCTGTAGTCTCTCAATCCATCTTGCTACCTGTCCTTCAGGATTCTTGAATTGCAAAAGCCATTTTAGGGCAGCATGATCCGTTCTTAGCAAGAATTTTCTTCCATACAGGTACTTGTAAAAGTGTTCGACTGCCTTTACCACTGCCAACAGCTCGCGTCGAGTAACACAGTAATTTCGTTCTGGTTTGGATAAAGTTTTACTGAAGTATCCAATAACTTTCTCCTTTCCCGCTTGAATCTGCGACAAAACAGCTCCCAGGCCCACATTACTTGCGTCCGTGTCCAAAATAAATTCACCATCCGGAAGAGGATAACTTAAGACTGGTGAGCTGGTCAACGCGTTTTTCAGGTTCTTAAAGGCTTCTTGGCATTCTTCGTCCCATTGGAATCGTCTTTCTCCCTCTGTTAAACGTGTCAAAGGCTTAGCAACCTTTGCGAATCCAGGTACGTACCGCCGGTAGTAGGTGCATAATCCAAGAAAGCTTCTTAAGTCATGTTTGTTTTTCGGTACTGGCCATTCCCGCACCGTCTTCACCTTCTGTTTGTCCACTGCCACTCCTTGACTCGAAACAACATGGCCCAAATACTGCACTTCCCTCTGGAACAAGTGACATTTCTTCGGGCTTAGCTTCAGGCCGGAACTTCTTAAGCGCTGAAAGACTTCCTTCAGGTTCTTCATATGGTCCTCAAATGATTTCCCAACCACAATGATGTCGTCAAGGTACACCAAGCATGTCTTCCAGGATAGTCCCTTTAAAACCATTTCCATGAGCCTTTCAAAAGTTGCAGGGGCATTACATAGTCCAAACGGCATGACAGTAAACTGCCACAGTCCAGCACCCACGGTAAACGCCGTCTTTTCTCTATCTTCTGGTGCCATTTCAACCTGCCAGTAACCGCTTTTCAAATCCAGAGTCGAAAATATTTGGGATCCAGCCAATGTATCCAGGGTATCATCGATCCTAGGTAGAGGGTAGCTGTCCTTCTTCGTCACGTTGTTCAGCTGACGAAAATCGACGCAAAATCGAGTTGATCCATCCTTTTTCTTAACTAACACCACTGGGGAAGACCATGGGCTGTTGGATGGTTCGATCACCCCTTCCTTCTCCATTTCTTGCACAATTTTATGAGCTTCCTCTCGCTTGGCAAGTGGTAGCCTTCTTGCCGACTGTCGAATGGGCTGTGCATCACCGGTGTTAATTTTATGCTGGACAATTCTTGTCCTACCCTTCTTTTCTTGTCCATCATCAAAGACGTCCTGATAGTTGTGTATCAGCTCTCTCAGCTTTATTCTCTCATTTGGTTTTAAGTCCTTTGAAGAAGTCGAAAGCAGAGTCGTCAATTCATTGCTAATTTTCTTGGCCGGAACTCCAGACTCACGAATGCTTCTAATAATTGAGGAAACTGAGGAACAGTTCCCCAAAACGATTCCTTTTTTCAAGTTCACAGAGTAACCATTAACATTCAATACTCTTACAGGCACTTCTTTTCCGACACGTATTAAAGTCTTCCCTACTACAACTCCTCGACCGACCTCTTTGTCATCAATTCTCGGCTCCAGAAGCATTATACTTCCATCTTCTGATTTACAATCCAAGAAAGCCTTCAATATCATCTCGCTGTGTTCCGGTATCAAAGCATCTTCTGTTAGCATCACACGAATATTCTTCTCTTTAGATCGATGCAACACGACTTCCTCTCCATTTACTCTCAATATTCCTTGTTGAAAGTTTAATTCAAATCCTATAGAGTTCATAATGTCCATGCCTACAATAACTTCATCTTCAATATCTGCTACTAATGCTCGATGTTTAAATTTCGTGTTTCCTATGACCATCGTGATGTCCACTTCTCCATGAACAGTAGCAGTATCTCCTGTTGCAGTACGTAGTCGCCTATTGGTAGATTTGATCTTGGACATTTCGACAATATCTGGCCTAATAATTGTCTTCGTCGCACCTGTATCCAGCAGCAGCACATGTAATTTTCCATTAATTAAACCATCCACAAAAACACTGCTGGACTGGTGTAGAAGAGATGCAACACGTTCGATATCTTCTGGGGCATGCTGGTTACAGGTCGACGGTGGCCCCTTTTCCTCGACCCTATCTAGTTTTCCGACTGAGACGAAGTCGGCGCCACCTGGCTTTCTCTGCAACGACTTCGTATATGTCCTAGCTTTCCACATCTCCAACACCGGATTTCCTTCTTCTCTGGTAGATTTTCTTTAAAAACTCGCCTGATTGCTTCAATTATTCTGGGTTCCTCCTCTTTCTCTTCATCGACTCTCCTTATTCTAGGCTGGCTCCTGCAGCTCTGCTTTGCCGCCTCGAATTCCAAAGCTCGAGCCAATGCATCAACCAGTTGGCTCGGACGAGCCAGTGTTAGAGCCTGTCTTGTTTCGTTGTCTCGAAGTCCATCCAAAAAGGCTTGAACCGCTAATCGTTCCATAACGGTCGTTGGAGTAGCTGGATATGCTAGCCGGACCAAGCGTGCAATATCAGCCTCGAATTCTTGCAAAGTCTCGTTTGATTTCTGGCAGCGGTTCTTAAGTTGGGAATGGTAGACATGTTCCAGATGTGTCTGGCCATATCGAAGTTCCAGATGTTTCACTAACGCTTCGTAATCTTCTTGTTCGTTTGGAGAAAGCGTCTGCAAGATGTCCGTTGCATCTCCGCGTAAAGCCAGAGTCAACGCTGTAGCTTTTTCTTCTGGTAGCCAGCCATTTGCTTTTGCTGCTGCCTCAAACTGACGTATGTAGTTGGTCCAAGAAGTTTTTCCATCGAACTGAGGTGGTTTCATCCGTACTCGGCTTCCCTCTGGCATTGTTCCTGGTTCCGCCAGCATCATGGGTAGATTTACAGCTGTCAGTTTACTATTTATTTCTTTAATTTTGACTTCCAATTTATCATCCAATTCCATCCTTACGTCATTCAATTCCATCCTTACGTTATTTAATTCCATCCTTACGTCCTCTTTTAATTCCTTAACATTATCTAGAATCTTCTGTTCCAAACATTCCTTTAAATTTTTTGAATTTTCCAGAATTTTCTGCTGTAGTTCGCTAGAATTTTCCAGCATTTTCTGTTGCAAATCGTCCTTTAAATCGTTGACATTTTCTAACATTTTCTGTTGTAACTCGTTAGAATTTTCCAGCATTTTCTTTTGCAACTCGTTAGAATTTTCCAGAATTCTCTGTTGTAAATCGTTGGAATTTTCCAGAATCTTCTGTTGTAAATCGATTTTTAAATCGCTAGAATTTTCTACCATTTTCTGTTGTAACTCGTTAGAATTTTCCAACATTTTCTGTTGTAACTCATTAGAATTTTCCAGAATTCTCTGTTGTACATCGCCAGAATTTTCTAACATTTTCTGTTGCAAATCGCTTTTTAAATTTTGCAACAATAAATGCATATCACATGAACCTTCAAATAAATACGTATCTGGATTTTCACCTTCCTGTTCCAACGCTTCTCGAAGCCGCTGCTGCAACACATTCTTTTTCCCAGTTGTTTCACATTCTCGTTCTTCCAGCTCCCGCTTAAGGTCCGCCACTTTTAAGTCCATTAACGAAACCATTTTCGCGAAGTTTCACACTAACCGCACTCCTGACACCAATTGTAACGTTTTTAACTGTTCGTAGTGTGAATTAAAACACGCACTGGTTAATTAACGAACTAAACTATTTATTTAATAACTTAACTACACTTAAAACACTATAAAACTAACTAAACACTTAACTACTAATTATTTATATATCACTATTGTTCAAGAGTCTATTTATTTGCACTTATATTTATTTATTTCGCCGCGAGTACCAAATCATAACTGACTTGCTCTGTGCTGCTCCGTTTCTTATATATTACAGCGCCAAGGTCTTCTGGAACATTCCAGCGAGCTCCACACTCTCGATTGTTCGAGCGCTGAGTCACCGGCGATGACTCATCGGCGATGACTAACCGGCGATGAGTCATCACTCCGGTACTCGCTAAAATAATATAATTGTTAAAAGCTTTAGCCTGAGTACAAATGCAAAGATTTAAAATAAATAAATACCTTAATACCGAGATGATACACTGAGTTTCATAAACAATAAACTACATTTCAGTTAAATAAAGTCATACAAAGTTATACAAAAGGAAACAACAAAATCAAGGCCAGTGTAACTTAAAATAAAGAAAATACAAAATAGTAATATTTAAGGTAAATGCAATTCAGTGTATATGACAAACGCGACAACATAAAGATTTAAACTCAGTGTATGCGCGATCCCAAGATATTAAACCAAAATAATGAAATAGTGATACAATAAAAAATTATTACCAAAAATCACTCGCTATTTACACATATTAAAATGATTAGGACCCAATAAACTAGCAATGATAAACGACATAGACCAAGATGCAAATTAAATAATGATGTTAAAATTATAAGCAAACATGTATTAAGAAAACCCAAAACGAGGAGTTGTTTATCATTACTAGCAAATATTACAATTTAAAAAAGTGCACATACCTAATTATAGCAGAAAATCGGTAACAATCACAAAAACTATAACTATATTATAATATATTTCACAAACGTTTTAACAGGAGTATCTCGAAGGGCGAGCAAAAACCCTCTGTCTGTATTCTATTTCCTAATCTAGCTTTTAAACATCTCGGCCACTTAAGCAAGAATGTGTAACATAAACATATCACCCCAATATTTCTACGTTCAGATACAAAGAAGTGAAACGTTAAAATTCAATAGGATTTTAACTTAATTAATTTATAAAACTATAATATTATTTTTAGTGGATTATTTAAATTTTCCTTGGTAAAAATAGCGCCAAATTTGAATTTAGAAGTTTATATACTACAGGACCCTTACAATATCAATTTTCATTTTTTAATTGATTTCGACCCACCAACTATTGATTTACCCTCCACAAGAGTATTTTTTTATGTTTAATTGATTAAAACATAAAAAATGACAATTTCGGAAAATTTAAAAGGATCCTTAACTTACCCAGCCTCAGGATAGGTTTTGAAACGAAAAAGCAAGTTGCCTTTAAGATGTCACCAACCTAGTCCTACAATTCTATTTGGGCTTAACAAATACGTGTGCTCATTTAATATGATATTATCAACTGTTAAGTTACTTTAAGGTAGGTACTTTAAGTTTTTGTAATGTTCTTGTCAATTTTTGTATTTTTTGCTTCAATTTTGCATTAAGTTATCACCTAAAATATTAAAAATTATGGTTTGGTTCCCCAGTGCCTTGTAAAACGGTCACAATTTACTATTAAATTTTCCAAAAAGTTCTAAAAATCATCTCTCTGGTACCAATAAAGATAGAACAATTCTGTAAAAACCTGGTTAAACAGGGTGTCTAGTATCAGAAAATGCCAAAAACTCAAAACTCAAGATCCCTTCTCCCATGCATGCATGCCCGGTCACAAACTGCAACTTTTTACTCTAGAGTCTAAAGCATGTAGGTACCAAAATAGGAACTTTTATAAAAAAATTCTATAGCTAGCCTAAAAGTTTTTTGCACGTTTAATTTTCGCCAGGGAATGTCAACCTCAGATCTGAGCGAGGCAGTTAACATGTTTTCTCCGCCGTATTTTTTCAAGCATTTAATAATTCTGTACTTACATCGAACTTATCGAGTTTCCCACATTTTGTCAGGTTTTGCGTTTTACATTTGTTATTTTATAGGTTATGTAGGTCATAGATTGGTTTATATAAAAACCTGATCATATGATGTAGGTGCATGAATTTATTCTCCACTGAGCTAAACGCGATAGATGGAACCTCTGTCCCTATTTAATGTATTTTCATTATTGTACTGCGGTGTATAATAATTTGGCTTTTGAACTGTTTACAAATATAAAGCCTAGAGGCGTATGCGTATTATTATATGAAAAAAATAGGTAAATTATTTCCAAACAATCAATCTTAAATGTGCATTAACTGTAAAAAAAATAATGAAAAGGTACTTAATACGTAAAGAATTCTTTTATAATCTGTTATTAATACACATACATGGTCTCATACATTCGAGTTTCAAAGGCTTTCGTACTAAACAGTATTAAATACAAGGACTGTAATTTAATCAGTGGCGTAGCTAGCCTCGAATGGGCCCCGTATCAAAAATCTGGTAGGGGCCCTTATACGAGAAAAACTGCTGGTAAAAAAAATTCTGGGTGTCACGCCCAATGTCTATTTTGGGGAAACAAAAAAATTTTAGGGTATCATTTTTGCATTTACCAATTTTTTATAATTTAATAAATTAAATAACCTATGATAATAACACGCAAAGCAGACTCCGTATGCGGCGCAGAGCACAGAACAATATACGCAGACTGCGCCCCAGACAACGCATAGCGGAAAGGTGCGGGCAGAAACAATTCGTATGAGATCACGGCCTCGTTGGAACAGGAGGGTATTCAGGAAAATTTTAATTTAATAAATCTAAGTATAAACAATTAAATAACATTATTATTTATTTAATTTCATGCCTCAATTTTTTTACATGTGGGTAATATGTTTTTTGCTTACGCATTTTGAAGCCAATCGGGGGCGCCCCTAGCCGGGGGCCCCGTATCATTGATACGGCTGATACCGCGGTAGCTACGCCCCTGGATTTAATCAATTATATTTCTAACGTTATTTCGTAATTTGATAATATATTATATTGTTTTTGTTTTTGTACAGTTTTTCTGCACTTTACATGTAATTAGTTTTAGTAAGAAGGCGTAGAAGGCGTATAATTACACAAAATTTATTTTTAATATTTAATTCCGTGTTAAATAACACAAAATTAATTTCCTTCCATTTAATTCCGCGTTAGGTAACACAGAATTAATTCCCTCCCATTTAATTCCGTGTTAACTAACACAGAATTAATTCCCTTCCATTTAATTCCGTGTTAAATAACACAAAATTAATTGAATTAATTCTGTGTTAGTTAACGCAGAATTAATTAGGAAGGTAATTAATTCTGTGTTAAAGGCATTATGACATGTTAGGTTTTGGAGAGAGAAATTCACACTAAACTGAAAAATAGGCAACGAAATATAAATATTGAATTATACCGAATTCACGCCATTTTACAAAAGTCATATGTACGATGACAATAAGGGACAGATAACAAAAATCACACATAGCATTTTTTGAAAAACATATGATTCAACGCTTACTAGACCAATTGTTCCCTGATTAATTTTATTTCTAAAATTATTTGCAATTTCTTAATTGACCTATTTTTTTGCTCGCCAGTGTATTAGGCGTTTGTAATTTCTTACCAATGAAAATCTTATAACATTTACTCTACTCTATAGAGTATACTGTATACTGATCTCAGGAGGGAATGACAATTATTTAAACAAATTGAAAAAGCCTGAATGTCAAAACTATCCGAATCATTTTAAACCTATCCAATTGATTAATCTTTTCAGAATTCAGTGACAATGGAGCGTTGTGGAGATACGCATATGAAGACGAAAACCTTATAGCAAATATGGACGAGCTCTGGGCTCAAGTGGAACCATTATATGACGAATTACACAAATACGTCGGTCGTAAACTGAAGTGTCGTTACGGCAACAAACTGGACTTGAACGATGGCCTTCTTCCCGCCCATCTTTTTGGTAACATGTGGGCTCAAACCTGGAACAACATCGCCGAATTAGTTCTACCTTTTCCCGACGCTCCAAGCATTGATGTGGAAGATGGATTCAAGAAACAGAACTACACGGTTTTAAAGATGTTTGAAACTTCCGATCAGTTTTTTAAATCATTAGGTTTAATTTCCAACGCAGTGTGTTATGATGTCAGCAAGGGAGCCATGATTGAAAAACCGACTGATGGTAGAGAAGTTCTTTGTCATGCTAGTGCCTGGGACTTTTGCGATGGCAAGACCTACAGGTAAATATGGGTCCCATACATATGGGTGGAATTTGGTATTGATAACGATTTCTGTAGGATAAAAATGTGCACGGAAATTAACTTGGAAACCTTCCTTGTAGTGCACCACGAGATGGGTCACATAGAATATTTCCAACTTTATAAAGATCAATCAATTTCATTCCGTGAAGGTGCAAATCCCGGATTCCATGAAGCAGTGGGCGACACCATATCTCTTTCAGTCTCAACTCCAAAACATCTTCACAAAATTAATCTTTTGGAAAAATATATAAGAAACGAAAAGACCAGTTTAAATGCGTTAATGTTGAAAGCTTTGGATAAGGTTGCTTTCTTGCCATTTGGACTGTTAATTGACAAATGGCGTTGGGATGTTTTCAACGCATCTATACCAGAGGATAAATGGAATGCCCATTGGTGGGAATTAAGAAACAAATATCAAAAAATAAAGGCTCCTATCGAAAGATCCGAAAAAGATTTTGATCCTGGCGCAAAATATCACGTTGCAGGCGACAGTCAATACATCGCGTAAAAATCATATGAGCTTTTAATAATTCAACATAGTAATTGGATTTCTAGGTATTTTATAGCCCACATTTTGCAATTTCAGTTCTACAAAAGCCTTTGTATGGCAGCCGGTGAATACAATCCAAATAACAAAACCATTCCCTTAAGTGAATGTGATTTTTACGAATCAAAAGCCGCAGGAAAAATATTAAGGTAAATTTTGGAAAAAGTTAAATAACTAAATGAACATTTTTTTAATTATTAATTTAGAGATGGATTATCACTGGGTCACAGCAAACATTGGAGCGAAGTTTTGGAAATAATGACCGGAGACAAAAAACTCAATGCTCAACCATTAGTGGAATATTTTGAACCTCTTTATGAATACTTAAAGAAAGAAAATAATAGGATTTAAAACAATTTGACAGGCTAATAATGTACTTACTATAAATACTAATAAATACTTAGGTATTGCAAAACAAATAATGTAAAAATAATTTAAATTCTAGAAAAACATGATCTGTTCTATTTATTTTAATCTGGGACAGATTATATTAAAAAAAGTATCATACCCAACAAATAAAAATATAACAATATAACAATACCAAGGACTGCCCAAGAGTTCTCCTCTTTTCTCACTGCTTTATAATTTTTATTGTGCCGACATTTACAATGAAGAACTGTTCCTTGACCAAGACAAATATTTTGTACAATAAGCAGATGACACCGCTTTAATTTATCACATTAAAAATCATAAAACCTCTCTGATTCAACTCCAGGTGATAAAAAACAATGGCTTGGTTTAATAAATAGAGACTAAAACCAAACCCACTTACGTCTAAAATTAATACACTTTCATGAAAATAAAATTGACCCCAATATATAAGTAAAGTATGTACAATATTTGGGAATTCCATTAACCCCTTCAATAATCCACATTTTCCCAGTGTAAAATATTTTAAGGCCGGTGGTGTTGTCCAGGTCATCCAGGCACATATCGCGTCGATCCCTGAGGGCTGATTCAGAATCCAACCCAAAGAAGAATGGCTTATATTGCTCGCAAAGCAATTTTAATGGCATTGTGATTTTGCTATTTTTTTATAATATGTTGTTGGTGTATTCAAGTGGATATGTGAATTTTAATGAGATTAACAACATTTTAATGGAATTATTGCCTGAATACGATAATGTTTAGTAAACAGTGTTTACACAAAAAAAAATTAAAATAATGAATATTTAAAAACAGTATGTGAGCAGTTATTACCTGGGTCGTTTTCAAAAAACACCCGCCTTCTGCTGTCCGTAAGATTGAATTCCAATAACTTTGTTAAAAATTATCGGATCTTATTGATTTAAAAACCAAGTGAAAGCCTAACAAGCCCTTAGTAAACTCTTGCAGAAGATGTCTGTTTAGTTATTTCAGAATAATTTTTTTTTAATTTTGAAACTTGTGAAACACACATTTTCGCATGTCCCATTAGCGTTTTATAAAACTTACATAATTTTTTTTTAAATATTGAATAACCAGAACTTTGTGTTGCTTTATAGCAATCCATAACATCCTTAGTCAATACAGTAAACAATTTATATATAAATTAATTAATTTTAATCTACTTTTTTTAAATTTGACTTATGTCCCAGACATTTTTTCCGTTGCGTTACGTCCGTCGCGTTACCGATAGAATATTAAAAAAAAAACATATATATGGCAATTTTTTTGGCACTCACGTGATCATCAAATGATGTTCGGACGTACACATTAACCAGCTGAATTTATTTATTCAATCAGAAAGAAGATATCGGTTGAAACAGGTGCGGGTAACGCGAATGTAATAATTGTTTGTCCGCTAAGTTACTTAAAAAAAAGGTAAGAAAAAATACTATTTTTCATGTTTATGTTTATTTTAAGGCACTAAAGCTCATTGAGAGTAAATTAATGACTGTAATGTCTTATTATTATTTTTTAAATATGGTACATAACCTTATGGTAACGCAATGGAATTTAGGTTAACGCAATAGAATTTTTCGACAACAAAGTGGATATTTACCGTCGCTTTTATTAAAAGTAGTTTATGATAAACCAATTTAAAATTATTTGTGATTACAACTCATGATGTAGATTACATCCAAGAGAAAATTCCACGCAATATACAAGTACTGAAAGGTACGAAAGACCTTCACCAGCTTATAGTCAAAGAAAAAGGGTGTCTACAATTTAGAAATCTAAGTTGTTATTCTGCAATTCTGCAAGTGAGCACCACTACAAGGGATTTTGTTTATGCATTACTCTAAAATCGTACCTATATAGTTTATTTTTTACGTTATCTGATTAAGTCCTTTGTATACCCCAGTCCGTTGTGATACCAATGTCTATTTCTTTTTTTAGTTTTTGTTAAAAAAATACTTAAAATGATTTTTATATACTATCACTTGGTAATACGTGTTTATAAACTAGTGTTTAACTCACTAATACAGTGACTAAAAGAAAATATTAATGGTATTGTTTTTTTAACAAAGAATCGGAATGGTTTCTTTTAAAAAACACTCAACGAGCATAAATATTAAAAAAAAAACATACAATTTTTAATAGAAAATAAAATAAAAAATTGGAGTCAAAAGTTTGTGAACTATAGTACATTTTATTTCAAATTATTTTTATAACAACTTTTTTATTGAATTAAATTTTGGATTTCAAATTGGTGACACAGTGAAGATATATAAAGCTAGCTGTCTTAAATGTAAGTAAACAAAACTCTAAACATTTATAAAAATCCAACCAAAAGTCAATTTAAGCAAAAAAAAATTTGATCATTTTCCTGAAAGCGGGTGTTTCTTGATAATGACCCACCTACCAAATATAAAAATTTTAAACGTTTAAACATTAAACCTTTGGGAACAGCCTGTGTTTAAAAACAAAGCCCCATTTTAAAAGCGGCAAGTATATGCACAACAAACGCATGCACTTTACATAATTGGCTTCAAAGCAATGGCGGCTCGTCGTATAAAGCAACTGAGGCCGGGCCTCACATGTTAAAATTACAATATAATTTGAAATTTACGATACATTACTTATTTAAATATAAAACGTTTTAAAACTAATTTCCAGTCATTAAAAGTATCAAAACATAGAATAACCATTAAAGTTTAAAATATTTCCTTTAAATTTATCGTACACCCCTTCCAACTTTAATTCTAAACGCTTAAATCATTGCCCGACCGCATAATAGGGAAATAGTAATCCCATAAATTTGCGCTTCATATACGTCACACATTGCCGATACAACATCATGCACTGTTTAAAATATCTGTGGTGTAAAGAGAAATCTTAAAATGGTGTCAAAATCCAACACCAAATGGTGTTAATTTAACCACCATGAATTATGGTTGAAAATGTTATATACAGCAAACACCAAAACGGTGTTTATCTAAAAATATTTGAGAAGTGCACCTACACAGAAAAAAGGGAATAGTCCATTTAACTATTTTAATTTAGTTGACCCATAAGTATTTATTCTTGTATTTTTTTTTTATCAAGTGTGGGAAGGTTAGTATAAACAAAGATTAGTTGGACGGTACTAAGCCAGATAGTTATGTTATTTTCTTTAAATTGGTTAAATTAACCCAGAAAACTTTAGTAAAACCAACCCGCTGTATGGTTCAGTTACTAAATATGTTGTTTGTAAAATAAGAGTTACTTTAACCTAGAGCAGTCTGTTAAAACGAATAAAACAATTTGCCTTGCATTCCCGGTTGCATAGTGTGTACCGATCGCGGCAAAGGCGGTGTGGATCACGTGATGTTCTTAAATCTCGCCTTTGTTGGTAGTCCTTTGCTTTGGTGTGATACTACAAGTTGTTCGATACTAAACAGACCTTAAATTGGTGGAAACAGCTGTCAATACTTGTATTTTAAGTTGGTGGTACGCACTAAAAGTATTAGGCATTTTTTCTCGTAAATACTATGAAATACTATGGTTATTAAACTTAACCTTGGTTAATAGTTAATGTATTTTCGCGTTTAGAGTGCGTTCAAAAATCTTAACTATGACGTCACATTTACTAGACCATAAAACTACCTCGGCAAGCTGGTTATTCAATCTGGTTAATAGTCTATCTCTTATTAATGTGTATATTTCTTTATTTTAATCTGTCGAAAATTTTGTTTTAATGTCAAAAAATATTTAAACAGGTAACCACACTTTTTTATATTAGGCGTGATTGGCTACAAGTGTTACGTCATGGATTTTAATCAGAATTTCCAAGGTGAAAATTCTAGGTTATAGTTTATAAACATCAAAAGTTACATTTGAAATGACAATCAATAACCGTGGTTAAACGAATTAACCGTGACGTCATAACTTTTTTAACTATAGTATTTCGTGGTAATTACGCGAAAAAACGCCTATTATCTCTGGCGAGTTCCAGGATCAATTTGCTGGAATAATACCATTGGTAATATACTAGTATATTATTATAATGCGTCAAGGAACTTCCTGTTTCCTTTTTTCTGTGTAGTATGATTTAATTTGACCAAAAACACATAATATTTTGCACTGAAAAGGAGTTCAATTTACACCAGGTAAATTTTATTTTAATACTGTGTCAAAGTTAAATTTACACTATTTTAGTATTTGAATTTACACTGGACCAACGAACCATATTTAACACAATTTTGGTTTGTATCGATATAGACCATGTATGGTGTTAAGTTGGTGTTAAAATGGTCATGAAATTTTGAACAGTGTGCTCCCCATCGCTGCACGGTGCCGCCGGCACCCCCGCAAGGCGGGGACTATACGCGAATTTTTTTAGACATTGAGGCCCACAAAGTTGGGCTTGTACCACAGTATATGGAAGACAGCAAAGTCAGTCCCGAGATCTGTGCGGCTCGCTTATCAGCCGTTGAAATAGACTGGGCGAGCGTGAAATGTTTTAGTAAACAAAGCTTATTAATTAGATCTATGCGTGTTTATAGTTTCTTATTTCTGTTTAGTCTTTGCCTTAGCGCTAAAATTGAAAGTTGTGATAAAAATGCAAGCGTAAAATACATTATTGTGTTGTGAATTCATGTAAAAATAATTCAAATAATTATAAAAGATCATTTTTATTTTAATATATTATTAACACACAAATACCACAGTAAAAATCACAAAAAAATATAAATAAAAATATTCATGTTTTTTTATAGTTTAGTGATAAATCGTTGAGTTTCATATACCTACTGTGCTGTACATTATTATTCTGTTGTTGTGCGGTTGTGCCTTTATTAATCTAAAAATAATTATTGTAAGATAGGTAAAAATGAGCAGTACCTCCTGGGTAATGTGAAAACCTGCTGAAGGAATAAATAAAAATCCCACCTCGTCCCGCACTTTTTGTATTATTCTAGCTAAATTTTGAAAATTCTTCTCGTGAAAGAACATATTTTTAAATAATATATTTTTATTATTTAGATTCTGAAGTGCTCCAAAAACTCGAGACTTTAAAAATTAAAAAAAAAAATTGCCTGCGGTGGGCCTCACTATTTATCGAAATTTATTTATTAGCACAATGAATATATTCTTAAGTCAATTATCAGGGTTTATTGGTTCATGAACAGTGTTATTGGTTTAACAAATTACTGTTCATACTTTTTTCCTACTAAGTCAGTAACTTTTTTTACTGATATCTTGTTCATTGGGCCAATAAACATCAAGCACGTTTACGTAAATTTATAAACAAAATTCGTTAGATTAATGAATACTGGGCATTAATCAATAAACGCATTCGTTAGACCAATGAATACTAGGCATTAATCAATAAATGCATTCGTTATATTAATGAATTAGTTCGATAAATAAATGTACGTGTACATTGCTTTAACGAAATATTTTGATTGATATTACGAACAATTGTACGTCAGGACAATTAATTCAATTATTAACTGATATAAGGGTTTCTCTGAGCCAATAAATGCATTCATTGACTCAACGAACGTTTATTGACTGATGAATACATTCGTTGGGCCAATAAATGCGTTTATTAAGCTGATAAACTGTACATAAAATATAATAGATTTTATTGGTTAAAACCAAAATTGCCGGAAAACAGGTAAATTTCACAAAACTGTAAGATTTATCCAGTCTAGTCCCCCAATTACCTAGGCGAAGGAAGGCGTCTCGTCGCAAAGGATATATCGGAACCTCTACATCGATATAGAGGTTCCGTCGCGATACTTATTATTTACGCAAATCGATTTCGATACATTTGGGTTTTATGTAAAGGTGAAGTATAGGTTGATATTCTTTTTAAAATTCCAATTTCAATTTACATATTTCACTATGCAATGCTTTTTTTGTCATAATCGTTTTGGAGCACGTTCGTTAACGATTAGACATTTTAAGCCCCAAAAGACTTGAAAACTAACTTAATTTTTTGTTGTGCTGAAATTGGTTGTTGTCAATATTTTCAAAATCTATGCAGTTTTACAAAGCACATGAATAGGAAACATTTACAGGATACAATTTTGATAGCGAAGACGAATTATTCTATTGAATCTTACCCATCCAGCTCAAATACTATTATAGGGCAGCACAACAATTTTGAATCAATTGATCAACCAACTAAAAATATTCCTATTATTGCTCACCAGATCGACAAGAACATATTAAATGATGAATCTAAAAGACCGGGTACCTTCATCATAGATGAATATTAAAAAATATTGAATAATGAAGCAGCTAAATTTGTCTTGGCCTTACACAATAACAATAATTTTTCTCGAAAGGATGTGTTCGATATTCTTCAAAACATGGATTCCTTTTGGATCAAACCTTTACTCAAAACTTTTAGATAACTTTCGTTAAATCAATATGAATTTGTAGTTCCAGAAACTGATGGAAAAGCATGCCTATTAGGCATTGTCCAAGGGCTCTCAAATACGACAATCTGACTATGGAGCAAATCGACAACTATTATAAGCCCGGTATCATGTACTTATATTTTTAATATTTTTAGGAGGGCGTTAGGCGGCAGTATTATGGGCCCTACAACACTACAAATAAATGTATAAAAATATGTAAGGGTATATGTTTATCTTTTCCATTCCATAAACAAGGCAAACTTGTTGAATGCATAATTTTTGACAATAAATGTTTATTTATTTTTAATATATTCTTTTATTAAGTAGTGGATATAGTTTAAATAGTGTCGTTAGATTAATGAACGAGATGATTGAGCTAATGAATGTCATGGATGGATCAATAAACTCGTTTATCAGATCAATGAATGCGTTCGTTGGTTTTATGAACAAAAATGATTGACCTTATGAATGTGTTCATAGATTAATAAACCCGTTTATTGGATCAATGCATATTTTCATATAATCAATAAACATGTTGATTGAATTCAATTCATTAATGAACGAATATCTTGATTGCATCAATAAATAAGTTAATTGATTTTGCAAACATATCCATCAATTCGATAATAATATTTATTGAATCAATAATAGTTATTTATGTATTAAGGGCATAATAAGGTTTTTATGGTCTGAGGCGCTATTTCGAGCCCGAGCGCGTAAGCGCGAGGGCTAGAAAAGCGTCGTAGGACCATAAAAAACAGTTATGCCAGCAATGCATACAAAACTTTATGCACAATTAATATATTATTGTTTTTAAAGACGTTTATGTCAAAGAATTTTTGTTATAATTGTCATATTATAATGTCAACTGACATCAGTCAGTTTTAAAGTTTAAAGATGAATGAAATTGGGGAAGCAGCTGAAAAGGCGAAAAATTGCGGCCTGCTGCCGGAAAAATCAAAATCTTTATACGAAAAAACTTACTTCGAATATATCAAATGGTGTAATATTGTTGTTTTTAATTTTTGACGTTTCATTATAGCCCGCTGGGTCATAATAACGCCCGCGGGCTATAAATAGACGTTTACGTCAAAGAATTTTTGTTATAATTGTCATATTATAATGACATCGTGCATAAACATTTTTATTAACCCAATTAAAAAAGTTAATTGATTGATAAAATTATAAACATCGACTAATGTACAAGTATTCGTTGACCCAATTAACTCGTTCATCGGACGAAAAACGATAAACAGACTTTGTTGAGCCAATAACTTTTTTATTAATATTACGTACCTTTTTGGTTCAGTGCACAATCCATTGTGGTTCAGTGTATCTTTTTTAGATTTTAACATACATGGGGCGCTGGGGACAATTTAATTTAAAATTTTACCATTTAAAAAAAATGGAGCTAAAATTAATTTTAGGTATTTATTAATTTAAAAAAAATTTAAGTTTTCTAATTTTGATCATAGTAGGCATCATAGACTTTTTTCTCTATGGTAACCTACCATTGGAAGCATGAAAGATAATAATAATAATAATAAAACGACAACAAAAGTAATACATCAAAAGGGCGAAGTTTGATCATGGATCATTCGTCCACTCAACCCTACTATACATAATGAATTTTTATTTATAAAAAAACAAAAACAAAATATTGTGTAATACAAAAATAAAAATAAAAATCAAAATAGTTTAATCAAGAACAAATCATGGTGAAAAATAATTGCTTAACAAAAAAAAATAAAAAAGAATAAATATATTATGCGTTTTGCTTCTCAAGGAATTCAGTTTTCAGAACAAAGCGAAAGGTATCAATAGATAATTTTGTATTTTTAAAACTTGACTTCAACGTGTTATAAGTCTTAACTGAGAGATAACTGAAAGATTTCTGAAACAAAGCCGTGGTGTGGTGGGGCATGGTTAAAGTAGATCCGTAAGATAATATGACAGTTCAGTTTATAAGTTGAATGATTGCGTTTTAATTTATAAGTGTACTATAAACTCAAAACATTAATTTATTAAAATGACTATTTCCCTCATTATAATATGAACCAATCAAAAGCCTTGAATTTTCGAATAAATTTCGTTTAAATAAGCGATTAAATCAATAGACCTATTTAACAGCGATTAAATTTTAGCCTCCATATTGGATTTTTGTTTACGATTTTATGGTGTTATTTACAAGTTTTAACCAACATTTTTTAAAAAACAATAAAAAATAAGTTATCTAGTTTACGAAATATCAATTATTACTTATTACATACCTTAAATTAATGTAATTTTCTTTAAAAAAATATTTATAAATTTTGACACATACGTCAGATTTTATGAATTGTTAAATAGTTTCCTTTAATTCGAGAAATAATCTAGACGTAGGTATATCACTCAACCTATAAATTTAATCTGTCAAACTATGCTCAGTAAGTTTTTTATTTGATTTTTCTTTTTGGAAAATAGTTTCATGCAAAATAATTAAAAATAAAACCCCTCGACCGCTACGCGGTCTCGTGATTTTATTAAATTATTTTGCATTCAACATTTTCCAACAAAAACCAAACAAAAAACTACATGCAAAATATTTAAAAATAAAACCCCTCGACCGCTACGCGGTCTCGTGATTTTATTAAATTATTTTGCATTCAACATTTTCCAATAAAAACCAAACAAAAAACTACTGAGCCTAGTTTAACCGATTAAATTCATAGTTCTCGTGATATAATATATGATTATTTCCCTCATTATAATATCCCAGATAGCACAAGTACGTTCGTAGGACGTTCGTAGGACTTCCACCCAGGACAACCCGAACGTCCTCAGGATGTCCGGGGTCTGCAAAAGTACGTTCGTAGTACGTCCACAGACTTCCGAAATAGACTGTTTCAGATGTCCTCAGGACGTCCGTATTTGACCGTCCACAGACTTCCGAAATAGGATGTCCTCAGGACGTCCGTATTTGACCCCAAGCTGTCCAATTCGGGACATATGAGGACCGAATTAGGACATAGTTTTATTATAATAGGGAAATGTAATACAGTGTTAACAAGTGTTTTGTTAATATATATATATATATATATATATATATATATATATATATATATATATATATATATATACAGGGTGTCCGGGAAAAGAAGGTCAATCCGTTAACCATATATTCCTTAAGTTAAAACAATAAACCTTTCATAATACTATTTTTATTTATTTCTCCATTGAATTTCACATACCTTCATATCTCTAAATTATTTAAAAATATCAAGTGAAAACTTAAATTTTGTAGGGGTTTTTCCATATAATAAAAGTTGTTTTCACTTATAGGTATCATATATTTAAATACACAGAAATTTAACTAAACAGGGAGCTAACTAAAAACAGCACACGCTGTTTTATGAACAATGCCAACATGGCGGATTTCAGACTGCCAACTTAAAGTCACTAAACTGGTTACTTCCAATACCAACTGTTTATTTGGCGATAAATTTGAAATAAACTCTTACAATTTATTGCATTAAAAATATTATAGGACAAATTAAATAATTTAAATGTTAAAGTGGAGAAATTTCTCCAATGGTATTTTTAATTCGTATTATACATTTCTCATATAATATTATTAATTCAAATTATTAATTTGGCCAATGTGAAAATTTTTTTATTCAACAAATTAAAAATATAATATACCTAATATATATAATATAATTAAAAATAATTTTTTAAAATTTGTAATGATATTTTTAATGCAATGAATTAATTAATTTTACTAGATATTTTTAAATAAGTTAGAGATATGGAAAATTGCAATTGCTAAAAATACTTGACAACTAAAGACACAATTCCACTTAAGTGGATAAGGGGTCTATCTATAGACATACCCAGACCGCAAAATCACATTCCCTGCACATGTCAGGAATATTCCCAGGAATATTCCAAGCGTCCCAGAATATTCCCAGGAATATTCCTGGCATAATCAAATGTCCGCTTTTTGAATAACCCAGGCATCATAAAAAGAATATTCCATGTATCTGCCTGCAGAAGACTCAAGGATTATTCGGGGAATATTCCTTGATATAATTTGGGGATTATTCCCAGCCCTTATCCCAGGAACGTTTTGGGAATGTTCCTTACGCCGGTTTAAGGAATTTTTACAGGAATTATGCTCCACCACGTGACTTTGATAAAAATAATTAAGGTTAATTTTTTGTCAGAACCTATCAAGCTAATTTCGTCTTATTTTCTAAAAATAATACAATATATGTATTTTTTGTGTTCTAAATTAAGACCTTTATACACAAAAAGTTCATATATTGCATTGCATTTAGGAAATAGGATAAAATAAGCTTGACTCTGACAGAAAATTAACCTTAATTATTTTTATCAGTCACGTGGTGGAGCATAGTTCCTGTAAAAATTCAATACAATTATCAGTCACATGGTGGGACTTTGATTTGTGGAGTATAGTATTAATAATAACAGAGCTGCAAAATTGTGACAAAACCATTTTATTTAAAAAAACAATATTCTTTCAAAAATATTTTTTATAAAAGACATATTAATAAATAAATAATTTACATAGCGGCATCGAGCCTGCGTTGTGCCTTTGTTAACCAAATTGCCATCTGGTCTTCAATTTGTCGGGACGTTATTTGGCCATCCAATTTCCTGACTTCGACTTGTCTGGTTCACATACAATATATTTTCCCTATGAATAGCTTACAAATGAAGGTACGGTAGGTATATAACGAAACAAACACAAAAAAGAGCAATAGCAATTAAGGTTAATTAATGCCCAAATATAGAAAAGGTGTTGGTATTATATAAAATACAGTTTTAAACTTAAAAATAAACCTTGCTGTATCAGTAACACAAAAAATATTACATTTTTTGCCCAAAGAAATGTCATAGGGAGTGAAAAGAACCATTTTCATTCATTTGAACTAACCGATGCTAAAACGTGGTTAAAACAAAATCCAAACAACGAATTAATGGCGCTGTCCTTAGGCACCTACATGGAGAACAATAAATACTACTGCAAGTACCAATATGTTGTGTTGCAGTCTTTAACACAACATATTCGTACTAGTCAATACGTAAAAAATGTTTAAAACCAATTAATTACCTTTTTCAATCGTAAAATCGTCGTTCTTACGTTTATCTCTGCTTCATACACAGTGAAAATTATGAGACTGCGAATTAATGGCGCCGGCCAATAAGAGCATCGGTTGTCTTCGATTCATCTCGGACAGAACCGATAGTTACCGATGAACTCAACGCGCCAGTTTTAATTTTTTCCTTTATTGTAGAGTCTACAATGTAGACTCTTTATACCGCATCCAGCTCTGAACAAATCTCTGTGGTTTATACCTATAACTAAACACTATAATCTTGTCAGTAGACATAACGTCACCTGAGAATTATAGTGTTCTATCTGCATTTTTTTTAAATTGAGGTTAGTCTTGTTTTAAATCTTAAAGATGCATATTGTTCTATCTATATATACTAATTGGGGTAGAAATTATACAGTTTAAGCCTTAACGATAATTCAAATATAAAATATAACCAATTTATTGTTTTTTAAATATAAAAAACATTCACTGGGAATGTTCTTAGATTGTGCCTGGAAGTTTTAGAGGATCATTCTAGGAATATTCCCGAGGAATATTCTCTGGGAATGTTCTTAGATGATGCTTGGAAGTTTTAGAGGATCATTCTAGGAATATTCCCAATGAATATTCCTAGAATGAAGCGGATTATTCCTAGGCGATAGGGAATATTCCTGGAATATTTTCGAACCTTCATTGCAGTCTGGGTATAAGTGAAAAAAAATTGACAACTTTTTTTTAAAATCTTTTATCGTGCTTGATTAAGGAGTATTTTTAATAAAAAACAAGGTGTAATTTTTTTTCACTTAGACCCGGGTCGCGACCAGAAAACCGATGGACGTCCTGAGGCCTAGGCCTATGGACGTCCTAAGGCCTAGGCCGATGGACATCCTGAGTACGTCCATCGGTTTTTTGCCTGCGACAATAGTTGAAGATACAAATTGATATATCACCTTTTATAAAGGCCTTTATAAAGGGTGATATATCAACTTGTATCTTCAACTATTGTCGCAGGCAAAAAACCGATGGACGTACTCAGGATGTCCATCGGCCTAGGCCTTAGGACGTCCATAGGCCTAGGCCTCAGGACGTCCATCGGTTTTCTGGTCGCGACCGTCTGTAAAGGATTTAAACCGGATGTCCTCAGGACATCTTGTGCTATCTGGGATGAACCAATCAAAAGCCTTGAATTTTCGAATAAATTCCGTTTAAATAAGCGATTAAATCACTAGATCTATTTAACAGCGATTAAATTTTAGCCTCCATATTGGATTTTTGTTTACGATTTTATGGTGTTATTTACAAGTTTTAACAAACATTTTTTTTTTAAACAATAAAAAATAAGTTATCTAGTTTACGAAATATAAATTATTACTTATTACATACCTTAAATTAATGGAATTAATAAATATTTATATTATTATATTTATAAATTTTGACACATACGTCAGATTTTATGAATTGTCAAATAGTTTCCTTTAATTCGAGAAATAATCTAGACGTATATTACTCAACCTATAAATTTAATCTGTCAAACTATGCTTTCATGCAAAATAATTAAAAATAAAACCCCTCGACCGCTACGCGGTGTCGTGATTTTATTAAATTATTTTGCATTCAACATTTTCCAACAAAAACCAAACAAAAAACTACTGAGCCTAGTTTAATATGGAACGCCGATTTACTATTTATTGCTAGTTGGTACCAATGTATCATTTAAATTATTGTTAATTTTTTTATAGGTTTGATAATGGAAATTAAAGGTATTTTCGTTAATGGACATTGAATTTTTATTTTAAGTTATAATGATAACTATAAATAAATTTATATACAAATAAAGTTTAATTAACATATTTGTTATTTGAATTTACATGTTTTCTGAATTTAAATGATACATACATTTCTGTATTTCAGAAGGGTTATAGAAACAATTTCAATGTTGTACCAATTAATTAAATATTTCAAATATTGAAAATACATATCCATTCTTATTTAAAATGAAAATGATATTTAAATTATTATTTAACATCAAAATTGAAACAATTTCCTTGATACTTTAATTTATATTATACTTTAATTTCCATTATACTTTAAATTTCATGATATTTGATTATACTTTAATTTACATGACACTTGAATTTCCATTATACTTTTATTTTTAATTTTTATTATCGTAGCCATCTATTGAGGAAAAGCAGAAGCTAATACAGATGATACTTTAATTTCGATTATACTTTAATTCACATGACACTTGAATTTCCATTATACTTTCAATTTTTATTATCGTAGCCATCTATTGAACAAAAGCAGAAGTTAATTTAGATGATACTTTAATTTCGGTTATACTTTAATTCACATGATACTTGAATTTCCATTATACTTTTAATTTTTATTATCGTAGCCATCTATTATGGAGCGCCGTTTTACTATTTATTAACTAAATAAAACCATGATAAAAATACTAAATATCAAAAAATTGAAGTTAAATGTCACTATGCCAACACGAGAAACAAAAGAATTCACGTTTGCGGAGTCATGTCAAATTTAAATTTTATATAATGATTTCGGTGAAAAAAGTACGTAAAAAACTGAAAAAATTCCAATCATGCAATTTAATTAGGTTTTCATTAAAAAATAAACATATTACGAAATAAAAGAAAAAAAATAAAATATTAATCGTCAAAAAGCTGAATTTTGGACTTCCACTAAAAAATTCATAACTTCGCCATTTTTTCATGTATTTTTATCAACGTTCGCTTGTTTTTTTTTGTAAAAATGTCAGCTTCACGAAAAAAGTCCAAACTGGAGTTATCTGTTTGATTTAAATCTTTCCCAGGACGATATGTAAATTTTCGACCTCAATTTTTGCTATATAAACGAATTTTTTAAGTTATTAAAATCGCTAGCGTCAAAATACTTATCCGATATCAAAAGTATGTAAAATAAAGTTTTATTTTTGTGATTTTCGTTTTTAGAGGGTCAAAATACATGGAAAAATTATAATGGGATATGGTGGGCAGAATTTTTTTTCAATTTTGTAAACGAGTGTTATTTACCCTTTAAAAATTGTTAAATTTTAAATTAAATTATCACCAGCGCCCCCTGTACGTTAAAATCTTAATAAAACTTTTTTATGGATTAATTGTCATTAGTAAGATCTACATTTTGTCCAAATTTTAAATCGATACATTTTGAAATAAAAAAGTTATTAAATAAAAAATGAAATTTCTTAATTTTTAACACAGTGAAGAAAAAAAAGAAAAGAAAAACAAAGTTGTCAATGGACGAGGTTTTTTTTTAAAGTACTGCATTTAGATGTAGAAATAAGGTAAAAAAGTTTCAATCGATTTCTTGAACCCTTGCAAATCGACCGTTCGATCCTTTCGCGAAACTTTAGTGTGGTTCATAAAAATGGATTGATATATTACGACAAATTGTTTCAAATTATATCACAGTTTAACACGACTTTCCTCCCATGAAAAATTTTAACAGATTTTAAAAATAAAGATTAAAAAAACGTACCCGTGTCTCACCGTTTCACGAAATCACGTCATTTAAATTTTTTACACAGCCATTCTCTCTAATTTGTTGTAAATCATTTTTTTTTCTTCAAATATTTTATGTTTTTACATACCTAATACAAAAATTACACTTTAAGAAAATAACAATTTTATTTTTTTTAAGTAAAAAATATTTCTGGTTTTAATTTTTAATTTTTTTTAAGTTGGGTCTTGACACTTGAAGTGGTAGGACGCATCACGCAGCGTATACGATACAAACGTAGTAAAGTACCAAAAACGAAACTAAGTATCCGGAAATATCGGTAATCGTTAATAAATAAATAAACAAACAAGTGCGAAAAGTGCGAAAAGTGCGGTAGGACCCCGGTTAACGCCGTAAAAGTGTGCAAGTGAATAAGTAATTAAGGCTATAGCCTTGTGGCCTATAGGCCACAACGATAAGCCAACAGCCCACCTGGATCAGAAATTTGCCACAATCAAAGCGTGCCAAAAACCTGCAGGCGAGGTCAAGGAACAACCGGACAGCCCGTGAAAGACAAAGCATCAGGATTATAGACTAATAATCAAGCTAAGTAATTTTTCTATTTGCATGTCTTATCGAATAATCGTTAAATGTTTATATACGCAATTTCGCAATGTTGCCAAATGTCATCTGGCTTCAGAAATCAAACAGGTCCCTACACTGAGAAAAGTACACTATTTCAAGTTTTAATTAAATGAACAGTTTTTGGTACATTCAATATGACCAATGCGCATAATTATTTATTTAAAAGTCGAAGGATACCTACAGTCTTTAAAGTAAACTCGTACAGTTTTTGAATATAATTTTACTACTACAAAAATATACAAGATTTCATAAAACGGTAAATTATGAAAAATCTCTAATATAAGCACTCCTATTGTTTGTCTAAGATTTCTTTTATTGTCTCAAAAACTAAATTTTAAAAAATAAGACAACATTTCCGTAAGTGTTAAATAACAACCTCATTTGCTCAGAGTATACAAACCATAAACAACTCAACTAAATTGAAAAAGGAGTAAGAGTAAATAAACCAAATCAAGAAAGAGGACAAAAAATGGAGATCATAAATAAATGTTGTGTGTGAATAGGTAATATTGTATTGTATTGTATTGTAATTTTTCTATTTGCATGTCTTATCGAATAATCGTTAAATGTTTATATACGCAATTTCGCAATGTTGCCAAATGTCATCTGGCTTCAGAAATCAAACAGGTCCCTACACTGAGAAAAGTACACTATTTCAAGTTTTAATTAAATGAACAGTTTTTGGTACATTCAATATGACCAATGCGCATAATTATTTATTTAAAAGTCGAAGGATACCTACAGTCTTTAAAGTAAACTCGTACAGTTTTTGAATATAATTTTACTACTACAAAAATATACAAGATTTCATAAAACGGTAAATTATGAAAAATCTCTAATATAAGCACTCCTATTGTTTGTCTAAGATTTCTTTTATTGTCTCAAAAACTAAATTTTAAAAAATAAGACAACATTTCCGTAAGTGTTAAATAACAACCTCATTTGCTCAGAGTATACAAACCATAAACAACTCAACTAAATTGAAAAAGGAGTAAGAGTAAATAAACCAAATCAAGAAAGAGGACAAAAAATGGAGATCATAAATAAATGTTGTGTGTGAATAGGTAATATTGTATAGGTATGCATTTAAGATTCTAGCCATAAATCAAAGCCAAATAAACACAAGCTCAAAAATACAAGAACAGCACAGAAGATAAGAAGAACGACCCTATCAATAGCCAATGCAAACCATATGGTCGCATTCCAATTACATACACTAAAGGCTTTATCTATTTTGTATATTAATATTTATATTTTTAAATTAAATTTGGAAAAAAAGTAAGAATGCAAAGATATAAATTAAATGAAAACGGTATAAACACTAATTTAGCAATAAAATAAATAAAGAATATACAAGGTTGGTAGCCGGCACTCGGCAGGAGGAATATCCACCAAGGCAGAGGGCACTTACGGTGTGTCATGGCCGTCAACACCCCAGGTGGCGCACTGGCGTCTGCTGGCGTTTAAATGACGGTGAAATGACGTCAGAAGACGTCATTTAAACGTCGGCAGACGTCAGTGTGCTACCGGGTACGGAAGACAAGACTCAGTATCACACAGGAGGGCAAACAATTCGAAAGAGGTCACCAGGAACCTGATACTGACTCGGACAGAGATGTTCAGAAATACACCAACAACGACAGGTTCTAGCAGCGTACTAACACTTCTACCCCCATTCATGAATCCCAATTGAATGGGGTTATCACAAAGTCCCAGGTTGAGGAGGATTCCGGATTGTACTTAGTTTTGTCCTCCAAAAACCCTTCCCAAACTGGACGTATGGCCCGACCCGGCTGACAAAAATCCGTGGAGCGGCCTTAACCATAGACACTGTCATCCACGACCTCCTACGGTGGATCTACCAGCCGGCGTAAAAACTTCGGATCCAACAAACACAGGTAATGCTGTGATTTGGAGGGATACGCAGGAGAACGGAAAGGGGGTAAAATAACCCTGGGAGATTAGTGGCGGTTAATGTCTTTGGGGCCTGCCATACGTTCTCATACTCATAATTTTTAATTTTTTTTTAAATAAAACAACAGATTTGTATTTATATATGTTGGAAACAAATCTTGATCTTTTAGTTTGACGATTATAGAGTGCTTTAGAATCTATAGTGGTATAACAACCTAAAAAACACCACTATCAATATATATCAATACAGGGCGTTTGCCACTTTCGGTTTGACCGGAACTTTTTAATTTCAAATAGAACACCCCATATATTTTTACATTTTTAAATTCTACATAAAATTCTGAGTAAAATTACTAGGTATACCATTTCATATAACTGAAAGTAACTTTCGAGTTCCCTATACCTAAAGTTAATAGTTTTAGAGATATTAAACAATTACATCAATTGAAATGTTTTTTAATTTTCTTTTAAAATAATGTTTTAAGACTCCAAAAATTCCACCCCCATTTCGGCAAACCTAATAGCAAAATAGTTATGGGCTATTTGTGATTGACACGCATTTGTCAAAATTTAACGAAAAAAATTAATAACTCGAAAACTATTCATTTTAGGTATAGGACATGGTACAGTAATTTTACTCAAAGTATTATGTAGAATTTAAACATGTAAAAATATATAAAAGTATAAAGTGCTCTTTTAGTTCCACCCTTACATCCAAACTAAGATGTCCCATAAGCCAACTGAATGGCTTGTGCGGGTTAGGGGTAGGAACGGACCGACGGCTTAAAGTCCCCTCCGAAGGACTATATGGGGGTTTTATTTAAAATAACAAAGATGATGTCACTTCCGGTCAAACCGGATATCGCAGTAAAATAGGGGACATTAAGACCGTTTAAATACCATTAATAGATTCAAATTAATAACTATACTTTGTGACCATCAATAGGCAAACTTAATACAATTATCATAAGACCATCAAAAGTTTTTATATCGGCCATTAATATATATCTTATAAGGGTTAATATATTATTTTAGGATCATCTTAATATCACTTAAATATCTTCTTATGACATCTTAATATGATCCTAAATTGGTACATATATGGCAAATAAATAATCTTATTATGGTAAATATATTATTTTATGATCATCTTAATTCCATCCTAATATCCTCTTATGCTATCTTAATATGATCCTAAATATATTTATTTGCCATAATAATATGCTATAGCTATCATATTAAGATGGCCTATTTACGGCAATAGTTTAATTTTATTATAAATGGAGCTGCACCATGGTACAAATAAACGAAAATAAATCTTAAAAGCATTATTTCTACTAAAAGTAAAGTCTTGAAAATAAAATAAAGCCCCAACGCGAAAAAATGCATTAAAAGGTTGGATTTTCATTTTAGTCTTCGAGTACTTGAACATAATTTTGGCATTCATTTTTATTTTATTAAAAAAATAATTAACACCATTATTTTCATCAACCTAAACTAAACCTAAATGTTTATAAAAAAATCAGAAAAACATATCGCAATTAGCATAAATTAATGCTTTCCTTATTTTTTTAGGAAATAAAATAGAGATAAATACCGAAATTATTTTTACTAGACGACCTTATTAGTGCATTTTCTGCGTTGGGACTTTATTTTCATTTTCAAGACTTTACCCAGGTAGCACACTGACGTTTATATGACGTTGAAATGACTTTGCTAACTTCATTTTAACGTCAGAAGAAGTCATATAAACGTCAGCATACGTCAGTGTGCTACCTGGGTATACTTTTAGTAGAAATATTAATTAATAATACTTTTAAGGATTATTTCCATTTAGTTAACTCCATAATTTTCTGAACATTTTTAGCCAGTCTACCCTAAAAGAAAGATAACAATTGAGCTTTAAAAAAATTAAACTATTTCAGCAGATAGGCCATCTTAAAATTATAACTTTATACATGTATAATTAAATAATAAATTAAGGAATCAAAGCCAATATTCTGACCTATTAAAAATCTTGGTAATTTTTCTCAAGCTGTTTTATTTATAAATATGGTACCTAATAATAATAAATTGTTAACATTTTACCAAAAATATATTTCAGATTTTACCAGTATCCTATAAAATAAACTTCAAAGCATACATTTATAAAAGTATCATCAACATAATAAATACAGGATGAATTTTTTAAATGCTTAATGCAGGGACCCCGGAAACTAAGTATATAGAAAGAAATTGAACCTACCTTCAAATCCTTTAACAAAATCACTGAGCCCCCATTCAAGCAGAGTAACTTTAAAAGCCATTACCATGTTCTGAAAAATTACCGCAAAACAATTGTGAAGAAACGCCCTTTTTCTTCTATAAACGATTTAATATTATCCTCAATTTCCCGTAAACAAGTGAGAAATAATAAATGACGCTACCACAGAGGAGTCCTCTGAGTAACTTTAAAAGCCATTACCATGTTCTGAAAAATTACCGCAAAACAATTGTGAAGAAACGCCCTTTTTCTTCTATAAACGATTTAATATTATCCTCAATTTCCCGTAAACAAGTGAGAAATAATAAATGACGCTACCACAGAGGAGTCCTCTGAGAGGACGCTGTTCTGTGCTGTGGACGCTAGTTAAACGATTGGTCGATTCGAGTATAGTCGGAAAGCCGAATCTGTTAGTTAGGTAGATGAGTTTGTTAAGGCCATTATACAACTTCTTAAGGTCTTTAGATAATTTAAGGTGGTTCACAATCTTATGTTATGTGTTCACAATTGACTAGTAATGGTTATTAAGACAAGTTTTAATAAGGTCGTCTATTAACCATATTTAGTTATTTATCACTGGCATTAAAATAATTTAAAGAACAGCGACATATTAATCTGAGTTTATGGTGGTATTTAGATATTTTATGATTGTTAAAATATAAATATAGATGATCTATATTTTTTGTTTTGACACTTTATTAAAACGTATCTATTAGTCACCTTAATTCGTCTTCATGTCACAGATAGATAATTTGTACTGGTTATTAGATATATTTTGAACACTATGTAGATAATTTCATTAAGATAATTTAAGATTGGAATTTTCTCAGTGTATAATTAAAATAATTTTAAAATAAATAAATAGTTTTAATGGTTGTCCATTTAATCAGTGAGTAAATTTATCTTAAAAATATACAGTCTAGCTGTTATCGAAGCTGTTATATTATGTGCCGAATACCGTGGATAATATTTTATTGAATCGCACTTAAAAAAATAAATGACGTGATCTGAAAAAACGCCGAGACACGGGTATAATTTTTTAAAGTTATTTTTAAAATCTTTAGGAATTTTTCATGGGAGGGAAAAAAATCAAATTTTGTCGTACTTTGTAATAATCCAAAGCATATAGGTAGTAATTAATATGAACACGCTCGGCGATTGCCATAAGGCGCCGTTTGCATTGTAAATAGTTATTGCTGTTTAATAAATGCAGTAGGTAAAAACTTTACGAAAAACGTTGCAAAACCATCGTGCGTGGCTTATTCTTTGAATAATTTGTACAATCATTTCGGGAAAAACTCAAAATAAATCGTATTTAGTAAAACACCCGTGTATAGCATATGCCTATGCAAAACTGTTTCATAGATAATACTTAAATAAATCCAAGATACATACACCTTAAGATAGGATGGTGCGCATGTTGGGCGGGGCTTAAATACGTCACTTGATGAGTGTTTTTAAATCTTTAACGTGCTTTTTAACTATCTGCTGCCAAAATTCTTGTTTTTGCGATGCTGTTGGATGTTAACTTGCTCTATTTTTTGTTTAACTTGTTGTTCTTGCGTTCGGTAAGGTTAGAATTACTTTTCAGTGTTCAAATTATTGTTATTCAGTTGTGTTAACCTATTCTGGTTGTTTATTATTGTTTTTGTGTTGCGTTAACTTGTTTTGTTTGTGTCGTGCCATTTGCATTTATTAAAATGCGGTGTGGCATATTTGGATGCAATTCGGATAACTAGTCCAAGAAAAACCCTTTAAATAAAAACATTAAATTTCATCGATTCCCGAAAAACTTTGATTTGTGCAAACAGTGGTTAAATGCCACAAAAAGAATAGACAATATTACCGCTATGACAGATTCTGTTTCCTTTAAACATTTTCTGGAAAGTGACTATAAGTTTAATTTAAAACACCAACTCTTAAACTACAGCCCTAAATGTTATCAAGGACTGAAAGCATCTTTTATCCATATTATAACACTTTCTTTAATATTAAGTTTAATAAAAACGCACTATGTCCAGATATTTCTCTATTTTCTTTGATAATATTACTATTATTCGTGTATTCGCACAGCAACTACTCATCAAGTGACTTCATGCGCGGCACGAACCAAAACTTGTACACGGGAGCATCCAGCCCTGAATAAATCAAACTGTTTGTAACATTTAAATCTGGTTCGCACGTGACGTCACATGCGCGGAGTCGACGTGTTTTCGTTTTAAAACCAGCATACCGGTTTTTGTGTATGTATCTTGGGTTTTTGTGTATCGTGCATGGAGCCCACACAAGCAGGGTTGCCAGATTTTGCAAATGAAAAAGCGGGACACCCAAACCTCTGTTAAAAAAAATGTTTTAGTTTCGAAAATTTCAAAATTGCCTCGAAAAAAAATTCAAAACATACAGGGTGGTCCAGGATTAATCTGAAAAATTTGAATGATCGATAGAGCCTGAAAAAACAATAAAAACAAACCCAAAAACATTTTTCAAAAATGCATACTAACGGAGATATAGTCCTTCAAAATAATTTTTAAACCATTGAACCGATTCTTTTCAAATTTTGTGTAGGTTAAGCTTCCGTCGATAATATAACGAAAATTACCTACAAAAGGCCCAGTGGCGGAGATTTTGGGGGGGTTTTCCATTTTACCTTCTATTTTCGACGCCACTGGATTTATCAGATTTATCCCAGCAAACCAAATCATGTCACAGTGATATAACATTTACATAAAAATTGTTCCTTACTATGCAACAGCTATGTCACCTATATGTAATGGCAATGCTCCTATGTCCGCCTCAAGACGCCTTCCTGGGTATGTAACTGTGATGTAACAGTGTTTTATCATAGTTATGTAACTGTAATGTTACAGCGCCATATCAGTTATGTAACAGTGATATAACATTTACATAAAAATTGTTCCTTACTATGCAACAGCTATGTCACCTATATGTTATGGCGATGCTCCTATGTCCGCCTCAAGACCCCTTCCTGGGTATATATCTGTGATGTAACAGTGTTTTATCATAGATATGTAACTGTAATGTTACAGCGCCATATCATAGTTATGTAAACGTGATAAAACAATTATATTCTATTTACATAAATGTTGCATTTACTTATTTATATATAATTTATGCAATATTTACATATTATTTATGAAATATTTATAAATATAATTTCATTTAATATATTATCTTACTGGTATTAAAAATTGCTTAGCCCTAACTTGGTATTATGGCAAATTTTTTGAAAAAAAATCAACAAAATTTTAAAATTGCCATAATACCAAATTAGAACTAAGAAATTGTTAATGCTAGTTAGATAATATATTAAATAAATTATAAATAAATATTACATAAATAATAAGTAAACATTACAAAAATTAATGATTCTGAAAGAGATTAAAAAAAAACAAATTGGTTTAAATGTTTATTAAAAATTATTTTAATTAAAAAAAAACAAATCATTTCTTCTTTCTAACTTCTTAAAACAAACGAAAAGTTTTTCCAAACAAAAAAAAATCCCAAATACATTAATACTTCAAAGCTAAAAAATATATGGTAAAAAAGATAAAGCAATCCCATGGGTAATTCATGCATGAATTTAATATTAATATACCTTCTTTTCATGGGTTTTTTGCTTCCCTATAGGGTATACCAAATCTTTGTTTGGCCTGACGGAACCATTCGGAAACTATGCCTTCAAAATTTTTGTCTGTCGAAGTGCACACAGCAGCTTAAAAAAATTTGTTTAATAAAAAATCCCATAAAATTTACATTTTTACCCTTCAATATTTCAACAGATTTTAAATTTTGAATTTTATTGTTGTTTCTTAGCCCCAGCCAAGAGCAATCTTTTGCCAAATTATTTGAGAAGATTTTCTTTAAAACTCTTACTGTGGCATCTTTCTCTGAGACGCCTCCAATTTTTGTTATATACTGAAACTGAAAAAAATACAATTTAATATTATTTTTGTTTATTGATTTGTTTTCAAAACAAAGAACAACTATTCTTTATGTAGTTATAATATATGTAAATGATATTTGGTACAAATAATAATTTGTTTGATTTTATTTATTTAAGTCAAATGCACCCTGCAACCTTAAGAGATATAAAAATAATGAAAAATATGGAATTTGCATAAAATTAATTGTCACAACAATTATAATAAAAAAGTGTATCCATCTTGGTTATTTAGCAAAATTATTGTATCTTTTAAGTACCAGTTGAAAAAACAGTATAAAGTTAAAAAAAATATAGAAATTCTTATTTTGGCTACCAAATATCATTAAATTATAATTTGTCGCTTGTTTTTTAGCACCCTGTTTTAAAAACAAATTAACATTATTAAACAGGTTTAAAATCGCCCTTTATATACTTACAAATTCAGCCTCTAGTAGCTACTTCTTTTTGCAATAATGTTTTCTCAAAACTTTTAATAGATCATTAATAAAAAGTTGACTAGGTAAGTATCTATTACACAAATCTTGCAAATCTTCCACAAAAGTATGGGAATTTTTCCTATGACCTCCTGAATATTCTCCCAAATTTTCTGTAAAAATATTTTTATTATATGTTTATTTATTGGCTGGTTAGGGAAAGATAATACATTGTCTTGGGTATTTTCTATACAATTTCTTACCTCCACGCCCATTATTTTGAGATCTGCATTAATTCTCCTCCGCTTTTGCCTCCGAGATAGGGAAATATATTTTTTTCTATTTTTGTCTTCCATTTTATTATAAAAAAATAGAATCAAACTTAACTTAATTTGATTAGATTGGTCAATAAGGATACTTCCGTGCTTGTTTAAGTTTTTATTGCTCTAGTTTATATATATTGTAAATAATTTTAACCGGAATCTAAAAATATTTTTATGCATATATTTAATATAATTGATAAACTTTTTTACAAATATTTTAATTATTGACATTTTGCCTGAAGATGATCTTAGATCGAAACTAGAGCAATAAAAACTTAAACAAGCACGGAAGTATCCTTATTGACCAATCTAATCAAATCAAATCAAATTAACCTTGCTAAAAATGGACTACAAAAACCTTAGAAAACTTAACTTTAAAACACAATAGAGAGCACTCGACACAACCGTTTAAACGAGTTCGTTAGTAAGATAAAAAGGCTATATAAATACTATAAAACATTAATATATAACATTTATATATCATTGTTACAATGTAGGTATAAAACATTGTTATATAGCCATGACATAATAGGGATGTAAATATAACAAGAAGGGATCATTTTGATATAACTATTATATTAAAATTTTTTATTATAATTATGTAACAAAATAAAGAAAAACTATGTAAATACCATATAATAAGGTTATATGGATACTATAAAACATTGCCATATATCAATGATGTATCATTGTTCCATTGTAGATATATAACATTGTTATATGGCTGATACATAAGGGGGATGTAAATATAACAAGAGGGGAACATATTTATATAAATGTTATATTACTATGTTTTATCATAATTATGTAACAAAATAAATAACTAATATGTAAATGTTATGTAAACAATTTTATATGGCAATGTTCTTTGTTAGTTATATCATGGTTATGTAAATGGAACAGCCTGGTTTGCTGGGTCAATTCAGCTTCTAATTAGAAAAAAAATGGGTTAAGCTTAAACACATTAATGTGTTTAAGCTTAACCCATTTTTTTTCAAACTGTTCTCATCAAACTAAAAATTGTTTCGGTATAAAAAAATTAATTGAAGTTGGATGCTCTTTTAAAGAATGAGTCCACATTACATCGACATCTTCCGTGTTGTTCAAAATTTTAACAAAAGTAGGTAGTTGGACAAACTCCCCAAATAAAATGTCTTCATCAACAGAAATTTTAAATTGTGAAGCAACTTCAAAGTAATTATTTAAATTACTAAACACTAAGCAATATCATGGGACTGTTCAGAATCAGATTAGTAGAATTTTATTAATTTAGTTTTTATCAAAATATTTAAGCATCAACGGAAAGGTTTTTATGTTGCCTTTATTTGAAGCGAAATTGGATGGTGTTCAGAAAGATCTTCTAAAATATTTTGTTTGCTATGGGGTCCCAAAACATTTGTGAGTTTTGTTCTGTCACAAATAAAGCTACACTCAGCAATTACCTTTTTTTGCGTCATTTTGAAAGTGCATTTGTGTTTGCTAAATTTTAAATGTTCATTTTGTGTTTTACACTTTTCATATGCTTTTGAATATCATTTTCGCCCCCATTACCCAGTGAAAATTAATGCTTGATTGCGATTGGACCCAATGCACACAATAACAGGTGATAAAATTGCCTTAAAATATGCTGATCTTTAATTAAGTTTTTTTAGACGTAGATCGTAATTTTCCTGTATTTTGTAAAAATTTTAAATTATGTCCTTTTTTCGTTCGCAATTTTGAAAGATATTTAAAAAACGGGATTTTCGACGTGCAAATTGGAAGGCGGGACAAATCGGGACACATCGATAAAAATCGGGACAGTCCCGCCTAAATCGGGACGTCTGGCAACCCTGCACACAAGGAGCCCGAACTTCATGTAATTTACATGATGTAAACAAGAATCTTCCTAAGATAAGAGGGCGCTTGCTTACTACCGGCCCAAAACAGTAGAGGGGTATAACCAGAGATGGCGCCACTACCTACCACTTACACATACTTCCTGTGGAAGTATGTGACCACTTATTATTGTGCAAATAATTGAGGTTATGCAACTGTCAGTTTATCGCTTTCTGAAAACAATGTACCCATGTACCTGGTTTGTGTATAAAGGTCTTAATTTACAATAAATTTATATCAAATTTAACATTGGAATTCATGTTGGACTTTCTGATGTAGAGCATAGGTAGTACAGTTTTTTATGAATTCGTGTTTTTTTCTATAAAAGAATGTCGTGTGATGTTAAATCGTGTAAAACTAAGAATTTTAAATCCATATGGTATTTATTTTTAGTTTTATAGGTAGATGGCTTAAATAAAAGTTCAATATAAACAAATAAAGGTGGAAATTATTAAATATACTGTTTACTCATTTTATACATACTTTTGTATTTAAATAACATTTAAATTATTAAATAGCGGTGTATTTCTAACCTGGAAATCTAATTTTGCTTCTCCAGAGTCGTAAAATCACTTCACAGATTATAAAGAATCACTTAAGTATATTTCACAACCAAAACCTATTCATTAGCATCTACATAATATGTATATTATACATATATATATAAATTGTACATATTATGTATAGGTATACCTACCGAGTTATAGGTATATGAGCATCTACCTACCAGGTACAGCCATAAATAACAAAATGATACGTCAAAACATTATTGCAAATCAATTGTCAAAACTTACTTGCTTGCTTACACATGTATTTTCACTAGTAATACCACTAGAGGTCAAATTATTTCCGGAAATTTTTTCGAGCTCATGAATATTTTGAAAATTATCCCGAGTCGAAGACGAGGGATAATTTTCTAAAAATATTCATGAGGGAGAAAAAATTTCCGGATTTAATTTGACCTCGTGTGGTATTCGGTAAGAAAATTCCACACCAAATTGTGTTTAAATAATTAAAATTTATTTTTTGATTTAACTTGACCTCGACTTGATTATTTAGTTACCATGGCAACTAAGTCAATCCCAACCTAAAAGTTATTTCAATTTTGAAGCTGTCAAGCGGCACGACGTAAAAAAATGTGAAATTGTCTGCTGTAATGATCAATCATCGTGCAATGACTTATTTACCCGCATTATTAGAGGATTGTGGCTCCTACTTGAAGAAAGAAAATTTGTTTTGAATTGTTCATGAATATTTGCATCTTAACTATTCAAAACTCAAAGTGCTAAATGGAAAAAAAGGTGAATAGAATAGTGTCTAAATATTATATATATTTCATTAGACATAGACATTTAATTTATTTCAAGTCCTGCATTTTCGCCATTAAGAAGAAAGGAGGTGTCCAACGAATATAGAAAACATCTTAACTTTGTAATGGAAATGTATCAAAATTATCATGTAAAAAAATAAAAACCAGATTGTCAAAAAAATATTCTGGCATTATAAACGTCAAAAAATTTCCAGTATAATTCGCTGTTGGGTACCCACGAGGAAAAAATTTCCACTAAAATTCAACCGTTGCCATGGTGATCTATCAAAAATACACGTTTTGATTGGTTAAAAATTACAGGTGTGGAATTTTCAATACTATTTTCACGTTATACGGACGCATCGACAATCAGCGCCGCTGGTGGTGAAAAAAAAAGACTTAATTTGTGCAATTTAGTGGACAGGTTTTGTCAATTTTTCCTATTAAGTTCGGGCTCCATGGTATCGTGGCTCACAGCAAAGATAATTATCTTTGGCTCTCGGTGGTTATGTTGAACATAATATGTTCTGTGGTGGTTATGCAACCAAGTATACATTGGTATATTGAACATAACCTTTAACCATAGAAAACTTAAGGCAATAAAAATTTGAATTTGTGATCATTAATTTGTGTACGTGATAATTGTTTTACATGTAAGTTATAAAAATGACCGTTCCAAGTCCATTTGTCTACTGGGCACAAAATGAGAAAACGTTATTCCTCAAAATAGACCTCAAAGATGCTGAAGTAAGTTTGCTTAAATTTTTGTTTATAGCCAGTTAATTTTCAATTTTTTTTAGGATGTTGATGTAAGATTGAGTAAAAGAAACCTACAGTTTTCTTCCAAAGGGTCAGGAGCCCATGGTTTAAAGAACTACGCGTTTTCTTTGAACTTTAAGTGGGACATTGACGTTGAGGTGAGAATATAAAAATCAGTAGGTATTCTGAACAATCATTAATTTTGTAACAAAATTTTTGTTTATTAGGAAAGCATTTACAAAGTAACTGGACATAAAGTGGATTTTATTATTACAAAAGCTGAAAATGGTTGGTGGCCAAGACTAATATCTAAACCTCAGAAACCTGCTTGGTTGAAAATTGATTTTGACCGTTGGCAAACGGAAGAAGACTTTAATGAGGAGGAAGTCCGAGATATTCAAGAGGATTATCCAGATTTGTATGACAAACTTCATAAACAAGAAATGGGGTATAGAAAGGAAGACTTCAAAAAAGTCTACCTGACTCTTTACAATTTGTTAATGTATGTTGGGTTTATGTATGTGGTTATAGTTTTATGCATAAGATTTGCAAGAGATGGGACCGAGTCATATCCAGGAACTTATGAGGCTGTAGGACCTGCAGTTATATTTTTGCAATTATTACAATTTCTTGAAGTAATGCACCCAATATTTGGGTACGTTAAGAGTGGAGTTTTGATGCCAGCTATGCAAGTTAGTGGAAGATTTATTGTTATCTTTTTTATGGTTGAAAAGGAACCTAGAATACAGAAAATGCCTGTAGTATTTTATTTACTCCTTACATGGTCTGCTGTAGAAATAATAAGGTAAGTCTATTTTAATCTTTATTTGGGTATTTTGTGTGTTTGAGTCTATGGATTAATAAAATTTACTTATACAAATTTTAGGTATCCATACTACATGTCTCAACTTCACAAAAAAGAAAATGGTATTCTTACATGGCTCAGGTATACGGTCTGGATATTTTTGTATCCAATAGGATTCCTATGTGAATCTGTTATTATATTTAGAAATTTAATTTTTATTGAACACAGTGGAAAATGGTCAGTTTCCATGCCAAACACCTTAAATTTCACATTTCACGTTCCCACAATCCTGAGATTTTATTTACTTATTGCCATGATTCCCAGTTCTTTCACATTAATGTCACATATGTACAAAGCTAGAGTACAAAGGTTGGGTTCAAAAAAAGGTAAATTTAGAAAAAGTTGATTCGTTTCTTAATTTTTCACAGTTGCAGTAGTTAAATACCCGTTAGGAAATAGTCGTTTTACCGTTTTGCCTTTATAAAACAACACCAATTTTTATATTTTTAGTCAAAATAAGTAAAGGGCTAAGGAGGGGCCAGGCCAGGTTATTAATAATCTGTTATTCTTTAATCACAACAAGGATGTTAGTTAACTATCCTTTGATGAATAAAAAGAATTTTGGTTACAGCAATATTTTATTGTCAGTTTATCAATAGGCCTTTCTTACTTTTAATAAATTATTATTATTTGATGTTTCTTTTTGATCAGCGCTATCTGACTTTCCTTTTATATCCATTTTATACAATTTGATTATATGGTCGAAAATCGTGCTTATTAGTGCTTGTTATGTCATTTATTAATATGGCCAAAAAAATTACAATGAGATTCCTTGCACGAAAATTACAAAATTAAAAAAAAGTTAACTAGGTTCCGGTAATGCTTTAAAGCATAAATAATTATTTCCGAAATACAGTTGCAGTACTTTGCATACTTTTTTCTTTGCGTTCAACATTCTCGGCAACCTATCAGGGCCCCCATCACGACCAAAATGGGATCGAAGCTTTGAAGCGCGGGATAAAAGTGATAAGGAAATTTATCAGCGTAAATTCTAGCTGTTCCTTCAGCATTACCTTCTGCTTCACCCTACACCATTATCATGTCTACTAATTCGTTTTTTGAGTAAATATGTAAAAGTTCTAAACGTTTTAGAAATAATTTAGTTAGTCACTGATACATTTTTATTTATTGTTTAAAAAGTACATACAAAAGTCCTCTTTTAGTTAATATTTTACAAGAACAAACTTGAATAAAATTTCCAACAACTTCAAAAACATTTCTTTGTTCTTTTCAGAGAGTATAAGTCGTAATTTTCGTTTTTTATACCTTCTAATCCTCTGTGCTTCTAATGCAAATTTACTTATACCTGAACACATTGCAAAGTGCGAACATAACCCAATTGTGTGTTTTATATTGCAGAATTCTCTTCAAACCAAGTTTTTGTCAATAATAGGGTTCAGTTAGTTATAAATGTATTTATGTGTATATTTAATAATATATTTCAAACATGTTTTACTTTTATAATGTAATAAATACATATTTAAGTATACGCTGTGACATGAGCCACACTAACGTGCCGCGATTCGAAATGTTAAAGGCACGTTAGTTACGTCATAATAATAATCCATTTTACTTTCCCCGATATAAAATTGATAACAAGCTAGATAGCTCAGATGGTAGGGCGGTCGCTTATCATGCGAGAGGTACCGGGTTCGATACTCAGAAGTTGTCGAACTTTTTTTTATTTTATAAATTTGTTGGTTCTTTGTTAAAAAGTGTTGGGTTGGGTTGGTTGGTTTGTTTTAGTTTTATCGTATCATAAAATCTACTAGAAGTTGTCGAACTTTTTTTATTTTTTTATTTCATAAATTTGATGTTCCTTTGTTAAAAAAGTGTTGCGTTGGTTGGTTTGTTTTAGTTTTATCATAACATAAAATCTTAAAATTATGACGTTAAATAATTATGACGTAACTAACGTGCCTTTAACATTTCGAATCGCGGCACGTTAGCGTGCCTCTAGTCACAGCGTTAAGTATATGTAAGATAACCTACAAATTTTAAAATACCGAAAAAATTGAGCCGGCGAAAAAAAGGATAAAAATGAAAAATTTTCATTTTATTCAAAGGGTAATACGAAAAAAATGCAAGTCAATCTTTCTGAAAATGTAAAATGTGTAATTTTTTTTCCGTACACTGAAATCGAGAAAAAAGAAATTTCAGACGCTGATTATTATAATACTATCATTATAATAATTATTCCTTTTATTTTAATTCAGTAAGAATATTCTACCGGGCCACAAAAAAACATACTCTGTGCTGTATTAATATAACTTATATTTTATTTGACACTTTAATTTATAAAATTATAATTTTTTAATTTAACTTTATAAATCATTCATTATTTTGTAATTGGATATTTTAAATGGACCACTTTGCAAAAAAAGACCTTACTGACAAGTATATTTAACGTTTAGGTTTAATTTAATTTTCCAAGACCTGGAAAAAAAACCGGAAAAACAGGTTTTTACCCCAATTTTTCCGTTTTTTTCGACACTTTAACACCCTACCAGTGACCCTTAAAAGTTTTAACGAATTAAATACTATAATAAAATTTAATTGATTTTTTTAAAATTTGGACAAATCTCCCATTGTTATATTACAATATAATATAATAATATAATAATGATAATTATCTTAAACAACTGGCTCAATTTTCAACCCCACTTCGTGATAATAATGTTTCATTTTTATTTAACATTTTTTTAAATTCTTATATTTTGAGCTTGTGTGTATTTTTCACTTCCTTCAGAAATGTGAAAATAAATTCGTTTTTGTCCAAAACGAAAAATATGCGAAAAAAATATTTATTTTTAATTATATGATCTGAAATATCAAAACAATTAAAAGGGTGCCATATTTAATAGTTAATATATTTATTCTTATTTTTATGCAGGGAATCTTATTATGATTTAATCGCAATATTAATAAATTACCCTGTATATATCACCATATACATAGGTATACAATGTATACTATACATATAAGATAATTGATTAATGATAATTTTATTTCTTAATTAATACAAGAATCAATATTTCAGGACCTTATTTAGTCTCCTGTTTATTAAGGTAATTTCAAGTATTCTATGTTTTTAAATTGCAATTTAATTATGTGTGTTTTTAATTTAATTCCAGTAACGTACAATAAAGAAACTAAACAAGTATGTAGGTAGCCTTGGCAATCCATAATACGTCACATTGCATCACATTTTTGTTTTGAACCTCTAGAGTAATATGTTACAAAGCCAAAAATATCTTTAACGTTACTTACAAAAAATAGTAGTAAAAAATTAGAATTAAAAGGATAAGTTTCAGATCATTCAGACACATAACCTCAGGCTCAGGCCTCTTTTTTGCAAGCTTGGTTTTTTATGAGCTGCCTATACAGTACAAATCAACTTTATTTATTACAAATAATGCATAATAAAACCTA
This sequence comes from Brassicogethes aeneus, assembly GCA_921294245.1. Lineage (NCBI taxonomy): Eukaryota > Metazoa > Arthropoda > Insecta > Coleoptera > Nitidulidae > Brassicogethes > Brassicogethes aeneus. Next base: position 15,717,005 of record OV121134.1, on the reverse strand, counting down.
TTAATTACTAAAATAATGTGTACCAATCAAAATGCGATGTTATTGTATATTACAATTGGACGCTTATGCAAAAGGGAACCAACCGACATTTTTGTTAAAAATGGGTTTATTACCGCATCCTGACCAGAATGTCATGCTTTTCAATTTTTTTTGCATCTTGCTTGCACTATAACTTAATAGGAAACCATACAAAACGATATAATTTTCCAAAATATGATATGCTTTTAAAAAACTTTAAATGCGATTTCCCACAAATTGGGTCTTGGCAGTTGGTTTCCTTTTGCATAACGGGGTCCTCTTTTGCCCTATAAATATGTATTGGATTACTCTGTGGATGGATTAGGTACCTATATGTTTAATAATAGCACAAGATTAATTTATTAGGTTCATATTTATTTGTAAAAATATCGAAATTACATTTTTTTAGTGGTTTAAATAAAATAAATAATAAATATATACAACTTGTGTTTATCTGTAACCTATGTTTATTTATGTATAACATGTGCGTTTTTTTAACCTAATTGTGAAAAGCTTGTTTTATCGGTAAATACAATTTATATAACGCGTTTCTGTTATTTCTATTTAGAAGGTTTTTCATGTTTAATCTTTATTGAATAAAATTTGGTCACGTAGTAAAGCTGGTAATTTAAACTTATTACGTCAAAAACATTTAGAGTCGTTAAGTATCAAATAAATAATCTAAGAATAAAACGTTAATACCGAAGTTTGATTGCCTCTCACCAATAAGATCGGCGGCATATCCTTAGTTAAAAGTTCAAGCCAAGCTAAATATAGCGAAGCCGACACAATGTTCTTGCGCGGCATTGGCAAAGTCATCACGACCAAATTTGCCTCGTTGGAGTGTTCTATAAGCAACTCCCTTAGTCTCATGTGCCGATTTGTTTTGTCCTTCATCGCCATCAGTTCCGATTCAGAGAGCAAATCTGGATTTTGCGAATCGTCTTGCGGTTTAAAGTTGCTTATCAGGCTTTCAAAGTATTGTTGGGTTGAGGCTTGTGGCTTGTTTTGGATATCAGACACAACTTTTAAATCGGAGTAGTCTATTCTAAATTTGGCCAAAAGTGACGCCATGTTTCTGTGTTCCAACTCTAGCTCGTCCCTTTTATTAGACAACGCGAAAATCCTGAGTTTACAATTCGTCCAATTTCTTCTGGTGCTCAGTATGTAAGGCAATAAGAGAGTTAAACCTCCGTCATCGTAAAGCCACCACACGTCTATGGTGCCGCCTCGTTTATTTTTTCTTTGGAATAAATGTGTTATTTTTTCTTTTAGAGGTTCGTTTTGTTCTTCAAACATGGTCTCGGATTCCGTAACAGATTTGGCTTTTTTAACCGTTTCATCTCCACCTGGTTTAGTGCTTACAGCGTCTTTGTTTCTTGAAATAGGAGTTGCTGGCATACTTTGGTCGCTCAGGTCACTTGCTAAAATAAATTAGAAGGCTGTCAGAATGAAAAATAAATCATTTTTAGGAATTCAGATATTGATTTTAGCAAGTATTATAGGTATGAAAGGACAAAAAACATTTTCAGAATATTCATGCAATGACAAAAATCTAAATATTTGAGTTATAACTGTATTATTCTAAACTGACGATTTGCCAAGGTCAAAGGGTTATTTCTTGGATATTTTTCCATGCTAATAAATAATAAAAGGTGGTGTGGTACACATATTTTATTACTTAATTAAAACATATATCTGGGCTGAATGCGTAGATATGGCTGAATGTTTTTCATATGTCCTTGTCTTGAAAGTCTGAGTGTCCAGAACTCTCAAAACTCGGAAAACAGTAACTATGTTAGTTTTTTATTTTTAAATATTTTGTATTTATTTACAAGTGTTCAGTACCATTAATTACCTATGTGATAAACGTTACTAATCAGCAATTTTTAATCGTCCACAATTATGTCTCAGAAAACCTAAAAAAACTTAAAAAACTAAAAAAACTTAAAACCTACAATTTATTTTTTATATTCTTAGTATTTTTCCAACCCTGGGCTTTATATACCATTTTATAATAATAATATTAATATTATTATTATTAATTAATACTCTTTCATTAACCACCCTTGTGGAAATTTTTCTCTGAAAAAGTTTTAATAAGTAAAAGTAAGCGTTTTGATGTCTTACCTCCTCTTAAAAACTCTAAATAGGACTTATAAAGTCGGAATAAGACTTATTAAGTCGGAAAAAGTCGAAATAAGTGTTAATAAGACTAAATAAGACTAATAAGAGAAATTAAGACTTTCAAAACTCTTACTTTTTACATTTCATTTAAAAACATTTATGGCAAGTCAATACATTTAAGTAAATAAACAATAATAATAATATTTTGTAACAAGTTTGGAATACAGTTTATTCCGCTGGAGTGATATTTTGTTACACGACCCAAAGGCGAGTTTAACGCTTACACTAGAGCGGAATATAAATTACTTGCAAATAAATAAAAAGTAGGAGAAAGAAGTGAGGTTGAAAACGTTTGACAGGTGTTAAATTTTATTCGATTTCATACCCGATTGGTCCAAATTATTCTCACAATTAAACCGGTGGTAGAATAAATAATCGGTAACACCTTATAGAATGTAGTTATTATCTACTAGGTTCACATTATATTGGTCATTTGCCGTAACCCTAGTAGAAAAAATCAATTATATTTAATCAGAATATGATCTTATACTCTATAGGTACATTCTGCAGTTGTATTTAAAAACCTGTTATAAATTCCTTGTTAATAAATAAAGTAAAAAACGCATTTTGCTAGTAGCAAGTAATATAACATTAAATATTGAATGCGATATTCCACTTTTGGGTTAGAATATGGCTATTTAGAAAAAATAGCCACAAAAAATAATACTTTTACCATTATATATTCAATACCTTATAAGCCCTATGTTCATATGAACTTTTCTTTACAAAATGAACTAAGGTATCACCCTAAAATATTAGCACGTCCCAAAGGAGGCAGCGATTTCGAAGCTTCCGTTGTTTCAAAATCCATTTATTTAAGATCCGACCGGCCACGACGCGGGTTACCGATCGTTTAGAAATAAAAAAAGGGGGCCCAAGACAGAGCCTTGGGAAACCTCATAGATAAAAATTACCTTGTGAAATTTGACTGTAGGATCTATTTCTTGGCAGGAAATCGGTGCTTTTATTTTTGCTTTCTTCTTCAAGAAGAGTTGATGCTTCCAAACCTTGTTGTAATCTCAAAATACCAACTGCCATGTGCAGATCAAAAGCATTACTAAAATAAAATATTGGATTAGTAAAAACATAAAAAATATTGCCCCTTTTGTTAATGTTTAGCTAAATAAGGTTTCTTGAAAATTTACAAAATAAAAAGAAACTGAGAGACGATTTATTAAAAATACATTTTTAGCGTGTATTTTAAATGGGTTCTACTTAGCCGAGTCGGAAAAAAATGCATTTTGAAATATATTTAAAAATATTTAAAAAATGTAGTCTAAACTTTTAGAATTGACAAAGTAACAGCAGGATAGATATAAGCATAGCAGATAAGGCGTACTATGTTCCACACATCAAAATCCCACCACGTGACTTTGTACGGAACGTCTTTTGAAAATTTGGCATTGAAGGCATTTTATGTTATGTATTGTTAACGAAAGAAATCATATTTATACGTTTACCGATTAAAAATCTTTATAATCTTATAAATCTTTATAGTATCACAATAACAATAGTTGGTTTAAGAATTTAATAAAATTCTAAAGTGTATGTTGCCAAATAAGTAATATTTTTGTGCATTTGGTCTACAATGTAGACTCTACATATCTAGTTTTATCCTTAAAAAAGGTTTAACTAAGCAGCATTTATTTTAAAAAAAGCCGAGCTTCGTATATATATTATAACAAAAAATATCATTTAATTTTGTAATTTTAAGGTAAGGAAAACCTAGTTTGACCAAAGTAAATAGGTATTTTGGAGTATTTGGAAGCATGTGCTAATGTGATTATATTAATATATACTAAACAATTGTTGAATATGGTTCAAATTAAATTTAAGCTTTTATACTGCTAACGGAGAACTGGAGAAAACCAGATGTGTAGACAAATGCACAAAAATATTACTTATTTGGCACCATACACTTTAGAATTTCATTAAAGGCATTATTTATTTTCCTAAACTCTTAAACCAACCATTTTAATTGTGATACTATAAAGATTTATTAATTTTGAACACTTAAACATAAGCGTTAAACGTATAAACATGATTTATTTCGATATACTTTAACAGATAAATAAGAAGAACATTTTATATAAGTTTGTATGTTTTAAAGCTTCGTTTTCTTGATAGTTCCATCGACTATTACACCTGGGACACCCTGTGTATAATAAATGGTTAAAATAATTTTACAAATTTCCAAATTATTAAAATTTACAAAATATTTTAAAAATTTTTAAAATTTTTCAAATATTAAAAATATAAAAAGCTAAAAATCTTACAAAAAGCTTAAAAGCTTAAAAAAAATGAAAAGCATTAAAAACCTCAAAAAAATTTTAAAGTCAAAAAAGCTTAGAGCTCAAAAGATGAAAATGTTTCGTGTAATTGAAAACTTCCCAAATTTGTAAAAAATTGGATGATTGAAAACTCTCCTCACTTTAGCACTCGCGGCTATATCTCACACCTAATCCCTGTCTACTGCACAAAGCTAAAATAGTTAGGTTGGGTTAGATTCTTATTTTCATGTCTATTTTTACTACTTATTTTATTTTACTGTATTATAAAGCTGGATAAGATAAAACTAAATTATCCTGTATGATAAATTATAAATTATTTAAATATATAAATAATTAATAATTATATAAATAATGATTAATGATTCATACTCTACTTTATTTCATAATTAATATTTGCTGCAAACTATGTGCAAGTCCGAATAGCCCCACTCCTTACCGCCCACCCCACTGCCGTTTCAACGCTAGCACAGCATTTCATGCCGCAGAGTGTCAGATTAGGTGTGAGATATAGCCGCGAGTCACTTTAGCCGTGTTGTCTAAGGGGCCGTTCACATGATACGTCACGCTTTAAGGGGGGTCGAAAAACTGTTGCGGTAAAGTGTGACAAGGGAAAGGGAGGTCAACTTCGTGACGCCACCTTAAATTTATACAAATATTCATTTAGAGTTAGTAAAAAATTTGAAATTGTGACGGCGTGGGGGTGGTACAGTAGCGGACACGGAATTTTAAACGACATAATTTGGTTGTCCATGTATAAATATGTAAATAGCAAAGACACAGTATTGACCATTTTTGTTTTCGCTGTGAAAATGACAATACTAGAAATAACCGGAATTTAAAGGAAGTTAAGATTTTGATGTCTTTGGGATGATAGTCGTTCAAAATTACGTGGCCGCCACTGTAAAGACCAGGAAGAGGGGGTCGAAAATCGCGTGACGTAGTATGTAAACGGCTGCGCACATGTGTTTTTACTATTTTTGAACCTTGAACCGTTGGTGCATAGCTAATATTAGGTGTACATTTTACTTACTGTAAAACTTCAAAGTATTGGTTAAGATCACTGCTAGAGCAAGTTTGCCAATCAGATTTATAACCCATCATTAGAATGTTTGGTCTTAACTTTCCAATACCACAAGCCTTTAATAAAGCAGTACAACCATCTTGAAAATTCAAGCTATCCACTTGCATGTAGAATGCTTTTATCTTGTGTGCCTTTATCCAACTGTTTGCTTTGTAGTACAAGACGTTCCTTATCCTTTGGGTAAGCGACATCTAATATAACAAAATTAGTTTTGAAAAACGTAAATTATAATAACTTTTTACCGAGTTGACGTGTCCACAAACTAACATGGATAGATTCTTGGTTAATAAGTGAGCAAAGTCTACTAGAGCTGGTCGAGCACTGGGCATTCCAGAAAGAACCAAAATTTGGGGTCTGTAGTTTTTGACATGCTCTTCAACGTTGTTTAGTTGGTGAACAGCTTGCAGAGCGTTTTTGTAGATTTGGGCCTGAGTGGTAGAACCCCAGTTCACATCTAATAGAAAATGTATATAATCATTGCCATACTTGATTTATTTGGTTTTAAATACCTGGTTTTCTGTAAGATACTATCAAATATAACGCTAAAACTGCAGCAAATGTCAAAAGGGCAGTCCACCATGATATCAAGAACATCACCATTAGGCATAAAATGGCACCCACAAGACTAAGCCACATGTTGTAATACTAAAAAATAATAATTTAATAAAGTAATATAGGGTTATAGCGTCAATCAATGGTTATAGGTACTATTAAAATATGAGCATTGAGTAAGGAGATGAGTATGAGTATAAGAGACGTAAACCGACCCCATTGCCTCATCGCTCCCGGGCCCCTCTGTTTACTTGAGCCGATTTTCTTTCGCCACCAGCAACGGCACGGATTCCTAACTGTCCCCTAATTAGGGCTCGAGAGCGAAATGCCAATAGTTTTAGTAGCCATTCCCGGGTTCGCCGAGCCGATTCCATACGCCTAGTAGGGTAATGAAGGAGGTAGGACGGGAGGGATAGACAGTTTGGTGTTTGGGGGACACTTAAGCCGACTTAAATCTAAGTACGACGCGGGATCCCCCTAGACCGGGAAGTTAGTATTACTCCAAACATTTGGGATTACTGTTTGGAGTTGGGGAGTTGTTAGTTCGTGGTCAACGTCTTGACCGTTATTGTCTCTGTCCATGTCGGGTTGTTCCTGCACTTGTTATTGTCTTGTCTCAGCTGTTTTCTTTCGCGTTGCAATCCTATCTTTCTATTAAACAGTTGGTGTGCATTGATACGATTTGACAGTTACCTGTGGGAGGTATTTTTGACTTCCACTGTTTACTAATGTAATTACCAATTTCATTAGAATTCGGTTTGTGTGTTTATTCTGTGTTTATGTTTTCTTAATTTAATGTTCGTTTGTATAGTTTCGTTTAACGTTTTTTGTTGGGCCGTTTTCTTTAATTTATGGGTTTAGTCTTTGTCGTTTGTTATTGATAGATTTATTCCCTAGTCAGCTTTCTCATGTCCGAGTTAAGAGTTGGGGCGGTTTTGTTTTAGGTACTATTAATCCTCTAAAAATTTGGGTTTAAGAATATACGTACGGTAGCCAAAATTAGACTTTGCAGACTCGCGCATTCTTTAATTTTCTGCGGTTTGAGATTTAAAAGAACGCAATCAAAAAATATTTTGTTATCAAGTTTTAAAATTGAATACCAAATTTGTAAAAAAAAAAACGCGATAATTGTCATTGTAGCCAAACTAGTTTGTTATAACTACAATGACAACTATATTTTGGGCTACCGTACCTAAATTGACTGTAGGTTAGTTCTGTGTTTAATAAAAAACTAGAGCGTCAACTTAAAAGATAGAAACATTGAGATCAAATTCCGTTTCAGATTGTATATTTTCTTAATAAAGACGTTTAATATTAATATTAATAATTGTAGGATATATTTTAAGGTAAACAAAATTCCAAAGTGCAAAATATTAAAAAATAGTTATTTATTTTTTTATTTACCTATATGTATTATAATATTTTATTATAATTATAATACAATATTAATATTGTTACTAAGTTATAACAGTTTTGTTTGAAGCCATTAAGATAAAATTGTGCCAAGTTTAATTTTTTTATTTCTAAACATGTTTAATTTGTCTAATAAAATTAATTTTAGAAATTATTTTAAATCACGATTTTTTTATTAAATTACTAGAACACTAAAATGGGAAAATTTTTGCAGCTCAGGAATAATTTTAATTTTAAGTTATATCTCAAAAAAAATACTTTAAAAGTCAAAATTTGATGTTTACCTCAAACAGTCACGTTTTGTAGGGAGAAATGTAATTTTTTCAGGCCTCAAGAAGTGTCCAGGCTACAATATACTATTATCTTCAACCGAAAAATATTAATTTTGGAAGAAGATAATGTAATTTTATCGTTGTGCGTAAAACCAATTAAATTATTGTTAAATCAAATTTCAACGCTTTGGTAGCACGTCCGATTAGCTTCAGATATATCTTTTATTTGAGATCTACAAGGTCGGTAACACAAAAGTTGCGTATTAAAAGTCTATTTAAATGGTATTTAAAAATCAGCGGTTCTTAAATAATTTGAATATGTACATTTTCATCCAATTTGCATTTTTTTTCTATGGCCGCTTTATTAAAATTTTACATATTTAGAAAAAAATCAGGGAATCCAAGGAATCGTTAAACTACATACGTTATGGCGGTCAATATAAAAACAAAAGATGGTGATGGTAACTCAAAATGTAGCAGTGAAGAAATTAGATGAAAATGTAGATTAATGTATATGTTTACATGTAAAACTTACCTATTTTCCAAATTTCCAGGAATAAAAAAGCTATTAGATTTTTGATTTTAATAGTATATTCTGTAACAAGGTTGGAATACAGCATATTCCGCTCGAGTGAAAAGTTTGTCACACGAGCCGAAGGCGAGTTTGACGGTTTCACGAGAACGGAATATGCAATTCCAAACGTGTTTTAGACTATACTTTTTCTACGTTTCCAAAAAATACCATAGAAAAATAATTTAATTGGGTGAAAGTGAGGTTGGATCGGTCTAAATTTGTTAGATATTAAACACAGAGATGCCGCCACTAGTGTTTATTCCGTCATCAGATGTAATACTGTCATTCCACAATAAAAAATGATATTAGAATGGTAATATTCCGTAATAGGTGTAGAAAAAATATTTTAAGTTTATTTAAAATATTTTGAGAACCGATGGCTTTTTTCAATTTTAACTTTCATTTTAATAGGCTTGTAATTACGCAACTTTTTCTCTTATTTAACCGACCTTGTATCTCTTTCAATAAAAAAAATACCCATAGATGTATACAGGGTTTATATATTTTTAATGAACTTTAAAAAAGGGTTAGAGAAGAAAAAGTCCCTACTGAATATGTTAGGTACATGTTTATTTATATTGAAGCACTGGAAGCGTATTGGATGCATAGGCATTAGGGCGTAAATCATAAAGATTGCATCGAAACTAAAAAATTGATACCAAAAATGAATATTTACAGTTCGCTACCAGCGATTTTTGTATTTTTGCACATCTGAGTCGCAATATTCGTAATAATATTGGGCCAATATATCTTTCGTCAGATTTTTTCTAGCATGGTCTAATATTGAAACCCAACATTGGCCCGAAGTTGTTTGAGATTATATAACCGATATTGGAAATCCGCATTGGCCCAAAGTTGTTTTACATTATATTCTAGGAAAGTTAAGGGAGAAATTGAAAGAAAAAAAATAGCCACCTAGTACTTACTACTTAAGTACTACTAATTAGTAGGATTTCTAAAAGTGGTATGTCACGATCGTGTCGACAAACATTTGTTTTCAGGAAATGTTTATAGTAGGTACTTAAAGGCGTATAAGCGTAGGGGCGGTGACAATGCCCACCTAAATAATAAGGGGAAGAGGGGGGTTACTTGATATAAAATGTACCCTCCAAATTCTTTAAAAAAATCTACCAATAAGAAAAATCGTGTACCGTCTATGTTATTCTTAATTACGATGAAATGCTAAAATCGTTTGTATCGTGTGCTAAAATGATCAACTTACTTAAGCTTTATTAACGTAATAACGAATTTTATTGCTAATAAGACAAGAAATCGAATATTACCCTTGTTATGCTTACGGTAATATGCAAGAATGGCTTTTACTATTTTCACCCATTTGGTGCTAAACAATAAGGATGGTAGTCGGTTGCGCCACCCCCATCTTAAAACCGTTCCTGCGCCACTAGTATAGACATATCCTGGAAACAAACGTGTGTCGTTACGTATGACTTTTAGAAATCCGAAAGCATCGTTGACTATAGTTAATGATAAATTGGCTTAAAACAATATGCCAATATAGGACGAACCTTGGATAAACATTGGCAAGATATATTAAATTATCATTTTATGCCAATATAGGGCTAACATCGGCTAAATAAATCCAATATTGGCCCCAGATAAAATATTGGGCATAGACGCGCCCCATATAGGACCAATATTTTGTGCTACTGGGGTAGTTTCTTAATACCCTCAATTAACTTGACTGTACAATATAAGATTTCTCCGGCTATAGACTATAGTCTATGATGTAGGTACTAATTTATTATAAAAAATAAATTTAAATTTTCTGCTTCGGCCGTATCAGATCAGTAAATAAATTGGTAGTCAACGTTATTTAATTTTAATTGTAAATACTTTAACAACTACTTGGTGGAATTTAACGAATTTGGTATCAAATTACATTTTGAAATGTAGAAATTTTATAAAAATACGTCATAATTGATTTACGAACCCAAATTATTCATAAAATCATATTAAAATGAAAAAATATGGATTATTCAACTTTCAGGTTAGAAAAGATACATCTCTTTTAACCTAAAAATAATTAAACTATAAATACCGAATAAAATATTTTTTGGGGCAGCTTTTATGTACGCTAAATTATTATTGTGTTATTATTTACTTAGTTCTTTTACGGCACCATAGCGTAATTCAAATTATTGCTTTTTTATAAGATTATTAACAATATTTTCATGAAAAACTTTTTTTTTAGTCAAGATACTGGGTAATTCTTAAATTTTTAATAATATTGAGTAAAACATAAAGTAATCTAATATTATGCGCAGTACTAATTTTGCAGCTTGGCTGTGCAAAAATACGAAAATCGAGTTTAAAATGTTTGGTATCAATCTTTTAGTTATGAAGCAATTTATATAATTTAGGCGGGTTCATTAAAAAAGATTCTGGTGCAAAATGTTTGCTTCCGTCCACCTGATTTAGTGTTTTTTTTATTTTTGCGTCTAATGGTCACCATAAGCCATGCATAGATTTGTCATACCTGGATGTTATAGTGCACCCGGATTAAATATAAATAGACCTGTAGCAACTTTACTTATTCGGTATTCAGCTGAAGAAAACTGAAGATACCTACCAGTCGAAACATTGTGATTAAAAATACTAAAGCAGTCCAAAACTGTTATTTCATTTAATAATTTCTCGACCTTTTTAATTAATATTAAAATCTTTGTTAAATAGAAATATTGGAGTTATAACTTTACAGAAGTCCAAATTTTTAAAAATTAAGCGAGATATTTCAATTTTAAGTAAGCTAATTTAGTAAGATTCGAAAATTGAAAATTTCTTAAAGAATTCGTAGTTAAAAATTGTTGGGTAAACTTAGGACATCCTGTATAGAACTATAGTTATTCCTTGCGGTTTTAAAATGTAATAATTTGTTTAAATGACATTCAGTTACCTTAAATGTAGGCCTCCAGCCTATAGGCTTTGCCAAAGAGGCATGGAACGTTGAAAAGTTAATTAACGTATAAGCAGCAAGGAAGAAATTTGATATAAGAGGAGCAATAACATTTAATTCACCTAAAACAATAAAAAGGATTAAAACAATATAGTTCACTTGTTACCACAGCATAAATTACCAACTAATATAAAGGCAACAGCTATAACGAAAGTTAGAACGTAACCTCTGATAGGTTCATTATTTGACCCGTAACCTTTAGCAAACCATTTAATTTTCGGATACAACTCGTCTTTGCAAAGTGCTTGAAATACTTTGGGAGCCGATACCAACGAAGCCAAGGCAGATGATAAAGTTGCAGCAAAACAACCGGCGTATATCAATGGGCCAAATGCAGATACCAACTCTACAACCTAAAAAGAAAAATATCAAGAAAATTTTGCTGAGTCGAACTTGATTTGAAAGAATGACATAACATTTTTAATCTGAAACTGTTTCATTTCTACTGAATTCAAATTATATTCAACCTTTTGTTTGACTCACGCCTCTTACGGGAACAGCTCTTGCTCTCACAGAAAAAGCTTGTATTCCAGAGTCCTGATAATAATACTCGTAATATTTTTGTTTAGGAGCAGATTCCGTTTTAAGACATTTACATAACAACTTAGTACATACTTGAAAACTATTGTGTAATCCGTAGGTGCAGTTTTCGCGTGTACAATCAGGGAAAGTTCCATTAACATAGTCCTCAACTTTGCCTGAGGCATCTCGTAGAACGCAGAATCCTGCCACTATGGCCATCAGGATGTAAGATAACGTTGTGATCAGAACCGAAAGTAGAGTGCCTTTTGGTATGGCTTTCTGGGGATCCTAAAATATTATGTTTAAAAAAAATCTTAATGTTATAAAAAAATTATGCCTTTAAGTCTCCAGATATATTAGCACCTGCTAACATTCCTGTAGCAGCAGGGAAGAATACTGCAAAAACGCTGAAAAATGAGTGTTGTACGCCATCAGACTCGCGATAGTCCGATTTCCAATTATTCGTAAATGTTGTCACTAAAACATAATACAGTTAATTAAGACGAAAAAGATATCAATATGCCCATTGTAAAGGGTTTTACAATAGGAAAGACACATTTTTAAACTGGATTTTTTTGTCGTTAATTTTTATCATTTAATATTGAAACGCTACGTCATCTAAAATTTTTTGTCAAAATCCGCATTTTTGGCCATTATAATTTTTTATGCAATAGAGAAATGTTAACATATTCATTTTAAAATCGACCAAATTCTGTCGATTTCGTTTTAATTGGGCATTCCTACAACCAGTTTATGGCACATTTTAGGATAATTTCAAAGTAAATTACTGGTGGCATTTAGTTTTAACTAGATGGCACTACATACCACATTAGGGTGGTTCTTATTTGACCGATATCGAAATTTTAATCGTGCCGCCTCATCATTTACATTATTAAAAAAATGTATGCCAAATTTGAATGTCATAACTTATTTCCTTCTATTGCCTGTAACAACGAAAAGTTTTCCAGATAGAGGATTTTTGCTTTTAATGTATTAATTTTTTAAAATTACTATTAAACTATGAAAACTTATATTTTTTGAGAAAATGTAGAGAACTTAAGTTACTTTTAAACAAAAAAAAGAAATCATGTATTTTCATCCTAAGGTCTTTTTTACTTCGCTCGATTATTACTTACAGTTTTTCAAATAGGGGATTTTTGCTTTAAAACGCAATAATTTTATAAAATCATTATTAATTAATGAACAATTCTAATTTTTTGAGGAAATGAAAGGAAAATATTGTACTTTTAAACCAAAAAAAAGAATTCATGTATGTCCATCAAAAGGTCTTTTTTACTTCGCTCAATTATTACTATTATTGTTATTTTATTGAAAATGGCATAAAAAACAAAAGTGATAATTTGCATTTAATGCATAATTAGTGTGCTTTGAAACGTAATTTTGTACTTTTCTAATATTGGCGCAACCTAAATATCTTTTAGGCAATCATAAATTATTTGTTTTATAAAACAAATAGTTTAAGATACCTAAAGATATTTAGGAAGCACCAACATTAGAAAAGTACAAAATTACAATTATGTAAATAATGAAATTGATTTTTAGATTGTTTTCGAACAATTTATTTTTAAAGAAAGTAACAGTTAAAATGGCAAAAAAATAAACAAAATAAAACCCAGATAATTAGGTTTTTGGTATTTTAAAAATTGTTTACAACAGTCTTTTTTTGCGTCGAGAAATGATTTTCAACAAATTGTTTCTGGTCTTCATTGTGTGTTATGATGGAGTTACACTCGTCAAATAAATGCACAGCTCTTTCGGCAGCATCAATTCTCAGCTGAGTTACAGTTTTTAAACCGTTTTATAATTTTTGTCCCGAGGCCACATAGTCGGATCGGTTTTCAAAAAAGTGTCATCGATATCCCATCGCTGAAAGAATCTTCTTGCTGGTGTTATAATATATTATTGTACAGCTTGTGTCAGAGTTTTGAAAAGCAAAAAAAAGACTATTTAAAACAATTTTTAAAATACCAAAAACCTAACTATCTGGGTATTATTTTGTTTATTTTTTTGCCATTTTAACTATGTTACTTTCTTTAAAAATAAATTGTTCGAAAACAATCTAAAAATCAATTTCATTATCTACATAATTGTAATTTTGTACTTTTCTAATGTTGGTGCTTCCTAAATATCTTTTATAAAAGATATATAATCTTAAATTATTTGTTTTATAAAACAAATAATTTAAGATTGCCTAAAAGATATTTAGATAGCACCAACATTAGAAAAGTACAAAATTACGTTTCAAAACACACTAATTATGCATTAAATGCAAATTATCACTGATATTTTGTTTTGTATGCCATTTTCAATAAAACAACAATAATAGTAATAATTGAATGAAGTAAAAAAGACCTTACTATGGACATACATGAATTCTTTTTTTTTATTTAAAACTACCATATTTTCCCTTCATTTCCTCAAAAACGTAGAATTGTTCATTATTTATTATTGATTTTATAAAATTATTCCGTTTTAAAGCAAAAATCCCCTATATGAGAAACTGTAAGTAATAATCGAGCGAAGTAAAAAACACATAAGGATGAAAATACATGATTTCTTTTTTTTTTGTTTAAAAGTAACTTAAGTGCTCTACATTTTCTCAAAAAATTATACTTTTTTATAGATTAATAGTAATTTAAAAAATTAATACAATAAAGGCAAAAATCCTCTATCTGGAAAACTTTTCGTTGTTACATTATTGTTATATTATATATATATTGTTATATTTTTTAAAAACAAATGAGGGTGCGGCACGATTAAAATTTTGAAACCGGTCAAATAAGAACCACCCTAATACCACATATTCAGTCAAACAATCGATAATGTCGAAGCCAAAATTATTTAAGGTATTTATGGCCACTTGCACCGTAAGTTTAACAGTGGTTTATTTTTTAACACAGGTTTATTTTTCTTAACTGGCTTGCAGCATAAATTAATCCTTGTTTAAATACCACTAAACTATGGTTAAAATAAACCTTCAATTTCGGGGGATTAAATTACTTTAATCCACCGTTAACGATTTATAATCTCAAAAGTACTTGTCATTGGTATTCAAGATCTTTATTTCCGAAGATATTATTTATTGACATCTTTAGCAAATCCCATAACTATAGTTATAGGTATAGAGGTCAGCAACTCTATAATGAGTCACTACTAAGAACCAGAAATATAATAGAGAGAGTATTTGGAATTTGGAAAAGAAGGTTTCCAGTGTTGGCATATGGATTAACATTAAAACTAGATACAGTTTTTTCCATTATTCCAGCTGCAGCTGTACTACATAATATTGCTAGAGACATGAATAAACCAAAGCCGCCATTGCCTGATGATATTAATGCCATGAACTGGTGTACCCTGTTGTTACTCATCCACAATATCGCATTATGTTTCAAAATCAATTAATACAAGATTATTTTGCGAATTTATAAAATTTAATGTGAATAATATTTTTATTGTTTTATTTAATTTATACTTATTTAAAATTATAATACATATATTAAGTTTTTCTTTTACATCCTTTTTATTGTTAATTTCCTGCTCTAATTGTTTCAGCCCTATCTGTCTCTTTGTTTTCAATGATACCCTTGTATCTACAAGATTAATTTGAGGAGCGCCCCCTTTTTTTTCAGGTTCTGTATTCATATTATTCTCTCTTGCCATCAACTGAATCGGTCGTACATGAAATAGAATCGAACCACAGATGATAAAGATCTTTATCATCTTTATCATCGAATCGAACCACAGATTATAAAGAATCGAACTCTTAACGTCAAAATATATTTGCGTCACAAATAAGTGTGAAGTTAGTTATTAGCACCATTTTTTTTCCATTTTTAAGTCAAATTCCCTAGATCACTAGTTAAATTTTAAACCATAGTTAAAAAATCACGGTGCAAGATTTTGTACACTAATCCCCTGTTACCTTTTAAATTGGCAGTTAATTTAACTGATCAGTTAGAGAAAACGGTGCAAGTGGCCATTAGACCTTTTCTTTTGGGCTTATGTCTTGTTATTAATCTATGGCATAGATTAATAACAAGACAAGCCCAAAAGCAAAGGTCTAATGGCCACTTGCACCGTTTTCTCTAACTGATCAGTTAAATTAATAATAGATTCTGTGCCAGGGTTATCAAATTGGAGTTCGCCAGTTGATCGTAGGCGGTTCGGGACAAGATTAACGTTATGGCGGCCCACTGACTTCTTTGCGCGTGTCACGTGTTCAGATTTGAAGATGAAACCTCGCTTTAAAAAGAGTAACATATTTATCTGACATTTTCCCAAGTAAAGTAATACAAGGTTTTGCATGCACTGTGCTGGATTCTTCATATTTCTCAGCTCTGCTATAAACTAAAAAGGTTCTTTTCAGATATCGGTAATGCTTAAGGCCGATTTAAAAAGCATTTATGGTTACAATCTAAAAAACAAATTCAGGAATTATTGTTCAAAATGTCCGCAGATCAAACCCGTCAAGCTAATTTTAAAAATATGTCTAATTGTTTTTGGACCAGCAAGACAGGAAGAATATTCCGAACTCTTTCGCAAGGAGGTGAATTTCGTTTTGCTGTTTTTTATGTGAAAGTGGGTTTTTACACCTTGTCATAATAAAAATGCAGTATTGCAGTAATTAAATGCTGAATCAGAATTAAGATTAAAATTGATCAAAACTGCTCCCAAAGTAGACTTACTTTGGGACAAGAAACAAACCCATCCATCAACCCATGACCAATAATACTGAACCTAAAACTTTTGGAATATCGCCCATCGGGCCATATGAATAAAAATAAAGTAAATGCTTATAAGCATAAGGCAGAAGAAAAAGCAAATGCTTAGAGCAAAAGGTAGGAGTAAAAGCAATTGCTTTATTTAATATGAATAATGATTACCTTATACTTGCGAGCAAATGCTTCATAAAAACGAGTAAAAGTTCATGACTTAAATATTTATATTTTTATACAATAGAGTGTTTACATTCAAAATGTTATTGTACCAGGAAATGTTTAGCAGGTATTGTATTTTTTCGCGTGTTTTTTTGCGTGTTTGCAGTCTAAGCGCTTGCAGCGTTTATTCAGTTTTTAAAATGTCGTCATCCGAAGATGATGTTGCACTTGAAAGTGATAATAAGGTGCAGGTGCTAGAGTTCATAGCAAATCAAATCAGCAAACATCCAGAGATCCTTAGTAAGTCACAGACGCCCGCATTGAAAAAAAAGAAATAAGACGCGATAAAACAAATTCTACAATTATATCAAAATGTAATGGGGCAACTAATCACCTCGGGACAATTAATGAAAAAAATTAACAAGATGAAGGCCCGTTTAAAAAAGAAAACGGATGTAAAGAAAACGGGTAATAAACCTATCAAACTTCTTCCATGGGAAAAAGTTTTATACGAGGCCATGGATGGAGATTCAAATCCAACCGTTGCGAAAATGGCAGGTAATTGGACTGTACTTTTGAAGCCTTTGAAATGTTTTTATCGAAAATACTTATTCCAGGAGCCAAATCATACGGCACGTCATTGGACGTATTATCTCCAATTACATCGTTTGGAGACACAGTCACTGCGTCCTGTTCCAGTGCAACTAACATGGCATTAAGCAACACTGACGTGGATCAATGTGAAAAAACATCTACGGCTGCTACCCCTTTGCCACTGCCTCCACGTCAAAAGCGATCATCAACTGCACTGCCAGGCGAAACAGAGGAAACTCAAAAGTTGTCCAACCTAGAGCTGCACCGGTTAGTTTTGCTAGAGCAACTACAGACCACCAGAGTCCAAAGAAACTATTATGAAAATAAAATAAAAAAGGATGCCGTGCAAATAGTATACAACGATGGAAAGACGTATGCAAATATATGGTTGGGTAGAACAATGCGGGTTTTCCTACTAGTAAGACTAAGCAATTTGAATAGGATGACTAGATAACAAGTGGAGTGAATCTTTTATTAAATTTTGACAGCAGTCGTAAACTATTTTTTCTGTTGTTTCTTTTCCTGGGAGCATATTATTGATTTTAATAACATGCCATTAAAATCAATAATATGCTCCCAGAAAAAGAAACAACAGAAAAAGTAGTTTACGACTGCTGTCAAAATTTAATTAAAGAGTCACTCCACTTGTTATCTAGTCCTCCTATTCAAAGTGCTAAATCTTACTAGTAGAAAAACCCACATTGTGCTACATGCATGTAGCCTACATGATGTAGGTAAGACAATTACAGAATGTATAATTATTTTTTATTAATTAATAAATCAACCATCATTAACTATAAATACATATATTACTAGTTACTGTGCGTTATAATTTTGAATTATATTGGCTAAAGCTTGTCGTACTTCCTGCCCGCGGACACGAACATTGTCATTCTCTTCCTCATATATGAAGACGTCGGACTTGTTTATGATGGGTATACCCATCATAAACAAGTCCGACGTCTTCATCTTCATCATTGTCTTCAAAATCTGGATCCTGCAAGGCCTTAGCAATGTTGTGTAAAATGATACAAGCTACAATTATATCTGGGACATTAGCCAGTGTCACGCGACAACAATATTTTAATATAGGAAACCGCCGTTTCAGCTGTCCAAAGCACTGCTCGATAATTACCCTTTCCTTTGGCAACAGTTTATTGTAAGCTTTTTTTACGTTTGTGTTGACAGGTTCTCGAAATGGAGTCATAAGCCAAGGCTCAATTCCATATCCCTGATCAGCAATAAGAACGGCGTTCTCTGTACGTTGCATTACTTCTCTCACGTCGGAATTTTTCCAGATCCGGCTGTCATGTACAGAACCAGGCCAGCTCACATCCACGCTGGTGAAAATGTATTTTCCATTACACGTAGCTTGCCCATTCAAAGTAGCTTCTCCTTTGCGGTTTATGTATTCGTCCCCATGTACTTTAGGTTTTTCTATCTTCACGTGTGTACAGTCCAGTGCTCCAATAGCAGTCGGAAATCTAAACTGACTTGCCCATAGTTCTTTAGCTTCCATTACGGCATGGTGACTTTTAGGAAACTGAATCCAACGATTAGCCTGTTGAATTACATGATACAACATGTTGTTGTATCATGGTTGAATTATTTTTGTAACCACCATTCGCACAGTGCGAGAAACAGTAGACTGCTCAATGCCTAGCTCTTCGCCAATTCCGCTTTGGAAACCTGGATTTGCCAAATATCTCAAACAGATTTTTATTCTCTGAACAGCTGATAATGCTCTCGCCTAGAAAGTTCTGAGCTAACCACTCTACATTTACCTGTTCAAACCGGAACATGCTTTTAAAATCACTTGATCGGGGTGTACGCCGTTGTTTGTAGTACTTTAAATTTCGGAGATTTATCATTTCAGCCATTTTTACTTGCAATCTCACAACCGTCTTTCACGTGGAATTCGCGGAACCTCTAATGGTGACAGCTCTGATGCTACTGAACAGCAGCATCACTTTTCCGCAAGCAAATGCTCGCACTTGTAAGCAAATGGTTGGCTTTATTCATACGTTTAAGCCGATTCTTTTACTTTATGAGCATTTGCTTCCTACTTTTGAGCAAAAGGATTTACTTACAATTTTATTCATACGCCTCGAAGGATTTACTTCGAATTTTGCGATTATAAGCAAATGCTCATTTTTATTCATATGGCCCATTATTTGTAAAAATCATGAAAAATTCGGTTTATCTCATACCTCATGCAAGCGCTTCCGAATTTCGTTATCAATATGGTACATGGTACTGTACCCTTTACATTAAACACTTAACACAAAATTGCTTGATTCAAGTAGGCACGAGGGATTAAATTTACTTACTATTATACCCTATAAATCCTTTTGATTTAACTTCCTCACTAGTGGGTCCTATAAAACTACCAATAAAATAGTCGCATATTGCCACCAGAAGTATAACAAGTAACCCCACTTGTGCCTAAAAAAAGTATTTCTATATGAAATCGCTAACGAAAAGATTCTTAACTTACCTTGGCCTCCCATTCCATTCCAACCACCACAACGACGGTTAGAACCAAAATTGTTATGCAGCCTACTATTCTGACGTCTTGGACGCCAGCGTCAATAATTTTAAGGTCGTAAGACAACAGTAAATCGCGCAAAGATTCACAGAATCCCACGACGTACATAGCACAAGCCACTGCGTTTGCCAACGAAAAAATGAAGCCGATAGACCCGCCAAATTCTGGACCTAAACTTCTGGAAATCATGTAATAGGTTCCTCCTAAAAATATGTTAGAATGTGCACATTGAAAATCGTTTCTTTAAATGTTTTACCAACTAACTTTTTTTAATTTATTTTGAAAAAATTACTGCTTTCTCTCTAAAAATGAATTAGTCAAAAATGACTCATACCATGATTAACCATGGATACCATGGTATCCCCAACATTTAATAGCCAATTCTATGTAAAATTTTCCCCTGAATCCGAAAATGTCGTCAAAAGATTTATATGTAAAATAGTTTTTGAGAAATAGTCAATATTCCATATAATATGGAATTGATTATATCTCAAAAATTGGTCTACTTTAAAAAAAATTTGACGGTATTTTCGGATTCATGGGATAATTTTACATAAAAATTGGCTATTGAATGTGGGTATGTGGGTATGTTGGTATAAGTGAAAAGCAGTCACTAATAACTGTAGTAGTCATTTTTGACTAATTCATTTTTAGAGAGTTCTTAATCTTATTATTATAACTTTAATTTTTAAATAGCTAAGAGCTATAGTTTTATATGTGCTTATAATATTTTAAGTTTAATAAACGCTGCTTGGCATTTTCGCCTATTTAAAAACTTTTTTCTGAATTAGACTACTACATCTGTAAATAGGATTAATTGTAATTATGATTTATTAAAAAAATCCTAAATTTAATTTACACCCATTCATTTTTTTATGCCCTTAAAAGCCGTTTTTCTAAACATAAAATCCTGTTAATAATAACTATTTACCTCCTTTAATCACTCCATTGGTACTAATAGCGGACATACTCAAAGATGTAATTGAAGTTACTATGGTAGTTGTCAGAATTAGTAGTATAGATTGACCTAAAATGCATTTATATTATTTTTAATTTGTTTGCAAATTATAATTGGTAAAGTACCTACTCCTGCCTGAGCTACTACCCACGTCAGGCGAAGAAAAAGCATAACACCCCATATGTTTAGTAAACATCTTACTAGAACACCTTGTATCCAGCCGAATTTTAATTGTCCTTCGGTATTTGATTTTCCGTTTGCGTCATCAATTGGTGGTTGACTCTAAAATAAAGAAACAATAACATTAAACATGTAATATGATAAATAATAATAAATATCAACAAAAATACCTAAATGAACAATTGTATTTGTTAAATAAATCGATGTTAATAACAGCTGTATTTGCATACATTTCTCAAAAATGTAATTGTAATAGAAACATTATAATCATTCATCCAATCAATAATAATAGTATATTATGTATTAAGTTTGATAAACGGCATTTTATTTAATCCAGACACGAGCGGGCTTGCGAGCGAGTGCTTAATTAAATTAGTGTCTAGAAAAGTTTATAAACGAGTTGCATACTATACTTTTTTTACGACAAATACTTTTTATTATCTAAAAATGATTTAAATTAAATATTTATTTGTATTAGTGATGGGCGAATTCGAATTAAAAATAACATTTAATCCGATTATTCAAATAATCGATTGAATCCGATTATTGGAATAATCGTAATTCGAAGGGTAGCGCAGTGGGTTAGGCGACTATGCCGAGACAAACTGCGTCCGAAGGTAGCGGGTTCGATTCCTGGTCACAGCCAGCGCCGGATTTAGGGGGGGTCTTTGGGGGTCTATAGACCCGGGGCGCAAGCTTACAGGGGGCGCAAAATTTTTGACTGGTAATTTTTGTTTTTTACTACAACCTAAAGGGTTTTCCCCTTTTTTTATTTTTCGTGTATTAATCAGTTTTAATAAAAATAGTATATTACACTACAAGGGCAGAAAGTGTGAGATTCCTGCACTGCGCGCCATGATGCCCGAGGCGAAGCCGAGGGCATCATGGCGCGCAGTTCAGGGCTCTCACACTTTCTGCCCGTGTAGTGTATACTATTTTTCTTACTACCTCGGCCGAAAATACAACCCGGCCGAAAATACGGGAAAAAATTAAATGTGTATTTATGTACCTATCTCCATTTGAAGAGCTTGATAAATAAATAACAGTAGGCCGTGAATTCAGCGGTGCCAATACAGTAAAAATAAAAGGTTGTATTTTAAATATTTGTTTATTTGTTGTTATAATTGCAAAATTATGGTTTAAAACTGTCATATTTTTGTTTCTCATGTTGGCAGTACGAAATTTGAATGTTAAGAACACGACTAAAAAATTTTTACACCCGCTATTAGAGTGTGCGCGTATAGCTTGACCAATGCATAAAACGTAAACTTTCTGCCGTGGAATCGGGGACGAAACAACGTATTTTGAGTCGAGGTAGTAAGAAAAATTATTTAAATTATAACCGTGATTGTTGCCATAGTATTATTATCTATGCATAATATACGAAATATGTCATGTCACGTAGGGCGCCCGACAAGTGGTTGGGCGACAAGAACTTTAGTTTGCAGAAATTGATTATTTCCACCGATGCGATGCGTATGGGCGTAAAGGTTTTTTAATATAAGAATATTTTATTACACTACGAACAACTATTAATTTAAATTACTTAGTTTAAAACTATAGTTATATACAGTACCAGTCATATATATATATATGTAAGTATATACAGCCTATTTAAAGATGACGTCAATATTGCGATAAACAAATTTGCTTCTCTAAAAGCACGCAAAGTTGAGTTGACAAAATGTTAATTTTCTTATTTAGGTATTTGTTTTTTATATAGTTTTTGTTTATGTTTTTAGGGTGGCAATATTTTTTCGACATTTTTTTTTATTTCGGAGCTCACATGAAACAATTTAAGTTTAAAGTATTCAAGTTTCAACTCAAAAAAAAATAAACGTCGCTCAAAAAAATCAACTAAATTGGAAAAATAGTAGTGGTTACAAGATCAAAATTATTAAAAAAATCAAGAAATGTATTTCAAAAATATTGAGCGACCAATAATATTTTGACTTAAAAATGTATTATGTTCCTATACGACCTACAAAAAAAATAGTGAGAAGCCAAAGATTTTGAGAAAAAAGGTTGGTTTAAAAAAGTTTTGAGCGACGTCTAAAATTTTTTTATCTGTTGAAACTCAAATACTTTAGACTTATTTTTTTTTATTTGATCTCCAAAATCAAAAAAAATTCGATAAAATACTACAACCCTAATGTTTATGGTTAAATAAAATCCTTTTGTTAAGAAGTGACATTTCTTTGAATTTATTATATAATAGGTAGGGGCGGAAAATTTTTATTAGACCCGGGGCGCAAATTTTTATAACCCGGCGCTGGTCACAGCCTTGGGTGTTGTTCGCGTTGAAAGTCGGTAGATGAGTCTAACTCATCGAGGACCGTGGTTCGGATTCCACGTTAATCAGTAGGTCCCGCTGAAGAACCGAACCTTATAGGCTTTGCCTGTAAGCTGGATAGGTTGATGGCGTTACTACTCTACTCCAAATATTACAGATTTTATTCGATTTTAAATTTTTATTATTTCTTTTATTAAAATATTTAAAATGGTATAAAACCTGTAAACTATGGATTTTTTAAATAAAATTTTAAATTTGTCGATAAATTATAGTAGATAATAAATTGCACCACATTTGAATTATCTTAAATAGGGGGACCTGAAGGCGGGTGAGGCGACAGGAAAAACTAACTTTTTTTCGCACAAAATTGCACCAACTTCAATTTATATATATTATAAATTTGGTGTGGGTCCCATATCTAATAACTGAAATATTGGCATACCCAAAATCCACCAGCAGCCATTGTCATACCTACAATTGTAGGTATTCTAGTCGCCGAATGAATCCTTCAATTTGAAATCCGAATAAAAATATGCGATTAATAATCGCCGATTACTTAATTCGAAAATAAACGGCGATTATTAATCGCATACTTTCATTCGAAATGAAAGTATGCGATTTATAATCGCCGATTATTTAATCGAATTATCATCCGATTATTGAAATAATCGTATCGGATATAATCGGTTATTGATATAATCCGATTATGCCCATCACTAATTTGTATAGATAACCAGTAACCACTCTTGGAAATCTGTATTACCCGCGCGCCGGTCAAAATGTTAAATTTTTAAGTGTAATTCCAAATGTATCCCTTGAAAATTGACCGTTTAAATCCGATATAGAAGCAGTTTTTCGCAGTGAAAGTAAAGAAAAAATGTTTTATGAGCAGTCCATGGTGGAGTCTCCACCCGAAATTAAGCTAAATCTAGTTTACTGCCGGCGAAATTAAAAGGTCAGTACAATGTTCATATAAACTTTTCTAATATTAGCGTTTAGTAACTATAATTTGTAACTTTGTAATGAGATAATAAAATAATTTTTCTTACTACCTCGACTCAAAATACGTTGTTTCGTCCCCGATTCCACGGCAGAAAGTTTACGTTTTATGCATTGGTCAAGCTATACGCGCACACTCTAATAGCGGGAGTAAAAATTTTTTAGTCGTGTGCTTAACATTCAAATTTCGTACTGCCAACATGAGAAACACAAAAATATGACAGTTTTAAACCATAATTTTGCAATTATAACAACAAATAAACAATTTATGTTTTTACTTTTTTACTTTTTTTGTTGTTTTAAGTGTTTAATGGTACTTTTATTTGTTATAAAGTAGTAATGACGGTAATTAAAATACAACCTTTTATTTTTACTGTATTGGCACCGCTGAATTCACGGCCTACTGATATTTATTTATCAAGCTCTTCAAATGGAGATAGGTACATAAATTTAGATTCCTGCACTGCGCGCCATGATGCCCGAGGCGAAGCCGAGGGCATCATGGCGCGCAGTTCAGGGCTCTCACACTTTCTGCCCGTGTAGTGTATACTATTTTTCTTACTACCTCGGCCGAAAATACAACCCGGCCGAAAATACGGGAAAAAATTAAATGTATTTATACACATTTAATTTTTTCCCGTATTTTCGGCCGGGTTGTATTTTCGGCCGAGGTAGTAAGAAAAATAGTATACACTACACGGGCAGAAAGTGTGAGAGCCCTGAACTGCGCGCCATGATGCCCTCGGCTTCGCCTCGGGCATCATGGCGCGCAGTGCAGGAATCTCACACTTTCTGCCCTTGTAGTGTAATACTTAATACTTTTGAATTTTTATATTAAGATAATACAGTGATTTTCAGGAAGTGCACTTTATTTTACCGATTGTATGACAACTTAAAGCAAACTTCAGCCCGTGACTAAAAACCTGTTGCTTACTTAAGAAGCAGTCACTAATAACTGTAGTTAGCCCACAAAAGTCAAGTTTATGACCATTCCTATCAAACCCCAGTACACTCGAGGTCTGGAAGGGATTTTTCGAAAACTGGACTTTAAAATTGCTTTTAATTGAAGCAATAACACACTTCAGACCCTTTTAGGCAACCCAAAAGATAAGATTCCCAAAATTGAAGTCAGGGATATACGAAATAAACTGTCAAGATTGTGAAAAGAAATATGTTTGAAAAAACTAAACAGTCCATCCAAGTAAGGTTCAAAGAGCACTTAAGTGCTCTTTGAACCAATTGGCTCATGCTGGATAGCCATGAAAGTTCATACATCTATAAGAATAAAAATAAATCTTTAAATAGCGATAACGGACCGGCACCCAACTCTAGTTTGTTAGTTTCTCTTTACGTGTTTACTGAAGCGGTTACGGTCCACGGTTTAGTAAACTGTGTCCGTTCACGGTTCAGTCAACCTTAGCTTATAATTTGTATAAATATGGTAGATTTAGCAGTTAGATTTAGTTATACTTCGCTTCCAAAGATGCCAACATCGTTGGCAAAAAGTACTTTAAACACTTTGTGTTTTGTTTTGATGTTGGGGAATATTTCTAATATTTGTTTAACATATCACCAAGGTTGTCATTTTTCAAGTATCAGGATATACAATATTTGAAAATATTTTTTTTTTAATTTCTCTGTATAATTTTGATACATTTTAATTACATAGTTAGATGTTTTCTGTATTCTTCTGCCAACTCCTCTTTTCTTAAAGACGAAAAAGCTGGACTTGAAATCGAATCAATTAAATATCTATGCCTGATAAAATATTTATAATATTTGGACACCCTTTTATTAACCATCTTTCCATTTATTACTTTCAATTTTAAGTAATTTAAAAGCAAATATTTCTAATCTAAACAAAGCAATTTTCTACCACTTGTACATAGTTAGGTACCGTAAACACAGGTGTCTTTGCACCCCGCGGGTGACTAACCTTTTTATGAAAAAATTTTTCTCGCTCGATAAAATTAACATTTATAATTTGTTGGTCTAAACCTGTCAATTGAGCGATTCTAAAAAAATCGGCGTTTTAAAGAAATAAATGGGATTTATTACACTTTAAAACTGTTACACTTAAAACATCAGTGCAGAACTCTTGTAAATACACGCGTTACAATTTCTATATTAGGCGCAATCCTTTAGAATGATGATCCTTGGTTAACTACAGGTCGATTATTTACTTTTTTTTATCTGTAATCCCGTGCAATCACGTATCACGCATATGTCGCTGCTAATAAAAATAAAATATTTTATACGGAAAATAGTATTTTTAAAATACATTGTGAGACAAAGTTACCCGCAACCAGGGGGTAACTTTGCACACCCAGTTTTTAATTTATATTTTTAAAACTCAGCCCAATAAAAAATATTGGACTCGACTGTATTTAATATTATACCCCTGAATTAATGTTTTACGTACCTTATTAAATATTTACATAATTCAAACAAAATTGAATAATTGAATAGCTGAAATATTGGACTCGACTGTATTTAATATTATACCCCTGAATTAATGTTTTACGTAGTTAAAAATTGACATAATTCGAACAAAATTGAATAACTTAACACTGCCCTTTCATTTAATTTAAATATGGGTTTGTTTAATTTATTAAGAAAACCTAACACATCATACATACTGATTTTCTATTAAATAAAAACACACCACGAATTTAATTACATTGTCCAAAAAAAATTTCACTTCTTCTGTGTTGACTTTTAATTTTTTTACTTTCTTTTAATTAATTAAATCAAAAAAACGGTTTGACGTGATATGTAGATGGATATAGTTTATGAGCCGGAGACTAACTAACTTTGTAATACTTTGTAAAGGGTGTATCAATAAGAGCGCAAGATTTGAATTTCGCCTCAGTTTGGCAACCATTAATGACATGACAGATTGATAGCATTACACGATAGAACAACCCGTCCTGATTGTTAAACACTATTATCAAAATGATGAAAGTTTGATTGCCACGATTCGTAAAGGGCGTCAAATATTTTTTCGAAATAATGTTCCTAATTCATCTACTGTGAAAAGAATAATCAAAAAATTCGAAAGCACTGCTTCGGTTAGTGATGTGAAACACACGACACGAGCTCGTAGAGGTCGTTCAGAACAAAATATCGCAGCAGTTCGCGAGAGTGTGGCCGAGAGTCCAGAGACGTCGATTTGCCATCGTGCACAAGAATTGAACATTACAAAAGCCAATCTTCAGCGAATTCTTTCTTAAGATTTGCATCTTCATGCCTACAAAGTTCAATTGACTCAACAACTCCAGCCAAAAGACCATGAACAGCGAAGAGAGTTCACCAATTGGATCCTTGAGCAGCAAGAAGTGAATGCCGATTTTGCGGACAAAATCATTTTCAGTGATGAGGCCCATTTTCACCACTATTTAACACCCTTGGACTTTTGGCTGTGGGGTTATTTGAAATCACAAGTTTATGCCAACAAGCCCGCCACCATCGAAGCTTTAAAAGCAGAAATTAGACGCTCTATCAACGAAATACCGCCACATGTATTCAATAATGTTATTGCAAATTTTGCCAAAAGAATACGCTTGTGCCAGTTAAGCCGTGGTGGCCATTTACCAGATGTGTTATTTTATACATAATTTTCAAATGTGTACTTTATAAATCAATAAATTTTTCAATGCTTTAATACTTAAAACCATGTTTTACTAAACTTTGAAATCTTGCGCTCTTATTGATACACCCTTTATTACCAATAGGTACTGGTCTGTTATTTTTCCTTAAGGTATTTAACATTAATTATATATTAACACTGTTTATTGGAAAACCGGTAAAAACTCAACACAGGATTTCCTCTCGAAATACACCCAACAACACAACAAATCGAGCCACGGTTTTTTTTTTAACATTTTCCGGCTTTATTCTCAAAAACACTAGTTTGTAAGCTAATTATTAAAAGTTCTACTTTTGTTACGATGATAACAGCCGAGTGGTGGCGCTACTAGCGATACTTCTTTAGCGTATATGTCAAAATTTATGAATAATTTTTTATTATTTTTAAAAAAATGTATGTTAAAACTTGTAAATAACCCCATAAAATCGTAAAAAAAATCCAATATGAAGGCTAAAATTTTATCGCTGTTAAACAGTTCTAGTGATTTAATCGCTTATCTAAACAAAATTTATTCTAAAATTCAAGGCTTTTGATTTGTTCATTGTATAATGAGGGAAATAATTATTTAAAAAAATCCCTAGACTAGACACTGGCTCATCGCGATTTTTTATTTTCATTTAAAACTCGGGAACTGTTCAGTTTACATCATTAATATTAATATATTTTAAGAAAATGTTATGCTCTACAAGAAAGATCCAATTAAAGATTTAGATACATATTCGAGTCGTTTCAATGACAAGACCTGTTTAAACGAGCAATTCTTGTATAAATATATTAGTCCTGTCAATGAATGCTTAAAAGGGTGGTGTAGAGGGAAATGACAGGATCACAATTTTTAACTCTATTTAAAAGGTAAACATTAGGGTGGAGTGAATTTTATTAAATTTATTAATTGATTTTTCCTATATTATTAATTGTTGACTAAAGGCGTAAAATAAATAAATATCGAAAAAATATTCCAATTTTTTAATATCTTGAGGTGGCGCATCAGTCTCGAAGTTTTGAAAATTCTAAAAAAATATTACTTTAATCAAAGTAATAAAAATAGCATTATTTATAAATAAAAAAATTATTTTAGTAAAATTAACGTGAAACGTAAACATATTTAATAGTAAATCATATGCTTTAAGTAACTTCAGGAGTGTTTATTGGTAGAAATGAGATCTTCTTTTTCGCGAAAATACTGACATTTGGTATAAAAATTTGGTAATTATTTTCTGACTTTAATTCTTGTTCTAATGAAACCATCTCTTGCTTCCGATCCACAAACCGAGTCTGAAGATTCAGTATACTGGTTATAACCAGTTTTACACAGCGTTCCACTGCTTGGGTGTGACACGGAAATTTTTGGAAGTATAGGAAATGGTCACCCGAAGAAATCATATCGGTAATTTCTGTCATCGTATTTCATAGTCATAGGTGGTTCAGTTACCTTTTCTGTCGCCCAGTGAATTAACTCGTAAAAATGTAATACTTCAGTATTTAGTTGTGGAAGCTTTAATTCCCGTAATCTCGAACATTTTGATTCTTTTCTCGCCTTTAATATTTTCGGCAATGCTAGTTCTCTGATCGATAGATATATTGTAGGTAACATAGCTAGTAATAGGTTTTCGGGATAAATATTAGCTATAGCTTACAAAGATCCAGGCAAGCTAGCACATTCCCTATGGCTGACGTGGGCTAATAGGATTATTCGTTTATATGGGGGGACAGCAAATCCATCTGAAAACCTAAAAGAATTGGCTACTTTTATCATGAAAGTGTATGCCCCAACGTGGTTTCACACCAACACCAAGCCTACATGCAAACATGGTCCTATTCACATATTTAATATGACTAAAAGAGCATTACACCTCCAGAAAAACTTGAAGGCCTTATAACTATAGTTATAAAGAATATTCAGCGAAATATTTATCCCGAAAACCTATTACTTGCTATGTTACCTACAATATATCTATCGATCAGAGAACTAGCATTGCCGAAAATATTAAAGGCGAGAAAAGAATCAAAATGTTCGAGATTACGGGAATTAAAGCTTCCACAACTAAATACTGAAGCATTACGTTTGTACCAGTTAATTCACTGGGCGACAGAAAAGGTGACTGAAGCACCTATGACTATGAAATACGATGACAGAAATTACCGATATGATTTCTTCGGGTGACCATTTCCTATACTTCCAAAAATTTCAGTGTCACACCCAAGCAGTGGAACGCTGTGTAAAACTGGTTATAACCAGTATAATGAATCTTCAGTCTCGGTTTGTGGATCGGAAGCAAGAAATGGTTTCATCAGAACAAGAATTAAAGTCAGAAAATAATTACCAAATTTTGATACCAAATGTCAGTATTTTCGCGAAAAAGAAGATCTCATTTCTACCAATAAACACTCCTGAAGTTACTTAAAGCATATGATTTACTATTAAATATGTTTACGTTTCACGTTAATTTTACTAAAATAAACTTTTTATTTATAAATAATGCTATTTTTATTACTTTGAATAAAGTAATATTTTTTTAGAATTTTCAAAACTTCGAGACAGATGCGCCACCTCAAGATATTAAAAAATTGGAATATTTTTTCGATATTTATTCATTTTACGCCTTTAGTCAACAATTAAAAATATAGGAAAAATCAATTAATAAATTTAAAAAAATTCACTCCACCCTAGTAAACATACTAAAAGTCCCCACTTCTAAGCGGAGTGCAGCCCTGGGTGCACGCAGGTCAATTTTTTTTAGGTTTTTTTTTGCTTATAACTCGGAAACTGATTTCTAGCGATACAATCTTTTTTTGTAAAATTAAAGCAGATGCTATTAATTTTTTGCTATCTCGCATGATTTGCAAGATATAATCACGGATATTATCCGGGCTCAAAATTCTCCAATTTTCAAAAAAAAAATGTTTGCCTTATACGTTAACTGAATAATGCTTAGCCGAAAATATAAAGATTTAACCAAAAAATATAAAGATTTAACCAAAAACACTTGTGGTGAATGTGCCTGATTGCCTTTCTGTCTTTCTCCCGTAAAATATGAACAATACGAAAACAGTAGTACAGTACTAGTACTGTTGATAGAGTCCTCCCTTAGAAGTTTTCAAGTTTTTTTTACTGTAAAGGTCTCATGTCAAACCAATCACATTATTATTATTATTGAGAAAAGGTATTTTTTACCGAGGTATAGGCACATGTTTAGTTTAATTAAAGTTGTTAAAGGCATTTTTTTAACAGCGCGCTGCAGCGTGTAGAAATCAAATATACAATAGTATACAGTACAATAATATAAAATAGTATATATTGCAACCGGTAGGGAAAATATTCGATTTTGAACGAGCATTCATTTGATGCCTTCAACTAAATGTAAATTGTAAATTAAAATAAATTTGGTATTGCATTGTTATTATGTTACCTAAAAAAGGTCCGTTCTGCTTTTGTGAAAATGTGTGTGCCTTAATTATTGTTAAGAATTAATTATAATTGAGGAGCCAAGTGGACGACGGGGTTAGCTAACCCATGTAGTGGGGGGGTTAAACCGCTGAAGTAAGCTTAATTATAAATTGGTAAAAAATAAGGTTAAATTCGTTGACAATTGTCATATGTTATTCTTAGGTAAATGTTTAACAAATAAAATTGGTTTAGTTCTTGTTTCTATTCTTCGTAGATGTAGTAGATTATGCAACTCGTTTTATAAACTATTCTTGGCACTCATTTTTATTAAACCCTCGCTCACAAGCTTCGCTCGTTCCTATCGAATTTTTGATTGGTCCTAACAAACTTCATCTAATTGGTCTAAATTATTTTTACAGCCCACACTGAAAAAAATTTAGTCCATAATATCAATTAAAACAGTTTATTGACTAATTTTTATTGGGACAACGATTTTTTCATTAATGTAAAGAAATGTTATGGACGGTATTTTATTAACTAATCACGTGGTTCATCATCATGATGAACTAGTAGTTATTGTAATAGTAATTAATTTTACATTAGTCAATGTATAATATTTATTTTGACAACAAATTTTTTATCAGTCCAGTAAACAATTTCATTAAATACATGAATTTGTTGATTAATTTATATGAACAACTTTTACTAAATTGTTTCGTTATGATAATGTAATAAAGTATTAAATGATAATTTGTCCATTGTGTTAATGTTTTGCGATTAATTTCCGCCACGAACAAATAAAATGCTTGATTAAAAGTATACATTACATTGACGAATGCATTCATTGAAATAATGTTCTTGGTTCTAATTATAAAAAATCACGGTATTAATGTATAGTATGCATAGATTAATGAAACGCATATTTTATATTAACAAACGCATTAATTGAATAAATGTACTGTCCTAACGATAAAACAATCATTGAATTAATGTTCACAGTTAATGTTAATGTTAATTATATTAACGTACAACCAAACAAATGAAATATAATAAAAATTATTAATATTGTCTCAACGTAGGGATTAAATTGTTTTAATAAATGTTTACGGTGGTACAATAATAAGGACATAACAATTCTTGAGCTCTGCTTAGTTTCCTTCATTTGAAAAATAGTGCGGGCATCAACTGCATGAAAGAGGATATTTCTTAGTACAGTGTATTTCTTAGTGACTGGCTTTATTTAAAAAAAGGTAATTATAATTTAGTTTTTAAATATAATTTTGATAAACTGATTTATTAGTATTAGGCTTTACAGGTTTAAAAAACACTTATAGCGTCTTGTCCTAAAGCGTAGGAAAACTAATTTAAATTTCGGATATATAGTTAGAGTCGAAACACGATGTTTTGCTTTATTTGCATATAAAATTAATTTCCTAAAATTACTT
This sequence comes from Brassicogethes aeneus, assembly GCA_921294245.1. NCBI lineage: Eukaryota > Metazoa > Arthropoda > Insecta > Coleoptera > Nitidulidae > Brassicogethes > Brassicogethes aeneus. The sequence goes on along the minus strand of OV121134.1, from coordinate 15,684,169 downwards.
ATATTGCATTTTAAACGAAATCAAGATCTTACCAAAAATTCATTATTTAGATGTTTTGAAGATACCCAATTGTGGTCAAAGTTTTTAAAACTTAAGTGGTTTTAAAAACATATCAATAGAAAACATTTAAACAATAATTTTCTGAAAATTTTTTATATCCAACTCAACAACGATCCAAACGACGTTCTAAATAGAGAGCTTGAAATTAATGTTTTAAATTTAAAAACATCAGGTAATCAAACACAAATTAATAATAATTATGAATTCATCGGCATGTGCTTCCAGAGCATCACTCCACCATGCCAAGAACCGCGTTCGCACCATGTTGTATTTCTAATAAAAAATCAGACTATTGTTACATAATTATTTAATATATTAAATGAAACTCCTAAAGGTTCTATGCTTGTGGAATATTACAATACATTTTTAAAATTTCAAGATGAACAGCTAACCTCAAACTTGGTAGCGCAATTTATTATTATTATAATAATAATAAATTGCGCTACCAAGTTTGAGGTTAGCTTATAAGTTAAAGGTGTTCCAATTACCTTAGCAATCAGTTATAGACCGAAAAGAGAAATTCTAGACAGATTTCCGACTGAAAAATTGGTATGTTTAGTGATCTTTACTCATTACGCCTTAAAAAGATTGTCACAAAATATTCTCTTTATATTTTAGGAGTACTATCGCTCCACCAAGCGAAGAAGAATATACAGAAAATTTTGCAAATTTTATAAACTAAGTCTGTGGTTGGTAAACATGTTCTTGATGTAACAGCAAAAAAAAGTCTTCCAGACATGTCGAAATGCAAAACATTTGGTAAGCTAATTCAAATTACGTTTTATATTTCGTTTATTTATTAATTTTGTGGATACCTATGTAAATAAAATTTGAAGTTGAGTATTGTCTTTTAGAACCCGAGCCTTATGGTTTGATAATGTAACTTCTGAACAATTCAATAACACTTGGAAGGCCTGCAGTAGATATCGTTTAAAAAATTTAAAATTTTTTGGGAATACTGATGCGATAATGGAGAAATGGTCTTTCTATAAAAATCCCATATCAATTGGTAGGTTATTGGTGCGTTATAATTTAATTTTTTAACAATATTATTTTATACTTACAGATCGATATGGATTTTAATGTTGTCTTCGATAATGCAGATGTGCTATTAATTATTTGGAGCAAGAACTTCGACAAGTACCTTGAATTTTTAAGTAATGAAAATAATGATAAAGACAAGAATATTAAAGCTTTTTTTGGAAAACCCAAAGACCAATAATAGTATTTCTAAAAGTAAGTCACATTACCTATTTAAATTTAATTAAAATATATAACCATTTATTTATTGCATAGGTATTGATATATTTTCTACTAAAGAAATTTATATTTTTTAACAACATTAGTTTTAATTTTTTAAATATTTTTTGTTTTTAATCTTTGTTTTTTTTTTAAGTTTTCCAGCTAGAAGAGCACTTAGACTCAGCAAAGTGATAAAGCGAAAAAAAGTTTTTTTAATTTGGAACAGCTCCTCAGAAATGATGTGTGGCAACTTTAATTATAATAATTATTATAATAATAATTATTATGCACATGTGATATATCACATTTAGTTTTTTTCAATAGGTTTAAGTTAGGTTATATTTGTATTATTTAAAAAAAAATAAAAATAAAACAATAAATATATTTTTTTTAATTTTTCCTTTGTTGTCAAAAGTAATTTCAAAAATTATTAGTATTTGCAAGTCTATGAAATTCATCATTAACATTGCCAAATTCACAGCAAAGCGCACATGCGGGTAATGACAGAAAAAATTTGTTGGTGGTGATCGAACCCACGTTAAGGTTTTTTCTGTCTTTTCCAACTTGTCTCTAAAAATGAGTTAGTCAAAAATGACTAATTTAAAAGTTATTAGTGGCTGCTTTTTCACTTGTACCATGGTTAACCATGAAATACCATGGTATCCCAAAATTGAATGGCCAATTCTTATGTAAAATTGTCCCCTGAATCTGAAAATGTCGTCAAAAGTTAAAAAAGTAGGACAGTTTTTGAGATATAGTCAATTTTCCATTTAATATGGAATTGACTATATATTAAAAACTGCTCCACTTTCATAATTTTTGACGGTATTTTCGGATTTTACATATGAATTGGCTGTTAAATTTTGGGATACCATGGTATTCCATGGTTAACCATGTACAAGTGAAAAAGCAGCCACTAATAACTATTAAATTAGTCATTTTTGACTAATTCATTTTTAGAGAGTAGAATTATTGTATCGATAAATTAAGTTCATTACATTAATAAACTGATTAATTATGACAATTACTAAAATTCATTGTATTGAAAATGTCATTTGTTGCATCAGCTACAATAGTTCGTTAAGAGTATGAATATATACATTTGATTTATATTTAACGATTACAGTATCAACGAATAAAATTAATTGTAATAATAATTTTTATTCTTTCAAACTATTACTAATATTGATAAGACTAATAAAACAAATACATATAATTAATAACAAACAATTGTCGAATTAACAAAATATAGTTATTTAAAAAATAAATAGTGTTCGTTACAACAATAACATATTTTATTGAATAAACAAAACTAACATTTTCTTTTCAATGAATTGATTTTTATTAATAAAATTAATTATTTATTGGTTAATAAATTCTTTGATCAATTAATGAAATGTGTTTCATTGATTTGATAAAATCGTTCGTTGGACCAAAATCAATGTTGCATTTCATCTAGACAATGAACTTTTTTATTGTATTTACGCTACTTTTTGGTTCAGTGCAGGAGATAATAATAAAGCTTAAATTATAGAACGCTTGAAGATAAAATAATATAGTATCATAATGATAATATTATGTTATTATACGAGAGATAATATTATATATATTATAATTTATATATTATAATACGCATTTTTACCCGGATGATTAACGTCTCTCGCCTGACGGCTAGAGTCGCAAACCTGGTCCTCGTAAATATTAGCCTACATATGTAGGCTAATATTTACGAGGACCAGGTTTGCGACTCTAGCCGTCAGGCGAGAGACGTTAATCATCCGGGTAAAAATGCGTATTATCTTAAATATAATACTATAGCATATATGCTTTGTTTACTCCTATTGACTAATTTTCATTGGGAGAAATAATAAGAAGTGAGGATAACGTATTGTTACGCTGTATACGTAAAATTCTTGGTATATAACATATACTATACTGCCCCACTATGGAGAAAGGCAGTAACTACAAAAAAATTCTTAATGCGTTTTCTTGTGCTATGATAAAGCTATGGATATTTTGTATCTTAATTTAACTAAGAAATGCAGTAAACTATCTTATAAGTTAAATAATTCAATTAAATATCTACTGCTTTTTATAAAAATTTAGTTTATGCCAATTTTCCACAGATTTCTTGTTTAGCAGTTACTGCCTTTCTCCATAGTTGGGCAGTATATATGTATACACTATTTTTATTTCAATTTAACAATTAAACTGGGCAGTTTTATGAATAATTGTAGAAGTAATATTACTGCAGTATACTATAGTATTGTATTTTCCTAAAGTTTTTTCAACTTGATCTTTTAAATTTACAACAAAAATACTAGTAGTATTGTATATTTACTAAACTTTTTACGAGTTGATCTTGTAAATTTACAAAAAAAATTCTAAGAATACAATTACATTATATAAATATCCTGTTTTAGTATAGTATAATTATATTATTTTTTTTCAAGCGGCCATGGTATACAACCTTATATGCCTGTATAGAGATAGTTGAAGTGCGACTTTTTCATTAGCGACAGACAAAAAACTCAAAAAAGCCTAGGGATAGAAGTAAATCCATAGGTGTCTCAATAGACGTCAAATAATAAAATTAATTTAGCATTTCATACAAAGCAATCACGTTGTATTAATTATATTAATTATAATCGCACGGAATATTTAGTGATTATTTATTAAATTTTAATTGAACGAAATAAAGTACAACTAGTTTATTAGTATAATATTATGATGATAGACGAGTTGCCAATGTCGGAACTCCAAACAAATGTCAGTACGTGAAAATTAATTCAAGCGCAGCATTTTGACAGAGCAGGGTTTATTTTTAGTTTAGGATATTTATCGGCATTGTAAGTAAGGGTTATATGTTTTTTCAGTTTTTATCAATAATTTTTAATGCTTTTAGCCAAAATTTCATACCACATGAGTTAAGAGTAAATAAAATAATTCCATTGCTTATCCTATTTATATTACGCCCTTGAAAAAAAAATTGTATATGTTATTTGGAGTAGAAGCTCTTTTTGTGCTTCGTACAGTTGCCTGCCTCAGCTACGCTTCGGCCGTCAATCTCTGTACTCACCACAAAAAGAGTCGCTTCTACTCCTTATGACATAATCTACTATTATTATAAATTAATTATAATTTGACATTATCGAAACTAAGAGTTGTAATTTTAGTATAGGTACTTTTCAATAGTAAACGTTTACACATTACACGTAAATGTTTAAACATTTAGTAAATGTAAAATTATTTTTAAAAGTCATGTGGCGTATGTAGAATACGCTAAAATATGACAGAGGCCCGATTTCCAACCTTTTTCAGAAAGATTGGGCAAAATCCGTCAATTTTTGACGAGTTTAAAAAAAATCGATTTTGACAGCCACATTTTAAATTGCTGTTATTTGAAAAATTTGAGTTTTTAAGCGAAAAGAATAAAAACGCGTCCTTTACAATTGTGTATAGAATTTATCACGATTATTTTTTGACGTTTCTAAAAGCCAATAGAAATTTTTAATTTCAGTCATGTGTGTATTTTTAAGCCAAACAAAAGATTATTATATCGGAAATAATTTCTACTAGAATTTTTTTTCGCGGAAATTTTATGATCTGTCAGATGACTATATCTTTCATTAGTATTTTAAAATAAACAGCAAAAGGTTAAGTTCAACACCTGAGGGTGAAATAAACACTCAAATAAGAAAAAATACATAAAAAAACTCAAACCAGCAATAAATCAATTCAGAAAACATTTCAAACGTTTTGTAGTGAAAAAGGATACTCCATATAGTCAAAAAATAATCTTTCGAATACCACTCGAGATCAATAAATTATTAAATAATTCTCCAGGAAATTTCTCAAACTTGCCCTACGGGCTCTTGTGGCTATTGCCTAACTTTTCGGATTCAGGGGACAATTTTACATGGAAATTGACTGCTAAGTATTCGGGATACAAATTGCTATTGACGAGAATTATTAGTGGCTGCTTTTTCGCTATGACAATTATTGACTAATTCATTTTTAGAGAGTGACTCACAGAATTTTTACACACAGGATTTTCACATCTAGTAGCACTAGAAAAGGTATTAGGCTGCCTAATTTAGGTGGCGTGCAATGTTTATTAAAAACATAGAATCGTTGAAATCCCATATTTTACACTCAAAATTATAATCAAAGTAATTAATAAGATGTACTTACTACTGCATTTTATGTTAAGTACTTATATTTTTTATTAAATAAAACAAAAAAATAACGTAAAATAAAACAAAAAAGTATAACATAAAAACAACATATAACCAACGTTAGTGTGCTAACTTTAAAAACCAGGACATTTAAACATAAAATTAAACAAAAAATAACGTTTTTGTTAAAGTAAGAAAAACGTTTGTTATAACCAAGGACCGGATTTTAGGCAAAATGCCTTTTTGTTTCTATTTTAGGCATTTGTTTGGGACTTTGAAATTAATCGTAAACATAAAAAAATAAAGCGTTTGACACCCTTTGTTTTTGCCTAAAAGCCTAAAATGGCGAAATTTTGATTTATTGCCCTAAAAGAACATTTTTATGAGCCTAACATAGACTCTTTAAATTTTTCAGTAAAAAATATATTTTTCATTGCGGAATAGTAAATTATTTTTAATTAGACCCTGCTTTCATGCTTTTATTTCGCCTAGACTCCCTTGGCGAGTACGAGGACCACAAATTACAAAACTAGTGAAAACCTAATCAAAAAAGTAATTGTGTTTTTGCTACACTGTTCAAAATTTCATGACCAATTTAACACCAAATTAACACCATACGTGCACGTATGACCATGGTCTATATCGATACAAACCAAAATGGTGTTAAATAAGGTTCGTTGGTCCGGTGTCAATTCAAATACTAAAATGGTGTTAAATAAGGTTCGTTGGCGGTGTAAATTCAAATACTAAAATGGTGTTAATTTAACTTTCACACAGTATTAAAATAAATTTTACCTGGTGTAAATTGAACTCCTTTTCAGTGTTAAATATTATGTGTTTGTGGTCAAATTATCATACTACACAGAAAAAAGGAAAAAAAAAGGAAACAGGAAGTTCCTTGACGCATTACTAGTATATTACCAGTGGTATTATTCCAGAAAATGAAACCTTCAACTCGCTAGAGATAATGTTTTTAGTGCGTTCCACTAACTTAAAATACTTCAAGTATTGACAGCTGTTTCCACCTATTTAAGGTCTCTTTAGTATCGAACAACTTGTAGTGTCACACCAAAGCAAAGGACTAGTTTATATATTCTTCATGTAAGTCAACAGAGGCGAGATTTAAGAACATCACGTGATCCACAAAAATATAAATACTTATGGGTCAACTGGGTTAAATGAACTATTCCTTTTTTTCTGTGTAGGTGCACTTCTCAAATATTTTTAGATAAACACCGTTTTGGTGTTCATTTTCAACCCTAATTCATGGTGTTATATTAACACCACTTGGTGTTGGATTTTGACACCATTTTAGGATTACTCTTTACACCGTAGATATTTTAAACAGTGTATCTAAATATTTATTATAAATAATTATGGATAATATTAAGTTTGTAAAATAATGGTTAAAAATTATTATTTACTTTTTTTATAGATTACTGTAATTTCCATATATGTATATGGTAATTTCAGACTTTTTAACAGATTTTAGTAATAAAATTTGTCGCCATCTATGGCATAATTAAATAACTCTCCACAATTTACAGGTGGTAAATGGTTTTTCTATAAAGACAATAGATGGCTAAAGCCATCTTTGACAACCATTGGAATCAACGTATCGTGCTTTTGTTTGTTTTTGTTTATATTTTTTGTTCAGCGTCGCCTGTTCATTCCAATATATACAATGTATATTAGGGTGTTTCATTTAAAACGAAATTTTTTTTCTTGCTGACACATAAAAATTTTGTTTTTTTAGGTTGAAAAAAAAATCCCTGAAAATTTGAGCCCTTAATTTTGATTCTAAGTACTTCCTTTTTAATTTTGTAGTTTTTCCATATAAAAAGCATGTATTTTTAATAATTTTTATTAAATTTCCATATTTTGACCGGGTTTTGAATTATAATTTTTATCATCATAATTTCCTGCATAGTATTCAAGGTTTTTGAAAGGCCCTGCATCAATTTTGTTTTTGATTTATTTACTTTGATTGAAGTAGCTCCAAAAGTCGTTTTTTCACTTTTTCTCACATATTTTTGAGAAAATCGAACGAATGACTGGTTTTACCGAAAAAGTTAAAATAAAAAAGTTGTAAAAAATTTAATTTTTGACAAAAAAGGTTCTCACGTTCATATCACTAAAGTGCTTTGTTATACAATTTCTATGCTACGCTACGGCATATAAACTTTGAGCTCAGCAGAAAAAGGCTTACCTACTTCTTAGCATTCTGACATAAATAACTAGTACGTACTTATTTTACATATTAAGAATGTGTACCCTTGAACTTTTAAAGTTATCTACATATTTAATTCATACAACACCTTCTGCGTTGATAAAAATAAAAAGACCAAGCCAGCATTGTGAACATGCATTATCATAATAATTTTAATAGTGACACGGTTTAGGAATATTCCATAACATGATACCAGTACTTACATAAACCTAAGAGTTCGCTAGTGTTTCGCATTTTTATAGATTACTTTATTTTTATTATTTCAGGCTTTTGCGATTATTACTCACTAAAATAAAATGTTAAGTTTTAATGCATATTTATTGTTTTTATTGATACTATTTTTATTTCCTTTTTTGAATCATTCAATTTTAATGAAGTATAAATAAAAGTAAAATCTATTCATCTGTGGATCTTTTTAACTTATAAGCGGTATCAGACCCAATATTTAGCAATATTAATTTTTATTATGTTAAATTTTAGTTTTCGATCCAGTTAAAATACACCTGTTCATTTTCTAAATAAACATTTATGGTGCAAACATGCAAAAGCCGATAAATCTATTTTAACTTATTCTGAGGTATTGGCCAAAAATGTGTACAGCCGAGTCCCCCAAATATTTATAAACTATTAAAAAGGAATCTTGCTTCTGTTGGGTTGTCCCTGTTTCGGTTTTTCCTTTAAATGCTGTGCCAAGTCAAAAGAGTTTACCAAAATTAGTATGAATCGGTACTATACTCCTAAAATGTAAAAATGGATTTATCGGTTTTTGCATGTTTGCTCCAAATTTGTAGAAATAGATCAAAGCGAGCTTTTATATATATAAAAATATTGTGCACTAACAGGAAAATTCTTTAACTGATTTTTTTAATTGAACCATTTTGTATTAGATTTATTAAAAATATATAACATATTATGTTTGTTATTTTTGTCTCAACTGAAATTTCATAAAAATATATTTATATATATTTATAGGTTTCGATCAAAATTGTCTAATTTGGAAAAACTTAAATAGTAAAATATTATACAGGGTGTTTTATGAATAATGGGTCATACTCTCTAAAAATTAATTAGTCAAAAATTACTAGTTCAGCCATTCCACGTTACTAGGGAATTTTTGTAGCGTCCGTTACAATAAAAAATTGCGAGTAAAAGTTACCGTATTTAAATTAAATACTATTACAATAGTTACTATTGCAAACGTGTTTATTATGCTTGTAATAATTATGCTTAAGCTTATAAGCATCATAATTACGGAAGTTTTACTCACAATTTTTTATTGTCACGGACGCTACAAAATTTCCCGATTAACCTGGAATGGCTGAGTTACTACAGTTATTAGTGGCTGCTTTTTCACTTATACCATGGTTAATCATGAGATACCATGTATCCACAACATTTACCCCTGAATCCGAAAATACCGTCAAAAATTATGAAAGTAGAGCAGTTTTTCAGATATAGTCAATTCCATATTATATAGAAAATTGACTATATCTTAAAAAGTGTACTACTTTTGAGAAAATTTTCGGATTCAGGAGACAATTTAACATGGAAATTGACTAATTGCTAAATGTTTGGGATAAAAATTTTTATTGACGAGAATTATTAGTGTCTGCTTTTTCGCTATGACAATTAGTCATTTCTGACTAATTACGCTAACTAAAAAATCATTAGCTCAAAATATGAAGATTTAATATAAAAATATTTAAAAATACTTATCCAGTGGCGTACAAATAAAAGTGGAAACTCCTTCTACCTCGCACCCCTGGCAATAGTGAGGAACCTGTTTTTTGCTTAAATTATGCGTTTTGGACCATTAACACTATTTACCAAACACAGACCAAATGTGACAAGAAATATTACGTAATTTTAAAATAATATGGGAAATATTTTTAAATTTTTTAACTTTAACACCTTTTATCACGGTAAAGCCTGATTAATAGATTGCCTTCCTTTCTTTCTTCCCCTTCCTTCCTTCCTTCCTTCCTTCCTTCCTTCCGTACCGCATTCCGTAAGCATGCACGTTGACAACAAAAATAGTTGATACTTGTTTTGTTTATATTCTGTGTTTTAACCTATAGGTACATTAATTTTTTGTCATTTTGTTACTTTATTAGAGTTTAAATATGGAAGATGAACATTAAAATAAGTGTAGTGATCACCATTTTAATTGCTCAGGTAGCCCTTTGCCCTATAAAAAGAAAACATCGTACAAAATGTTAAAAAAATCAACTCATCAAGACCGGGACAATACAGGCTTTTTAAAAATCAAGAAATTGATCCTAAACAGTTTTGGTTTTTAATAATTTTGTTGGGCAATTAGAACCTCTCTAAAACAACAAAGAATTCAAGATCAAATATGTCCAGAAAAATTACAGCAATAAATTAGTAAGATAATATAAATTTTAAATTATTAACTTTATTATTGTTTTAGCTATTTTAAATAGCCTATTTATCACATGGGGGTACTATGCAAAGTTGCTTGGATGTACAAGTGTCTCGACTAAAATATGTGATTGTTACAACATTTTACTTATTATTACCTATTTAATAAATTAAGTTTTAATATTACTGCTTTGTTATTTATACTTTATTTTATAAAATAAGCTAATAATCTAGATTATTAAATATTTATTTTAACTTAATTTTATTAAATCTTCTTTAAAATCTTTTAAAGATTTGTCATATAAATGTGGGTGTCTTTGAATTAGTTCTATGATTAAGGATGATTAAGAATAAAATTCTGTAAGAATAAGTAGGCATTAATTTTAAAAAATTCATAATTAATAAGAGCTGTTAGTAAATGTGTTTCTTAAGAAATATATTAAAAATGGCAGGTAACATTTTTAACATATTTCTTAAGAAACACAATTAATATAGCTTAAGGCGTCAAATTTAAACTTATAATATTATTTAGGTTTGTATTCTAAAATCTTTAGTTTTATACAAAAGTGCTCTTTTAGTTCCACCATTACTTCCTAAGAAGTCCAAGAAGCCAAATGAATGGCTTGAGCGTGTTAGGGGTAGGAACGGACTGCGTGCTTAAAGTCCCCTCCGAAGGACTAATATACAATAGGACAAACACAAATAAACAGCCATACCCCTGGTGGGATTCGAACCCTCGGCTTGTAGTCAGCAGCACTAACCACTAGTCCACCGTCGGCAATATGACTTCATTAATACAAATTTTCTCTAATTTTTATATTAAGATTTCAAACAAAAAAGTTCATTGCCTTATTGGAACATGATTTTCATATTATTTGTAATTTAATTTGATATTGGTACAAACCGCGATAAGCCCTTAATTACCTCATGTTTCTTAAAAGGCGAAATTAAGAGGTAAGTTAATAATTAATTAACCTTCATGTCACATGTGACCCGGCCTGTGTTATTCACTACTTTTTAAAACGTAGTTCGATTAATAAGCCAATTGCTTTTAATTAGGAATAACAATGATTCATTGTCTCTATTTCAAATTTTATTGCTGCATTGTTTTAAATCCTCAAAAATACTTTGGTCAAGCATTTCATAAAAAAACCACCTGTTTCAAATAAATTAGTAATGAAATTTTTATTACGTTTTAAATTAGTTTAAAGCTTTACATTAATAAATAGAATAAATCAATGGAATCAAATCATGTACGAAAAGGCCAATATTTTTTTATAAATAAACCCGCTATTTAAAAATAATTTAAATAGTTATTTTAGGCTTTTGTCTTGCCAACTGATTTATTTGAACCCTTGGATAAGTTTTATATTTAATTTGTTATACCTGGTGTATCTACTTTTTTATTTATAAAGATAGACACATGAAATCTTGCATGGTTAATTAGGATATCAAATGCCACATATAAGAGTACAAAGTAAATATTTTGAATTTTCGATTTTTAAATAGAATGCCCTATATATTTTTACATATTAGGAATCCTAAGGAAATTCTGAGCCAGGCATCACCCTTAAATTGACCTTTTAAAGTTTCGTCATCAGAAAATGTATTATCATAAAGATCAATCTAGAGTGCTTTGAACTATCTTATTTTCTTTTAATGGATTCACACAATTCCTGAAAAATGGAACTTGCCTTAGAAAGTTGTTATTCAGCTATTCCCAGCAGTCTAAACTTGTCAAAATTCTTTTTCTCAAATAGTTCAAAGCACTCTAGATTGATCTTTATGATAATGCATTTTCATCATGATGACGAAACGTCGAAAGGCCAATTTGAGGATGCTGTCCGGATTCTAAATATGTAAAAATATATAGGGCGTTCCATTTAAATATCGAAAGTTGATATCATTTCCGGCGAACCGGAAGTTCAAAAAATTCATTTTGTACTCTTATAAGTTGCATTTTATATCCTAATTAACCATGCAAAATTTCATGTGTATCTTTATAAATAAAAAAGTTTATCAAGATCTACACTTTAAATTTTTAAGAATTAATATTAGCGATTAAAAAAAATCTATGCACGGTACTGATTCACCACCCCCCAAAAACGAACCTAACTAAATTTTATTGAAAAAATTAAAAATGCACAATAATTGCTATTTCCTCAAATTTATTCCGTAAAGTTTTCCAAAAAAAAAACAATGCAATAAAATAAAACTAATAATAACGTAGTATGAATATTCTTATGCTTAATTTTAACAAATAAAAAACGCAATAGAAACTTAAACACTTTCATATTTTTCTGGAGTAATGGCTGCGCAGGCTTGTATTACCCTAGCCCGTAGGTAGTTCTTGTGTAGTGGAGGTAACAAAATCTAATTGTTTAATTTTTTGAATTCTCTATTTTTGTTTTATTGTTGTTTTAAATTTGTATTTCTTTTTTTATTTGTTAAAAATAAGCCTAAGAATATATATAAATATTTATACCATGTTACTATTAATTAATTTTATTTTAATGTTTTTGCCATGGATAACTTGACAGAATAAACTTGTAAATAATTATTATTGTACATTTTTAATTTGGCTACAAAATCGTTCTTACTTAAAAAAAAAATAACAAAATTTAGTATAGAGTCGTTTTAAGGGGTTGTGAATCCAGTACCGTGCTTAATTTTTTTTTAAATCGCTATTATGAATTCTTCAAAATTTACTCTCAAAAACTGACATTGTATTTTGTAAAAATATGGCATTTTTGTTCAAAAAATACAGTAAATCAAGATCTAAACTTTAAAACAAATCCGGTTAAAATCGCACAATAAATAAAGATTTTACAGGGGTTAGTCGCAAACAAATGGGTCACATTGTACAGGGTGATCCCCTATAATGTCGCCCCCTTTAACTTTTTTATTTTAAGTGTCCCAAAAAAAGGTGTGGTTATGTAGGTACTAAAAAATACTTTTTTTCTACGTATAAAGGCAGTATTACAGCCGGCAATTCTTCTTGCAGCAATTTTTCTTGCCATCAAGTTTTCAAGGCCGTATTGCATGTTGTTTTACAGTCAGCAATGGCAAGACAACTTGCTGTTTATTACCGTGCTACCAACCGAAGAACCACACTTTTAAATTTTTGGGACCCTTAAAATAAAAAAAGTAAAGGAAGGGCGACATTATAGGGGATCACCCTGTACATGTAAGAAAATATTATATGTAAAATTCGCAATTTTTATAAGAGTAGGTATACAAAATGTATAATTTATGCAAATATATTAAAATTTCTACCAACTAAACCTGAACATTTTTATTGCAAAGCTATAGCCGCATAATATCTGTATCTATTATAGAAAATAGATAGCTGGATTTATTTACTATACCTAATACGAGTTAATAGGATTTGCAATGTGATTAGGTATAAGTAACGTTTTTTATACGTTTCTAAATGCCTTAATTCTTATAAATAAGTACAATGTTTATTTTTTATGTATTCCGTTTCCTTTAATACGCGATTTTAGAATGAACATTTGTTTTCTTATTAAAACAATTTTAATAATCCAATTAATAATTATTATTATTAATGCCATTAGACGTTAATTGATATTATTTAATAAAATGTATAATGTATTTTTTCTACAACCAAGCGAAAAGTACAAATTTGCGCTTTCTTTTGTTGCACTTTTCCGAGAAGCGAGGTTTTTTTTTACTTTGTCGCTCGCTAGTGTATTTGCGACTTTTGACACAAACGTCAAATTTGAGGTTATCAATAATTATTAATTTTTACCAATTATTCTTATAGAAACACCGGTTGTAGAAAAAATCCTGTGTATAATTCAAGCGGAAAGTGACATTGCCGCTCTCGCGAGATAGCCGAACCCAAACTTCTCGCTCAGAGCGGCAATGTATCACTGCGCTTTTAATACACAAATAGCTATTATCTACTAATATTGCATAATTTTGGAGTTTTTTATTGAATATTGATAAACATTATGTTCTGCCTAACAACGTGAATAATAAACTCAATATTCACGTTGTTAGGCATCAGTGATTGGCCGATTTCAATATTCAGCGTGATTTGAACCAATCGGTTTTAATTTGGAAGAAGGCGACTATAATAACATTTAAAATTGGTAAAAAGTGAGGTTAACAGATGTCAGATTTTATTTATTTAATTTTGAAAATCATTTAATTATCTACTTATGGAGTAGATAAAGTATAGTATTACACTCGAGATTTTGCGCAATATTCACTCAGATGATTTAGGTCTCTCGTCTGGTGACTCGAGACGTAAACCTCATCCTCGTGAATTATCTGCATTATCTCCCAGTATAATAATATACTATTTTCTACTCCCACCTTTAAAACGCCCATTATCGTACATGTTTCCATGTCACTAAGTAACCTTTTAAATACACATTAACAAGCTGTATGGCATTTTAGTCACGGGCTGAAGTTAACAACAGGTTTTTAGTCACGGACTGAAGTTAGTTTTAAGTTAGTTGACAGTTGTCAAAGGACATACAATCGTTAAAATAAAGTGCCTTTCTTGCAAAATAATACTAAATGAAAAAATAATTTTATTATCTCAATACAAAAGTATTAAATAGTTGACGCCAATATTGGAAAAGATATGATGGTATTGAGCTTTTGAATTTCAGATAACATATTTTCTTAACATAATCATATTTTGAAGTTATTTTAATATTTTAAAGTATCAACAATTGCTTTTCGTGCCTAAATTAAATTCGTGACTAAAATGGCGTTTATCAAACTTGATCCATACTAATATTCAAATTTATAAAATTGCGAATGCGCCGGGATAATGTTACGATACTTAATAATAATAATAGTTATTTATGTCATTAGGCCAAGAAGCTAATCTTTTTGTGCTGGGCTGCGCGTGGCAATTTTCAATTGCATCTAAGAATACGAGTTTGTCATAAAAAAATGTACGTTTCTAAAACAATATTTAAGAACGCTACCCAAAACGAATTACCTTAAAGAGAGCGCGTGACGTCATGATGTTATAACAGATATGTCAAGAATTACGAAAAAATTCAACATCTGTTCATGGCTTTAGTTTGTTTCTATACTTAGTTACCACCAGTCTTTTAAGTATATTTAACAACTGTTCTGGATTGATTTGTGACTTTTTACTTAATTTATTTTAATGCAATGTTCGAGGCAATGTTTAAATTGTTTTCCATAATACTTACATAATATATTATACAAATAAAGATTAATTACGGTATATAAAAAACAAGAAAAACAGCAAATATACTTATACAAATGTTTATATATTGCACAAATCTTACCTTGCTTGGAAGAGTGGCATTGTGCAATTCATCTAAAGTTGGTCTATTTGCCGCTTGTATTGATAATATATTTCTATAATTGTCTAATCGTGGTAAGGCCTCTCTTGTTAAGTTTCTAAAACACAAAATTAAAAATTAATACTATAGAACATGGAAAAATACACGCTACTATCAGAGAAATCCGTAGTAGTCATTTTCATGGAATGTTTCCGATAACATTCCTTTATTGGAAAATAACCATATTTAATTAATTTTATTTTGACAAATAAATAACCTCAAATGTGATTACCTAAAACTTTTGGCATACTCCGAATTCAATCGAGTTCGATCGGTGACCGAAAGAAGTTCGTCGTCTGTCGTAAGCTCCCCATCGGATAATTCGATTACAGCTGAGTCCTTGTTGTTCGCGTCGACACTCTGGCTGTTTGTTCTTACCCGATTCACCTGAAAACGTGTCCTTTTTTCCGAATCCAAGGGTAAATGATCCAGTTCAAGGACCTCGTCGTTTTCCTCGTCCTTGGCAAGCGACATGCCACCGTTTTGAACATTCTGCATGGCCTAAACAATAATTGTATTTAATTAAATTGTTTATATCCGATTTTGAAAGTTAGATATTGCTTATAATATACCCACATTTTTTTTGTAACTATTTGCAATTAAAAGGTTGAGATTTTTTAAAAACTCATCAAATTAGAAACCGTCAAAGTAAAAAATACCCCCAAGAACATCCAAATCGACTTTCTTAATGGCTCTAAAATACGAGACCAAAGTTTAAAAAACTATCAATTTGGTAATAATAGTTGAAAAAAATATTATAAATTATTCTACCCTCCTAAAGGGCTTGGATTTTCTTTGGATATGGGCAATTTTGTTATTTAGCCGCCTAATAATATCGCAGGTCCACAAAAAAGTGGTGTTTGCTGGGTGTCAGACTATTATTTTCTTGCGTATTTTTTCCCGCTGAACACAAATCTGAATTGCGAATTTTTATCGGTTTTTCTTTATTACTTGCAGTTTGACCTTCAATTCTGACTGAAAAATACTCTAGAAAATCATAGTCTGACACCCAGCACACACCACTTTTTTTGTGGACCTGTGTAATATAACAAATGAAGCTTAATTTTTTTGTATTTGTTTGAACGAGGGGTAAACCACTTTAAAATCAGCAAGACCAACGTTCAACGTTATATGGACGTGATTTTTCCTTATCAGTCGTTATCAATAAGGAAAAATCCTTTTCAATAAGAAATTTCTCTTAGCGACACAGGACTCCCCTTGTGATTGTTTTCCTTAGTCGTTTATTCGTATGCGATATCGAGTTTTAAAAAATCACTGGTTTACTTCTCGTCTTTTAACTCTTTATTATGACGATTTAATGAAAATTTAATCGTTCGCAAAAATAAATTCAGTACTTACCTTTTAAAATAAATCCTGCCATTGTTTTCTTAGTTTGGAATAAATCAGTATGAAACATACATATTGTTTTATGCCCTGATATAATGTTACCCCATGCCCAGCCTAGGGCCATTAGGGAATAACAAAATTAAAAATTTACTTTACTAATTAAGTAAGCTGTATTTTGGTAATGGATATTCCATAAAATTTCTACTTATTAAAAATATTTAATTTTAAATGAAAGAAATTACCAATATTAAACATTTTACGTTAATCGTAATAAGTACAATAAAAAATTCAATTTTAAATCTCCGTAAGATTAGGGCCATTAGGGAATAACAAAATTAAAAATTTACTTTACTAATTAAGTAAGCTGTATTTTGGTAATGGATATTCCATAAAATTTCTACTTATTAAAAATATTTAATTTTAAATGAAAGAAATTACCAATATTAAACATTTTACGTTAATCGTAATAAGTACAATAAAAAATTCAATTTTAAATCTCCGTAAGATTAAAAATCAATAACATTCCAAACTATTTAAATACCGTTGAATACCTGAATACCGTTGAATACTTGAATACTATTTAAATACCGTTGAATACACATGTGTTAATTGCAGGTTAATTTTGCGCTTCGTAATATAAGTAACTTAACGACCCAGGAGGGGCAAAATTGGATACCCCGGTATTAATAATGTACTATATATGGGGAATTCAATTTTAATTTTAGAGATATGATTTTTAAAATTTTCATGATTAGGTATAACGATTTTGCCAATATATCATCGATCATAATTTTTGTTCCAATTGAGCGATTTCGACGAACGACCAATCATTTTTCTTGTCTTGAAACAAGCTATTTGAAATAAATATTTTTGATGCTGTGGCATATCGGCACACTATGATTTTTTTCTTCGAAAACTAAAAATCCATTTTCTACACTGTGCGAATACAAGTTTTTTTTATCTATATTAGATCGTGGCTATCGAAAAATTAATAATTTTTTCGGAATTTTGAATTTTGATTTTTTCCTCTTTCGGGCATTTTGTAATATCAAAAATGATTTTTTTTATTTAATCTTTTTATATTTAACCCTTTTAACTATTAAAATCCTTTAAAAATATATTATTTTTAATAATTATTTTAAGAATAAAAATCAATGATGAAAAAAATCATTTTTGATATTACAAAATGTCCAAAAGTGGAAAAAATCGAAATGATTAAAATTTAAAATTCCGAAAAAAATATTAATTTTTCAATAGCAACGATCTAATATAGATGAAAAAAATTGTATTCGCTTAAAGATTAAAAAATTGGAACCAAAGTTATGATCGATGGCATATTGGCAAAATCGTCATAATCATGAAAATTTAAAAAATCATAACTCCAAAAACAATTGACAAACCGTGCTAAAATTAAAATTGAATTTTAATTTGAGTCAGGGAACCCATGGGAAAATTGCCATTGAATTTCGAAATGGCAAGGGTTTTTTCGTGTCGAATTCACGTGGAATTCCCCAATTTCATTGGCTGATAGAAGATTCATAGCCAGTCAAGTATTTTTATATAAATTATTAAATAATTTAATCGATTCAAATGTTTTATTGTATAGTTTGCATTTTTTGTCCCACGTCCCAAACGCCAGATTCGACTGCACATTTTTTAGCCAATTTTGTCGCACAAATGTTGCATTACTCGCCTACTAATGTTATAACACGCAATTTTAATGTTATTTCAAATCTATGTGATATAAATAATTGTACCTATGTATTAATATTGTTATTATTATTATTGTCCTATTATTGGATTTTTCCGTTGGGCTAATAAACTTATTATTATTATTATTTTATATAGAAATATTTAAGATTAATATTATTAAAATACAGCCACACGGTGTATGGTTAAAAGAAAAGGCAAATTAAAAAGAAGAAGATTTTTGTATGTTTATTAATATTAAGTATTATTGCTATACTGCCCTACTTTGGAGAAAGGCAGTAACTGCTAAACAAGAAATTTGTGGAATATTAGCAAAAACTACATTTTTATAAAAAGCAGTAGGAGATATTTGACTGCATTTCTGTGTTAAATTCGGTTACAAAATGTCCATAGCTTTAATATAGCACAAGAAAACGTATTTTGCATTTTTTTGCAGTTACTGCCTTTCTCCATAGTAGGGCAGTATAATTATCTACATATTTCCAACCCAATAATAATATATTATGTGCAGGCCAAATTATTTTTTTATTATTATTATTTTTAATGTGCCTTCGACAGGCACCAGGCCCAATTACAGAAGTACACAATGACAAACACAAATACAAAAACAAATAAACCGCCATACCTCTCGGCTTGTAGTCCGCAGTGCTAACTACTACACCACCGAGGGCGATTTTCTAAAATAGATTAAAAAAAGTAAAACTACTATTTAAATACTAAATTTATATAATTGTACCTATCACACTCTCTTTTTTGGTTTACTAAGGTTCTCCGGTTATTTATCAATTTGTTATTTTTATATGCAAAAAAAGATTTAAAGTAGAGCAATACCTACCTACTTCTAAAAAATCTTTGAATTTTTAAAAATTTCCAAGATTTGGGTTTTCCTTTGTTAATTAATTCTAGGATTAACATTTTAAATACTTATCGCCATTATCCTCATTAAAGTGAGGGCGCCCGTGATAAAGTTTTGTAGGGGGCCCTAATTTTTTCAGCTACGCCACTGTATACAGGGTGTCCCAAAGTCCCCGGACCTTGCGAAAATCTATAGAAAATAAAACTATTTAAAACCTTTACTGCTGTGAATAGATTGTAATTACATTTATTTTTTTAATTGATCTTTTTGTATAAATAAATTGGTTTTAAGTATATGCTTGCAAAATAATTTAAAAATTAGCTTAACAAAAAACAATTGTTTTCCTCGTATTAAAAGGAAAAAATGCTGTAAAATGCATTGAAGTACATATTATGTAACAGTACTTAAATAGTCAATGATTTAAAGAGGGGTTCTCCTTTTAAGTAGGTGATTATTGCTCTATTTATAAACTTCTTGCATATAAAAATAACAAATTGAAAAATAACCGTAGAATCTTTGTATAAAAATAAAGTGACAGTGTGATATATATATATATATATATATATATATATATATATATATATATATATTTCTTTGGATAACCTTATTTACAATATGTTTGAATTTGGTCGGTAAATATCGAGAAGCTTGAATTAAATTAAATAAATGTTGGGGGCCATGCTGACTTGACAAGAAACCAGGTTGTGGAATATACCTTAATATACCTTGGTTAATATATTTAATTTATAATATGGTTCTTCTATTGTAACATATAATATTAATATTCTGTTTGCTGTTATTAACCACCGTGCATGATTAAAGAAGGATCCTCATAACTTACTAAATTAAAGTACAGCGTTTCCCAGGAGAGACGCATTTTTATCTGAGAGTCCACTTCTGTCACATGCTTTTCAGACGCATTAGATAAAACCTTTTTTGGAAGGCATTCTAGAAGACGTTGATGCTTGTGACATATCAGACTCGGTAATATCGATAGCATCCATTTCGTCCTCTTTTTATACTAATATGTTCTGAATTTGTGTCTTTAATTTTTTCTTCAAACCTCTTCTTCTCCAACTCCTTTCTTTCCAATATCTTATCCATTTTTTTGGTAGTTTTAATATCGATATTTCCGATCATCATCAATCTTTCACCCCTCTGGTCTTTTAAAAATTATTATTTAATTATTATAGGAACTCTGATATATCGATATACATGTAGAAGCAGTTTTTACAGTGAAAGTGAAGATAATATTTTATAGGCACTCCACTGTGAAATCTTCACCCGATATCAGTTAAATCTAGTTTACTGCCGGCAAAATCAAAAGTTCATCTTTAAAAATTCTCGTTTATTATAGGAACTCTGATATACATGTAGAAGCAGTTTTTACAGTGAAAGTGAAGATAATGTTTTATAGGCACTCCACGGTGAAATCTTCACCCGATATCAGTTAAATCTAGTTTACTGCCGGCAAATCAAAAGTTCAGTACTACTGAATATGAATTATTTTAATTTTGGCGTTGAGAAACTATTAAATACTTTTGTATTTTTATATTAAGATAATAAAATAATTTGCACATTTAGTATTATTTTACAAAAAGGGCAATTTATTTACACGATTATATGACTTTTACAACTATCAACTTACTTAAAACTAACTTCACGTGATTAAAAACCTATTGCCAACTTCAGCCCGTGACTAAAACGCCATAAGGCCACAACTTGTCAATGTGTATTTAAAAGGTAATTGAAACATGTACATACCTAAGATAATAGGCGTTTTAAAGGTGGAAGTAGAAAAATATATCATTAAATTTTTGTTTGATAAATACAGGTGTATTTCTACCCTGGAGATCCAATTTTGCCTCTCCTGGGTCGTAAAGTCACTTATATTTCATAAATATCTCATTGAGCGATGCTTGGGCCACGAAGTGCAAAATTGACCTGTAGGATCAACAGTGTAGGTATTTAACGGTATTTAAATAGTTTCAAACATAATCAAACATAATTGATTTTTAATCTTACGGAGATTTAAAATTAATTTTTTATTGTATTTATTTCAAATAAAGTAAAATGTTTAATATTGGTAATATGTTTAATTTTTTACATTTGCATTCAAGAATATGACTTGATTATTTTTATGAACACCCACTCTGGGAAGGAAGCATTGTGTGTTTTGAATATGAATAATAAATATTTTTTATAAATCGGGAAATTATGGAATATCCATAATACTTAATTTGTCAACTTGACAATGTCAAGTACATTTTTAATTTTGTTTTTCCCTAATAACCGTGTGGTGCCCAGGCTGGGCATTGGATAACAGTATATCTGGGCATAAAACAATATGGATGTTACATCCTGATTTATTCCAAATTGAGAAAACACTGAAAGGATTTAAGTATTTAAAAGTACTTAAATAATTTTTTTTCTTAGAAAAAAGGTTTTATATTTAAATTATTCCATTACTTTTATGAAATAATCAAAATGTACAACTTGCGTTTCCCATTTTCGAAGAAATGTCAGTCTATTTTTGCAAATTTCTTAGAAAATTAAATATACATATCCTTTGAATACCTATTTCTATGTAAAAATTGTAAAAAAATTAATTAATATTAAACTATATACCAGGGTTGTAGCCAAAAAGAATAAGCCTGTAGGTAAAAATGTTTCCTTAAAACGTTTAAATAAAATAATGTATATAAATAGATTACGTATTACGTATTTTTGTCATTATTTTATTTTAAATGTGTCCTAAAAATGACGCACTTGCGCCATACTACGAACACATTTTTAAATCTTCATTCTGGCGAATTCTATTATATAATAATAAAATTATCCGTTGATTTGGAATAAAAAATAATAGGTATGATATTCTATGACAGTTTGTTTTAAAAATTTTAAACTATAAAATTTAAATCATAAATTAACTATAGTTTTCTGATAATATTATATACAAGGTGTCCCAGAAGTCGCGCAACACCTTAAAGTTGTATGTTCTACATCTACCGTCGTTATTTAAAAAGATACATTTTTTTTAAATTGCACGATTGCATACTAATATAGTGGTAGTTTAATTCTTTCTCATCATGACAACAAATAACAATTTTAAAAAGTGTCAAATTCTTTACTTTTTTTTATTTTACGTCAGACTTGAGAGAAGCAAATACAGAAATAATAAAAACATAAAACCATTACATCGTTAAAAAAAAACTAATCAAATATTAACATTACATTGACACACACAGGTAAATAACTAGAATTTTTAAGCATTCTCTTAATACAACATACATACTTTTATACTATGGGCATAATCGGATTATATCAATAACCGATTATATCCGATACGATTATTTCAATAATCGGATGATAATTCGATTAAATAATCGGCGATTATACCTAAATCGCATACTTTCATTCGGATTTCAATATCAGAATAATTTAATCGAATTGATAATTCGAATGAAAGTATGCGATTAATAATCGCCGTTTATTTTCGAATTAAGTAATCCGCGATTATTAATCGCATATTTTCATTCGGATTTCAAATTGAATGATTCGTTCGGCGACTAGAATACCTACAATTGTAGGTATGACTATTTAAATAGTAATTTACGATTATGATTTTACGATACGATTATAAAATTTGTTTAATGTTATGATATATCCTGATCTTGAAGAAAAAACGCGATTAGAAGTGACTTTAATACGTATTTGAGCAGATTATTTTTAATTCGAATTACGATTATTCCAATAATCGGATTCAAACGATTATTTGAATAATCGGATTACAGGTTATTTTTAATTCGAATTCGCCCATCCCTTTTTTATAGTCAGAATCTAATAATCTATAATAATCTATAATAGTCAGAATCTAATCTAGAATATTCAGAATCTAATTTTGAATTTAAACTGTCAATCATTCTACATTAGACCTAATCTATAGAATAGGACTTAAAACAAAATAATCAAGGTAAACTCATTATTTTTAAGTTTAAAAACTCAATGTTTACGCCCTCATATCTTTTTAAATAATAAAGGCAGAACTCTTGTTAAAAATTTTCTAGGATTCCTGGGGTTCTGTAGAGCATTTACCTTTAAGGTGTTGCGCAAGTTCTGGGACACCCTGTATTTTTATATAAGGGTGGTCATTGTTTGGGGGTTTTTTGAATTGTTATGCTCCCAAGCGCTCAAACGCTTTCAAGGCGATAAAAAAATCCTGGAAATTTCAACTCCGCTCTGCTTTATGATCTAAATTTTCTATGAAATTAATATGGAAAAACTTTTTTGCTCTTTGAAATTTTATAAGTCGTTGGCGAATAAACCGATAATAATGGAAAATTCTGTTTTTGTAGAGAATTGAACGCTCTACAAAAAAGCCATGTTGCATAAAATTCGTAAATGAAAGTTTAATTTATATAAAATTATTTTTCTGTTAAGTAAAGCTACCAAATAAACAATCAAACGACTGGAACCCGCGACTATTGGTTACCCTGTATATATAACTTTATTATAAATAAATGTAAAATTTTTTAGGTACTAATTTTCAGAACACCTTTTGTATACCTACATAAAAATAAAAATGAAAAATATATTTTACAAACAAGATAATTGTATGCTATAGCATACAATTTTCGTTCGTAATTTAAATTTTAAATCGGTTAACCGAATTTTGTTTTGATTGCCCTTAATTAAATTAATTTATATTTTTCTTTAATATCCACAATAACTTTCCACATATTAAAAATCACATAAAAATCAATATGCAATCAATAAAAATCACATCTGTAGTATTGTTTTTTATAATTTGATTCATAAATGTAAAAACATATAAATTTTAATATTTGAAGGTTTTTGATATTTGAAATATTTATATTTTAAACATTGAATTTATAACCAATTTGTTTATTTATTTTTATAATGGTCGTTGCGTTGATACGAAATTTATACGTTAAGCAAAAAATATGCTATCTCTACGTATTTATTTTGTTTTTAAGTCAATTTATTATTCGTCTTATTTTTGCAATATACATATATGTATATTTATGAAAAAATCTATGTCTACATAAACAAAATAGCATGCACATTTTAAATAGTAACTTACGCCGAAAATTAAAAAAAAAATACTTTATGAAAAAAGAACACAACACAAATCACATTTCAATACAATACACATACGGTTAAGTTTGAAGCAACCATGTGCACACCGACACACCGCGTCAAACACTATAACACCATAGAAAAAGACAGAGACTATCAAAAAGCCAAACGAACCTCAAAGATTAGGAATTGTGTTTAAACCGGCATCGAGCACATGTATACTCTGAGCGCCGTTACATATAGTAGCTGATATGATGCGGTAGTCTCCCCCTCCCCCTATATTATTTTTTCATGCTTCCCCTTTTGTTAGCTGCCAATGACCTACCGAAAAATGTGTTGGGGTTGGGCAGGTCTGCAAACGTAAGGGCCGAAGCTATCGATTCGTGAGTTGGGATTGCCGGAAATCCGGTTGTTTTGTTTTTTGGTCGCATTGTATATGTTTGAATTGAACGGGACTTGTGCAAAGGAATGTTAGGACAGGATAGTCTAGGTCAACAGTTTTACAAATTAATAACTTAATTAATCTTTATATAACTGTAAAATAGGTATAATATTAATAATAATAATAATAATAATATATTTATTTTCTGTAGACAATAGGTACAGGGTGATCCCCTATAATGTCGCCCCCTTTAACTTTTTTATTTTAAGGGTTCCAAAAAATTTAAAAGTGTGGTTATGTAGGTACTAAAAAATACTTTTTTTCTACGTATACCTAAAGAAAATTGGAAAATTGATCAGTATACAGGGAAAAACAAAATGTTTATTTTTTTTCAATGGATCACCCTATATATGTATTTATTTTTCGATTCCTTGTAAAATTCTAAGCATATTTCAAATAACATACCATATACCTAAATTTAACCGTTTCTGAAATATTTAAATTATTTTTAATATAATAAGTTGAAATAGTTTGTCTTTCTCTGTCTGAGTACGTTACTTATTTAACAAGATATATTGACATAATGTCACTATAGTAATTTATTTTCAATAAAAATTTTGGTATACTTTTGGTAAACATTTAATGATAACATTTCGAATGTGAATATTTCAGAAACAGTTGAATTTAGGTATATGGTTTGTTATATGAATTATGCTCAGAATTTTACAAGGAATCGAAAAATAAATTCATATATAGGGTGATCCATAGAAAAAAAAGAAACTTTTTGTTTTTCCCTGTATACTGATCAATTTTCCAATTTTCTTTATAGGTAGAAAAAAAGTATTTTTTAGTTCCTACATAACCAAACTTTTAAATTTTTTGGGAAATAAAAAAGTTAAAGGAGGGCGACATTATAGGGGATCACCCTGTACATGTATAGAAAACGTCAGGTGGATAAGGTATAAAAATATAAAATCTAAAACAGTTAAAGGTACACAAGCAATAAAAATATATACCTAAACGCAAAATAAAAATTACATACAATAGATAATATATATATATATATATATTAGGGTGTTCCTTATTTAGGGGTCGGAAAAAATTTAACAGAGCCGCCCCCCAAATCGGTTCCAAATCATAAAAAAAAAATTCCTGCAAAATTTTAGGTCATTCGGTCAAAGGGAACACGTGCCCCACAGGGGTTTTTTAAGAAATAATTGAGAAAATTCGGAAGGCTGATATAACTCCGAAACGGTCCATCGTAGGAAAAAAAAGTGTATATAAATTTTATGTGTTTTTTTTAGATAAACAACTTTCGTAATAACAGTCCTGCGTTAAAAAAATTTA
This sequence comes from Brassicogethes aeneus, assembly GCA_921294245.1. Taxonomy (NCBI): domain Eukaryota; kingdom Metazoa; phylum Arthropoda; class Insecta; order Coleoptera; family Nitidulidae; genus Brassicogethes; species Brassicogethes aeneus. The sequence goes on along the minus strand of OV121134.1, from coordinate 15,657,975 downwards.
TTCGGGGTCAAAACGCGATAAAACGCTTTTTTGTGTACTTTAGCGCTACCTACTTTTTCAATTTTCTGTCCTAGAGCATCGACCCAATGACATAAATTGTAGGGGACAATGCACCCTACATTTTTTGTTGACAAAATTTTTTTCTTAAACTAACCGATTTTGAAAAAAATTAAATCCAAAACTTTTTGAGTTTTCACTAAAAACACGTTGTGCTCCGAAACTACGAAACGGTTTATCGTAGGAAAAAAAGTTAAAATATATTTTGTAGTTTTTTTCAAGCTAATCAACTTTCCTAATGCCTTTGTCACAATAGTGTTAATGTTAATGGTAATGTTAATAAAGCATAGACAAATGCGTGTATCAACGCAAAAAAAAAAATCTTGCAAAATTTGAGGTTAATCGGCAAAAATAACACGTGCGTACGTGTTAGTTTTGACGGATTAATCTTAAATTTTGCAAGATTTTTTTTTTGCGTGAATCATTGTGGCCTTATAAGAAAAGCCTAAACTCAACTGCGTTATCCTAGTCCGGATTAAGGAGAAAACTCAACTGCGTTATCCTACTCCGGATTAAGGAGAAAACTCAATTTTTGTTTTTTTATATTTTATTTTTTTCAAAAACGATAAGATTTAGGAAAAAAAATTTAATCAAAAAATGTAGTCCCTACAATTTATGTTATTAAGGGCCGGTTTATCAATCTCTGGTTAAGTTCCAGTTAGTCTATCTGACAGTTAAATTCCATATCGATCGTTGTGAGAACAATGGTATCCATGGAGATTATCTGCCCGATAACTAACTGCAACTTTAACTGGACATTGATAAACCGGCCCTAAGTCGATCGAAAATTTCAGCAGTAGTAGGGCCAAAGTACCAAAAAAGCGTTGTATCGCTTTTTGAACTCGATTTTTTTTTAACGCAGCACTATTATTATATCTCACAATAGTGTTAATGTTAATAGTAATGTTAATGTTAATACCCAAAGCATAGAAATATGCGTGTATCCGTTCACTATGACGGTAATGTTGATGGTTACGTTGATACACGCATTTGTCTATGCTATATAAACATTACCATTAACATTAACACTATTGTGACAAAGGCATTAGGAAAATTGATTAGCTTGAAAAAAAAACTACAAAATTTATTTAAACTTTTTTTTCCTACGATAAACCGTTTCGGAGTTTCGGAGCACAACGTGTTTTTGGTGAAAACTCAAAAAGTTTTGGATTTAATTTTTTTCAAAATCGGTTAGTTTAAGAAAAAAATTTTGTAAACAAAAAATGTAGGGTGCATTGTCTCCTACAATTTATGTCATTGGGTCGATGCTCTAGGACAGAAAATTGAAAAAGTAGGTAGCGCTAAAGTACACAAAAAAGCGTTTTATCGCGTTTTGACCCAGAATAAATTTTTTTAACGCAGGACTGTTATTACAAAAGTTGTTTATCTAAAAAAAACACATAAAATTTATATACACTTTTTTTTCCTACGATGGACCGTTTCGGAGTTATATCAGCCTTCCGAATTTTCTCAATTATTTCTTAAAAAACCCCTGTGGGGCACGTGTTCCCTTTGACCGAATGACCTAAAATTTTGCAGGAATTTTTTTTTTGAGATTTGGAACCGATTTGGGGGGCGGCTCTGTTAAATTTTTTCCGACCCCTAAATAAGGAACACCCTAATATATATATATATATATATATATATATATATATATACATATATACAACTAATGCTAATTACCTAAAAACTCATTTATGCTATAAAAAAATTATAAAATTATAAAAAAATTAAATAACAAAAACGGCTTTAAAAGAGATTTAAATTTAAAAACTGTTTCAACATTTTTAATTTCCTCTGGAAGCCTGTTAAAAATACACTGAGAAAAAAATGGGACAAATAAACTGTTTACCTAATACTTTTATTTGTAGTGAATATATTGTTTATTACCTCTAAATAGTCGAAATAATAACGATAAATATACTTTAGTAAAACTTTATATGTCGGGAATAAAAATATATTTAGGATAAATAAACTGTACCCTTGTCCCATATTTAAATATTTTTTTTATTTGGGAGCAATAAACTTTTTTCTCCGTGTAGTTATACCTAAACTATTTGGAGAATTTTTTTATATTTATTCTATCAAATGGTACTCTTAAATTATTCCTCATACGAGTGTTAAAACTATGAATATCAAATTTTTTAAAAAATTTATTCTTGTTTAAAATTACATATACGAGGTGTGTTCAGAAAATATCGGGAATTTTAGTTTTTTGAAACAAATATTTATTTATTTGTCTACATTAATGTGGTCGCCTTCAAAATAGTCCCCATTGGATATTATGCACATGTGCCAGCTCTTCTTCCAATATTCAAAACACTTCTAAAACATCGCTAAATCATCAGCGACTTCTCTGATGGATTATAACCATTTCTTCCACTTTTTCCATGTTTTTATCGGTTGTTAATGTGCTTGTGCGTTTGGGCGTTCGTCATCTTCAACGTCTTCACGGCCATCTTGGAAACTCTTACCACTTGTAAACTCTTGTTTTACTTATAGCAGACTCGCTATAGGTCTTTGTTAACATTTCACAGAATTTATTTCACTTTTTAAGCAAAATTGGATACAAATTCTTGGATTCATTTCTTTTAACAAACGAAAATCGCCGAGCTCATAAAACACGTCTAACCTTAGCGGCTGCCACAGACAAAGTAAACAATGAAAACAGCTAAAGTTTTTATCATACTTCGGGGGCATGTATACCAACATAATAAAGACTTTATTTCATTTTTTAAGCAAAATTGGATACAAATTCTTTGATCCATTTCTTTTAACGAACGAAAAATCGCCGAGCTCATAAAACACGTCTAACCTTAGCGGCTGCCACAGACAAAGTAAACAATGAAAACAGCTAGTTTTTATCAACATAATAAAGAAAATTTTTGTGACAACCGGACCCTCCGAACCCGCGAAATTTAACAATTCCCGTTATTTTCTTAACACACCCAATTCAAAAATTACAACACATGGCAATGGCAGTATGCTATACTGCTTAAAAAGACACTTGCATGAGTAGATTTGCGATACTCCGGCAATACATCGTACAATTCTTTTCTGACTTACAAATACATTAAAACAATTAGTAGAAGATCCCCAAAAGCATATTCCATAAGAAAGTCGTGAACTAACTTGGGCATGATATAAATTCAATAACTGTTCAAGTGTTAAGATTGACCTTAGATTTTTAAAAAGGTAAACAATCGAACTTAATTTTGTTATTAGAAAGTCACAGTGATTTTTCCAGGTTAACTTTTCATCAATTATGACTCCCAAAAATTTAACGTTAGTCTCTCTTCTTATGTTTCGCCCATCTATTTCCAAATACAAATCAAGAGAATCTGTTCTACCATGTCCCTGGTTGTGAAACCTAATAAAATTGGTTTTCTCAGTAATTAAATATAAAGAATTTTTATTGAACCATGTGGACAATCTTTGCACGTTGTCATTGCATTCTTTTTCAAGGATATTATTATTTTTATGAGATACAATTAATGATGTGTCATCTGCATAAAAAGTTGTTAGGCAGTTATCTTTTAAATGAAACTCTAGATCATTAATATAGATAATAGAAATTATATAATAACTAAGTTGGATTAAATGCATTTGCAAATAAAGTAAATTTTACCAGTTATTGCATATATTCGCTTTATTTACAAGTTAATAAATGTCGTATAAAAAACCCGTGCCGATCGGCCTGCAAATTCTTTTCTTTTATTGGGCTCTCGCTCACTGCAGCACTCCTCTCACTAGGGCAATGAAATTACGCATGTATTTTTTATTTGTTCAAAATTAAATGTGTACCATGACCTCGAAAAGAATATCTCTTCTGAAACATATATATGTACATATGTACCTATGTATATTACATTTATAAGTACGTATATTAAATTATTCTAGTTTAATAAAATATAAAATTCACAATTATATCTAAGAAGATTCGTATACGAATAGTATACTAGTTTTTATTTTTCATTTCGAGGTAATGGTAATCCCACTTAATGTTGCCATATGTACGATAATTACTGGTTATCGTACGCCTTTTGTCTTATAGTTTTGACAATACAATTCATTATAATTAGAACCAATAAAATGCCAGTATTCCATAGTTACGCATTTTATCACAGCGACAATATTTTTTATCACATTGTTTACACGTTGCTAAGGATTTTGACACTTTTCTTGATTTGACATTTGTTCAAATTTAAATACTGTGTTTGTTAAATGATTAAAATAATGAATTATAAACTCTAAAAGATCGATGGGTTGGTGTAAACGATAATAAAATTAAGGTAAGTTTGAATAAATAAGGTTTATTAAAGTCTTTTTATATTTTAAAGCACATTTTAATTTCAAAAGTCAAACTGTATTTTCTCACTAAATATAACTCGTGGTATGATTAATTATCGATGATATTTACTCATTGAAACCGAAGCAGCACATTTCACTCGTCCTGCGGACTCTGCAGCTCGGTTTCAATTCGAAAATATCATCGATGATAATTATACCACTTGTTATATTATGGGTGAAATTATTACAAATAAAAAATAAAAATATTATTAAATGTTTTAATAGTTATTTATGTCATTAGGTCCAAGTTTGAAGGTCGACGAGTAACAAAGCACAAAAAGACTTACTTCTGGGCCGCATTTTTTCTTCACAATTTTATTTGTTCTTTAAAAAATATAACTGCATATTAAACAACTCAAATTTTATATTTCATTCGCCTTTCATACTTCATTCACCCTTTTTCCATACCGTACGATAATATATTATAACGTATATATACGTTCAAAAACCGAACCCTGTTATAACAATGTGCAATTCTCATTGTGCAAACCTACATGTAATTTATTTTTTTTATTTTATTTCTCTATTTATCATACTTTTAGCAAAACATTTCTAAAAACTGAAACTGTTCTCATTTATTCAGTGGCGGACTAAGTCCATCGGAGGCCCGGGGCGTTAAGACAAAATGGGGCCCCAGTCAGCTTGGACTTTTTTATGGTTAAAAAATGTTTCAATGTGTAATATTAAATTTGTATATATACACTTGGGTGCAAAAAATCGACTCACTATACGCATTCGCATTTCTGCCTACTGTTTTAGTGTTTGGACAATAACAATAAAAATATTAGATATGCCATAAGTTTCTTATTTTTTTACCTATAAAAATAGGTTACTATAGCAATAATCAGGTAACGCATTTAAAAAAGATGCAACATTAACGGGTTGTCGAAAATCTTGCTAATTTGAATGGGTCCTCGCAATGACCTTGTAATCGGCCTACACTCTACTAATTGCTTTTAATTGTCAAACCTAATTATAAACATAAGCTAATTAAACTAAAGCCACGAGTAATTGACATTAAAATGAATACTACTACTACAAAAACAGGCAGTTGCATTATTAGGTGAGGGCTTTAACCAGAGGGCCGTGTGAAACCGACTCAATTTAAGTCAGTTAGCCGTATCTCGGATTAATCATCGATACCAAGAAACGGGTGGCTAAAACCGCCGACAAGAAAGTGGCCATAGACCAGTCGCATCCTTGAGGGACGATCGATTTCTCGTCACGAAAATATTAAGAAATCGAACACTTCCTGGTGTTGATCTCACAGAAGAGCTGAGGCAGGTTCGTGGTGTGGTAGTCAGCCGTTGAACAGTTAGAAGACGCCTGAAGGCAGCCAACCTTACCCCAAAAAGGCCATCTAGGGCTCCCAATTTGACTGCAACCCAAAAACAAAAAATACTGGAATTTTCCAACTAACATATTAATTGGGACCTCGGCAAATGGAGTCAGGTTTTATTCTCCAACGAAAGCAGAATGTTCTTACATGGCAATGACAGGAGGCGGTGGGTGTAAAGGCGACCAGGAGAGCGATTTTCCCAATGCTGTATTGAGCCAACTGTTGCGTACGGAGGTAACTCTTGTATGTTCTGGGCGGGAATTTCAATAGGAGGCAAAACAAAGATGGTTTTCGTGCCTGGTGGAGGTCGTAGAGGAAGATTAACGGCAGACCGCTACATCACAGACATTCTTCAAGAGTATGTGGTACCGTATGAGGGATTTGTTGGTGATCGTTTATGTTTATGCAAGGTAATGCTCGATCCCACACCACGCGAGTGATCACCTCTAACTTAAATGAAGTTGTTATACCTACCATGGTCTGGCCTCCACAGAGCCAAAAATCCAGCACCAAATACCGAAGAGAATTGATAGAGCCGGAGGAAGCAATCCCTTAAGAATGTAATTAGGTCAATGCGTAATTGGTGATTAGGTGTCATTATAAAAAGAGGTGACAACACTAAATATTAAAAAAATAAAAACATAATTTTGTTCATTGATTTATTTGTTTTTCGTTTATTTTCTATTTTTATATTTTAACTCTTTTGTGTTATAAATATTTGTAGGCCTATAGACTTGTTAAAACTGGTCCAATTTGAGTAATTATGGTATTATTTAAAAGCAGTTTTGTTGGGCTTGTAAACAATACATATAAAATTAATCAGTATGCTGTTGTAGGTTACACACATTCTTTTAAAACTCAAGCTTGTTTGTGAGTCGATTTTTTTGCACCCAAGTGTATATATTTAGGGTGGAATATTGAGTGTAACTTTTGAAATATCGAAAATATTAAAAAATGATTTTAATAAATGTTGTTTAATAGTTTATTTCAAATTTTGCGGTGACATTGCCAACTTTTTATTAAATAGGAACCCCCATTTTTTACAACATAATTTAAAAGAGGCTTTTTTCTCATTACAACAATGTATTATTAGCAGTGGCGGCCCGTCAGGGGAGGCAGGTGAGGCAGTGCCTCATCATAGAGAATTAAAAAATTAAGTATAATTTAAATATTTTACTTTCTATAATATACTATAAATTTTTAATATTTGGATTACATGAATTGTGAAATAGTCAATAAAATTGATTGATTTTATACGTGGAATACCCAGCAACATTTAAATTATTTGAATTTGAAACGACCGCAATTTAAACTAATATTTATATCTAGATGATTGGCTCAGAAGCATGCCTGAACTAATTTAGATTCACGATTGGCGTTAGCCTTGTTGTCTCGTTCTATTACAATGCGATATCAAAGTTGTCTCCTTCTCTCGTATTAGCATACGCGAGGCAGGCACGCCTACATCCAAGGAAATAAGCAGGTGTTGTGGCAACACTGTTGCGGAATTTTAGATACATTATACACGTTTTTCAAAATTCAATTATAAATGGTATTATTTTTCTTATAATAAATCAATTTAATCGAAATTATATTTCTATTCTAAAATAAACATATTTTAACACTATCGCCATCTTGTAGCCATCACAGTAACCAATAAAATAAATACAGATTCCTTCTTTAGGTTTGTTTTGGTTATAAAATTCTGAACTGTTTAAAGAACAAATCTGTGGTTATTTACGCAATATTTTGTTTATTCTTTTTCTATGAGTTTGTCTATTTTATGATTCTTTTGTAAGTGGTTTATTCTGTGGGTTTAGTTAATTGAACTTGGTGATTTATGTGAATTTAGTCATTATGGATATTACGGTGAGAAATTGTACCGATATTGTTGACTTTTTTTTAACTTTCCATTTAGTCGTCTTTCTTACGATGATAAAATGTTTGTTAAGGAATTTGGTGTCCCTCGTCCAGATTTAAGTAATCTATTAATCAATCCTGGTAAACCTAGTCGTGCTTTTGTTAATACTTGGTATGAAAAGTGTTCGTGGTTAACGGGATCTCCTTTGCGTAAAAAATTGTTTTGTTGGCCCTGCCTTTTATTTTCGAATTCTGATGAAGTAGTCTGGCGAAAAACAGGGTTTTGCGATTTAAAAAATCTTTATCGTTCCATTGAAAATCATTCAACGTCAAAACATCACATAACATCCAATTGTAAATTATGTCTTCTGGGTAAATAATCCAATATTGCCACTGTAATCGACACCGCGCGTAAAATTGAAATAGAAACACATAATCTTTTAGTTAAACAAAATAGGGAAGTTTTACGTCGTCTAATTGATGTTTGTCTGTTTTTGTGTTATCAGGAATTACCATTTCGAGGTCATGACGAGGGTATTGAATCATTGAATAGGGGAAATTTTAAAGAATTGGTGGCATTAATAAGCAAACGCGATGAGACTTTGCGTGTTTTCTTAGATAGCACGCACCTCTGTATTTTCTGGGACCTCTAAAAATATTCAAAATGAGTTAATCGAGTCTATTAGTTCTGTTGTGTGTGATAAAATAGATCAAGAAATTAAAAGTTCTCCTTTTTTTTCTTGGCAGGTTAATGAAACAACCGACATTTCCTGCAAATCTCAGCTTTCGGTTATTATTAGATATGTTCTAGGGGGTACTGTTGTAGAAAGATTCCTTGGTTTTTTTTATGTAAGCTCTGGCCGATCTTCAGAGGATCTTTTTAACCTCTTAAGAAAAAAATTGATTGCTCAAACCTATGATGGTGCTGCTTTGATGCCTGGTCATTTAAATGGTCTTCAAATGAAAATAAAGTCTACCGCTCCTCAGGCTCTTTTTACGCACTGCCATGCACATTCTTTGAATCTTGTTCTTAGTAACGCTTGCTGTTCTAATAAGAATGTGAGAGTTTTCTTTGCAAATATAACCGGATTTTATTCATTTTTTCTGAATCTTCCAAAAAACTTCAGTTTTAGACAGGATTTGTGACAATAGGTCACCAAAAACAGCACAAACTCGATGGAATTTTACTTCTCGCGTTGTGTCGACTGTTTATTCCAATAAATTAAAATTAATAGATGTTTTCGAGTACATAATTACTAGCGATGATTTCGATGGTGTTTCTGTAAGGGAAGCTGTTGCGTTTAAAAGTCTATTTAATGATTCTACGTTCCTATTCTTCTTATCAGTTTTTAATCTAATTTTTGAACAAACCGATATCGTCTTTTCAATAGTTCAACATAAGTTTACGGACATAGTCTATTCTAGAAATCGTCTTCAGGCCCTTATTTCAAAATTAAAAGAGTTTAGGAATAATATAGTTTATTTGAACCAAATTTTTGATAATCTTTCTTTAGAGCAGATCCAATCAAAAAGGAGAAAGTTGAGTGATTTAGAAGATCCTGAACAGGCAAATGTTTTTTGAAATTTTGGATACTGTGATTGCACAAATTGACATTGCAGATTTAGGGTGTTTAACCTTTTTTGATTTATTGTCAGTCAGTAAATTCGATACATTTTCTAAAGAATTTCCTAAACACTTGTTGGAAGCTTTGACTAAATAATACGGATCTTTCTTTGATACAATTCAGTTGAAAAACGAGCTTTGTGTCTTATATTCTGACAAAATTCTTGGCAATTCCAAAACTCCCTTTGAAATGTTAAAATATATCGTAGATTCTGATCTTCAACATTGCTTACGTCAATTGCATTTGTTGATTAGTTTAGTCGTCACAATCCCTGTTACTTTCTCATCTGTCGAACGTAGTTTTTCCACATTGAAGCGAATCAAAACTTTTAGTCGTAATTCCATAGGTCAAGATCGTTTAAGCCAAATGGCTTTAATTTCAATCTAACAAAATTTCATCAAAATTCTCACTGCTAGCGATGTTTTCTATGATGAGGTGATTTATTTCTTCGCAGGTCAAAAAAATAGGCGAATTTCTCTTTAGTATAAGCGGGTTTAAATAGGTATAACATTTTTATAGGTTTTTGACGAGGTTTTTGATTTTAATTTAGGAGTTTTATGTGTGAATTTGTAAGATTTCTATTTAATTTTGAAGAAAACAGATTCATTTAGAAACATGTTTATTTATTTATATATTTATTTTTTTATTTATAAGAGTTATATTTATTTTGTTGGTTATTTATAACAGTAATATTTATTTTATTGGTTATTTATAAGAGTTATATTTATTTTGTTGATTGTTTCGCACTGTTCCCATTTTTATAAGGAGAATTTAGTTTTAGGTTTTAGTTATACGCAACTCATTTATCCCTTTTTTCTTTCCCCTTACTTCCCTTCAGTTCCGCTTCCCAGTTTCCCTTTTTCCCTGCAACATGGTGTACTATTATTAATTTAATGATTAGGGCTTAAACCTAATGGTTATATTAATAATGCTGCACTTTACCTCTACACCTTCACGTGGTTCTTGCTGAACAATGAAATATTAATTATACAAAAATGAGGTTTATTTAAAATAAACGTCATTTGTACAATAAAATATATTTCATTGACAAAGTAGAGGATTCCTTCCCCACCACAGTCTAAGTTTTTTACTTAGTTTTAAGTATAGGTTGTGAACTGCGACGTCAGTTTTTTTAAGTTAGGTTTAAAAAAATTTCTTCGCCTTTAAGTGAGGGCGAAACCATGCCTCTGCCTCATCAAAATGAAATGTCACGGGCCGCCACTGATTATTATTAATAATTTATTACTAGTATGTTACATAGGGATATTTGAGCATAATGGCCTGGAATTAAAAAAACCTTTATTCAAAATGATGCAAAATGTTCGACCTTAACAGCAAGACAGTGGCCTAAACGATTTTTAAATTCTTGTTTTACATTTTGCAGCCAAACGTCTTGAACATTATGACTTTCATCAACTATTCTTTCTTTTAAACCTGAAGATTATCTGGCATAATTTTGTCAATAAAAATGGTCCTATTATGTGTTGGTCAATTATTCCTGCCTATACATATATATATACCTTTTGATGGTACTGTGTGTGTGTCTGCTCTTTCCAATGCAGGTTTTGGTGGGACCAGTAGCAGCAGTTTTGACGGTTAACAGAACCGTTCAGCATGAATGTGGCCTCATCCGAAAATAAAAATTTTCTTGAGAAATTTGGATCCTGATTACAACGTTCCATCAAAATTTCACAAAACTCAGCCCTACGATCAAAATCGTCCTTACTTAATTCTTGCAACAAATGCACCTTATAGGGATGCATTTGTTTCTTTTAAATAACCTTTGCACTGACTCTTAACTGATCGTTGTCTCGGGCAACCCCCCGACAAGAAACTGTAGGTACTTCCTGCACTTGTAATAGCACATTCAGGGCAACATCTCGAGCAGTGGCAGATTTTGGTCGACCGCTTCTAGTCCAGTTTTAGAGTTTTTTTTTACAATTTTGCTTACGCATGTCAGAGGCTACCTTTCCGGATTCGTGGCATTAAATAATGTGCATACTTCTTTTTCAGTATGAATTGTTTTTTAAAACAGTAGCTATTTATTTTACTATTAGCACACTATTACATGTGACAATTGCACTGAATGTCAGTCTGACATTGTCAGATTAAAAATGAATTACAGGTAAACGATGTAAAGCCTCAAAAAACTTTAACAAAAAACTTGTATACAATTTTAAAAAAATTTAACGTATAGCAGTGGCGGCTCGTCGGGGTAGGCAAGGTAGGCGCCGCCTACCCTGGAAATATGGATGTAAAATAATAAATATAAGTACCTAATTTAACATTAATAAAATTACCAAATTTAATTAAATTATTTTTATTGCATTCATAAATCTTATTTATCGCAAATAAAACCTTTTATTGAATTATTACGTGATGCGTCATGACGAAAGTAGCTAGTTTACACCTTTATCTATGCTCTAAATCAGCATCTAAAGCTGCAAAGGCGACTATCACAAGCGCCTATTTATTTGATTCCCGCACGTCAACCAAGTAAAGAACGCTATACCGCTGACCAATAGAAACGCCGTTGACGTATGGTAAAATTGCGATGGGTAGGCGTCTACTAGGCGACACGATTGTTCGCCTTTGGCTATCCGAAAGCCGATTCGGCTTCCGACTTGTTCTTGTCAGTAAGTTATTTTTTTAAGCCGGTAATCGATAAAATGATCGATCTCAATGCAAGAGGTTTAGAATATAATAGGTATGAATTTAATATTAAAAGTCCTGTAAATAACATTATTTGCAAGAATATATTAATATAATAAATAATTAATTTAAAATAGTGACATCTGTTGAGATAAATTCGAACGATAAAGGGATTTTAAGCAGATTTCTCTTACATTTTAGTTCTGTCAATTAGATGTTTTTGAGCTAAACAATAATAATTATTGTTTTAAGCCAAATTCACTTTATTTTTGTGACTGTGTCAGGAAATTAATTACCCGCTAAGTATTACTGTATCATTATTTATTATTATTTGTTAGTATTAGAATTAGGTAGTATTATTTTGTATTAGAATTAGGTACCTACTACCTAAAAGTTAGGTAGTATTAGCGTTGGCTATAGCCTTGTTTAATAAACAAGAGTATTATTTTGCAATAATGGAGGGCCCATTTCATGACATTATTTGCTCATTACTTGAAAATCCATTTTCTCGCCTTAATGAAAACGATCGAACGATCGATGTAGCCACTCTACTGGCACTAGTGGGTGTCGCCTACCCCAGCGCGGAAGGCACGAGCCGCCACTGACGTATAGGGCTCAGCTGATATCACTTCTATATCGGTTGAATATTATTATTAACCGTAGTAATCAGAAATATAAATATGGCATGTGATATTTTTTTGTATTTTATTTGAAAATATTTGAAATTTTTTATTGGTGTAATTTTTGATCGCTGATATCTTTGAAACGGTTGATCTGAAGAACTTCGACCTTTAAATGTTTTTTGTAGAGCGTGAAATTGGCTATAACTCCTCTCGCTTGGGTGTTGCAAAAACAAACCATTCCAAAGTTATAAGAATTCAAAATTAAAAAAATAAAAATTCCTGTGTTATTGAAATGGAAAAACAACACATGAATTGAGGCAGACCTTAATATTAATATTAAGGGCTCAAATAGGCGCCAACATTGTTGTTTTTTAATGTACTATTAATTTTTCAACACCATTGGAAATAAAATTGTTTTTTTTTTAAGACCCTAATATATATATATATACAGGGTGTCCCACAATTAGTGCGACAAAATGAAGGTGTATTATCTAAAGACCCCCAGGAATTCCAGAAAATTGTTTAAAAAATTCTTTCTTCATTATTTAATAAGATACAGGGGAGTCATATTTTCCTTATATGGCAACATTGCCTCATAACAAAGTAATAGTTTAATCACAGGGTGGTCTGTTAATTTAAATCTTAATCATCATGACAACAAACAACAATGTTGGAAAATGCCTAATTTAAATGCCAAAATTTGTTACTTTAAGTTATAGGTTATTTATTTTACGTCATACAGGGACTCCCTGTATTTTTTTCTATCCAGTCTGACGTAAAATAAATAACCTATAACTTAAAGTAACAAATTTTGACATTTAAATTTGGCATTTTCCAACATTGTAGTTTGTTGTCATGATGATTAAGAATTAAACTATTACTTTGTTATGAGGCAATGTTGCCTTATAAAGAAAATATGACTCCTCTGTATCTTATTAAATAATGAAGAAAGAATTTTTTAAACAATTTTCTGGAATTCCGGGGGGTCTTTAGATAATACACCTTCATTTTGTCGCACTAATTGTGGGACACCCTGTATATATATATATATATATATATATAAAAATTAACAAAAATTGGTTTCAAAATCCTTCACACAAAAAAAATTTGTTTGCCTGTGTTATTTTTTTTAATACTAGGGCGTTTGCACTGATGGGACAATCGGAAAAAAAATTAACTATTTTTTGATATTTGTTGCTATCAGTAATGGGCTAATGGCGGTAATATTTGGGTAACTATTAAAGCTAGAGTTTGTGTAAAATTTTTAGTATCAGAGCTATTAAAATGTTTTTTATTTTACAAACTAGAAATCAATAAAGTGTTGTTACTGATTGGACAAGAAAAAGGTAAAAAAAAATTCTGGTTATTAGAAGAGAATAATTCTCTAAAACAGAATAATCTTTAAGAAAAGTATAAATGAACCAAGTTGCAGATGCAGTTAGTATAACTTATTTTGACATCACTCACCTTTCATTGTAATCTGTATAGGCAATGCATTTAGATTTCTCGTTACTGACGGGACATTACTGATGGGACATTTATTATTATTATTTATTATACACCGAAACAAATGTGTAATTGGTTAATTTAACAAATAACTTCAACAATAATTTTAACATGATAATAACAACTGCAAAAAATTTAAAAGAATTTGAACAAATTTTATTTTTCGGATTTATAGTGCTTCTTAATAAACATATGAGTACCATCAACAAACTTAAAATAGTGTGAACTTAATATCTCGGGTATTGCTGAAATTCGTGACCATTTGGCATCTAATTGTGTCTTGATTTGTGCAATTTTCTCATTCTTTACGTATATATTAGTAATGTTTTTCAGAACTTTCTCTCTAAAAGTGAAACAGTGAAATTTTCACTATTTCCGTCAGTGAGTTATTAAATTAATGTTTTTCAATATAAATTAGTGAAGTTTTAACTTCTCCAAATTAGTGTTTTTTATTATCACTACTTTTCCAGAACACTCGACATAAAACAGTGAAATTTTAACTTTTTTGAACTAACCTATTTCACTAATTTGTACAGTGTAATTTCCACTAAATAAATTAGTGCAAAGAAATCGCTACATGAAAAAGTGAGTATTCACTAATTGCTAGTGGTATACTTATCACTGCGGCAAATAGTTAATATGCACTGTCAATCAGTGAAAATCCACTGTTTCATTTTTAGAGAGTTTGCACAGTTGAAAAAATCGGTTGCACTGTTGACAGTCACTCTCCTGCTCTTGATCTCATTTCACACCTAAAATAGTTTTTCATTTTTGGTATCTTGAAACTTATTAAACTTGTGCGGCAAAATTTGTACACTAATTGTAACAAAAATTGGGAAAAGCAGCTATTAAGAAAACCAGAAAACCGTCAGTTATTTTGGACAGTAAATATATTTATTTGTTTTTCGTTTACCTATAGGTATACCTATACCTATAGGTATGTATACATACCTTTCTTTTCACAGTTGAGCCAATGCCGTCAACAGCTCCTTTCCCATTTGAAGTTGCAAAGAAACTCCACTACATACTTGTGATATTTAATTCTTCTGGTAAAAGAACGCTAAGGACTTTTACTTTATAACCAGAAAGATCAATCCAAGATATTATTTTCTTCAGGAACACATAAACGGCATATTTGTGGTGAACCAGATAATTGCTGATGATAGAAAAAGAATATACTTTTTCGGCTAGCCACGCCACCGCAGTAAAAATTGTCACTTGCTCATGTTGCCAATGTGCACTCTGTATCTCAACTTGTGCAATTAGTTGGAAATTTTCGGCAAAATCGATCTGCAAAATGACGTCACCTATTTCAATGTTTTTTCTCTTGAAGTCAAAGTATTTTTGCCGAATGTTTTTCACAAAATGATGTTTTCGAAATGGTGTCATCTGTTTTTCAACATTTCAATTGCTAATTCGATTGTTTCAAGCAGAATTATGGTTTTTGTTTTGCCATCGATAGTGAACAGGAAAATAATATATCAATTTCTTTGCACTCCGGACATTCATTCATCATACAATTAAAAACTGGGAAAGTTGCATACTTGCGATATTAAATCATATAATTTCGTTACTGATAGGACAAATATACAATAACATTATAAATTAAAATTTCTATAGCAGTTTACTTACTTGCAAAAAAATATTCACTAATAGTGGCGTCTAATCAAAACTAACGTTTTCGGAAGCGTCACTTACTGTTATAGGTCAAAGCCACCTTGATAAAAATGCTACTTTGGATATAAATTTTAACAGTAAGGAAAATCGCTTATTTTTTATCATATTTTTTGAACTAATTTCACCATTAATGAATAACTTTGGTATATTTTTGTTTCATTGTGCCCTGCTTAAAACTGATGGAAAAAATTACATTGCGCGTGCAATCGCCCACTATATTGTTTATAAACCTTCTACTGTACTTTTTTAGATAAAGTTCCCAACACCCGACAATTTAAAAATGGTACCTAATAAAAAATTGCTATAGGAGAAAAAAAGCGAGCCTTCTAGCGCTAGAAAATCTGCAGCCGGATGAAATTTATAAATTTATGAAATTTATTCATAAAATACCAAATGGTCTCGAATCTGAAAAGTCAGAAATAGAAAGTGAAAGTGTTTAATTTGCAATGTAAGATTGTGCATAAACTTTTTTTTTATATTTGTTCTTAAAGATTGTTATTTGCCTAGTGGTAATTTAGGGATACCATATCCTGCAAAATATCCCTTATTATTTTTAATTGCCAACGTTTTAAAAGCTTACTATAATATGAATAAACAAAATTGTTTTTTTTTTCAAAGAAATAAATCTGGCCTTAAAGGGTTAAGAATTCAAGACATGATTGTAAACCAATTAAAAGGATTAACAAATTTCCCGAGCTCGGATTTAACAATAAACATAATAAATTAAGGTAGAGGATTACTAAATTATTATTTAAATTTTATGACGGTTTGTGTCATAAATCCAAAGTATTAACTTAAATATTTCTACTTATTTTAACAATGTTTCATGGCTACAAAACCACCATTACCAATTTATCACATTGTCTACAATGTGATAAATTGGTAATGGTGTATATTTGTGTATTTGGTGTTAAATCAGGGTGACATTCACAATATCGAAATTCATTATATCGAATTCAAAATATCGAACACTTTTTATCGAAAATCAAAATATCGAAAATACAAAATGTCGAAGATCAAAATATCGAAAATTCAAAATGTCGAAAATGATAATATCGAAAATTAAAATGTCGATTTGAAAATGTCGAATAATTAAAGGTAGTGTCTCCCCGACCGTCGGACGGACGTAGAAAAGTGTGTGCTCGACCGTCGAACGGACGTAGAAATGTGTGTGCTCAATCGACGAGACGTTAAATAACGCAAAGTATTCCATTACCAACGCATGCGCATTTAATTACTATTTTTCATATTCCCAAAATACCTACATAGATGGAGTTGTAATTAAATGAAAAAAAATGGGTCACGCAGTATGGGTACGTTCCCTTATCTATTAATTTATTTTTATTTTGTAAGTTACATTTATTTTTATTTTAATATATTTAATTGTGGTATACCTAAACTCAGGCTTTTCATTTCAATATCCAAAGATACCTATTTCTAGGCCACAAAACTTCGAGGAAAGCTAACTAAATTTCGACAAACTAACTAAATTTATATACATTAACTAAATTAATATATTTTTAAATACTTATGCACATAATTATTTATTTATACTATAGTAAATTTTTGGGGTTGTTTTAAATAGTAGAAAAAAATCGTTTTAAAAAGAAATTTAATACTTTGATTTTTACACAAAAATTATTTACAATTAACAGTAATAATAAATAATAAGGTAAAAAAATAATATAATAATGAACCAGGTAATAACTGGGCAATATCGAACACAAACTAAAAATAAGCGTGATCGTGATTGGGATAATAAGAAATGAACTCTCCTCTGCCTTTCAGATCATCTTGAATAATTTTTAATTCTGTTGAAGTTGCTTTTTTTGTTTTTTCTCTGTTTTTCCTTTTGTTCTGCGTGGAATGAAAACGTTGTTGCTTTTCAATATTTGCATTGGCTGAAACTTGCTTTGTTGCATCTGGCGATTTAAATTCAGACTTTGTTTCAGTTAAATCTAGTAGGGCTTCAACATTTTTTAAATTTGACAATATTTGAGAAAAACATTCCTCATTGAGACTTGTTACATCTTTAATATGTACCTTAGTTTGCAAACCAGAAAGTTTACTCTCAATTGTTTCTTTTATTGTTTCAGGACATACTGAGGTTGCAGTTAAAGCAGACATACAAATAGCTACATTATCTTCCTCAGATACTTCATTTTTTTCAGTAATGATTTCATGATCAATGCTACAATCCATGTGGTTCATCACAAAGTAATGGATATGTTTGCATATAGTTGATTTAACAAAGTAATCCGTGCACGTACAGGAAAATTCATGAAAGCAAATTTTGCAGAAGTTACAAGTCATATTGCAGCAATTACCAGACAGTTGTTTTTCTACATAATATTCTTGATCCTTTGAGCAGACCTTCCATTTGTTATTTTCGAACTTAATATCAAAACAGCTGGCCAATGCTGTTCTGTGTCTGGCAATAATTTCTTTTGTATGAACTGTATATTTTCCCTTAGTATGTTTGATAAGCCTATCCACTATTTTGTCTCGTGTATATTTTAAGACGGCATGCAATCCCTTGTCCAATCGTTTCACCTTTTTCTTATTTAAATAGAGATATTTAATTACTTGCTAAACACTTTTTCACAAGTGCGACACATAACTGGCATGGTGTCTTTTCTTTCAAAAACATTCAATTGACACTCAAGACGATTGCCATAAGTATTTGTTTCAAAGACAAATACTCGAACTTCGCAATAAATAACAAACGCAATAAATGACACATTACACATGATACATGACATGTGTTTCAAAATACCCCCACCTGATAGAGGAGAGACAGAACAGAATATAGGATATACGACGCATGCGCATATACTGGAATACTTTGCGTTATTTAACGTCTCGTCTCAATCATCGCATATTTTAACCTCATTTTCAACTAGAGGCTAAATGTAGCAAAGTATTCCTCAAGGTTATGACGAATAGCTGTCATTTTGGTTATGCAGGTACACTGCATTGTGCCATACCAAACTAACCCAAACTTAACAACCCAACCCAACCGACCCCGCCCCATTGGGCACCTCCCGCCCCATTGTCACAATCCAGCCTGCCCTTAGATATATTATACCTCTATTGCTCAATGGGGCGGGAGGGGCCCAATGGGGCGGGGTCGGTTGGGTTGGGTTGTTAAGTTTGGGTTGGTTTGGTATGGCACAATGCAGTGTACCTGCATAACCAAGATGACAGCTATTCGTCATAACCTGTATGACAGCGGTCGAGATTTTATTTTCGATAAATTGAAAATTCGATTAAATAAAATTTCGACATTTTCAAATCGACATTATAATTTTCGATATTATGATTTTCGACATTTTGTATTTTCGATATTTTGATTTTCGATAAAAAGTGTTCGATATTTTAAATTCGATATAATGAATTTCGATATTATGAATGTCACCCGTTAAATCAGTATAAAAAATAGTTTTGGTTTCAAAACCAAACATATCTCGAGCGATTTAATATCAAATCCGGATTTGTCCATTTCAACCAATAAGATTGGCTATTTTTTAATAAAATTAGTTTAAAAATTTAGCTTCACAGCAAACGGAAAATTATAGAGGTGTATAGGATGACGCCACGTTTGAATATCGATTTCTAAATCTCCCTACGGTATAGAGTGGTATTCGTCAGTCGAGCGTTTCAATACTCTCCACAGTATAGAGGTCGTAATTTCACTTTTGAACTAGTATTAATATAAAAATTATTTTATGCTTAAAAAAAAACTATATACGACATGATTGTGATTTTTTTCATTTTATTAATTAATTAAGCTGTGTTGAATATTTTTCCTAAAGGAATAATTGCCAATGGGCCATTAATTCATTTGTTCGTAGATGCTACAATAACCTGCACTGGTGTGTACTTTTTCATCAACCAGATTTAAATATTACAAAACTATACCAGTGGAGATAGTGCAGGGTCTACCAACAGACCTAATTACTAAATTATTAAAGTTTAATAGCATATCGATCATTTTTCAACATAACCTCTTAAATTTTTAATACAAATATAGGTACTTTATATAATACATAAATATACTTAACATCATATCCTCTGTGCTTTACATACCTGAGTTGTTACGGTAAATAAAAATCAGACAAAGGAACCAAAGAAAGGAACTATTTTCAACAAAATCATATGGAGAAATGAGAAAATTCATCCATCAAAAGATCAAAACTTCTTGCAATATTACACCCTCTTTTTATACTCTCAGAAATATTGACTAGAACAGTATTAGAGAGACTCCAGTTTCTATAACTTGGTAGAGTAAAGAGAAGTCGAAACCGTTGCGATATTGCATTGCGCTGTTTTTGTATAATTCTCGGGGACATTAACGAAAATCATTGCCAGTAAAATTCGAAAAGCTTGAGTTTCTATGTCTCTGAGGAGAATAGGAATCCGAAGTTGCTGCACCATTGGACTGAACCCTTTTTTAATAATTTCTAGAGACATATATGACTGCACCATTCGACAGGGTCGAGTTTCTACTCCTCTGTTGAATATAGAAAATCAAAATAATGTATCTTGTAAGACACCATTGAGTTTGACTTTAAATATAGTCGTGCATAGGTATAGAGCCGAAAAATATAAAAACAAAGCACGATTCAATACAGTTATGATAAAACTTTAAGATTTGATATTCAAACGCGGAGTCATCCTATACACTTCTATAATTTTTCGTTTGCTGTGTTTATGTTATGTTTTAATTGCAGGTTTTTGTGGAAAGTTAAGATCAATATCTTATTATGTTGTAGACATTTGTTATGAGGTTAGTTATTAAAAATTAATGTTCTATAATACATTTAACAATTTTTATTTTTTTCACCTGGTAAGATTTTGTATTTTTCTCGCAACTTCTTTTGTGAGACATGTCCGCTTTTGATTCTACACTCACATATAGGTTATACCTATGGTGCAACTACATATATTATAATAAACCTAGTTTTTGATAAAAAGTATTTTAATTCATACGGGATAATTTGGTTAGTAAGCCCGGGCGCCCTTAAGATAACAGATTGGGGTGTCTCTGATAAGCTTTTCTAAAATTTGCCCTGGGCCCCGTAAGTATAGTAACTAGTAATAGGCGCCAAATTTTAAGTGCCTAGGGCGCAGAATTGCCTTAAGCCGGCCCTGGTAATTGGTTAGTGTATATATATATATATGGTTAGTGTATATATACATATACACAATAGCCCGGTAACGGGAATCTTAACTTTAAAGGTGAGAGAGACTAAAAAACTACTGTTGATAGATAGGGTTTGCTGAGTCTCTCCCACCTTTACCGTTTAGGTTCCCATTCCCGTTCTCGTTACCGGGCTGTTGTGAAGCGGGCTTAAATGTTACTTTTGAAATATCGGAAATATTAAATATGATTTTAATAAAAGTTGTTTAATAGTGTATTTAAAATTTTGAGGTGACATTGCCAACTAAAAAAAATAAATATGTAGCTCCCCAAGGAGGCCAACTTTTTTTTAACTGCAACCATTGTTGCCAGATTGGGCGACTTCTCCGCTAACTACATTGCGACAACTTTTTTGAGAAAGTCGCACTGCGCCTTATTGGGCTACTTTTTAAATTAAACTCCTTTAGATAAGTACAAAATATCTAACATTTATATACCGTAACTTGTTAAATATTAAATGATTGGATTTCCACAGACACTGAAATCTTTTGTCAAAAAGTAATGACAGTAAAAGACGCAGCAGGAGACTTGATATTTCATGATTCAAGTTTACCTTCTTTAAATGCCGTTGCTGAGAGAACATTTTCAATAATGAATATAGTCAATTGTAAAATAGGAAATAAAATGCAGTTAAAATTATTAAATTCGATAATCTTTCTCAGAACGATTTTTTTTTCACAGGAAATTTGTTGTCAAGATTTTAAACCAAGTAAGAAAATATTGCATTTATAATGACAAAACTAATATTAGTGACAATGAGGACGAAATAAATATGTACTAAAATATTTAATTTGTAAAATTGTAAAAGAAAATGTTTTTAAAACTAATTTTTATTTGTTAAGCCGGGTCTACAATTGTCGCAGGGGTCCGATCGCAGAACATAAGCTTGCGCAAAGCACCCCGCGACGTGGCGATGGATGGCGAAATGCGACCTTCGACAATTGTAGACCCGGCTAAAAAAAAATCTGACAACACTGTATTTTATGCCAATCATATACAGGGTGTCTCAAAAGTCAAGGACAGCAGAAAAGGGGCGGATAGAAGATGGTACTCCAAGTCGAATAGTCTTTACCGTTTTTCGATCAGACGCACCATTAATTAGTTACTTATTAATAAAATAAAGTAGCCAATCACAAGCGTGATTTAGCAGAATGATTATAATCATCTATAGAGGTGAGAGAACTATAATGTGCAGCTTAATCTTAGAAATTCTATATAAAATCGTAGTCACAGACATTGTGCCAATGGGGCGGGGTCGGTTGGGTTGGGTTGTTGGGTTTGGGTTGGTTTCGAAGCGGGCGGACTCGGGACGTTGGTTAAGGAAAAAAGATCTGCTTCCCGTCCTAAGATTGCGTCATTTGATGACGTCACTCTGTTAACGGGAGCGCAATACACCGAAAAAAATAATGTAGTTGAGTTAACATTTGCCTAAATGTCATTTTTGAAAATGTTGTTTCAACAAAAAACCTATTGGATTAATCTATATTTTGGTGTCAAAGCAATAGTCAGAGTTTGTCAAAGTTTATTTGTTCATTTGACAATTTAAAATATTGATCTTACATGAACAGTTCAAACAATTAGTTACTAATTAAATTAACGTTTAGTTGCTCTTTAATCCAAAACATTAAATTTGTTCATTTAACAAATTGTAAATGTTACTTTAAAATTTAAAATGTAAAATTTGCATTCATAAAATTGCCGAGAATGGCGCTTTGAACACCCGCGCCACGTCATTAGACGATGACGTGTTCTTACATCTCGCCTTAGTTGGCTTACGATTAGGGGTAGCTGTTTGTTTTAGGTGTGTTCCACAGTGGAACTTTCACTACACCATATTGCCCGACACTGATAAGACCCTCAATACAGGGCGATACAGCTGTCTGTCGGTATTTAAAGTAGGTGGAACACGCTCAAAACAAAAACTCTGGGCGAGGTGAAGGTTCAATTCTTTCTCTTTATACATAATATATTATTTCCATAATTTTGTTTTGGATACCAACCTTTAAAGAATTTTAAATTTTCAGAATGTTAATTTAACATTTTATTGGTGTTAAGTGAATATGCTAAAAAGGTTACCTGGACATTTCAAGAAATTCACCTTAACACCCTAAGAATGTTAAATTAACCAAATTAGCAGATTAGAACAAATATTCTCATTTTGTTCATTTGACTGTTATTTGTTGTTCAATTAAACAATACAATTTGACATTTTTAGATGGTTAAGTAAACGTGCAAAAACCATTGCTTGTATTTAAAGTGCATAAAGAGTTGAATTAATATTTTTGTTGTTGTTTCAACAGCTTATTTTTTTCAGTGTAGAGAACCGTCTGACCTATTAAAACCTATAAAAAATATAGTAAATTAATTATTATTAATATTAATAATGATTATTTTTAAAAGTAAAGTAAAGTATCACCATCAACCTAGGAGTGCGTTCGAAATGAGAGTGTACTTTGGATGTGGTATAAGGATAGGTATAATAATAATAATTTACTTATTTATTAATTCAAATGTCAATTTGAAGGTTAATTTGTGGGTTATAAAATAACCTTAAAATTGACATTTGACAGCCCTGATAGAATAAGGTTTATTTTTTACAAAAGACCCAATGAGCCAGTTTCCGGAAAGTTTCTTGAAATTTGCTGGATAGTTCCAAGAAATGTTTCCGTCCGTTTTGAGGCATATGCGTCAGGAATAGGCCCGCCTTTGGACGGCAAAAACGTTCACCAACCATAGTCCAGTCATCTTAGTCAAAATAAGGTAAGAATCTCGGAATTTGAGATACCAAGCTGTATATTTGTATAAACTTTTATTTTGACATCCTAAAACTTGCCTCAAAACCTACATACTGTAAGGTGTCCGCATCTGTCAAAAATTAAGGTCAAAGGTCACAAAAATCGATTTTTTTAACATTTTCTGCAAATATCTCGTTTCCTATGGGTTTTACGCGATTTGTATTTATTATCAATATTATAGAAGATAAAATTCTCTACAACTTTTGTTTAAAAAGTTTTTTTATACGTCGAATCGTTTTTGAGTAGAGGGCAGTGAGCGCGCAGTGTTTAATATAGAGTACCATTTAAGGTCAACCGGAAGGCCCGATCAAAAACACGCCTTATATAATTTAAAAATATTCACATTAAAATGAATAACTTTTTTCATAAATCAATAAACAATTCAATAACATTTATAACTTATAACCTATCCATGTAAATACTGTAATAAATGTAAGGATTGAAAATTTTTTAATAAAAAAGTTAATTGAAAAAATGAAATTTATTTCATTTCTTCATTTTTACTTATTTAAGTAATTAGTATAGCATTGATTAACATTACAAAAAATTTAGGTATTTCTCTTAGTAATTTTTAAGTACACAACCAGGTAAGTGCGATTAAATACACTGATACTTAATTAACAATAGATACATCATGAAAAAAGTTATTAACTATAATGTAATATTTAAAAAAATTAAAATTATTTATAATTATATATTTCTCAACATTTTATAAACTGTTTAAGGCATGTTTTTGATCGGGCCTTCCGGTTGACCTTAAATGGTACTCTATATAGTTAAACACTGCGCGCTCACTGCCCTCTATCTCAAAAACGATTCGAGGTATAAAAAAACTTTTTAAACAAAAGTTGTAGAGAATTCTATCTTCTATAATATTGATAATAAATACAAATCGCGTAAACCCCATAAGAAACGAGATATTTGCAGAAAATGTTAAAAAAATCGATTTTTGTGACCTTTGACCTTAATTTTTGACAGATGCGGACACCTTACAGTATGTAGGTTTTGAGGCAAGTTTTAGGATGTCAAAATAAAAGTTTATACAAATATACAGCTTGGTATCTCATATTCCGAGGTGAAACTACTAAGATGACTGGACTACCATTGAACGCAACATGACGGAAACTGTTTCTGACACCAAAAAAGTATTTACAGAAACTGAAGCGCAATTTGCTGGAAACAGTTTCCGTCTTATAAAATTTTGACAGAAACTTTACGAAAATTTAATGGAAACGATTTCTACTGTCAACTGTTTCCTGCATTATTCCAGCCATTGGGGAAAAAACATATATTAGAAATTTTGTGAAATATGGAAGAAATTGTTTCTCAAAGTTGTTTCCGGCTTATTTCTTTTATTAATTCTTCTTAATCGTCAATAATTTTATCTGATTTTTCTTTTCTTTTCAAAATTATGGCAATAAAACAAGTATTTTAAAAGAACTTTTATTGTAACAAAATTAAAATATATTCTATAATAAATAAAAAATATATAATATTCTAATTAATACATTTTATAAATAAAGTTAATTATGGCTGCCCAATTATTTCAATAATATTTATTTATGTCATTAGGTTAAGAAGTAAGGCTTTTTGTGCTAAGCTCAAGGTTTGAAGGCCGACGCGTAGCGGAGGCCTACAATTGAGCGAAGCACAAAAAGGCACTTCTTGGCCGAATGGCATACAACATTTTATCTTCAAAGCACTTTATATAGGTCAATTTAATTCAACATCAAAGCAGCCTAACCTCACTTTTTTATTTATTAGCTAAAGATAACATTAAATGTACAATAATTATTATTGCTTTTAGAAGCAGTAATAGTTTGACAATACCTAGCTACATGATTTAAGTAGAAATGGATTTTTGCTATTACATTGAATTCAATTAATTGTTTAATAAATAGGTAGGTATCTAATTTCAATTTGTTTGGATTTTTATTTAAAAAATAGGTAGTTTGGAATGTTTAAGCTGTGTTTAACATTTAATTTCACTGAAAACTTAATGCAAATTAAAACTTAAAGATAATTTAAATCGTAGAAAGAGAATCGCGCGTTTTCTTGGTTTCCTAACCTCACTTTTTGTTTAATTATTCATATTTAATTTTACAATAATTTAATGAAAAATATTAAACAATAACAGTAAAACAAACAAATTATAATATAATACACTATAGTGCTTATTACAAATAAATTAAACCAGTTTAGTACGTTAATTTCTTAGAAAAGGATTAATTTGTCAAAACAATACCCCTAGCGAGAAAAAATCGAACTAATAGACCTATTCCATAAAACAGACTTTTGGATAGCGCGTGCCTGAAGAAGAGTGGTATCTCTTTCTCTTTTATAATTAAAAAAAGGACGAGGTGCCTTTTCACGCACGCGCTATCCAAAAGTCCGTTTTATGGAATAGGTCTATTACTTGCCTCATAAAAATTTTTATCGGCCTAGGCCATAACAAGGCATTTCTTTATCGAATGTTGACAACAATAAAGTTTAAATTATAGACCGCGTGGAGATAAAAATTATTATTGAAATAATTGGGCAGCTTCCGACTCCAAATTAGTTCTTTTTCTGGTCTCCCCAGGATTTATTTCACGTGCGTTAATCATACATTGTTTTAGAGATTTTAAGGATGCCGTTACACGATCCTTAACTTCTTATTTCCACTTTTATATTTCACTTGCAAATTTCCATAATTAAAAAAAAATTATATTTTTTTCATACTGTGTATAAATTTAAAATACGTTATAATAAAAAATGCTGTTAGCAGACACCATTTTTGATAAAGTTTGACAAAATGTTATTCCAAAAAACAATGCTTTTAGCATGTTTTACTAAAAACACTTAAAATCTAGCGATTTATATCAAATTTTGACCAAATTATCTACCAAAAAAAATTTATGGTAGTGGAAACACTGGTTAGAAGTCAACTCATTGTTCATTGGCTCCCACCTAATAACTTTTCCAACTTTTCATAGGGGGTGCCGAACTTTTCCAACTTTTCGACCAAACTTTTCCTTGTTTGCAACACTAACCACAAGTCTGGCACAAGACATAGGTACCTACATGAAAAGTTCACTCTGCAACAATAAAAACCATTTGTTTTATTCAAGCACAAATGACATCGACAATATTTTAGCACAATATTATCACAGATTATACAACTTATATATTATATCATTGCTGTCAGAATGAAGGAGCCTATCTCAATATTTGGCGAAAAGAGTTATTCCCATAAAAATATATTTAATACTTAAAAGAACCATATCTATGTTGTGACAAACTGGCATATCTCCATAATACACCTTGTGGCCATTATTCAATGAATTATATCCAGTGCTACAGACAAATTGTTAGCAAAAGTTAGCTTCAAAACGCTCTCCTGAAAAGTTGTTAAATCAGAGATTGGCCACGTTATGACAGCGACGATATATACCTACAACTATTTAGATCTTTATTACCTGAAATTTTCCTGCACGAGATTTTATTCGATATTTACCTTTTTCTGTAGAACTTTTGTACACTACACTACAATAATATACCTACACGCTGATACAGACTCTTTCTAATCTATGCTAATACACGCTTAGACGCTTACACCTTAATTAGAGCATAGAAAAAGAATGAGGTTATCTTTGGGTATGTCCCAAAAGCGCAGGGTTGCCTACCTTAAATATTTTGTTCGCGTACAGAGGATTAAATCTCGTGGTTTTGGCTCTTATAGGGAAACCTCGTACAATTTTTCTAAATAAAAAAAGGAAATATTAACCAATATTAAATACTTTATAATTAAAGGGGCAAGAGCAAAAATATGTTAACTTTTTTCGAGTTCAAATAGCCACTAAAACCAAAAGTTTGTTTGGCAGAAATACACCCGGCAACGTTGAAACCAAATATTGGCCTATAAAACTTCTAATTTAAAGAGGGGCAATAGTTATTTACCTAACAAGTGCGGAAAGTGATACTTTTTCGCACGCGACTACTTGTAGTCGAGTGCGGAAATGACACTTTGAGCACGTGTTAGGTAAAATGTTTTTTCTACAAGCGTGCGGAAAGTTGCTACTTTCCGCACCCATAACTGTGCGGAAAGTAGCCCTTTTCCGCACTAGTGCGGAAAGTTGAACTTTTGTACTTTCCGCATGCTTGTAGAAAAAACATTGAACCTAACACGTGCTGAAAGTGTCATTTCCGCACTCGACTGCTGACCGAACTCCGCTTCGCGTCGTTCGGTCAACTACAGTCGCGTGCGGAAAAGTATCACTTTCCGCACTTGTTAGGTAAATAACTATTTTCTACAAGCGTGCGGAAAGTTGCTACAAGCGTGCGCACGCTTATAAAAAAAATTGTACCTAACACGTGCTGAAAGTGTCATTTCCGCACGCTTGTATAGAAAAACATTGTACATAACACATGCTGAAAGTGTCATTTCCGCACTCGACTGCAGTCGCGTGCGGAAAAGTATCACTTTCCGCACTTGTTATAACAAGTGCGGAAGTGATCTACTGGACATTTTTGCTGCCTGGAAATAATAATTAATTTTTTTTATTGATGTTAATAAACTTGAAGAACATGTATGAAACAATTTCTGAAAAACGGTTTCTTGCAATTTGCATAAAATTCTCGGAAATTTTCTTTTCGAAACAGTTTCTGAGATATTGGCGAGAAATAATTTCTTCCAACTTGTCAAAATATTCAGAAACTTTTTTCTTGAAACAGTTTGTAGGATATTGGCGAGAAATAGTTTGTTCCAACTTGTCAAAATGTTTAGAAACTTTTTTCTTGAAACAGTTTGTACGATATTGACGGCAATATTTGTGGAAACTGTTTCCGACGTATTGCGGGCGGATTGCGAGAAATGGTAGCAACGACATCT
Source organism: Brassicogethes aeneus (assembly GCA_921294245.1). NCBI lineage: Eukaryota > Metazoa > Arthropoda > Insecta > Coleoptera > Nitidulidae > Brassicogethes > Brassicogethes aeneus. The sequence goes on along the minus strand of OV121134.1, from coordinate 15,629,418 downwards.
GGTTTCCCTCAAATTTACACTAACGTTACGGAAATGATCGTTGGGAAACTCATTTCTTTTGAATTTCCAGGACTACATGGCTCATTGGGGAGGAGTAAAATGATTGTTCTTACCTCTTTGAGGTCTCTTTTAAGGTTGTAAGTCTCTCTAGAGAGACTTACAAGCCTTAAAAGAGACCTCACAGCTGTAAGAAACACAACGTTTAAAACGATTATAATAATTATTAATCTGTACAAACCCAAAGCACAACAATTGTAAACAACAAAAATGGCCGCCATTAAATGATGTGCAGTGTTGCAGTGATTTTTAGTATTTTTAGTACGAGATCGAACAGACCTTGTTGTGTGGATTATGTTCTAAACCTAAAAAATCAAAACACAAATAAAATTAAGTTCATTTCACAATATGATACGCTCATAGCTATGGAATAGCAAAAGGTTTTGTTGTCCCACCTCTAATCATTCTGTTCGAGCACACCTGTGATTGGACCTTATTTTATTAATAACTAATGAATGTCGTCTGATCAAAAAACGGCAGACTATTCGACTTAGAATGTCCTCTATCCACCCCTTTTCTGCTGTCCTTGACTTTTGAGACACCCTGTAAGTACTAATTTACCAAACACTTAAGTTAGTAAACAAGTTTCAACGTTTTCGTCTTTTATCTAGGGTTTTCATATCAAGAATTTATATTATTTTCTTTGTAGTAAAAAATTAGTGTTATTACTAATGCAAATTTTATCTTTCAAAACAAGTCAATTTCACACAATTTTGTTTGATTGTCGCATTTGTTGAATAACAGGGCAATTTTCTTCAAATAAGTGGTTTATCTTGGCGCCTGCTTGCTAACTTAATTAAATTTTGTGCAATCTTGAATAAATTTAGTAAAAGTCATTTTTTTTACATTGGTAATATAGTATCTACTTAAGCTTAATTAAGCTTAAGTGTTTAATGACATTCTTTATCAGATTTACAAGAAAAAATAACTAAAACTCTATTGTTAACAACAGATCATTTGTATCTATGGCAAGAATATATTCTTTATATATATTATACAGGGTGTTTCATAATATATGCGCAGGACTTCAGGATGTGATAGCTCATCCAAAAAGATGAAAAAAGTCGCTATTAACTTACCCTCTAAAATGCACAATTTTCGAGATACAGGGTGTTGAAATTTTAGAAAAAAAATCGTTTTTTTCGATTATCTCTGGAACCGTTTGTCGTACAAAAAACAGCTTTTGTAAGCATTTTCTACTCATAATAAGCTATGTTTTGTGCCAGAAAAAAATTTTTTATACTCATAATTGGTGGAGATTTTTTTCTAAAATTTCAACACCCTGTATCTCGAAAATTTTGCATTTTAGAGCGTAAGTTAATAACGACTTTTTTCATCTTTTTGGATAATTTATCACATCCTGAAGTCCTGCGCATATATTATGAAACACCCTGTATATAACGCCTAGATATAACGTTATAGAATAAGGCTAGACACTCTCTTAAAATGAATTAGTCAAAAATGACTGTCAAAAGCAGCCACTAATAATTTAGCAGTCAATTTCAATGTAAAATTGTCCTCTGAATCCAAAAATGTCGTCAACAGTTTTTGAGATATAGGTACTTAATTTTCCATTTAATATGGAATTGACTATATCTCAAAAACTGCTCTACTACTCATGATTTTTGACGGTATTTTCGGATTCAGGGGACAATATTACAAAAGAATTGGATGTTAAATTTTGGGATACCATTAATGATTAACCATGGTACAAGTGAAAAAGCAGCCACAAATAACTGTAGTAATTAGTCATTTTTGACAAATTCATTTTTAGAGAGCAGGCAGTCACTTGTGTGTTGAAAAATTTAGTTAGTGGCGGATCCAAGCAAAAGTGGGCCTCGGTGCAAATCCTGATGTGGCCACTGTACCTTTGCCTTCAAGACAAACTTTTTCTTTTTAAAATCACTTTACAGAAAAAATAAAAAAAATAATCGCTAATATATTATAAGTACACATTTTTTCAAAATTTACAAAACAGAAGAACTAACATAACTTTGTTTTTATAACTCCCTTCTTTGAACTTGAGTTGATTCACACAATCGCTGCTCACTTATGGATCTCATAGGATTTTTTAACATTTTTAGTTTACTAAAAGATCGTTTCAAAAAGACACCGTTACAAAAAGAGTATAATAACATAAAAAGTTTTGCAAAAGTCTGCTTCCATACACGCATATTTTTTTTAATTATTAATAATAAATAAGATCATAGGTAGGTCTTCTTTTATACCTATAGGTCATGTTTCATTAAATTAAGGAATATATATTAAACTGATTTACAAAACGATTAAGATATTTCGTAGTGAATTCTTCAAATCTTTGTAAAAAAAATCCGGAGCTTATAAGCTCATAATATATTATACAGGTTGTTTCTTTTAACTTTAGACAGCTTAATATCTCGAGAAATACGCATTTCACGGAAAAATGTCTTAAATAAAAGGTTAATGTGACCAAAGGGGACATTATTTGGTGCTACCGCTAGCCACCCCCTACCCCTCCTTAAGGATGAAACCGGGGGTAACTTTGGAAAGTCAAATGGGAAGACCCGATTTTTTTCACAGATTATGCTAGTTACTAGCAGCTAGTACATAAAAAAATTAATAACTTTTATTTGAAACTTTTTTTCAATTTATCAACAGATGGCGCTGTAATTCAAAATTTAAGAAAAATGGGTTTCCTTGTAAAATGTATTATTTGAAACGTTTGAAAACCAAAAATGAACATTTAATCAACAATAGTGGGCTCTGAAAACAATTTATACACACCTGTGTGCCTATTAAAAAAACAGATTCTTTTTGGTGACCTATAAAGTTAAATTTACACATAATTGAAATATAAATATCCTTATAATAATATTAATCAAATAAATATTTTTTTCAAAGAAATTTAAAAAAATATATACCCACAATGTAGGTCCTTCATACTGTATTTTATTAAGAAAAATACCGGCACTGTCAACTCCACGAAGGGGATTGCTTTAACCTTAGCAATAGGCCGAGAAGCGATACATAAGATGGAATCTACCTCACCTGTTGTACCCCAACACAAGCGAGATATATCTAAAATGTGCTTAAACTGTTGAGTGATCGCTAAAACTGTACAAACAATGTGCTATAAAAAGGTGTACCTAATATAAGCGTCATAAATGAGAAATATTAAAGCGTGCTAACAGTGTGTATAAAATGTGACCTGCGTAAGATAGAATGAAGCTTTGCAAAATGTCTTTAAACAATGTACTAACACTGTGCAAACAATGTGCTAAAATATAATGTAATATAATTATATTACATTATATTTTAGCACATTGTTTGCAGTGTTAAGCGTGACATATGACAAATAAAAAGCGTGATGTCAATGTAGTACAGTCATCTTAGTCAAAAAAAGGGATCAACCTCGGAATCTAACGGAATAAGCTGAATTTTTGTAAAAACCTTTATTTAAGCATTACAAATGTTGTCTCAAAAGTCACATATTCCAACGTGTGAGCGGCCTTAGATATTCAAGGTCAAAGGTCTCAAAAATCAATTTTTGAGAATATATCGTTTTCTCTTCCTCCTATCGTATTTGCATTTATTATAAAAGTTGTAGAGAATAAAATTCTCTACAAATTTTATTTACAAAATTTTTTTATACGTCGAACCGTTTTTGAGCTAGAGGACGCAGAGTCTGGAGCGCTCAGCCATACGTATACGTATAGGTATACCTTTAGCGCAAGGTAAATCGTGAATCCCAATCTATTATACCGTTTTTTTTAATTAATTATGTAATAAATATTACTAAAATAAAAATTTAATACCTTATACTTATATTTATATTTCTTTTAAATCAAATATATTTTATCTTCATATATATCTTATATTTTAATTTAATTTTAATGAAGGAAAATTGGATCGGAGTAGGAAAAAATGTTTTTATTTATATCAATAATATTATTATTATTATTAATCTTTATCTTCTTCATCCTTGTCTTCTTCAGGTTGGCCAGCAATTTCAGCCTCATTCTCATCATCACTCTCCTCGTTATCATTGACATTAATTGTCATATCTTCAAAAACTTACTTATAACGCGTTTGTACTTTGCAGATTTTTTGCCTTTGTTGCCTCATCTGCGACTTCACCACAAAATAAGCACAATATTTTAAAATCAAACACATCATTCCCTTTTTTACGAGGTACAGTTCATGACGTTGAAGGTCCAGTCTCTTCAAGGCGACGTTTTGCTGCTGCAATTTTACTATATTACGCTATAGCGTACAATTTTCCACACTCAATATGAACGTTTACAGAAGTCAAAGTATTTAGGTAGTTTATGTTTATTTCTCTCAATAATTGCTTCTTTTAAAGTCTTTATACCGCGCACAAGTCACAGAATCACCTTCAGAAAGTAACTTATTACAAATAAAACACAAATCAGCCATGTTACCCGGGAAAAAAAAATTATATATAATAATATATAATTATATATAATTTCATTATATATGATCATGTATGAATTTTGCCCATGTATGACCATACATGAATTTTGGTCCACGTATGATCATATATAATTATATATGATCATATATAATAATATATAAATTCATTATATATGAACATGTATGAAGTTTGCCCATGTATGGCCATACATGAATTTTGGTCCACATATAATTATATATAATTATACAGGGTTATGAAATAAATGCTAAAAATTCAAGGTTGTGGTAGGCCACGCCGAGACAAGTATTTTTGGGGACATGTATCCAGAAACTACCCCCTACCATACTATATGCGTCAAAAACTGCGCGCACCTTTTGAATTTGGCGCGCGGACCTAAATTCTACTCTGGTATCTGTCAGATTGTCAAAGACATGTCTTTGACAATCTGACATACCTAACCCTATAGGGTTATAATTATACTAAAAGTGACAGATACCTAAACAAAATTCCTTTTGAACTTTTAAATTGATTTTAAAAATTGAGTTGTCAAAATAAAATTTTTGGACTTGTACTGTTCTTATTCTCACCGGTTCAATTATAACCAATGTTACATACGGCGGTTTAGCGCGCAAAATTCAAACGGTGCCCGCAGTTTTTGACGCCTGTAGCTCAGTAGGGGGACGTTTTTGGAAATGTCCCTAAGACAAAAAATGCTTGTCTCAGCTCGTCTTCTACCCCCTTGATTTTTAACACCCTGTATGTATATAATGGTTATTGTGTATAACTTAAACATATATAAAAATAAAACTTTTATTAAGTGAAAAAAATGTTTTTAATATGTCTAAACAAAAAAACACAACGCGCTTATATATATAATATATTATTTTTAAAACATATAATAATAATAAAATAAACACCCTGTAGTTAAAATCACAAATTTTACTATAAGAATGTTACTTTTTGACAATCAACATATGTTATTAGGAATGAATTTTCTCTGAAAATAAAAAATTATGTATTCAGATTTAAAAAAAAATTAAAAATAACAAAACTTTTCCCTTGTATTGATTTCATGTTTGCCTAATTTTTTAACACCCTGAAGATCAAATCCAATTTTTTTATGTCAATATTATTTTTAAACTTATTATTAAGAATAACTTTTATTTCAAAAATTAAAAATAAAATAATTTTTCTCTTATACACATATATATATATATATATATATATATATATATATATATATATATATATATATATATTGTAACAAACAGTATTTTAGTTAGTTTTGATTTTGAAAAGTTTTGGAGTTTTATTAAAGAAATATTAATTGCTTACCTGCTAATGTATTCTATTTAATTGTTAATGTTCTTGGGCCAAGTTAGGTTATAAGTTTAATAGTAAATTTTAGTTGATTTCTTTTATGACACTTTATTCTGGGGTTTAATTATAAGTTGGTATTAAACAAATAAATAAACAAATAAACAATAAATATTGCTAAATTAATGTCACAGTGTTGCCACTGCACTGGGATGAAAAATGACAAATTTAAATTGTTTTTTGCTGGCACACATCTTGTGAATTAAATGCTAAAAGTTAATTTTATTTAGATCATCGATTGATTAATTTTGTTAAAAAAGGTTCAAATCTTGTGGGCCTTTTTTTTATTGGATAATTGAATTTGGTTTTGATAGTTGGGCATCGTACATGCTTGCAGCTTTGGCAATTGAATATTTGTACCTAATCCAACACAGTGTTTAAAATACCCATTGGAAGATTTGTGGATTTGCTGGTAATTTCCAATAACAATCGGTGTACATTGTTCCTGGTGGAATGGACAAGGCCTAGAAAACACTTTAAATTGAAAGCTGCATGGAAGAGCTAATAGAACTTACCCATTAGTATTGTGCCTGGGCCCTAATTCCTTGGATTTGGTTAATTACATCTCAAATTCACCAAGTAAGCTAAATATAACCTTAATATTACCTTGTATCAATGTCTGGTATAAACACTTGTAACATTTTATAACGGCAATAACTCGCAAATTAAATTAAGTAGTAATTACGACCTTTGTAACAGACGTCTGATTGTATTATTAGTTTTTGTAATTGATTCATGTTTGCGAGTGTGCTTAAGTTTGACAGTTAAGGTTATGTTCATAGAAACATCTGCACAGTGGGATAACAATTTTATTTGGAGCTACGCTCGCACGGTGGGATACATTTTTGTTAGAATAAAGTGTCAATTAATTAAAGTATTGGTTAATTTGTTATTGTGAAAGAAACTCCCTTACCCTGACTTCCTGTTGAGTTTGTCGCAACTGGCGCCCTTGACTTCAGATTTTCGATCTTAAAACTTGAACCTCGACCTAGCGTCGACAAATAAGAGCTGCCGAGGTAAGTGTCCTATTTTATTGTATTTTTTTACAAACATAGGTTACAAAATATATATATATATATTAGGGTGGAGCGAAATTTTTTTTTTCCTTAGCCTGGGGGTGGAATTTGTAGTCTATAAAAAAAGAAAATTTTTGAAATAAAAAAAAAAATTTTTACTCAACGTCTTGAGGTGGCCCACTGAGTTTTTAAATTAAATTTAAGTTAAAATTCTTTTGAATAAAAAAAAAAATTTTTTGGCTTGTAATCTTCAAATTTATCTAAAAATAAACAAATTTGATCGTGTTCAACTCGAAATTCGCTCTATTGCCTCAGAAAAGCATGTTACTATTTTGGAATTTTTTTAAAAACAACAATAATGACGACAATTTTTTTTAAGCTCATAACTTTTAATTAGCAAGAAAGAGGACACTCCGCAGTTTCCGGAACACTTTTGAATTTTTTTTTTATTCAAAAGAATTTTAACTTAAATTTAATTTAAAAACTCAGTGGGCCACCTCAAGACGTTGAGTAAAAAATTTTTTTTTTATTTCAAAAATTTTCTTTTTTTATAGGCTACAAATTCCACCCCCAGGCTAAGGAAAAAAAAATTTTTTCTTTTTTTCGCTCCACCCTAATATATATATGTATAAGAGAAAAAATATTTTTAATTTTCCGTTCTGAAAGGTAACATTGTTTTTTTAACGTTAAAAAAACAATGTTACGTTACCATATGGTATTGTCATCAAATTTAACATCACTATACCAGATATGTTCATATATATATATACTTTGTATGACCATATATGTACATATATAGTCATATATTATAAATATTAAGTATCCTGGATATATACATCAATGTATTTTGCATCCAAAATAAATAATATTACATCATATATAATAATATATACATATACATACATATATATGACTATATATGTTCATATATTATAAATGTAAACGTTCTTCATCTAAAATAAATTTAAATATATATAAGTGTGTATGACCATGTATGTTTCTACATGTTTATAGATATTTATATACAACCATATATAAAAGCCAATTATACGTAAATAAATAATCATATATGTCCATACATTATTTTATATATGATCATACATAATTATATATAATTATATATGATTATATATAATTTTTTTTTCCCGGGTAACCTTTAAAATATTACGAATATTACCTGTCACAACCCTAGACCTATACCTAGGGTCACAACTTGCTTTAAATATAGATATACCTAACCTTTTTATTTATAGCAAGCCTACTATAGTATTTCCAGGTCTGTTATTTTAAAAGCAATATCTGGATCCAAGACATGACCAGAGACATATGTCTATATATATTCAAGGCAAATTTATTTAATGTCTTTTCTTCTTAAAATGCATTTATCATTAATTAGAATAACATTAGAATATATTTAGAATGATTTACTTCATTTGGTATTTAATTATTTGTATGTCAAAAGTAAGTAATATTTAATGATGTTTTAAAAAAATATATAAAAATAAATATAAGGTATTAAATTGTTATTTAAGTAATATTTAATAAATAATTAATTAAAAAAACGGTTTAATAGATTGGGATTCAGGATTTACCTTGCGCTAAAGGTACGTATGGCTGAGCGCTCCACACTCTGCGCCCTCTATCTCAAAAACGATTAGACGTATAAAAAAATGTTTTAAACAAAATTTGTAGAGAATTTTATTCTCTACAACTTGTATAATAAATGCAAATACGATAGGAGGCAGAGAAAAGGAGATATTCTCAAAAAAATTATTTTTGCGACCTTTGACCTTGAATATCTAAGGCCGCTCACACGTTGGCATATGTGACTTTTGAGACAACATTTGCAATGCTAAAATAAAGGTTTGTACACAAATTCAGCTTATTCCGTTAGATTCCGAGGTGAAATGCCTAGATGACTGGACTAATGTACATAAAGAGTGAAAAAACTTAATTACTTCAAAAAGTGTGAAATTACCACAAAGTACGTTGTTATAAAGACTTGCACTCCAAATACACACTTATTGCACACTTTTCATGCACGCTTTATTTTCGCCAGGGTAGTTAGCCGAGTGCCGGCCACAACCGCCTAGGCGCGCCTGGCCATTCTAAAAAAGCCTACAGACGTCCTGGAGAGGTATATCCTATAAGTTCAGTACTGAAATTCTCTGAATGGCACGATACTTTTTTAACACACTCGACTAGCTAGACATTATTCGTAACTGAGCAGATGAGGATGGAGGACTCCAAATAATTAATGTTCAGCTATGCCATTCCGGACGCACACTTCCAACTAAATATTGCAACCAATCGCTATTTATAGTTAGCTTGCTTGCGTAAGCAGCCGTGAGATGTATCGCTTATGCCGCGGCAGGCCGTATTCCAGCCGTAAGCGGGCCGGCTAGGGCAAATCGAAGGATTTTGCAGCGACATGCCGTATTCTGGCCGAATTCGGTTAGAAGATGGCTAAACGGTACCGGGGAAATTTTGAAATTAAAATAAAGCTTGCCAATCAACCTTCTTTATTTCTGTTGTAAATCTTCCAACCAATGCGTGCACGTGCACTGCAGTGGCGGCTGGTGGATTTTAAGTATACCAATATCTCACTTATTAGACATGGGACCCACACCAAATTTATAATAGTTTATATTGACATTAAATAAACAAGTTCGGCGCAAACAGAATTTAAATTGAAGTTTGCGAAAAAAAGTTAGTTTTTCCTGTTGCCTACCCTGCCTCCAGGCCCCCCTATTTGAGATCATTCAAATTAAAGTGGTGCAATTTATTATCTACTATAATTTATCGACAAATTTAAAATTTTATTCAAAAAATCCAAATATTACAGATTTTATTCGATTTTAAATTTTTATTATTTATTTTATTAAAATAAAAAAATATTTAAAATGGTATAAAAACTGTAATATTTGGATTTTTTAAATAAAATTTTAAATTTGTCGATAAATTATAGTAGATAATAAATTGCACCACTTTAATTTGAATTATCTCAAATAGGGGGGCCTGGAGGCAGGGTAGGCGACAGGAAAAACTAACTTTTTTTCGCAAACTTCAATTTAAATTCTGTTTGCGCCGAACTTGTTTATTTAATGTCAATATAAACTATTATAAATTTGGTGTGGGTCCCATGTCTAATAACTGAGATATTGGTATACTTAAAATCCACCAGCCGCCACTGACGTGCAGTCTGTCACGTGAGTTGACGGTTTATGCGCGGTTACTTAATAATTATTTGTGCGCATTGTACACGACGCGACGCGTTTTCTATCCATTCTCATGCGGAGTTGAAGCTTCTGAATATAATCTTCTTAGCCGTAGGAAAAAAATGTATAGAAAATTGTCATATTATTTTTATGTTCTATCTAAATCCTTATCACAACTCAGACTCAGCATAAATCGACTGCCGGCTTAAAAGTTAAAAGTTTTTAAACCATTGCCAGTCTTGTCACCTCGAGGAAATTTTTCCATTTTAGGGAATTTCCGTTGCCAAAAGGGACAAATTTTTTTGATATTGTACCTACCTGAATATCTGTATTTTCTTTTTCCCAATAAGTAAATATTATTATTATCATTGTGGTTCATCTTCAGATACCACTGAGATTCCGACCGATGCATCGCGATTTGGTTTTGGCCATGACCACGCGCGCGAGATTGTGCTCAGGCACTCCAAGCCCACCTAAGCTACATAAAAAACCTAAATACAAAGCTTCGTTTAAAATAAAGTATATCCGGTATGGTCTGGTGGTCCTTACCCACATTGCGGCTCTACAATGTTTCTTCTTTATATTATTTATTGTATTGTATATATGTTAAAATGTATATACCTACGATTTAACCAAGTAAAACATAGTGTCCAGTAATTTCTTTTGAAATACATAATCTACCTCTGTAATAATTTGAAACTTCATTAAGAAAATTTGCTCAGCTGTGGGAATATAATAAATTAATTAAAATATATCAATATTTAAATAATGGGTGACATTAAAGTGTATGCAGGTAAAGTATAATTCTCTTAACTCAAGAGTCTTAAGTAATAATAAATGAAATATACATACACTTTTATAAGTAAAGTTTTATTTACAAAATATATAAGAAACTTTCATTTAAACAAATAAAAAATCCTTTTCATCCCAAAATCAGCTTAAATAATATCGTGAGAACATTTAAAAGTATCAGTGGAACTAAAACCAAGTTAATTAATAAAATTAAACCACAATTTCTCTTACAATATTACATCTGGCTACTGTCCTTATGGAATGGAATAAATTATACAATTGGGCTTTTGTGGAAGTAGTTTCTCCAAATCCATGAACATCTGTACTTTTGGCACTCCATCCAACTAAATAAACAAGTTTATAAATAAAATATAATAGTTTAAATTTAAAAGTTAATATTTTATAGGTTAAAATATTTAAAAGCTTACTCTTTCGTAGAAATCTTTCTTCGTGCAATATACAAACTGCATTAAGGCATAGAAGTGATGCTTCGAATAAATTCCACAGAGTAAAAGTCATTTTTAATAAAGAAATGCTATAATTTTTTGGTATATTTACTAAATTGACAGTTAAATGACAACACCATATAACAAACAAAATAAAATATTATATACGTATAGGCAACCGACATCGCAGAGACATGTTATAATGTTGCATATATATGGGTGTATAGAGAGCCGAAATACACTGATGAAAACGAAAAATGAGCCAATTACATAAATTAATAAATAAACTTAAAAAGTATGTTCATCCAGTAGACACATGTTTTTACAAATTAAAATGTTTTTATGTTTGTTTTTCTTGTCTTCGAAAAAAAAAGAAAAGATGAGAGGAATCATTTGAAATCACAAATTTATTGCGTTATTGAATTTCTTTCGACATTTTAAGTTTAAGTTTTTAAAAATTAATAATGATTTTTGATGTTCTTTAAATCATATACCTATAAGTTATAGGTATATGCTTTAAATATTTGTTGACACATATATGTGGTCGCGAGCCGCGCACGATCTGCGCACAAGATTTGAGACACCGTTGCCAAATTTTTCACGAATCGTAGTGTTTGTTTTATTCAAACTGTATAAATAAGTGTTTTAAGAAAAGTCTACGATACAAACATAAATGACGTAGGTATGATAAGCAATTGCATTAATGTGCATGCGCATATGCCGCATATGCGCATGCACATTAATGCCAGGGATGCCAGAATCTGTCAAAAAAATCCGCTAGATTTTGTTTGAATCCACCTTAATCACAAAAATTACACATTGATACAATGCAAATTGTCAATTTGACGTTATTCATTATTGTTAATTGTTTCATTTTTGTAATAAAGGTGCATTTAAACAAAATCTAGCGGATTTTTTTGACAGATTCTGACATCCCTGATTAATGCAATTGATATCACGGTACACATCAGAGACACATAAACCGGTATGCTGATGCTCATGTTATAGCTGTCTCTCTCGCACCATGTGACGTCATGTGCGAACCAAAAGCTGGCGGATAACTTGGTTGGAATGTTATTTGCACTACAAATTCATGTTATATTTGAAAATATATAAATATATCTGGGTGCAATTATTCATTGTAACAAATGTTTAGAGAAAGTTAAATTGGCAGCAAGCTCTTTTAAAACTAATTTTAAGCAAGAATTAATTTCCTACCTTCCTATTATTATTTTTCGAAATCATTTTTATATCTTTTGCACAAGTCACACAAAGAGTAAGTAACAAAATATAATAAATAATTTATAATGAAAAATAAGAAATATTACACAGATAAAGGTAAATAAATTACAATTACAGGTAAATACATACAATTACAGACAAGATTAGGATAAATCACAAAAATTGTTGGATAAGAATTCATCCATTGAATAAATTGCTTTATTAATAAGATAGTTTTTAATTTAGGTTTAAATTGTTTTATTTCCAAGTTTCTAAAAGCTAAAGGTAGAACATTAAAAAAACGTATACAATAAAAATTAGGTCCATTCCTGGTTCTATTTAATCTATTCCTTTCTAGACAAATATCATGTCTGTTTCTAGTAGGATAGCGATGTACACTGTACATTGTTCAGTGTCCTGGCTATTGTAAATTTGTAGATTTTTTTAAATTAGACATTCAAAAATAAACAAAAATGGAAAGGTAAGAATTTTTAATGAAATAAAGTGATGTTTACATTCCGATCGATAAGATATATTCGCAATAATTCTAACTGCACGTCTCTAAAGACTAAATACTCGGGATTTGGAGCTAGATGCGCCCCATAATAAGATGCCATATCTAAGTGTTGACTCAACAAGTGTAAAATATGCTGTTCTTAAGTAAGATTTGGACAGAATATGAGCAAGATTTCGCAATAAAAATATATTAGCAGTTAATTTTTTAGCAACAGCTTCAGCTTGGTTATGCCATAATAATTTAGAGTATACCCAAAAACTTTGTATGTTCGGTCAGTTCAAGATTTGTTTTGATATTTGGGATATTTTTTTAAGTGAATATTATATTGACCGTCTTCTCAACATTTAAGTTTAATTTGTTGGTGTTAAACCATTGCAGGGCTTTCGATTGTGTAGCGCAACTATTCTGATTCACAAGTTCTAATTTTTTACCTCTTACAGCAAATGAGGTGTCATCTGCAAACAAGGTTATATTGTTTGGTAAAGATAGATAGTTTGGCATATCATTGACAAATATTAGAAATAATAGAGGTCCCAGGATCGAACCCTGAGGAACACCATGAATTACCTGAGAAGGTTTGGACTCACACAGATAAAGGTAAATAAATTACAATTACAAGTAAATACATACAATTACAGACAAGATGATTTGCATAAAAACTACTAGATTAGGATAAATCAGAGCCATTGTGTATGACTATTTGCTGTCTTGAAGATAAGTATGAGCTTATCAATTTTACACTGTTAGGGTGAAAATTGTAGCAATATAATTTTCTAATTAGAATTTCGTGCGATACACAATCAAAAGCCTTACTCAGGTCTAAGAATGTGCCTATCAAATATTCTCTGGACTGGAAACAGTTATTTACTTCGGAAATAAATGATAAAATGGCATCGTTGTTTGTGGATAAGCCTTTACGAAAACCAAATTGTTTATCTGTAAATAAATTAAAAGATTGTAAATATTCCAAAATTTGTTTAAAGATAAGTTTTTCGTATACTTTTGAGAGGATTGGTAAAAGCGAAATAGGACGGTAATTATTAACCTGATTTCGATCACCTTTTTTGTATACTGGGACAACAAAAGTCTTAGGAAAGATTTTAGAATTAATGCTTAAGTTAATTAGTTTTGTAAGAGGGATAAATAGTACTGTAATGTCCACTATGTATTTTCGTAACCCGATTCTTTAAGTATACTGAAATACTTGTTTTGGCATATTCGTGATCGTCTAGTTAATTTACTTACTTTATAAAAATTAGGACTCTACGTTGTGTATTTACTTACATTGATAATAACGTTATTTTGAAATTGGTCAGGTTTAATGAAACACAAGTATTAAATTTTAAACCCCTGATTTAATTTAAGCAAAGACAAAGGGGTGGCCCGTTGAGTCAAAGAACAGGGAAAAGGGACCATAAAAACCCTGTCGACTTACACAGTTCAAATAAAAATAAATTACAAAACAAAACATAGTTATATGGGTCATAATCACAAGAATACAGTATAAATAATAAGTGAATAAAATAACATGAAAAGCAGATTGTTGTATATGTAGAGAAACACTGTGCTGAACTTACTTAAATACTATTTATTAAACTATATTTACTTAACAAACTTTGATAATTAACGTCTACGTATATTCTAGTACCGCGCTGTCATTGTTCATTCTGTTGGTAACCCTGAATTGTGTACAGTGGCGTAACACTCTCCCCTTGGTAAATATTACAGGTCGAGTCTTTGAGGTGGTTTTCTTATTCGTGTTGATCGTCTCACTTCGTCGGTAGTTGTCTCTGTTGTAGTTGCGGTAGTTTTCTCAGTAGGTTGTGTGTTTTCAGTAGGTTGTATATTTTCAGTAGATTGTGCAGAACTTTGCAAATCACTGAAGTGTGGTAAAATGTCTTCTACTTCAGGTGTATTTGGAATTTTTACTTCGGTCGGTAGCATTTGATTTGTGTGTCTCCTGTGTAGCTTTTTATCTATTTCTACTTCATACTGAAGTCCATGTCTTTCTTTCACAATACCATATTTCCATTTTTCTTCCTTATTGTTATAATTCCTTATTTGTACCTTCTCCCCCACTTTGAACTCTTTGCTTCGGATATTATCTTCCGGAATATTCCGTTCATTCACTTCTCTGGGTAAGTTTCTTTTAACTAAATCCAATCTGGTTCTTATGTTTCTCCCAAGTAGTAATTCTGCTGGGCTGGTATTTGTGGTTGAGTTTGCAGTTTTGCGGTACTGCATGAGAAATCTGCATAATTTTAATTTTATGTCACCTGGTTCATTGTACATTGCTCGTAATGCCTGTTTTAATGTTTGAACATATCTCTCAGCTTGTCCATTGGTTGCTGGATGATACGGTGCGATTGTTTTGTGTATAATTCCATTTGCCTTGAGAAATTGTTGGAATTCATTTGACTTGAATTGTGGTCCGTTGTCCGAAACTAGTGTATTTGGTAGTCCGAATCTGCAAAAGATATCTCGCAACATCTCTATCGTAGCTGCTGAATTTGTTGAATGGGTTGGTATTACTTCAGGCCATTTGCTGTATGCATCTACGAGAATAAGGAAATTGTATCCATGAAACGGGCCAGCATAGTCTATGTGTACTCTAGACCATGGTGCTGTAGGAAATTCCCACGTGTGTACGGTAATTTTTGTCGGATTGTTCTTTATTTTTGAACAACTGTGGCATGAATTTACCATTGTTTCAATGTCTTTATCGATGCCTTTCCACCAAACGTAACTTCTGGCTAAAGCTTTCATTTTTGTCATCCCTGTATGTGCTGTATGTAGTTCCTCCAAGATCTTTTTCTGGTATGTTTTTGGTATAACAACTCGTATTCCTCGGAAGATACATCCATCTTGCAAGGACATTTCATTTATTTGGAATCCATCTGGTAACTTTGTTCCTGTTTGTATTGCGTTAAATAGATTTTTTAGCTCTGGATCGCGACATGTTTCTTTTTGTATATCTTTTCTGGTTACTGGTAGAAAATCCAGCTGGTTGACTTGAAATATTCCTGGCGTATCGTTCTTCTTTGTAACATCTATGGTTTGCGGTAATCTTGATAAGTAATCGGCATTTGCGTGATCTTGTGTTTTTCTATACTGTATGATGTAGTTGAATCCAGATAAGTAGTTCGCGTAGTGTAGTAATCGTGTAGCAGATGTGGCTGGTAAGTTTTTGTTTTGGTGAAATATGCTTGTAAGCGGTTTGTTATCAGTGATTAATGTAAACTTACGCCCATAACAATACTGAAAGAACTTTTTCATTCCCCAAACTATTGCAGTTGCTTCTCTATCGATTTGGCTGTAGTTTTTCTCTGCTGTATTTAGTGATCGCGAGGCAAAAGCAATCGGTCTTTCCGAGCCGTCCGTCATCTTGTGTGATAGAACTGCTCCCAGACCAGTTGGTGAAGCGTCTGTGGCTAGTATTAGGGGTAGATTTTCTGTAAATGGTATTAAAACTCTCGTGCTTGTAATTTCTGTCTTGATTCGTTGAAATGATTTCTGGCATTCGTCGGTCCATTTGTATGGTGTATCTTTGTGAAGTAATTTGTAAAGAGGGTTTAGGGTACCTGATACATTTGGTAAAAACTTCTGGTAGTAGTTAACCATTCCGAGAAATGTTCTTAATTCGCTGACGTTTGTAGGTTCTGGGCTGTTTGCAATTGCTTCTGTTTTGTCTTTAGTGGTATGTAGTCCGTTTTTATCAATCACATGTCCCAAATATGTCATCGATTTCTCAAAGAATTTGCACTTTTTCCTGTTTAGGTGTAGACCGTTCTCTCGCAATTTCGTTAATACGATTCGTAATCTGGTAAATAGTTCCTCTGTAGTCTTCCCTTGTATAGCAATGTCGTCAAAGAAGCATACTGTTCCTTCTATGTTCGCAAGGATTTGATCCATAAATCGTTGCCATATGTTTGGTGCGGTTTTTACTCCAAACATTAATCTTTTGACTTTGTAAACTCCCTTATGTGTACTGATTGCCTGTAGTTGAGCTGTTTCTTCAGTTGTTTTCATGTGTAAGTATGCTTGGTGTATGTCCAATTTGCAAAAGTACTGTCCACCTCCAAGTTTGTTAAAAATATCTTCAATTTTTGGTATGGGGTGATAATCATCGTGTAAGTATTTATTAATTGTAGCCTTGTAGTCCGCGCATAAGCGTAATCGTCCATCAGATCGTACAACTGGTACTACAGGTGTACCCCATGTAGAGTTTTCAACAGGTTCTATGACTCCGATTGATTCTAGTCTTGAAATTTCATCTGACACTTTTTGGATCAGTGCATATGGTACTTGTCTAGGTTTTAAGAAAATAGGCTGTATGTTCTCATCCTTTAAGTGTAGTTTGACTTCCATGTTTGGAATTTCCCCCAAATTTTCGGATAATACATCTGAATATTCGTCAAGGATTTGCTGTAATATTGTATTGTCAAGTTCTGTATTTAAATTTTTCTTCAGCTGTTTCATCGAATTTAGATCAAGGTCAAAGTGTTGTATCCAATCTCTCCCCAGCAAAGCTTCCACTTCTTGTTCAAAAATGTATATTTCGACTTGTTTTTCTTGGGTTCCGTATTTTACATTGACTTTGGATTTTCCCATTGGTGAAATTGATTCTCCTGTGTAAGTTTTTAGCTTTGTTTCAGTTTTTGAAATATGTATATTTGGACATAATGATCTAAATTGTTTTTCAGACATTGTTGATACAGCTGCTCCAGTGTCCAGCTCCATTTTCACGTCATTTCCTTCAATTTTGACTGTTATCAAAAACTTCTGTAACTGATTTATTCTGGATGTAGCCATTTTATTTATTGTAAATTCTTCTGACTCACTGCTTTCTTGATCATTGACCTTGTAAACAGTCTTCTTTTGTGTGTACGTACTTTTCTTTAAGCAAACTGAATCTACATGTCCTTTTGTGTTGCACGTTTTGCAAAAAAGGTTTTTGCTTCTGCATTCATTTGCTTTATGGTTTGATTTTCCACATCTGTAACATTTTCCTTGTAATTTTTGTAATTCATTTGTATTTGTAGTGTTATTTTTCTTTTTTCTATCATAGAACTTTTCCTCTGGTTTTTGTACTGTATGTCTGTTTCTTGCATGCTGTATTTTATGTATTGTATTTGGCTGCATGATTTGGTTGCTTTCTTTTCTTGAGGTTTCAATTGCAATTGCGAGTTTTACAGCGTCTTCAAAAGATACTGAGTTTTGTTGTAAGATTCTTTCTCGTATGTTGCTATCTCTTATTCCTCGTATAAACTGGGAACGTAAATGTGTATCATTTGTAGATTTCTGACAGCTTGTGCAAACAAAATTACAGTCAGTAGTAAGTTTTTTCAGTTCAGCGACATATTCTTGTATTGTTTCTCCTTCATGTTGTAATCGGGTTGTAAATTTGTGCTGCTCAGCTACTTCGCTTGCTTTGGGTGCTAAGTGGTTTTGTAAAAGATCAATAAGCTCTTTGTAAGTCTTTGTATTTGGCTTATCTGGTGCGGTTAGCTTGGTCAGAGTCTGGTAGACTTTTGGGCTTAGGCAGTCGATCAATACTTGTACCCGAGTCTTTTCCTTTTCTGGTGTATTTCCCATAAGGTCTTGTAAACACAAGTGGTTCTCTAATCGTTGAATGTAACTTGTAAATGACTCGTTCTTGTCATCGTATGGCTGCAATGTAGTACCTACTTTCGGTGTGTTCATAGCTTGTAGAGCTTTGGTGAGCCCCGTTACCAATTCTTCTATATTTGTTGCCATTAGGATGTTAGGATTTTGTACAGGACAAGGATAATGCCTAGAGAGCAGTCAAGGCGGGTTTTCGGAGGCTCCTGAATCACGGATGTATGTTTTGGGATGTAAACGTTTGTAAACGATTTTATTTTTAGGTTATGTACTTGCCGTGCGGGGTTTTTTCTCTCGTCGCCAATTCTGTTGTATATGTAGAGAAACACTGTGCTGAACTTACTTAAATACTATTTATTAAACTATATTTACTTAACAAACTTTGATAATTAACGTCTACGTACGTATATTCTAGTACCGCGCTGTCATTGTTCATTCTGTTGGTAACCCTGAATTGTGTACAGTGGCGTAACACAGATAAACATATTTCATATAATTTGGGTGTTTTTATCAATATTCAAAACATTTTGTACTCAGGTAAAATAGTTATAATAGAGATCGTCATTTTATGACGAAGTGTTTGTTTATTTGATTACCTTACCACGCATCTTCGAACTATTGAACAAGGACACGATTTTATATAAATAAACTACAGCAACGACATATTTCTGATAGAGAGAATTCATATGCTTTAACCAAGTGCAGATATTAAACCGTTGCCAATAACCACACTATGGAACAATTGCATACTCTGCGAAGTGATATAACGACAGCTATGGTGGTCCTATCTCACTAAAGTGTCGCTATATCACAATATATTCAAATATTCTTACAAAATCAATGTCCAGAACAAGACAAAAGTATTGCAAAAATATACAAACAATTCTGCACACAGAGTTTATATAGGTAATAACATAAAAACACTATTTTTCTTCTAAGGATAAATCCTTTTGAAATAATGCTATAGTACAGTCATCTTAGTCAAAAAAAGGGATCAACCTCGGAATCTAACGGAATAAGCTGAATTTTTGTGAAAACCTTTATTTTAGCATTACAAATGTTGTCTCAAAAGTCACATATGCCAACGTGTGAGCGACCTTAGATATTCAAGGTCAAAGGTCGCAAAAATCAGTTTTTTGATAATATCTCGTTTTGTCTGCCTCCTATCGTATTTGCATTTATTATAAAAGATGTAGAGAATAAAATTCTCTACAAATTTTGTTTAAAAAATTTTTTTATATGTCGAACCGTTTTTGAGATAGAGGGCGCAGAGTGTGGAGCGCTCAGCCATACGTACCTTTAGCGCAAGGTAAATCGGGAATCCCAATCTATTATACCGTTTTTTTAATTAATTATATAATAAATACACAGGTCTGTGAATAAATATTACTAAAATAAAAATTTAATACCTTATACTTATATTTCTTTTAAATCAAATATATTTTATCTTCATATATATCTTATATTTTAATTTAATTTTAATGAAGGATAATTGGATCGGAGTAGGAAAAAATGTTTTTATTTATATCAATATTATTATTATTATTATTATTATTATTATTATTATTATTATTATTTATCTTTATCTCCTTCATCCTCGTCTTCTTCAGGTTGGCCAGCAATTTCAGACTCATTATTATCATCACTCTCCTCGTTATCATTGACATTAATTGTCATATCTTCAAAAACTTACTTATAACGCGTTTGTACTTTGCTGATTTTTTTGCCTTTGTTGCCTCATCTGCGACTTCACCACAAAATAAGCACAATATTTTAAAATCAAACACATCATTCCCTTTTTTACGAGGTACAGTTGATGACGTTGAAGGTCCAGTCTCTTCAAGGCGACGTTTTGCTGCTGCAATTTTACTATAGTACGCTATAGCGTACAATTTTCGACACTCAATATGAACGTTCACAGAAGTCAAAGTATTTAGGTAGTTTATGTTTATTTCTCTCAATAATTGCTTCTTTTAAAGTCTTTATACCGCGCACAAAAGTCACAGAATCACCTTCAGAAAGTAACTTATTACAAATAAAACACAAATCAGCCATGTTAACCTTTAAAGTATTACGAATATTACCTGTCACAACCCTAGACCTAGGTATACCTAGGGTCACACCTTGCTTTAAATATAGGTATACCTAACCTTTTTATTTATAGCAAGCCCACTATAGTATTTCCAGGTCTGTTATTTTAAAAGCAATATCTGGATCCAAGAGATGACCAGAGACATATTCAAGGCAAATTCATTTAATGTCTTTTCTTCTTAAAATGCATTTATCATTAATTAGAATATTATTAGAATATATTTAGAATGATTCACTTCATTATTAAATTATTTGTATGTCAAAAGTAAGTAATATTTAATGACTATTTG
This sequence comes from Brassicogethes aeneus, assembly GCA_921294245.1. Taxonomy (NCBI): domain Eukaryota; kingdom Metazoa; phylum Arthropoda; class Insecta; order Coleoptera; family Nitidulidae; genus Brassicogethes; species Brassicogethes aeneus. The sequence goes on along the minus strand of OV121134.1, from coordinate 15,608,357 downwards.
TTTTAAAAAAATATATAAAAATAAATATAAGGTAATAAATTGTTATTTAAGTAATATTTAATAAATAATTAATTAAAAAAACGGTATAATAGATTGGGATTCATGATTTACCTTGTAAAGGTACGTATGGCTGAGCGCTCCACACTCTGCGCCCTCTATCTCAAAAACTATTAGACGTATAAAAAAAATTAGTAAACAAAATTTGTAGAGAATTTTATTCTCTACAACTTGTATAATAAATGCAAATATGATAGGAGGCAGAGAAAAGGAGATATTCTCAAAAAACTGATTTTTGAGACCTTTGACCTTGAATATCTAAGGCCGCTCACACGTTGGCATATGTGACTTTTGAGACAACATTTGCAATGCTAAAATAAAGGTTTGTACAAAAATTCAGCTTATTCCGTTAGATTCCGAGGTGAAATGCCTAGATGACTGGACTACTAATATATTACCCATGTTCAAATATTCATGCATGAGCACTCTCCAAACGAAAACACAAGTACAAATACAGACACAAATAAAATAAATAATATGCAATAAAATAAAATGGTGTAAAATATAAATAAAATACAATAAAATAATAAATAGGAGAGAGTCATAACAAGAAACACCTGAACATGGCCAAAACTCTAACCACCAGAAAGTATCGCGCTGAATAATAACATAAAGAGATTTTTATCATATATAGTAACGTTAAAGCCATTATCAAATATTCCAAATAAAGCGCTAAGATAAGCAGTTTAAATCAAAGTCTCTATCCAGAATCTATCAAAAGGTTAAACGATACTATTACCTTACCATGATATGACCTAATGGTAATATCAAATTTAATAATAATAATAAGAGCAATAATAATAATAATAATAATAATAATAATAATAATAATAATAATAATAATAATAATAATAATAATAATAACATTTTATAAAACCTTACCCAAATAATACCAATATTATAATAATAATATTATTGTTAAAAGCTTTAGCCTGAGTACAAATGCAAAGAGTTAAAATAAATAAATACCTTAATACCGAGATGATACACTGAGTTTCATAAACAATAAAATACATTTCAGTTAAATAAGGTCATACAAAGTTATACAAAAGGAAACAGCAAAATCAAGGCCAATGTAACTCAAAATAAAGAAAATACAAAATATTAAAATTTAAGTCAAACGTAATTCAGTGTACATGCGACAACATAAAGATTAAAACTCAGTGTATGCGCGATCCCAAGATATTAAACCAAAATAATGAAATAGTGATACAATAAAAATTATTACCAAAAATCACTCGCTATTTACACATATTAAAATGATTAGGACCCAATAAACTAGCAATGATAAACGTCATAGACAAAAATGCGAATTAAATAATATTGTTCAAAATTATAAGCAAAAATGTATTAAAAAAACCCAAAACGAGGAGTTGTTTATCATTACTAGCAAATTTACAATTTTTCAAAGTGTACATACCTAATTACGGCAGAAAATCGATAACAATCACTATAGTTATATAAAAAAATATATCACAAACTTTTTAGTATCCGTATCGAATGAAAGACTACACCCTTCTGCCTCTCTCTTCCCTAATCCTATATTTTTAAACATCTCGGCCACTTAAAGCAAGAATGTGTAATATAAACAGTCTCCCTAATATTCCTACGCTCAGATACAAAGAAGTGAAACTTTAAACGCAATAGATTTTAAACATAAAATATCTTAAAACTATAATATTATTTTTAGTAGATTATTTAAATTTTCCTTGGTTAAAATAGCGCCAAATTTGAATTTAAAAGTTTATATACTACAGGACCCTTACAGTACATCTATTAAAGTTTTGATGAGACCCATATTTTACCCATAAATATCTTTACTGTGATTAGGTTTTAGTTCAGAGATCACGTCACGAACTTCATTGTAAGACACTTCTCTAAAATTAAAGTATATATTTAAATTATTTAAGGGCATTATTTGAACTGGATCGAGATCAGTTGGTACCAAATTATTAATAATTTGATTGGGTATGTTGAAAAAAAATCGTTAAATCGATCAGAATCTATTTTAATAGTATCATTACTATTACCCAGATAACCACCCAGCAAACCAGGCTGTTCCATTTACATAACCATGATATAACTAACAAAGAACATTGCCATATAAAATTGTTTACATAACATTTACATATTAGTTATTTATTTTGTTACATAATTATGATAAAACATAGTAATATAACATTTATATAAATATGTTCCCCACTTGTTATATTTACATCCCCCTTATGTATCAGCCATATAACAATGTTATATATCTACAATGGAACAATGATACATCATTGATATATGGCAATGTTTTATAGTATCCATATAACCTTATTATATGGTATTTACATAGTTTTTCTTTATTTTGTTACATAATTATAATAAAAAATTTTAATATAATAGTTATATCAAAATGATCCCTTCTTGTTATATTTACATCCCTATTATGTCATGGCTATATAACAATGTTTTATACCTACATTGTAACAATGATATATAAATGTTATATATTAATGTTTTATAGTATTTATATAGCCTTTTTATCTTACTAACGAACTCGTTTAAACGGTTGTGTCGAGTGCTCTCTATTGTGTTTTAAGTTAAGCTAAGTTTGATTCCATTTTTTTATAATAAAATGGAAGACAAAAATAGAAAAAAATATATTTCCCTATCCCGGAGGCAAAAGCGGAGGAGAATTAATGCAGATCTCAAAATAATGGGCGTGGAGGTAAGAAATTGTATAGAAAATACCCAAGACAATGTGGAATATACTGAGGCTAAAACCGAAGTAAGTAGGTATTATCTTTCCCTAACCAGCCAATAAATAAACATATAATAAAAATATTTTTACAGAAAATTTCGGAGAATATTCAGGAGGTCATAGGAAAAATTCCAATACTTTTGTGGAAGATTTGCAAGATTTGTGTAATAGATACCTACCTAGTCAACTTTTTATTAATGATCTGTTAAAAGTTTTGAGAAAACATTATTGCAAAAAGAAGTAGAGGCTGAATTTGTAAGTATATAAAGGGCGATTTTAAACCTGTTTAATAATGTTAATTTGTTTTTAAAACAGGGTGCTAAAAAACAAGCGACAAATTATAATTTAATGATATTTGGTAGCCAAAATAAGAGTTTAATTTCTATATATTTTTTTAAGTTTATACTGTTTTTTCAACTGGTACTTAAAAGATACAATAATTTTGCTAAATAACCAACTTTTTTATTATAATTGTTGTGACAATTAATTTTATGCAAATTCCATATTTTTCATTATTTTTATATCTCTTATAAGGTTGCAGGGTGCATTTGACTTGAATAAATAAAATCAAACAAATTATTATTTGTACCAAATATCATTTACATAACTACATAAAGAATAGTTGTTCTTTGTTTTGAAAACAAATCAATAAACAAAAATAATATTAAACTGTATTTTTTTTCAGTTTCAGTATATAACAAAAATTGGAGGCGTCTCAGAGAAAGATGCCACAGTAAGAGTTTTAAAGAAAATCTTCTCAAATAATTTGGCAAAAGATTTCTCTTGGCTGGGGCTAAGAAACAACAATAAAATTCAAAATTTAAAATCTGTTGAAATATTGAAGGGTAAAAATGTAAATTTTATGGGATTTTTTATTAAATAAATTTTTTTAAGCTGCTGTGTGCACTTCGACAGACAAAAATTTGGAAGGCATAGTTTCCGAATGGTTCCGGCAGGCCAAAAAAAGATTTGGTATACCCTATACTAGGGCCTATATATATTTTTTAGCTTTGAAGTAATAATGTATTTGGGATTTTTTTTTCTTTGGAAAAACTTTTCGTTTGTTTTAAGAAGTTAGAAAGAAGAAATGATTTGTTTTTTTTTTATTAAAATAATTTTTAATAAACATTTAAACCAATTTGTTTTTTTTTAATCTCTTTCAGAATCATTTATTTTTGTAATGTTTACTTATTATTTATGTAATATTTATTTATAATTTATTTAATATATTATCTAACTGGCATTAACAATTTCTTAGTTCTAATTTGGTATTATGGCAATTTTAAAATTTTGTTGATTTTTTTTTCAAAAAATTTGCCATCATACCAAGTTAGGGCTAAGAAATTTTTAATACCAGTAAGATAATATATTACATGAAATTATATTTATAAATATTTCATAAATAATATGTAAATATTTCAAATAGAATATAATTGTTTTATCACGTTTACATAACTATGATATGGCGCTGTAACATTACAGTTACATATCTATGATAAAACACTGTTACATCACAGATACATACCCAGGAAGGGGTCTTGAGGCGGACATAGGAGCATCGCCATTACATATAGGTGACATAGCTGTTGCATAGTAAGGAACAATTTTTATGTAAATGTTATATCACTGTTACATAACTGATATGGCGCTGTAACATTACAGTTACATAACTATGATAAAACAGTGTTACATCACAGTTACATACCCAGGAAGGCGTCTTGAGGCGGACATAGGAGCATTGCCATTACATATAGGTGACATAGCTGTTGCATAGTAAGGAACAATTTTTATGTAAATGTTATATCACTGTGACATGATTTGGTTTGCTGGGCAGCGTCCTTCCGTTTGCCGGTCAGTTGCCTACTATTCGTTCTCTTGATATGGTAGCCGTTTGCTGTCAAGTGGGTGCCACCATTTGACTGTCTGTAGACAAAAATCTTTTCTAACAATATATTGTGTGCAATCCACCGGCAACCGACGGGAAACCTTTTGCTTATAATTATTGTGGACAACATAAGAGTTTATAGGCGGAAATGTTTCCTGACAACTTATAGTGTGCAACCCACCGGCAACACACGGGAAACCTTTTGCGTATACTGATTGTGGGCAACGGATAGGAAATGATTTACCTATTCAAATTCACTGAATTTGGTGGCAATTTGCCGATAACGAATCAGAAATTAAAATAAATTAATAAATGAAGCGTTGAGAACCAGAGTGGCCTTACCCACAAACATTTATTCTAAAATGGGGTTATAATTTTAGGACAGTATATATATATATATATATATTTGGGTGCTTTTTTTTAACAAAGTTTTTCATTTCCGAAAAATATATTGTCCTAAAATGATTGTAACATCATTTAAGAAAAAACATTTGTGGGTTAGGCCACTCTGGTTCCAAACGCTTCATTTACCTATTCATTTTAATTTCCGATACGTTATCGGCAAATTGCCACCAAATTCAGTAATGCCTCATTTATTGGTATTGTTATTTTAACAAGAGGGTTAGGCGTAAATTTTCATACTCGAATTTTTTCAAACGTCGTTTTATTACAAAAATACCTATATTCACAAAGAAATAAAATATTATAAATATTTATATACACAACAGAATAACCTTATAAGCCGATAATTTATATAATAATAAATAATAATAATAAATGTTCTTTATTGAAAAAAATACATTTTTCAAAAGGCCATTGACTTTCGTCCTTCAGCCGGGAATAATAAATATATTTATTATTATATAAATTATCGGCTTCAAACAGGCGCAGCCTTATGGAATCTTCATTGTTTACGTTTGGATCTCGACGCTTAAGCCTGATTTATAGATTGCCTTTCTTCCTCCTTCCTTCCGTAGAATATGAACAATACAAAAACCGTTGTGCTTTTTAAAGATTCCCATACGGAAATCTATAAATGGCACTACGTTTTTTGGTATTGTTCATCTTTTATGAGGGGAAGGAAGGAAGGAAGGAAGGAAGGAAGGAAGGAAGGAAATCTATAAATAAGGCTTTAGCGGTAATACGTTGACGCTGTTTTGCGGCAAAACTTTTGCCACTCGCCGTTACCTCTCTTTGAAGTTCAACACGCGTTGGTGGCAGGGCCGGCTTAAGGCAATTCTGCGCCCTAGGCACTTAAAATTTGGCGCCTATTACTAGATACTGTACTTACGGGGCCCAGGGCAAATTTTAGAAAAGCTTATCAGAGACACCCCAATCTGTTATCTTAAGGGCGCCCGGGCTTATTAACCAAATTATCCCGTATGAATTAAAATACTTTTTATCAAAAACTAGGTATATTAAAAACAGAAATATCATACAAACATAATAAATATAATGTTCATAAAAAGTGTAAATGTTAAAATTTATAAGTGCCTTTTTCTGCAAAGGATTACAAGATGTCATTACCCAAGTAGCACAACTGGTTAAACAACTAGCATTCTAAGTAAAATAACCAACATCAAAGTAAAATAACGGTTTTTTAAACATGTTTTTTAACCAATTAGTTGTATTCAACCATTAACATTTTTTTAAGGTTACTATTAACTAAAAAATAACCCTTTAAATTTACCTGCTGGTTGCTATAACCTTAAGGTAAATTCAAAGGTTATTTTTTAGTATAATGTAACTAATAAAACAAACCTTGGTAATATTACTAACTATTTAAATATTTGGTTTATAGGTAACTTAAGGTTTAAATTGACTATAAATAAACCAAATATTTTACTAGTTAGTAATATTACTTACCTATAAGTTAAAAAGTAGGTTATTTTAGAAGTTACATAAAGTTATATTAACTTCTAACTTCTGACATTTAAAAATGGTTAAGAGTAGTTATTTTTTTAGACATATTTTCGTTTAGTCTATAAGTAATATCTATAGATCTATATATATCTATATATATTTATATAAATATATATTCTCTTAAAATGAAAAAGTCAAAAAGGACTAATTATAAGTCATATTTGACTTATTGTCATAGCGACAGCAGTCACTAATAATTAGTCAAATTATACCGACTATAACAGTCAAATTAGTAAATTTAAGAAGTTTTGACGGCTTTACACCGCGTTATTACAAAGCACGTCAAATTTTTATAAAATAATAAAAACAGTAAAGAATATATTATTTTCATAATTGTATAATGATATTTTTTTTTATTTTTGAGAATTTTTATTTTTTAGTTGGTTGGGGACAATGCGCCTATTTCTTCGTGGCGCCTAAGGCAATTGCCTTTCCTGCCTAATGGGTAATATGGCCCTGGTTGGTGGATCAAAGTTTTTATTGGTACCCACAGCTCCTGCAATAAATATATGTTTAGCAATAAACATATGTTTAGTTTGTATAAAACATTATTTAACATACCAAAAATAGCCCTAACAAGACCAGGGTTGTAAAGGGGATGATTGCCTTGCTCATCCCCCCCATGTATATTGCATATCTCGTCGGAGATAAACTTCCTGAACAGTTTATGAATGTGTAAAGGCCCCATAATCAATCTGAAAAATAAAAATAATTTATTAACGCTTGGCTTGACAATTTTTTCAGTCAGATTTTAATTAATAATTTGATAATTTTTTGTCGTTTCTTGGGAAGCATTTGGTTCTATTAAAATATCCACTAAATGTGTTTAATCACGGCACTTTTTTGATTATCAAAAAATTAAAAAATGCCTAGCTGGTATTGTATACAAATATATTTAAGAGCGATAAAAATTGGTTCAAAAATGCAAATTTTACAAGGGCGGTAAGGTGTGCTTTATAAAAATTTGTTGTAGTATACTACAACAAATTTTTGTATACAAAAAAGATATTACATTAATTAATTAATTTAAAATTACCGCTATTATAATAGCTTCTGAAATTTTAAATAAATTAATGTTATTTGAATAAAAACCCTTATAAAATTATAATACTTTAAAGAAAAAACTACATCTTCAAAAAATCCTACATTTTTATAGCCTCTATTTAGGTACATGCCGAAAGAAGTTTCACTTCAATATAACAAATTATTTAAAAATTTACTTACGTCTTGGTTTCTTGTTTGTATTTTTTTTTATTTTCAAAGGATTTTTAGATTTTTCCATATGGATATAGGTACAGCTAAAGCTAATAGATAACTATTGCGTGCATAAAACATACCTGATAGATTTCTTGTTTATATTAATCAACACGTCGTACACACACTCGCAGAACAAACCATAACTTATAAAGAACAAATGGTGAGCAACGGTAGCGGGGACTCTCGCGCAAGCGCGGTTCTTTATTGTGGGAAATATGTTGGCCGTCCGTTGCACCTCTGTTGCATACAATTGTTGACTGGAATCTATTGAAAATAAGCGGCTATCTTGGGCGGAAACAAATTTCTTGCAGTTTTCATGCAACTGACCAACAAGGTATTTTAGGAAATGTGTTGCCCGTCGGTTACACCTCTGTTGAATACAACTCTTAATCAGAAATTATTGGAAATACGTGTCAAACTTGGGCCTAAACATTTTTCTTGCAGTTTGCATGCAACTGACGGGAAATGTTTTGGACTTCCAACTTATTGGCTTACTGTTGCATGAAATATGCCAGCTTGTTATTGCCGACAACGCGTTTCTTTAGATTTACTAAGAAACTTTGGTTATCTGGGTAGGCTGGTTTTTGTGTATATTAATAATAATAATAATAATAATAATAATAATAATAATAATAATAATAAACTTTATTAGCCCAACAGGGTTTCCCCCAATTACAGGACAAAATACATCGTAGGTAAATATTCCAAATTTTACATTGTATATATATACAAATTTATACACAAATAAATGACTATTTAAATATATCGCATGTATTGGAGTTTTTGCATATAACGTTGATTGGAGCTCGATTCATCAAATTTGTTCTTGAAGTTGGAAGTTTAAACGTATTGAATGATCTTAAGTTAATTCTAGGTACGTTGATGTTTAATTTGGACAGAAGATATGGACAGTCGATTTGGTCGTGTAGAAGTTTTCTAAGAAAGTTGGTATTCTGTATTTGGCGTCTTGTTTTTAAATCTTTTATGTTTAGATGAAAAGAGAGATCGTCCAAACAAGCACCTCTATCAGGGTATGTTCCATATAATCTAAACGACATATATTTTAGAAATCTGCGTTGTATACGATCCAAGTCAAGAATATGACAAGTATATTCCAAATAAGGCTTGCATATTCTAATTTACTAATTACAAACAAAAAGTATAACATTTTTATTATACTTAAATCAGTGAACTCCTTGAAGGATCTGATGATAAATCCAAGCATTTTACCAGCCGATGAACATACGCTATTTAGATGTGGTATAAAACTAAAACCAATATCAAAAGTAACTCCTAAATCCTTAATTAAATCTGTTCTTTGTAATTTGACATTGTTTACAGCATACGTTGCTAAAATTGGAAATTTATTTTTCGTATATGTTGCAATAAAGCATTTATCAACATTTAACTTAAGTTGATTCAAACGACACCAATTTGCTATGAAGGTTAAATTATTTTGAAGTATCTTAACATCATCAGGATGTTTAATAATTGAGTATATCTTTATGTCGTCGGCATAAGCAAGAGCGGGGCAAGTTAGGTTCAGAAGAAGTTCGTTAACAAATAAATTAAATAGAAGGGGCCCTAAATTTGACCCCTGTGGAACACCAGATGTTCCACATAAATATTGGAAGAAAACTTTTTGTAATATACATAATTTTTGCGATTTTTTAAATATGATGCCATAAGTCTTACTAAATTAGGGGAAAAATTAAGATTAGATAACTTATCCAATAAAAGATCATGGTTTATGCAGTCAAAAGCCTTCGATAGGTCTGTATATTTAGTGTCAACTTGAGTTCTATCATCAATGGACTCGCAAATGAATTGGCTAAATGATGCAAGGTTGGGACTGTTATTGGAGTTTTTAATGAAAATATCATATGCGGTTTTTTGGCGATTTTTAATTGGTTTTGGTATTTGTTTCTAAATATTTTTAATATATTTTTATTGCCTTGTGTTGGAAAAAGTTTAACTGAGTCTTGTATTAGCCAAAGAGTATGGCGCATATTTTTTAAGGCTGGTGTGAACCATTTAAGTTTGTTTATTTTTGATTTATTATTTATCACTGTTTTTAATGGGAAAGACATATTCATGTAGCATGTTAGAATATTAAAGAAATGCTCAAACTTACTTTCAATACATATACTGCTGTTAATAAATGACCAATCTGTAGTAAGTAGGTAGTTATGGGTCGAAACTGTTTATTAACTATAGGATCTTTATTCATCATGGACATATTAAACTGAAATTCTATTCCCAAATGATCAGAGAGATGGATGTTTAATGATTTTACTATTTGAATGTCTGTTATATTTGTAAAGATGTTATCAATAGTATTAGATCCTCTGGTGAAAAAATTAACTATTGGAAGTAAGTTAAAGCTTATAAATATATCCCTTACATTAGATGAATGCCTATCTTCTAAGTGATTAAATTTACAATAATAATGTAAGTATCAAGAAAATTAAGTTTATTTATTATTTCATTAAGTTTGTTGTAAAATATATTAATGTCGCCAGAAGGGCTTCTATATAGTGTTACGAGCGTGAGATTTATGGAGGGGAAAAAAGATCCTGCACATTCAAATTTTTTTCAATAGATATCGTATCAAGATTCTTGATCTCCAAAAATTTTAAGTCATTTTTTACCAACTGTAGTACACCACCATGAATAAAATTTGTTCTTGAAAAGTGCGAAGTTTTTGTAAAATGCTCTATTTGAAAACTATCAATTTCAGATGACAGGATCCAGTGCTCTGCTAAACATATGAAATTAAATTCACAGCCATCAATTAGTGCTTCAAATTCCTGAACTTTGTTTTTAATTAATTAAATATTCTGCAAGCATTTCTCTTATCACCGCTTTTGTTTAATTTCGTTCAGGATCTCATGCCAGCATCGACAGACGCGTTTCGTTCTGTGGAACTCATCAGTGCCGAGTTGCTATAGGCTTGAGACCCAAACGAAAACTTTAATTCCTTTCCTTATATTGGAAAGGAATAGTTCAAAAGCGGCGAGAAGAGAATTTGCCTGCACAATGGTGCCATCTATCGCCTATAGCAACTCGGCACTGATGAGTCTTTCCTACTACAATTCCTCGACCGACCTCCTGTATCCAGCAGAATAATTTGTTACTTCAAATAGTGTGCGCGGAAAAGACTACAGATGCGCTCATGGCATTGCATGGCAGCTATTTTTACTGCTTATAGCGGTATAAATACAGGAGGAGTAACTATAGTCTTTTTGTGTAAAACTTTATATATATATATATTTATTAAAAATATGATGGTAAGGGTGTCGCAAAGTATTAACTTAATTTGGCTTAGGTTGGGTATATTTTATAATTTTAAGAATGTTTTAAGTGTAATAAGGTAATAAAAATAAATCGTTCAGTTCGTTAATAAACCAGTGCGTGTTTTAATTCACATTACGTAACAGTAAAAACGTTACAATATGAATGAAAATATTAACGGCGTACGATGGTATAGGTAATATTGTAAAGTTTTAAAAAACCTATAAATAATAGTAGGTATATTTTGTATCAAGTTTGATAAACGCCATTTTAAAAACGAATTTAATTTTTGCGAGCAAGTGCTTAAATTAATAAGTGTTTAGAAAAGTTTATAAACGAGTTGCATACTATACTTTTTCTACGACAAATATTTATTATTATCTAAAAATGATTTAATTTAAATATTTGTATAGAGCGACATCTATAAAACAATAAAGTTACCAACTTGGGAATCTGTGTTACCGTTAAATGTCAAATTTTTATTTGTTATAATTTATTAATTGAAATTTATCCCTTGAAAAGGGATTAAAACAGTTTTTTACAGTGAAAGTGAAGAAAAATTTTTATGAGCACTTTACGGTGGAGTCAGAGCCCAAAATTAACTTATATCTACTGCCGGCAAAATTTAAAGCTTAAAACAATGTAACTTTTCAAATATTGGCGTTGAGAAACTATTTAATTCTTTTGTATTTTTGTATTAAGACAATAAAATAATTTTCACATTTAGTATTATTTTACTAGAAAGGCACTTTATTCTAACAATTTTATGACATTTGACAACTGTCAACTTACTTAAATCTAACTTCAGCCCGTGACTAAAAACCTGTTACTAACTTCAGCCTGTGACTAAAATGTCATAGCCACAACTTGTCAATGTGTATATAAAAGGTCACTTAGTCTCATGGAATCATGTATGATAATGGACGTTTTAAAGGTGGGGGGAAAACAAATTAATGATTATTTGAGGGGACAACAGAGGGTTGAAAAAAGTATCACTTAGTATTACTGTCTGCTTGTGATTATTTACAACAATCTTTATATAAATATTTTAATATTAATATTATCTATCAACTAAATGGTACTTAACCAGAAATCGAAAAAGTAGCAAACTTTATCCGATTGGTCTAAATTATTTTACAGCCTAGGAGGTTTTTTGATTGAAGAAAAAAATACCATCGTTTTTTAAAGTTTGATTTAATTAGGTATACAAACAATTATTTGCCAATGCAAACGTCCCCTAAAATATGTTACCTTGACAATATTGTATTGAAATAATTTCCTCAAATATTTTCAATGTTGGAAATTATACATCTAATTAAATAGGTTCAACATTGGGCGTCCAAATAAATTTTTTAGTACAAATATTTTAATATTCCTTAATTAAATATTTGATTTAATATGCATCTTTATAAATAGTAGGTATTTGTTGGTTTTCTCCAAAACAACAATTTCACTTTAGGTGTGTCTTGCAAATGAAGATGATCTACATTTAGACCGTAAAATTCGATTTTGGCAATTTAATGCCCACGTAAGTTGTATGGATGGGCGCATTAATAATCAACGGTAATTATAATGGTGAAATCGAAATGCTGGTTACCGAACGGACCAATGAAGATTTATTTACCTCCAGGAGGATGGTCATTTCTTCTCTTAAAGTGCAGTGTCCACTTTCTCAATACTTGCCTTTTATATTATGGTTAAGCAATACGCATTTCCCGCTAACAAATAAAATTTGTATTTTAAAAACTTCAAATATTATATACAATATAATATAATATTATAAAAGGCTAAAAAAACAAATAAAAGACATGACCTTGATAAAATTAAAACATTAAAAAAATTAAAAAAAAATATTATATACAATATAATATAATATTATAAAGGCTAAAAAAACAAATAAAAGACATGACCTTGATAAAATTAAAACATTAAAAAAATTTAAAAAAAAATACCTATCTTAACTTTGTAATTATAATAAAAAAAACTTATTTTTTAAACTAATAACTATAATAACTATACAGGGTGTTATGTAATTAATGTTATATATTAAAATACTGAATACCTTTTGACATAAGGTGTAATGGAAAAATATTTTAAAATATATTTTCCCAAAGATAAAGAAAATATATGCATTAGAAGTTTTTTATATTTTTTGTGATACGCCACTGGTTACACACTTGTGTTCTGTGAGTACATAGATATAAACCAACAAGTAGCTGCGCGTTGCCAGTTGTAAAAAATTGTTACTAAAAATTTTCTTGCATAAAATAAATAAAAACTCAATAAATACAAAAGTTTTAAGCCCTTAAAGCTCTAATACCATTCTGTATTTATTTAATCATCCAGCTATTAACTTAAGCAATGATTAGTAGGTACCTATTTTAAAACTCCATAAAATTAATTTTTTCATCGGTTTTTTTCTTTCTGTTTAATCAGATGAAATTAGGGCAAGTTCACAGGTTAATCGTTAAACATTCAATTTGTGTAAATAAATCCAAACGCCCAAAAGCACTTCCCTTAGTTAAGATATTTACAATTTGAGCACATAACCTACAATTTTTTGACAGAATGTGTTACCAACCATAACATAATAAATTAAATCAGATTAACTTAAAGTAAAGTAAATCATTACGAATTATGAATAAAGTTTAAATCTGGTGTGTCTAAATTTAAATATATTTTTTATAAGTATGTTTTTAAATCACAATGTTAAAACGATTTTTAAAAAATCATTAGTTTACAAAGGTCTAATTAGTGATCTAGCAATTTCAGGTTTTTATTTTTTTTCAAGTTTTTTCAGGTTTTTATTCTTTTATAAATATATTGAAAGTTTGAAAATGCTCGTCAAGCAAGAATTTTGTAGGTATATTCAAAATTATCACAACGCCAATTACGGACATCCACCGCCCTCGGAGCAAAGTTTTGTACGTGCTGTGCAAAATTTAAGGGACCGCGGAAGATTTAGCGCATTTGTTGGTGATAGGGGTCGGGCTCAGGGACGTGAATTTGTGGCCCTTGAAGAGCAAATTTTGGACGAAGTGGAAGCAAATCCGAGAATTAGTTCAAGACGATTAACTGCCCAACTTGGATAAATGTCCAACTTTGTTACGGGGCGCACGATTCACGAAAATAGTTTGTACCCCTATCACCTACAAAAAGTTAAAGCTCTTCAGGATGGAGATTATGTACTGCGGTTGGAATTTTGCCATTGGTATTTATTTTGACCTTTCAAAAGCGTTTGATAGGTACTTTAAATCACGAAGTCCTGCTGAGGAAAATGGAGAGATATGGTATAAACGGGGTAAGTCTTAATCTGTTTAAATCATATTTATCAGGTAGATCTCAAGTAGTCGCTATTGAATCAATTGTTAATGGAACTAAAACATGCACCTTTTCCGAAAAGGTAACCCTAAAACTAGGAGTTCCGCAAGGATCAATATTGGGACCAACTTTATTTCTGTTATACGTAAATGATCTACACACTTATTTAAATAACGTCTATCAGTTTGCGGATGATACGTCTTGTTTAGCTATATCTAAGTCTATTCCTGAATTATCTACAAAAATAAAAGAAATAATGAATATAATGTCAGGGTGGTGCAAAACTAATGGACTACTTTTAAATATTACGAAAACTAATCTTTTAATCTTTAATAAAAATTTTAACTCTACCATGCTTGTATATTTATAATCTGTGTATTTTCTCAAGGAAAAATCCTGGTCTGTTTTTAAGAAACCGTGACGTATCTGAGGGAATGGTAACTAGAGGCAGTTCTTTGATGCGAATTCCAATTCATACATCCAACATGTATCATGTATAGAAGTCAGTGGCGGCTGGTGGATTTTAAGTATACCAATATCTCAGTTATTAGACATGGGACCCACACCAAATTTATAATAGTTTATATTGACATTAAATAAACAAGTTCGGCGCAAACAGAATTTAAATTGAAGTTTGCGAAAAAAAGTTAGTTTTTCCTGTCGCCTACCCTGCCTCCAGGCCCCCCTATTTGAGATAATTCAAATTAAAGTGGTGCAATTTATTATCTACTATAATTTATCGAAAAATTTAAAATTTTATTCAAAAAATCCAAATATTACAGATTTTATTCGATTTTAAATTTTTATTATTTATTTTATTAAAATAAAAAAATATTTAAAATGGTATAAAAACTGTAATATTTGGATTTTTTGAATAAAATTTTAAATTTGTCGATAAATTATAGTAGATAATAAATTGCACCACTTTAATTTGAATTATCTTAAATAGGGGGGCCTGGAGGCAGGGTAGGCGACAGGAAAAACTAACTTTTTTTCGCAAACTTCAATTTAAATTCTGTTTGCGCCGAACTTGTTTATTTAATGTCAATATAAACTATTATAAATTTGGTGTGGGTCCCATGTCTAATAACTGAGATATTGGTATACTTAAAATCCACCAGCCGCCACTGATAGAAGTGTATTGATCAGGTGTATAAAAGCTATGAATAAAATACCAAACTCAATTAAAATAATTCAGTCTTTTAGAGAATATAAACTTGTTCTAAGAACCTACCTGATAAACCAATGTTTCTATTCGTTTAGTGATTTCGTAAATTCGACTTGATTAATCGTATTATAATTTTATCTTATTTATTATTTAATTTATTTGTACTGTATACTGTATATATATTATCTATTTATTCATCTATTTGCAATTGTACCACTTAATTATTATTTCATGTTTATTTTGTTAATTATTATTTTATGTTTATTTTGTTCGTTCTAAATGTTTATATATATTCATGCATGTAAAGGAAACATTTTTTTTCTTTTTCTAGTACCATATTATGTTTATGTTTATATGACAATACTTATGTCACATTGTGATCTTCTGGCAATAAATTATTATTATTATTATATACAGAAAAATCAAGAAGATGCTGATTGGAGCCGTAGTGTTTTGTATACCGATGAGGCCACATTTACAAGAGACGGGATTTGAGCAGCAACTCAGGAACTTATGGCGGGTTTACGAGTCACTCGCGTGCGTTTGGAGGTCGCGTTTACGCGAGCTAGCCAACGCGCGCGACGGTTTTAACTCATGGTGGGCAATGGGATCGTTTATAAGTGAACTCGCGTGCGTTAAAAGGACGCGTGCGCCAAATCTCAGCCAGTTTGACGCGTCTTGGTTTTTATCCGGGGAAAAAACTTTACGCCGTAAAAAGATCGCGCGCGTTGAAGTCGATATCACGTGACATGGCCAGCCAATGGCATCAGCCGCGTAGCCTGCGTGGGAGAAGTGTTGTGTCAAACATAATTAGCAGACGAGCTAAATTCATTAATATTGCGGTTCGAAGAATTAAAAATGGGTCCATTTTCCCAAAGTATGAGACACGAGACGAAATCAAAACACACGCACTGAGGAACCAGCTGACGTTCGAAGGTGAGCAAACGCGCGCCTTTGAAACTCGTAAATGGGGTCGCGTCAGGAAGAACGCGTTGACGCGAAGGCCCAGGAAACGCATGCAAACCTCAAACGCACGCGAGTGACTCGTAAACCCGCCATTAATTGTAAATAGTCCAGACATTTTTACGCGGGTGCGCAAAAGCATGCTTCGCAGAGTTTAAGCTTGCATTCTAAATAATGAAATCATTTTGAGCATCTCATATAAGCATATAAGGTAATACATTTTTAATTTTACATTTGGCAACACTGCATTAAAAGTAATAGGTAAGGTTAATCTGCGTTTCCTAGTCGATTAGTGGCGTACTTTTTGGTAGGATAAAGGTTAATATAAATTATTTTTAGTCTTTGGAATTTAGAAAAAAAAAGTTTCAGATGCTTCTTTATGTACCCTAAGAAACTACTCATTTTAATATATAACATTAATTACATAACACCCTGTACAATACTTATACAATAATGTAGTAAGTAGTTCTTCCTTTTCCTGTGTTTAGCAAAACACTCTGTAGCTTCTTAGTGCTTATATTGTAATAAAGCAGTGGTGTAACCAGAAAATATTTTTTTTAGATCATAAATTGATATCTTACTCAAAAAATGTTTTTTAAATGATACTTATTGTACAGGGACTTAGCGAAGGTTCCAATCATGGAAGGGGGGGTGAGTTTTAATAAAATGCCGACTTTTTTGATAATTTTGCCGACTGCAGCAATTTTTTATAGGTGTAAGATCGATGAAAAATTATAATTAGTGACTATACTCTCTAATAATTAATTAGTAAAAAATTACTAGTTGCTACAGTTATTAGTGGCTGCTTTTTCACTTATACCATGATTAACCTTGGTATCGCCAACATTTAACAGCCAATTCTTATGTAAAATTGTCCCCTGAATCCTAAAATACCGTCAAAATTTTTGAAAGTAGAGCAGTTTTTAGTATTACATGGAAAATTGACTATATCTCAAAAACTGTTCTACTTTTTACGACATTTTCGTATTCAGGGGACAATTTTGTATGGAAATTGGCTGTTATATATATATTTTGTTTGTTTGTTTGTTTGTTTGTTTGTTTGTTTGTTTGTTTGTTTGTTTGTTTGTTTGTTTGTTTGTTTGTTTGTTTGTTTGTTTGTTTGTTTGTTTGTTTGTTTGTTTGTTTGTTTGTTTGTTTGTTTGTTTGTTTGTTTGTTTGTTTGTTTGTTTGTTTGTTTGTTTGTTTGTTTGTTTGTTTGTTTGTTTGTTTGTTTGTTTGTTTGTTTGTTTGTTTGTTTGTAAATATAAAATGCTTTAATATTATTAATATTATTTATTAATTATTAAAAAAATAATTTAAATTAAAACTAAATACGATTTTTTAAATATAAAACAAATTTTACATTTATTCTACGTAGCTGCCTTCCACCTCAACAAATTTTTCTGCTCTCTTAATAAATTCTTCGTATACTTTACGAATAATTTGCGGCTCATTCAGTTCATTTATTGCTTCCTCTATGCGCTGTTTTAATGTGTTATTTAACAAATACTATATCTGAAGTCAAATAGTTTAATTGCGACGTAATTTATAACATTAAGCTACCTTTAGGAATAAAAACGAAAGTTTCAATACTCGAGAAAAAGTTCAAATGTCGCAATCGTTACTTTTTGAGGAAATTTTAGTATACAATATTTGTGCATTTAAAATACGTGCTTGTTTGAGGTTACTGTTTAAGTTTTAGACAAAAAATTATTACTATAGTACCAAAGTTGATCCTGTAAATTTTGGATGAAAGCATATATATATAAATATATATATATATATATGCTTACAGGATCAACTTTGATTGCTTTAGCCGATTTTCTAATGTCGCACCCGTTACGCGATTCATGACGTTATAAAAGGTTTTCTATACAAGTTTTTATGGAAATTTTGTTTAAGTTAAATATCTAATATTATACTATTTTTGTATATTAACGTATCTTGATATATCTGAACAGACACTTTATTAGGTATCATAAAAAAACGCATTGTCAGTGTTGCATCGTTCGAATGCACATACTGATTTTAATTTTCATCTAGAATATGAATTTGATAAAAAAAAATCCACACCATACATTAACTTTTTTGGTAACGTTGACTTTTCGTGTTAATTACACAATTGGGATTATCAAAAGCCCAGTACTGGGCTTTCGACACGTGTCGACTATTTTGGGTAGGCAGGTGCCCGTTGGTGCAAAATGTAGATTCATCAGTAAAAAGTAAATCTGTGAAATCTTCTGTTTTCAATGTAATTTGCACCTATACATAAACAAAGGTTTAAACGTCTCGCTTCGTCTCCAAATTTAAGTGTATGCAGCAGTTTTGCATTGAAAGGATGAATTTTGTTTGCAATAAACTTTTGGTAAAATCCAGCTCAAATGCACGCCTTTTTAAAGATAATTTAGGATTATCGTGTTTTCTTCTTTTTTTTTAGATCCGTTACCGAACCAGTTTCAGTATTTTTTATTATTTTTCGCAATGCTTCCTTTAAAATAGCCGTATTGGCAATTTTTTTATGGAAAAGATTAATTGCAAATTGATAAGATACATTTCCAATTTCGTACTAAATATATTTATAAATACGTTTTCTTTCGTTAACATTTTTTAATTTACAGGCACAAAATTCTGTCAGATATTTAATAAGACGTTAACGTCACGTTGACTTTTACTAAATCGGATATCTTGATTTTTTGTTAAATACATCAAATAATCGTACAAAACCGTCATGATAATTCCATATAAAAACATTGAAATTTGTATTCCAAATTTCATATTTATTTTTTATTTGAGATTATAAAGGTCCACACTAGAAATGGTATATCTAACCACATACAATTTGGTAAATTTTACCCTTTTTAATTGGTTATTAATCTACTCGTACTATTCGTAAGTAATATCATAAGGGCATCTAATTTTTTTCGATAAAAATCGAAAAAACACGTTGCTAAGTAATATTTTAACAAGAAGCATGAGTGCTGGTGGCTACAAAAATCCGAGTCAAAGAGGAGGATTTTTGCACCTGCAAAAATATTACTTAGCATTGTGTTTTTTCAATTTTTTTCACAGGAAAAATTAGATGCCCGAATGGTATTTGACAAGACTATTTCATGAGTAACAGTTAACAATTAAAATATAAATTGCAATTTTTGGTGACAACAGCTGTCAAGTTTTGCCGCGGGTAAACTCGAATAAACTGCTGACAGGTGCTGTCACACAGTTTTTTCACCTAGAAACCATTTGTAATTCAAAATTGCGCGTTTGTGATTGGTGGAAATTAAGACGAGGAAAATAGTCGTACAAAAAACTCATAACAGTGCATTCACTGTCACATTGCACCACTTCACCAGACCACTGAATTTTAATTTAAAAACCATGGTCTTAAATTAAAATAGCATGCATAGGGGGCCCCCGACCTTAGAGGGGCCCCGTAGAAAACCACATTGGGTGGTATAAGTGACAAAGGGGCCCCAGCTCAAAATTTGCGGGGGGGCCCCCGATCACCTTTGCACGCTACTGCATCAACGGCACTCGGAATACTGATCGCGCCCATGCCGTTAGCGAATGGTGATGACTACGTGACTTTTTTTTACCACAATTTGTGTAGCTGTCAACACATAATAGTGTCAAAAGTACACCGCGTCGAGTTTATCTTTAAATTAACACTAGATTGACACGGTGCCGTGTTAAATGAATTTAAATTAACACGAATGAATTTTACCACAATTTAAAATTAACACTTAATATTTTTGACCAAGTTTAGTGTATAAATTAACACCAAATGATTTTACCACTCCATTTGGTAACTTTACACCGAAATATTTTATACTGTGTGATAGCGCCACCTCGAGGCTACATTTAGATTGGGCCATTGTAAAGAAAACGAATTTAAAAAAAATACAACCTTAATTAAGGTACAGACGACATTGTACTTAGTCAAAAATGGCGAATGCGAAAGGATACATTTTGTGTATTAACATAACTAAAAATGTTCTCTGAGTATGTTGACCATACTATGGTCCATGTAAATGTTTATTTCAATAAGTCACTTTTTTAATTTAGAACAAATGTGAAATATTAGCTTCCCTAATAAATAATGTTCCAATAAACATTTTGGCAAGAAAAAAAACCTAAAATAAAATTTGGATACGCCTCTGCACAGTTTGTATTGAAGAAAGAAGATGCTTGACGGGTTCATCGTGGTAAAGCGCAAGAAGGCATAGCAGGCAAACGATCGAGGTATACCTATAGCTATAGCGGCGGTAGTGTCCGGAAGCGTGTTTGGTCTTCGTCCGCGTCGTGAATCGTGTTGACCCAGATTTTGGCTTGCGGTGCCCGATGCTCCTTTCTCCTTGAGCGCGCTCGTTGACCGATAAAATAGAAATCTCTTCTTCTTCATTATCTCCTCTGCCTCATCCTAATTGGTTGTCGGCATTTCGGACCTAATGACACAGTAAATGAGTACTCGAAAGGAGCCAGTGGTGGTTTGAGGGTGGGAAACAAAAATGCATGAAAAAAGAAAGCGATGATTTATAAAAATGCTTTCATAAACAGATTTTGTTCATAAAATTATTAATGCACTTAATACAGTATCTACCTGTTTGTTCTCCCTACTGAAAGTAGTAGGTACCTACAGATCTTAGTTGTGTTAATTTAAATTGATTTAACTTTTTTTAAAAGTTACAAAATATTTGTAAAGGGTCAAACGATCGTTAATAAACGCAAATTTGCGCGTTTATTAAATAAAAAGTTTAAAAAAGGTAAATTTCAAAAATGCTTCAAGTACAATCAGAATAATAACCAAAAATTCCAAATATATCAGAAGATTTCAAACGAAAAGATTTTAAAAAATAAAACAGCATTTTGAAGAAATCATTCCCAATGCAACAAAGAAGTAAAAGATTAACCAAGATATTTTTGAAGTAAAATGGAACGCATTTAGTAACCAAATTTTTGTTTTACCAAAATAAAATCATGGATTAATGTTAGCTTAGCAAAACTTTATATGAAATTTTGAAAAACAATTTAGAGAAGAAAAATTAAAAAAATAATTCGGTAATTTTTACGGGAGAAAATTTCGCGACATATTTTTGGAATATTAAGGAAGAGGAAACATTTTACTTCAAACGATCTTTTTTGATTTATGCATAAACTCACCTATATTTTATCAAAGGCAAATTGATTGCATTTTTTAAGAACTTATATTTGACATTTTAAAATTTATTAACCTATTCTTTACCCCATATAATTATAACATAACCACAATTATATTATCTACTAAATTATTTTGTTTAACTCAATGTAGACAACTATAAATTCAAGGTCCCTAGAGAAAATTCATGATTAAAAAAAATAGTTATTTATGTATTAAGGGCATAATAAGGTTTTTATGGTCCGAGGCGCTATTTCGAGCCCGAGCGCGTTAGCGCGAGGGCTAGAAAAGCGTCGTAGGACCATAAAAACCAGTTATGCCAGCAATGCATACAAAACTTTATGCACGATTAATATATTATTATTTTTAATATATTATTGTTTTTAAAGACGTTTACGTCAAAGAATTTTTGTTATAATTGTCATATTATAATGTCAACTGACATCAGTCAGTTTTAAAGTTTAAAGATAAATGAAATTGAGGAAGCAGCTGAAAAGGCGAAAAATTGCGGCCTGCTGCCGGTAAAATCAAAATCTTTATACGAAAAAACTTACTTTGAATATATCAAATGGTGTAACATTGTTGTTTTTAATTTTTGACGTTTCATTATAGCCCGCTGGGCCATAATAACGCCCGCGGGCTATAAAAAGACGTTTACGTCAAAGAATTTTTGTTATAATTGTCATATTATAATGTCATCGTGCATAAATGTTGTTTATCTTAAAGTCTACCTTTGACAGAGTACACATTTGTACACTGATTTTTATAATATTGGAGTATGTTGTTAAGGAGATTTGGAGAATACTTTTTATGCTGTGCGCATCATTTAATATATACAGGGTTAGCCAAACATCGCTTCTTTTAATAAAGCAAAAGCGTAACTTCATGATTTTGGCATAATACGCAAAAAAGATATATACCTACCCACCCATGTTTTTTTAGATATTTTTATGTTTATCAGGCTACAAAATGGGATTCTTATTAAAACTTTATAAGAAAAATTGATTTTGAATAAAATTAAATAAAATAACATTTTTTGGAGATAAATCTTTTTTGTGCATTATGCTTTTTACTATATAAAAAAGTGATTTTTGGCTAACCCTGTATAAATCTAATAATGTGCTTAGTGTGACAACAGTATTCTCCAAGTCTCGTTAACAATATAATCGAATATTATAAAAATCGGTGTATATAATATACATATTATGTACTAGGGTGTTTCAAAAAAAAGAATTTTTATAACTTTGGAATGGTTTGTTTTCGCAACACCCAAGCGAGAGGTTTTATAGACAATTTCACGCTCTACAAAAAACATCTGAAGGTCAAAGTTCTTCAGATCAACCGTTTCAAAGATATCAGCGATCAAAAATAACACTAATAAAAAATTTCAATTATTTTGAAATAAAATACAAAAATATATATGCCATATTTATATTATTTTTTATGTAAAATCACATTAATTATGTTAACCTGAGACTGTAAACTTTTTTTTTATTTATATTCATATATACACATACTGTATATACAGGGTGTTTCAAATAGGTATATACAGGGTGTTTCATAATATATGCGCAGGACTTCAGGATGTGATAGCTCATCCAAAAAGATGAAAAAAGTCGCTATTAACTTACGCTCTAAAATGCACAATTTTCGAGATACAGGGTGTTGAAATTTTAGAAAAAAATTCGTTTTTTTCGAATATCTCCGGAACCGTTTATCGTACAAAAAACAGCTTTTGTAAGCATTTTCTACTCAAAATAAGCTATGTTTTGTGCCAGAAAAAAAATTTTTTTCCTCCTAATTGGTGGAGATTTTGAAGGGGTAGCGGGTGTTTTTCTCCTTAACTTCTACGCCCCTGAAAAAAGTACGATTTTGAGAGGCCCATTCGAACCGCCAATGTTTTCTACACAAAAAAGGTACTCTTGGTCATAAGCTCTAAACTGGACCGTTTTCAAGAAAAATCAACTTTTATGTTTAAAAACATGGTCAATTTAAAAAAAAAATAATTTTTTTACTAATTAAACAAAATTTATTTTAACATTAGAACAAGTAACAAAACCAAACCATAATTGCAAAATAAAAAATGATTCAAAAGTTGTCTTTGCTAAATTCTCCAAACCGTAAAGGTAACGCATTTCGCACATTTCAGCATTTGTGTAAAAAATCATTTTTTATTTTTTTTTTAATTTTGCAATTATCGTTTGGTTTTGATACTTTTTCTAACGTTAAAATAAATTTTGTTTAATTAGTAATAAAATTTTTTTTATCGAAACTTTAGAGCTTATGACCAAGAGTACCTTTTTTGTGTAGAAAACATTGGCGGTTCGAATGGGCCTCTCGAAACCGTACTTTTTTCAGGGGCGTAGAAGTTGAGGAGAAAAACACCCGCTACCCCTTCAAAATCTCCACCAATTATGAGTAAAAAAAAAAATTTTCTGGCACAAAACATAGCTTATTATGAGTAGAAAATGCTTACAAAAGCTGTTTTTTGTACGATAAACGGTTCCAGAGATAATCGAAAAAAACGATTTTTTTTCTAAAATTTCAACACCCTGTATCTCGAAAATTGTGCATTTTAGAGGGTAAGTTAATAGCGACTTTTTTCATCTTTTTGGTTGAGCTATCACATCCTGAAGTCCTGCGCATATATTATGAAACACCCTGTATATATATATATATATATATATATACGAGCCCTAACCACATAATGTTCGGACACTTCATAATTTATACAGAAATTTTTTTCGTGAATACTATCTCAAAATTATTAGAAGTTATGAAAAATTCAGCTTATTATGGCATATACCCCTCGAAGCGATTTTTATTTTTAAAAAGTTTACCTTTTATTTTTAGCTTTTAAAAAAAGGCTAACTTTTTAACTTTTTTTTGTATGAGTAAAAAAAGTTATAAATGGACCCATTAAAAAGAGCATAAAATATTATACAAACCCTGAAAATTTGGTAAAAAATAAATAAGTTATAAAAAAGTATAAGTAATTTAAAAATGCTATTTTTAAAGAGTTTTTGCAATTTTCTTAGGAAACGGGAGATTTTGCAGATATATATATCGCTATAACTTTCTTATTATTTATACAATTTTTACCAAATTTTCAGGGTTTGTATAATATTTTATGTTCTTTTTAATGGGCCCATTTATAACTTTTTTTACTCATGCAAAAAAAAGTTAAAAAGTTAGCCTTTTTTTAAAAGCTAAAAATAAAAGGTAAACTTTTTAAAAATAAAAATCGCTTCGAGGGGTATATGCCAAAATAAGCTGAATTTTTCATAACTTCTAATAATTTTGAGATAGTATTCACGAAAAAAATTTCTGTATAAATTATGAAGTGTCCGAACATTATGTGGTTAGGGCTCGTATATCTTTTTTGCGTGTTATGCCAAAATCATGAATTTACGCTTTTGCTTTATTAAAAATAAGCGATTTTTGGCTCACCCTGTATATATCAAATAATGTGTAAAGTATTAAAAAGTATTCTTTAAGTCTCCTCAATAATATACTCTAATTTAATAAAAATCCGTATACAAATGTGCACTCTGTCAAAGGTAGACTTTGAAATAAACAAAAATTAAAAAAAAAATCATGAATTTTCAAAAAAAATTGAAAAGAGGAGCAGCTAGGATTTTGGTAAATATCATTTTTAAGTCACCAAAGCGTCCCGAACAAGAAACTGCAATCAGTTTTTTGCAGCATTTTTATGTGACTTAAACTTCGTTCAGGCACACCGTGTACGTACAGGGATTAAACACAATTTGCAAAGTTTTAAAAATTAATAAAAATAATACAAATTATGAGACATTTCATGGTAACTCGCGTTACAATAAGATATTTTATTTGGCAGTAAAACGACAATACTTAATTTTAAAAGTTTAACCACATCAACAATTTTATTTAAAAACTTTTACTGTTCGTAATTAAATTAATATCATAATAGACAAACATTTTTTAGATTGGTATTTTTTTTAAATAAAATTCAACAGTAACTCACATTAAATCCTAAGGACATACGATTATTTACCTTTCCATAAACTTTTTATTATTTCTGGGTATTTAACAATAAAACTACTATTAAATAACAAAAATAGATTAAGGTTAAACATAAAGAAATTTATACAAATAATAATGTTTTTTCATACATTTTGTTTTAAAAAATAAGCAACAAGTGGTAACTCGCGTTTTTCAATCGTTGGTTAACTTTATCTTACGGTTAATTTCCTTAGATACTATTGTTAACACAATAGTATCTAAGAAAGTTAACTATTAAATAACAAAAATAGATTAAGGTTAAACATAAAGAAATTTATACAAATAATAATGTTTTTTCATACATTTTGTTTTAAAAAATAAGCAACAAGTGGTAACTCGCGTTTTTCAATCGTTGGTTAACTTTATCTTACGGTTAATTTCCTTAGATACTATTGTTAACACAATAGTATCTAAGAAAGTTAACCGTAAGTTAAACTTAACCAACGATTGAAAAACCGGCCCTAAGGTTTGATAGCCTTTGACATAGCAATGTTTAAAAAATATAGGACTCAGTGTTGCCAGAGGTGGTACATTTGTACTTTTTTGATACATTTTTAATCTCCAGGTTCAAAAGTACATCCGGGACAGTTTTGGTACATTTTCCCAATTTAATGAATTAAAAATGTTATTACAAGTCAAAAGTTAAAATAATTTATAAATATGGTTAAAAACTCGGCTCTTTAATGATTTGTGTCAAAAAATATAGAGGTCTATATTTTTTCTGTGTTTCTGTGTTCTGTGAATCCCACATATTTAAACTGTTGTAAATGCAAGAGTGTGTATTTTTTTGTTGTGTGCTGTTCATTGTGTCTGTGGTGAAAACAAAACCCGCGTATTTTGCCGGAAACATGTACCTAATGCACTTCTCTATTGAAAAGTGGCTGCCTAGTTCTAATTTATTTAAAAGAAAATTAAAATACAGTGATGATTAATTACTACACTGTATTTTAATGTAGCAATGTTTGTGCAATAGAGTACTAAGTTTAGTTTTTGTTTTATAAGAATGTTTTTGTTTTATATGAATATTTTATATTTATATTTATTTAACTTTGCAAAAAACTTTAGGATAAATATATAGGTATTTATATATATAGTAAATTTAAAAGTAAACTACGTACACGTCATCAATCAGCTGATCGGGCACGGTTGTCAATGTGATGCTAAAATCCTTGCATCAAGGGAAAGTGGTAGTGCAACTACAGGGCGATAGATGGCGTTTACATGAATAATACGAAAATGTCAAAAGTCTGAGTTTTTATAAGTTTTTATAAATTATAACCTATATAATGCACCGCCAAAAGTATGTTTTTAGCCATTTTTAAAGACATTTTCTGATATAAAACTCAAAAATTTTGCCATCTAAAGTCAGTCTCTGGTATATATATTATTATTTCATGTATCCAACATATATTTTGTTAAATATTCTAATATATAATTAATAATAATCCTATTTACCTCTCTAACAGCTGTTAAAGGTAACAAAGGTCCATTATTATCCCGTTCTGCCTCAAAATAGCGTATTAAGGATGACTATTTAAATGCT
This sequence comes from Brassicogethes aeneus, assembly GCA_921294245.1. Taxonomy (NCBI): domain Eukaryota; kingdom Metazoa; phylum Arthropoda; class Insecta; order Coleoptera; family Nitidulidae; genus Brassicogethes; species Brassicogethes aeneus. The sequence continues at coordinate 15,581,007 of OV121134.1, read as the reverse complement.
TCGGCATTTTAAATATAGGAAACACAAAAAAACGATATATAACAAACACAAAAACGGCAATGAAAACTTAAACGATATAAAATAACACAAACAACAAACAAAATAAACGAAATAATACACGAATTAAACGAAATATTCAAAAACACAACTGACAGCTTCGAAATTCTAAAACGTCAAATTCTTTTTTATGTGTCATTTAAATATGAAAAATTTGAATGTAAACATGACAACATCACAATTGTTGCCAACTTAATTTGGTTAAAATGCATAAGGGGATAAGTCAAAAAAAGGAATTTTTCAATAGAGCCTTTAACGTGATTGCATTAATTCAGGAAATATATTTATTTTTAGCGGGTATACGCTTTTGTTAGCATATGAGATGTGGTAAAAAAAAGGTATACCCGCTAACCATAAATATGTTTCCTGAATTAATGCGAATACGTTTAAGGCTGTACTGAAAAATTGCTTTTTTTGACTTATCCCCTTATGCCTTTTACCCACAGAAATATTCAATTACAGACTTCGATTTAGTCATTTAGTGTTGGTACCAATGCGTAAAATTTTTGTTTTATTGATGACGTGTACGTAGTTTACTTTTAAATTTACTATATATAGCTATTTGTTACAAATCTAGTTTAATTATTTCCATTTTTTTAAACAGCTCAATTGAACAGATGAGATAATTTATTTTAGATTAAACAAATATCACAGAACATAAATATTATTTTATGTATTATTCTTTAGTAATGCCACCAGATGGCGCGCGAGTTGCGAAACCCCGATGCTTCTTTAGCGTATAACGATTTTTTTTAAATTAATAATATTATTTTTCTGTGTCCATGTTTAAAACAGACTAATTTAGGATCGTTTGAAATTTGTGGTACATTTTATTTAAAATTGGTACATATCTCATGTTGACTTTGGTACAATGTTATAAATGCTTCTGGCAACACTGATAGGACTGAAATTTGTGGTACATTTTATTGAAAATTGGTACATATCTCATGTTGACTTTGGTACAATGTTATAAATGCTTCTGGAAACACTGATAGAAATAAGTTATGACGCTTGGTAAATTGCCAGTTCTTAAATTTAATTTGTATAACCAATAAATAAAGTCGTTGCATAAAAACAAGATGCACAGCCTTACTATACCATATACATTAATTTGGGATTTTCTTTATTATGTTCGCATTTTTATGGAATGTCCTTTATAATCATTTAAAGTTTTGATTTAGTAAAAAAACTGTAGCTGCTTACTGATTTTTTATTTTGTTTTAATAAAAATATATTATACAAGTTTTACCTTAATGTGATGGTTTTTCGTATTATTTTTTTTTCAATAAAATTGGCTTTAACTTCCTACCCTAAGGTGCAACTATTGGTTAAAATAGGGATTCCATTTGCGTGTTATCGCAAACTCCATGCTCGGGGAATCTCCTCTTTCTCCCACTACTTGCACAATATACTATTCTTCTTGTATTTCAATATTTTTAAAACAATATAATATAAACAGATTAAAATCTCATCAAAAGGAAGTTTAATTGTTGTGACAGTGACAAGTTATGCCTATTAATCACGGCGCATTCGCCATTTCGCCACTTAACAGGTATCGTTAAGATCAAAGTTAATTGCATATGTGAATTCGCTTCATAGTGAAGTTATATAAACCGTTTTCCTGTAAATCCCAAATAAATACAAATAATGCAATGATTGCAATCATGGAGTAAATTTATTGCAAAAAAGTTCATTACTAAAATACCTGCAAATCTTCACGTAAATTACTTTCACAAACACATCCTGCTACGTCTGTATACAGACGTATTTACTATAAAGTAGCAATAAAATTTGTCATTTGGAAATTTTCTAGAATTGTTTTTGCAAAAAATTATTATTTTAATAGCACAATATTTTAATATAAAAAACAAAAAATGGATTTACCCAATATTGTTTTTGCTTTCAAAATATTTACGTGCACATAATATTTAAAATATTATTAGAATTATTTTGCTATGCAATGTGTTTGTTTTTAAAGCATACATTAATACGTAGTAGCTTATCGACATTTAAGTTAAATGATTTAACAAAATATTATTTTGTTTTTGATTCAATATACAATATACCTACTAGCATAACAATTATTTTTTTAGCAGCTCAAGAAATTTCCAAAAAAACAATATTGTATTGTTAGTCATAAAGGTTGTCCAAATTAAACCTTACGATATAATACAACAAAAAAGTTAAATACAAAAGTGTTTTTTCTTTAGTTCCACCCTTACTTTCCAAGAATATTTATTAATAAAACAAAAAACACTTTATTGTAATAATAATAATGTATATAATTTTATTCACTATTGCATATTTTTATATTATACCGGGTGTATCTGAGAATAGGCGCACCCCTGTAAGTTTTTTATTTGTAAAGATAGACACATGAAATGATACCAATATGCAATAAAAGGTGGTCATGATTTTATTCAATCGAAGTTGTAACCACTAACCTAAAAACAGTCACTGGCGTTTCCAAGCAAAGTATTTTGCTGCAAAATGTACGCTTACATAATTTACAAAAAGAAAAGGAGAAATCAAAACAAACTTCAATAATGAAACTCTTAAAATGAAATTGTTAAACTTTAAAAATTGAATTTTTAACAAGTATCTTTGAAAATTAAATGAATTTCGAATTAAAATATGCATGCTCATCCAAATTTTAAAATCCAAAAAAAAAATCTAAATATTTATTAACAATAAATTACAGGTTAAAGGCATCCTTGGATGACTTATGACTATTTTTTTGTTATTTATAAGTACACTTTTAAGGGTGGTTTATATCTTAAAATATCCAGTGTTATGTTTCATGTTTTCAAGTAAAACTGCAGCTAATTCATTTAAATTAGCATTCTACTGTATATAACGTTATTTACATGTATACATGTACTAGTACTGCAGTAGCCTCATAATCATCTTCATTCTCATGCCTAAAAACCAATAATCTTTTCTGCAGTTTATTTTATACCAAACTCTGAAATGTTCATTATTTATTTATCCAAAAATTTCGAAGATATTTTGAAAAAATATGTTTTTCGTTGGGCAACTGCCCCTATGATGACAAATTTACATTTTATTTTTTATAAAGATATTTAAATTTGTAATGTTAACCCAATAACATTTAAAACCGTACAATTAAAAAAAATACTTGACATAAGTACCTACTCTCTAAAAATGAATTAGTCAAAAATGATTGGTTTTCAAAGTGAAAAAGCAGTCACTAATAACTGTACAGCAATTTGTATACCGGACATTTAAGAGCCAATTATTATGTAAAATTGTTCCCTGAATCCGAAAAGACCGTTAAAAATTATAAAAGTAGGGCAGTTTTTGAGACATAATCAATTTCTTATTATATGGAAAACGGTTTATATCTTAAAAACTGTTTTACTTTTATAACTTTTGACGACATTTTTGAATTTAACGGACAATTTTATATAGGAATTTATCGCTACTGAATTGATTGCTGTAGACGAGAATTATTTGTGGCTGCTTTTTCGCTATGACAATTAGTCATTTTTAACTAATTCATCTTGAGAGAGTTTACATCTCCAAAATATATTCTGGGGTTAATTTAATAATAATAATTTATTTAGGGGTAAGTATCCAATACATTGCATTAGGGTAGGAACAAATATGTACTAAATTTTAATTAAAAAAAATATATTATCTTTGTACTAAATTTATACTTCATACTACAATTCATGATTCCTGATTCCTTTTTTAATAATTTTAATAGTCAATGGTCAATCAACCTTACGAAAAATTAAAAAGATGTTCCGTAATATTTGTTGTTTTAAGTAATAATAATAAATATTACTTTCTAATCATTTACTATTTAAACATAACGTACGCATTTGTTAATTCTCATCTGCACACTTTCATATTTGCATGAATCATTTATTAATGTTTTTTATCTGACACAATAAAATTACCTTTATATAATTATTTATTTAAATTCGGATGCAAGATATATTTTGTGAGAAATCTTGTTTTCATAACAGCTCTGAATAACAATGAACCACTTGCTACACCACTTGTTGCAACTGAAAATTAGGTAGGCATTTCAACGATTTTTGGATTGCACATAAAAATGTTATTACACAGATACATAGGCTTACCTATTAAAAGACATTTTTATATTACGTTAAAAATTAAAAAGGCAAATACCTCTGTTTTAGAAATTAAAATATGCATATACTTAAAAGATTTTTTTTCTGTTAACTATTATTAAAGTATTTATGATAATTTTGAAAATTTTACATTAAAAGTTTTTTTTTGCGAAAGTATTTTTTTAATTTAATTATGTACGATTGTTTTGAATTTTTAAGGGTTGGTGGGTTGAATTTAATTAAAAGTCTTGTGTTACGGTGACAAATGTATTTTTTTAACATAACCTACAAAAAGCTTTATACAAAAATAAAAATAGATGTAATGCATGGTGTTGTTGATCACTCGAGATGTTGTTGGGATGCATCATGGACCCGTGTAATGTGTAAAGGATGGAATGTGATGTTATTTACACTTAGTTCTCAGTTCTTTGTTTTTTGATGTTGATGGAGACTCGGAGGAGCGCTTACGTTTAGTAAGGAGCTCCGTATGAGCCGGAGGGACGGGCAGCTGGTCCGCTTGGGTATCCGCCGAAACCAGCTTGTTGAGATTGTTGCTGGAATTGGGCTACTTGGATAGCTTGTTTGATTCCTTCAAGGTCGATTCCAACAACGCGGGCATTGTAGCCACCACCTGGAGCTCCGTAAGAGGAAGATGGGACTCCGTATTGGGAAGATGGGGCTCCGTAGGATGAGCTGATTCCACCACCTCCGATGGAGCCAGAAGAAGAAGCAGAGTTTTGTTCTTCTTTAAGGAGGATCTGACGAACTTGTTCCAAAAGAGCTGGATCGACAGAGGCTCCTTCGGAGGTCTGGTAGCCGGAAGATACAGCTGTGTAACCACCACCACCTCCGGACAGTCCACCGCCGCCTCCCAAGGAGTAGCCACCGCCTCCGCCGCCACCAAGGGAGTATCCACCGCCACCACCGCCGCCGCCAGGCCGGCTGTAGCTGTACCCGGATGGGGGTTCGGCAACTGCCACGGCTGCAAGGGCGAAGGCGAGAACCTAAACAAAACAAACATACATTAGCTACCTACTGGTAGTACAATTACTTTCTAACCATCACTTTCCCATGATGTCGCATAGAAAGCGATTGATTATTTTATTCGGAAGCTAAACAAATATCCATTCAATTACTAGGCATAAGAGACACAATTAAATTAACACAAATTTTATCTCGAAAAATCACTTAATAATTCCACAGCAATATTGTGTTTGTAGAACACTCGCGTAATCCAAATTCTGTAGTTTATCACTGTTGTTTTTTGTGCACTTACCACGGTATATGTATTCATGATGCTTGAGTTGACTGGTCGAGTGGTGACTGTGCCGATTGCCAGATAGTCTGGATGTTTTATACTCGTCTAGATAGAGGGGGTGGGAAGCGTAAAGACGTCTTCGGAAGAAGCCATCTACTTTCACACATGTACCCGAGAGAAGAACGGTACGGCGATGGTTATGGGTCCTGCCAAATTTAATTGTGCCGGAGGTCACTAGGTTGTGAATGTAACACAACAATTTCTGGTCGTTCATACATTATTTTCATATAATATCACTTTTGAAAGTCTTTTGGCTGATTGCTTGGCGAACTTTATGAAATACCTAAATAAGTGGCTATTTAGTAATATGCTAATTTAAAAAATAAATTAGAAGTGTTTCAAGATATGTTTGTTCAAACAATTAAAAGCCTTGATAATTTTAACCCACAAAAATTTAAACCTAACTATATATTGTACATAGATAAATATATCAAGACAAAATATGTTTTTTGTAGATTTACAAAAATAAAGTTTTTATTAAATGTTTTATAATAGTATTAAATCATAAACATAAATTTTAGGCCCTGTCCCAATCAATAAAAACAACAATACAAACTGGCCACTCTTTTTGGAAACTAACCTAATTTTTTTATACTATGTATTAATTCTAATTTTATCAGAATTAATATGCATATTTATAAATACATTTTTTGCAGCTTAGTCATTTAAATACAAATATTTTATATTTTAAATAATTTCAGAAAAAATATTATTTTTACATTTCTAAAAACTTTTTGTGCGATTTTAACCTGATTTGTTTTAAAGTGTAGATCTTGATAAACTGTATTTTTTGAGCATGCGTCTTTTGCAAAAGACGCCATATTAGTACAAAATACAAGGCCTACTATGTAAATTTTTAAGAGTAAGTTTTTCGGAATTTATATTAGCGATTTTTTTAAACAAAATCTAAGGACGGCACTGGATTCACCACCCCTTATAACATTTAAGTAGAAAAATGCACAATAATAACTACAAACATTTATTCTGTCAAGTTATCCATGAACAAAACTTATAGTACCATGTTATTATTAATTTAATTTAATTTTAATGGATAACTTGACAAAATAAATTTTTGTAGTTATTATTGTGCATTTTTTTTCTTAAAATTTTTCAATAAAATTTAGTATAGGGTCGTTTTAAGGGGTGGTGAATCCAGTGCCGTGCCTAGATTTTGTTTAAAAAAATCGCCAATATGAATTCTTAAAAATTTACTCTTAAAAACTGACATAGTAGGCCTTGTATTTTGTAAAATATGGCGTTTTATGCTTTAAAAATACACTTTATCAAGATCTACACTTTAAAACGAAGATTTTACAGGGGTGAGTCGCAAACAAATGGGTCACACTGTATATATATATATATATATATATATATATATATATATATATATATATATATATAATTCTCGAGATATTTTCTCAAACCTGTTGCTATTTGGTAATAGACACTCGAGCCCTTCCATGTTTACGAAAGTCTGTCGTATTATTTTCAATTTATTCTCATTATTTTGTAATATTACTACTGAAAATTTAAATGATACATGTTAGTATTATTAAAATACAAAATATTTGTATCACTATAGCATATAAAAATTAAGACCCTCGAGTTTTTTTATGTCCACAAAATTTTTCTTTTTAAATTAAATCATCTATAAAATCTGTTATTATTTTTGTAATTATAAGTTATTTCTTAATTTGCACCATAATGGGTGCGTACTCAGTAACCGCTTAATTATACATTTATTCTGTAAATTATTGTTATTACTATTTCGTTTTCAACTAATATAGAAGTTAATGTTCGAGTTTGTATTTTTTCAAATTATAATTTAATTACTAAGCATAATTTCATTATTTGGAAAATCTAATTTAAAAATTTTTTTAATGTTTGTGTTAATTATAATTGATATTATAATTTAATATTTTTTTTTGTAAAGCATTATCTATCTAATTTTTAAATTGAAGGAAAGTAACTAAATTATAATTTTTTAAAAGTCCTTATTAATTTTTGAGGTTTAGATTAATAAAATAAATTTAAACAAACTCCTACTGTCCTGCCAAAATAGACTAAACCTAAAAACACTTTCCCATCATACCTGGGGGTCAGACACAACAATTCTGATGTCGATATATAGATCTACTATTAGGTGTAAGATTGATTACGGATCAATATGTTACCAAACAGCAAGTAAAACAGCTCTAAAGAAAATACCATCAATTAATTTAACTCTAGCAAAATTTCCTAAGCAGTCAACACACCCAAAAATTATTCAAAATACCTTTCTTTCTCTAATTGCAAAATCCCCAAACACCAAACTAATCTGCACATATGCTGCCACAACCAAAACTGGACATGGTGCGGCTGTCGTTGGAAATGGAATTAGAGTATCCACAAAAATTCCAAAATACTGCCGTATTTACACCGGAGAAATGATCGCAATCCTAGAAGCCATTAAGGTATGCTCCCATTTAGAAGAAAAATGCCTAATTATAAGTGACTTATTAAGCGCCCTAATGGGATTCAAACAAGTATATCCACAACATCCAATTCTTCAAACTATACGTCAAGAAATTTGCAATTTTCCAGTCAACAAAATAAAATTTATCTGAGTTCCTTTACATGTTGGTATCAAAGGCAACGAAGAAGCTGATCGACTGGCAGCAGAAACAGCAAAAGAAAACGGAACACCCTCGATTGAAAAAATCCCACATAAAGACCATGTCACTCTTATTAAAAATTATATTAACGCAAAATGGCAAGAACTTTGGTCAGCACAAAACAGTAAATTAAAAGAAGTCCAAACAAAAATTGAACAAAACCTACCACTCCCATCACAAATCGCCTTAGAATTGGGCACACTGCCATTTCACATAGAAACGTCCTTAAAAACGAACCCATCGGTCTCTGTGATGAATGTAACACCATCAAAAGCACCAAACACATAATTATGGAATGCTCAAAATATACTAGGAAAAGAACACAACACACCACATCCCAGATAACTTAAGGACAGCTTTGGGCCCACAAATTGAAAATACTTTAGACTTTCTGAAAACCATTAATATATACAGGGTGTTCCGAAATTAGTGCACCATACTTTAACAGCAGATTCCACGTGCAAAAATAAGAAAAAAAGTCCCTATAAATATAGATCGAGAAATGCCTCCTAAGGGAGCTACAGCCCCCGAAAAGGGAGCCCCTGAATATGATTTTTTCTATTTTTTATAAAAAAGTAGAAACACCCTGTCACTTACTACATGAAACTGTCACCTGTCTTGAATTATTCTATTTTTTCCTAAACATGGCAGTCGTTTTCCAAGGTCCACGCGAGTCCATTTTTATGGTTGTGATTTAATTGTGAATTTTTATGCCATGTAAAATAATTTTCAAATCGATTTTAAGCGAAAACGGTGTATGTTAACGAAGTTCAACAAGATGACCTTTTTTATGTTCAAAACTCCAAAATTTCATAATCTAACATCAAATTCTGGTACAAGATACGTACAAAAAAGTTAAGGTGGTTTTAACCCCACTTCCTATCAATCTGACCCAAACCTCAGGAAATTTTTTAAATTGTTATTGTTGCGTCTTATTGGTCATACAAAGTTTAATTAATTCCCTAAATTTCACTTTTTTATCTTTAACGGTTTTGGAGATATTAAATAAAAACCATCTTCAGGGGCTTTCCTTTTGGGGGCTGTAGCTCCCTTAAGAGGCATTTCTTGACCTATGTTTATAGGGACTTTTTTTCTTATTTTTGCACGTAGAATCTGCTGTTAAAGTATGATGCACTAATTTTAGGACACCCTGTATAACAAAATATGATTTATATGTTTGTAAATGTATATTGCTAATAACCCTTTGTGGTTGATGCAGTCAAATTTTTTTCTAAATAAAAAAAAAGAAATGAATACAATAACTAATAAATTAATTAATTTATACAATAATTTAAAAAGATGTTATGCGTTGTTTTTTCTTATTTAAATAAACAGGGGTAGGTATAATAATTTAATTGTTATAATCGGCAAAATGAAATATATCACCTTCTATTTTATAAATTTGACCTTAAAGTCAAAGGGTATTAAGTCAACTTTTTTAAATTATGCGGTTTATTGTATTTTAAAACTTGGAAAAATCGTATATTCACGGTGCTGTTCTGAGAGGTGATTTTTGGACTTTCTGTGAAACCTAATTTTTTTATATTCTTGTTAATTAGGTCACAACTAAAATTTTAAGATCAAAATAAAAAAAAGTTGACGGTTAATTTTGTTTTAATTGGATGTTTATTAAAAATATGTATGCACACTTTCAATTCTCCAATTAAAACTTGCGATTTTATTTAAATATTATCATAACTTTTTAAATCAGATTAAAGATTAGTTAATTTCCTAAAAAAAGGTCTATACATTTTTTATATCTTTTACTGTTTTGTTGTAATACACGTTTAAAGTTTTAATTTAAGGTTAAATGTATAGTATACATTTATTAAACAATAATTCTAAGGGTGCCACATTTTATTTAGGGCCGATTTATTCATTTTTGATTTATTTGACGAATAATTTCTTTGGATACTAGATATTGCCAAGACATGAAAGTTATCGGCCCGATAAACTTTACTAAAGATGAATAAACCGGTCCTTAGTTAAATTTCATGAATTTCTTCTTAACTTTTACTACAATTTTTCATTTTTGTTTATAAAAAACACTTTAAAAAACTAAACAAAAATTATAGAATACTGAAAATGACGATTCAAACGTCAAATAAATTTTTAATAGATTTCATGGCAACCTTTAAGGATATATTAATTAAGGGAACATAAATGTATACGTCAAAGGTTAGATTAAAAGTTTGAACGTTTATTGCAACAAAACAGTAAAATATATAAAAAAAATTGTAAAAACCTTTTTTTTAGTTATGCAAATATTAAATATTTAAATTAAATCCCTAGTTTTAATTGGATAATTGAAAGAGTGCATAATATTTTTAATAAACAGCCAATTAAAACAATTCAAACCATCAAATTTTTTTTTTTTTGCTCTTAAAATTTTAGTTATGACCTAATTAACAAGAATATAAAAAAAAATTAGGTTTCACAGAAAGTCCAAAAATCACCTCTCAGAACAGCACCGTGTATTATGTATCAATTTTGATAAATATTATGTATCAATTTTGATAAATATTATGTATCAAGTTTGATAAACTCTTTGTATCAAGTTTTATAAACGCTATTTTAGTCACGAATTTTAATTAGACACGAGCGAGCTTGCAAGCGAGTGTTTAATAAAACGAGTGTCTAGAAAAGTTTAAAAACGAGTTGCATACCATACTTTTTATACGACAAATATTATTATGTATAAAAAACAATTTATTACTAATCAATCGTATGGTATGAATCTGTTTTACCAGCTTTCAAAATGGCAGTTAGTTGTCAAATTTTACTGTAAAGATCGAAATGTATATCTTGAAATTGACAAACAACTTTAAAATTTGACATAGTAGCAGTTTTTTACAGTTAAAGGGATGCAGATGTGTTATGGGTACTTTACCTGAAATTTTTAATGCTTTATCCAGGGTGGCTTTATCGGCAAATACAAGTGTACCGCCGGCGAAATCAAAAGGTCAGTTCAACCGTGCATATAAACCTTTCAAAAATTGGCGAGAATAAACTAAGTATTTATTAATTTTTAATTTTTGTATTGAGATAATACTATAATTTTTACAATTACTATTATTTTACAAGAAGGGCACCGTATTGACTAAAACGTCATAAAGGCACAGCTTGTCAATGTGTATTTAAAAGATCACTTAGTTTCATGGAAACATGGGCGTTTTAAAGGTGGGAGCGGAAAAAATATATTAAAATAAATTATGAACTCAAAATTTAAAAAAGAAATTTAATAAGAAATATTTATTTACCTATTTTGATTATTGCATAAACTAAATGCGCAATAATTACACAAAAATCAGCAATGTATTTTTAGAGCCATTAACTTAAAATTCAAGGTATCATTCGGCTTATTTGTATGCATTCCGAAGAAAATTTAAGCCTTATATTAATCGACGCAATAAAAATTACCATAAACAATTTATTATAAAATTTTGTAGAATTTCAGTGGTAATAAAAGTAAAAATATTTGTAATTTTTAATTAGGCAATTGTTCAGTTTACCTAGTGATAATATTAGACAATAAATTTTTAAGCCTTGGAGTTTATTATCTGATGATCCAAAATAAAAAAAAATAAAAATTACCAACAAAGTTATGTCATAAAATTGCGTTTTAATTGCTTTATAAAAGCATTACTTGTAATAAAAAATATTTTCTTTTATTTTTTTTTAAATAAATAAAATATTATAATTTTAGCCACAGACGTAAAAACCCCTATTTTATTTTGAGAACGGGTAGGTTTTTTTCAAAATGGCGTTGTACTGTCGAAAGGTAACATTTTTTTAAATGGGAAGTGCGGTCACATGTTACATCGTTAAAAAGTTAATTATAACAAACTACTTATATTTCAGATTCTTTACATGGTAGGGCGTCGTTTGTAGCATATTCAAAAAAATCTATGTAATCTATGTAAAAAACTAGGTATGTGTGCAAAAAAAATGTTGCGCTTTCGCTTACGGAATTATGATTTATTAAATTATAAAATAATAAAAAATAATTTAAATTTTTTTATGAAGTGTACGAAATTCATTTAGAAAAAGAGTGAGAAAGTGTTTGGAAGTTGAAGGGGGGCTTTTAAACAATTTCTCCGACATGACAGACGATAAATTAGTTGAAATTTAATTGTTAATATTTTTTAGAATCTTATAATCTAATAAATCAATTCAGTAACCAAAAGCGCAAATCAAACATTTTTTTTCACACATATCTACCTAGTTTTTTTGTAGATTCGAATTTAAAAAAAAAGAAGGTACACCTAAGTTTTTGAAATATCCCTTTGTAACACTTTAAATATCTCACCCGGTATAACAACATGAGGATTTTTGTAGCCGAGACCGTCTATGTTGTTTCATGTTCATGGTCCATTAAACGTTTCTGGGGAACGGCAAAATATATCAATTTGAAATTTTTAAAGCGTTAATAATCCAATTCAGCCTATTTTTCTAAAATATTTTGAATAAAATGCGACTTCCGGTTTGACTAGAAGTGACATAAACTTTGTTATTTCAAATAGAACACCCATATATTTTAAATTTTAAATTCTACAAAAAATTAGTAAATGCGCGTCAATTAAGAACAGCATATAACTTTTTTGTACTAGGTTTGCGGAAATAGGGGTGAAATATTTGGAATCTTAAAACATTGTTTAAAAGATGTATGTTTTTACATAATCAAATAGAAAATTAAAAAAAATTGGATTTATGTAACTATTCCCTAGACCCAAATTTAATAATTTCAGAAATATTTCTGAAATTTCTAAAATAAGACCCAGAATAGTCAAGAAGAGCAACGTCTAATGTAAAAGTAAGAATTAGGACATGCTTAAATGTAAATGAAGGACACTTTGAACATTAAAAATAAAAATTCTTAATTAAAATATTGTTGGTTGATTTAATTGTTGCAGTTACGCATTCTTTTTGACATTAGAATATTTCATAAAATAAATTTTATATGTTATTGTCTTTAATGAGCTAGTGCTTCATCTAGTTGACATCCTACAGCTTTGTTGATTTTTTTTCTAAATTAGCAAATAATGTTTGTATTACTTTTAAATTTTAAAAATGTTTGGCTTGTCAATGTTTTTATATGTCGCTGACTGCTATATTTTGTAAGTAATATTGTTTACAAAACACTTGATTAGTGAACAAATTGTTTATAACAACCTGAAAAATTAACGCCATTAAATTTTGAAAAATAACAGATTACGTGTTAACCACGGGTACGTTTTTTTAACCTTTATATTTTAAAATTTGTTAAAAAAATTTATGGGAGTAAAATCGTATGGAACTGATACCTATATGTGATGATTTTACTAAAAAGCTTAAAATTGTCTACAAAAATATGTATGAAAATTATTGTATTTATTAGCGAGTTATATTTTTTTAATAAAATAAAAAAGTATCATTATTTAAACAGGGTTAAAGGATGTCGAAAAAAAAAATATTATAATTATTATTATTATATGGAAACTTTCTGAAGATCATGAGTTTTGTTTTTTGCATTCGCCATATAGTTTTAATTATAATAATAGTATTTAAATATAAAAAGTATTTTTAACTCCAGCCTATCCATACCTATTTATGAAAAAGGGACATAAAGTAACTTAAATGGTATTACTTAGAAAATGATTGTGCTAATTTAAATACAATAGGAAAGAAAGCAGAAAATTTATAAATTTTAAACTATAGTTTTAGTTCCCACACTAATTTTTTGAATGAAACAGTTTAAACTACGATCATTTGCGAAGCACAAACATTTTAAGTAGTTTATTATTTATATATATACATATACAGTGGCGGCTGGTGGATTTTGGGCACACCCATATCTCTAGACATGGGACCGACATCAAATTTATATGATTTTATAATGAAATTATATAGACAAGTTCTGCGCAAGCAGAATTCAAATCGAAGTTTCCAAAAAAAAAGTTAGTTTTTAAGTGTGCCCCCCCAGCCTCCTGCCCCCCAAATTAAGATAATTCAAATTAAAGTGGTGCAATATTTAATTCACTGTAGTTTATCAACAAATTTCAAATTTTATTAAAAAAATTCAATTATTACAGATTTTATACCATTTCTATTTTTTTTTAAATTTAGTAAAAGAAATAATAAAAATTTAAAATGGTATAAAACCTGTAATTCTTGAAATTTTTTATATTTATATTATAACCGGTTTAAAACGAAATGCCTTGTAGGCTTAAACCTCCTTAAATGCCTGTCAATCTATAGAAGTCTCATAAGAATCAAAATAGACTATGGTGCTATAAGCTACATTTCTGCAAAAAAAACAGTTCAGTAAAACGCTTGTATTGTAAAGACTTCAATAGTCATTCTTCTACGCAAACAAAACTCATGCTTATTCAAACCGTCCTATCAAAATGCAGTCTCTAGCCGTTGCCAAGCAATTATGGAATATAAACAGAGGGCAGCCAAACCCCTTTACTTTACCACATACCCAAAAGAATTAAATATTAAATCACCTACAGTACATAAAATCAACCTATACATCAACTATCCATCGAGAAATGGAAAAACACTTGAGACCAATTCACCAGCAAACTAAAAGAAATAAAACTAAAAGTTAGTCCCCATTGTTTAAACTTGACCAGGCAGAAACAGGTTAATAATATTAACTTAATATAACAAGACTTTGCATAGGGGAATCCACACATGAACCTACTAGAAAGGAAAGACCCGCCAATATGCGAAGATTTTCAAGAAAATATCATTGTAACACACTTATTTTTACTCGAGAATGAAGTATGCGATAATGTTTTGGGGCAACTCAAGTTCTTCTCAAAAAGTTTTTAGGTTGCAAAAGAAAGCTATTCGAAATATCGTTGGAGCGTCTAAATTAACATCTTGTAAAAATATCTTTCTTGAATTAAAAATAATGACTTTACCATCTCTCTTTATGTTTCAAACAATTTTATATATTAAACAAAAAAGATCATTTTTGCTACCTAATAACTTTAACCACGAATATAATACTCGTAATAGGGATGATTTGGTTATCCCAAGACACTCTTACTATTTATGAAAATAATCCTATTTATGTTGGCATCAAATTGTTTAATAAACTACCTAGGTCTTTAAAGAATATTGATAGTTTTAAGGTTTTTAAAAGTCAATTGTATTTATTCTTTACCAATAATGTATTTTACAATTTAGAAGAATATTTTAGTATGCAATCTAATGTTTGTACCAACTGATTTATTTATTTATTTATTATAATGGAATGTAAAGGGTTTGAAGCAGAGAGAAATAAATACAAAATAAATAATCTAAAAACATCGCTGAATGGACCTGATGAAAGTACTTTAAGGAGACCAAATTGAATACACAAATTTAAAAATAAATTATATTATACCAAGAGTGCTAATAACATATAGGGTTGGTGCACCTTTTTTTCTAAATAAAAAAAATTAACAAAAAACTTATCGTCATATCCCTGCCAAAAGTCACAAACTAACATTTTATTATTGAACCTCAAGACAAAATAAATAAGCAAATAAATATATCTATTACATCAGTTTATAAACTATAGTGATTTTTTACCATGCAAAAACGACCATTTTTTATTCTAAGCATCTAGTAGCTTTTAAATATTAAATATATATATATAGTAAATTTGTATAGTTAAGTACAATTTGTTATCATTTTTCAAAATGTCAGTTAGTGACTTTTGGCAGGAATATGACGATATTGCAATCCTAATAATTATTTTTATTTTTCACCGTGCTTTTTTTCCTTTAATATCAACAAAAACAATTTATGTTAACGAGTTTTATGCAAAAATTTAGAAAAAAACTGATTTTAACATTTTTGGTTTAGAATACAAACAAACCGTTGTCATAGTAACGTGGTTATTCCACTTATTATATTCGTCTCGGCGAATATTTTCCGGTGCGTCTTCAATTTGTGAACCAAGCACAGACACTAGAATTTGCTGTTTTCTCTGTATTGAGATGTATGCCGGACGTATGTCGAAAAACAGGTTTTTAACATTTTAAATTGATGACGCAACTAAAAACATTTGCCGAGACGACTTTAATTTAGTATCACTTATTAATTTTTGAATAATAAAAAATAATTTTGTAGACTTATTTTTCTTTTTAGCCATTGTAAATTTTTAGTACACACAAATACTTGTAGACTACAAGTTGTAGTGTTAGTGTTAACTTTACCAAGGGCGTCGATCCCCCCTTATACTTCTGTGGGTATACCGGTAAAAAAGTCGTAAATAAAAAATACGGCAGTTATATGCGAATTCACCCCCAATCCAAAATAACGCTACAGGCACGTGTTAATATTAATTACATTATAATGTTTATTATACAGTCTGTATAATATTACAAAATACTACATCAATGCAAAATAATACTACTTGTATTACAAATAAAGTAATCAGTTCTTAGGTTTTAAGTAAATTTTTCTAAAGTAATGGCAATAAGTACCTGCTAAATTTTTGAATAAATTATAATAAAAAGGCATTACACAACAAAACTATTTGATGTGCATTTAGTTATGCAATAATAGTCCTTTCTAATTCAAATCGTTTTACAAAAATAATAAAGAATTCGATAGGTAATTTTTTTATAAATGCAGAATAAAAATATTAAACACAATACATATAAAATGTTGACTTTTACTTTTTACTATTTTTGGTGCGGACGAGTCAAACATAAAAGAAGCGTAATGTTTTTTGGGAATAGTGGAGCAAGTAAAAGTAACTTATTAATTCGGCCTTTGACTTTATATTTTACGTTTAAAAAATACAAAACACATGTACAAAGTACTTCTTTAAAATAGCTACAATAGCGCGTTTGTAGTACAAACTTTGTAGTGTGCTATGCCCTACATTCTCCAAATCATATACAAACTGCTATTAATTATAAATAAATACATTTATGATATATATTATTAGTTAATATCAATCATAAAAGTATATAGACAGATTTTTAATTTAACACCAAATTCAATTAACAAACTTAAATTATTTTAAAAATGTTTGTTTATTTCGGAGAAAGTAAAATAGTTTTTAGGAAACGAGTAAAGCCAATTAACTTTATTGAAAAATTAACAGCATGTAATTAAATAACATAATTTACACCTAAAAGGTTTAAGACATGGTTTGGCTTAAATAATATGAAATCTAGAAATCAAATCTCTAAATTTAGAAAATTTTTATAGGCAATTGATCTAGATTTTAAAGTTGACAACATTTGTAATTTAATAAATGCAATATATATTTTTTAATCTATAGATATTTATTCTTATATATTTTTTAAATTTATATTTACCACTCTACCAATTTAAAGTTTACCCATAATAACTGTATGTTAAAAGAGGTTAAACTTCTTTTAAATTTAACCCCGGTGACTTTGCCTTTTTTAAAAATAACATTGGTGAGTAAAAGAAGCTTTAAAACGATTTGTGGACATATGATAAGTCTTTCCAGTTTAATAAAATCACTAAAACTTTTATTTCTGATAATACAGAATATTGCCTTTCGTATTTTGTAGCTTATGAATAATAATAATCTTTATTAACGGATAAACCTTTTACAAAAAAAAGATAAATGTATTAAAAAGTAGGTTAAATATAAATATAAAAAACACAACATTACAAGTCTTATGTAAACCTTAACATAGTTTTAAAAATTTGCAAAAAATCATTAAAAAATTCTAAATTAAAATTGTTGGCATGAAATGACAATAAATTGTTGTGTAAGTTGATAAATAAAATAAAGCCTCATTCCTTACATTTCGGTTTGGAATGCGAAAATTGATCATACATAGCAAATCTTCATTATTTATTATTCCATTCCAAGGTACAGGTACATGTACAATTTTTGGAATGGAAAAAATGAAAAAAAAACGAACTATAAGAGAAAGATAACCAAAAGAAAGGGAATCCAATTTTTTGTGAGAAAACATAAAAAATATAATCCATATTCTTCAAAATGTTTAGTTTATAGGTAACTCCTTGGATAATCTACAAAAAATGCTAAATGAAAATAGTCAAACAATGTGTTTGTGTATATTTTAACATTGGAAAAGTAAAGACCAATTAAGTGCTTAGGTACATATTAAAACCATACAATTGCGTGTCTACATTTGTCGTCCAGAAGAAGAACATGGTGGTACGGCCATATTTTGCCATCAAAATGTGGAGTGCAGAGAAAGAGTGGATTTAGTTCAATATTCTGAGACCAGTTTCTATGAGTGTTCAGCTGTTGAAATTAAAGTGAATAAAGTGCGGTTTATTATGTTTACTATACATTGTATAGAGCACCCAGCTTAAATTCTTTATTCTTAAATAAATAAGAGAGTCTTCTGTATGATCTCAAAAATTGAAACATAGTCTCTTAGCAGGTGACTTTAATTTAAACTTAAATTTAAATTGTGCCTTAAAACAAAACTTTGTAAATCTACTAGAGTCATACAATCTATTTTAAACAATAACTCGTATAACAGTTAACTTAAAAACATGTATAGACAATATTTTAACAAATTGTACAAATATAACACTGCAGAAAATAAACATTGTAATACCTAAACGTAACAAACCAAATAACATATTTAAAAGACACAACAAAAGATTTTTTTTTTTGAAACATTGGGAAGTCAGGACTGGGCCCATATTTTTTTATGTCACATAAGTGATGTTAATAGGCAGTGGGATTCTTTTATGAATATTTTTATATCTATTTTTAATTTATGTTGGATTACAGTTAATGATATTAAGGGTTCCAAAAAAACTTACACATAAACACCAGGTAGATTCACAAAAGTTGCAAATGAACTTAATGATTACTTAATAAATGTGGTTCCAAATCTATTGGAAACCAATAAAATAAATTTTAATTTTAAATGTGAGTGAGTATGAGGATGAGTATGAGTGAGTATGAGTATAAGAGAAGTATAACCAGCCCCATTGCCTCATCACTCCCGGACCCCGTACAGGCCTATGTTTACTTACGCCGAGTTTTGTTCGCCCCCAGCAATTGCACGGCTTCACCCGTGTTTGCTTGGTTTGCGTTCCATATATGGAACGCAAACCAAGCAAACACAGTATACTGTCCCCTATTTGGGGCTCAATAGCGACATGCGAATAGTTTTAATAGCCATTCTCGGGTTCGCCGAGCCGATGCTATACGCCCAGTAGGGTATAGAGGAGGAGGGATGGGAGGGATTGTTGTTTTTTTGGGGACAATTACGCCGACTTAAAACTAAGTACGACGCGGAATCCCCCTAGACCAGTCAATTAGTATTACTCCAAACATTTGGGATTACTATTTGGAGTTGGGTTGTTATTTCGCTGCAGGGGTGTAGTTTCCTAGTCGAGGTCGTCGTCTTGTTTGTTATTGTCATTGTCCGTGTCCTGGTCAGATAGTTCCTGCACTTGGTAAAGTGTGTCAGTTGTTTTTTTTTATTTTTATTTTATTTTTATTGTTGCTTAGTTGCTCCCAACTGGTCTTGTTAATTTGTGAGAAGTGCATGTTTTGTGCTAACGTGTCATGAAATGTGAAGCATGGTCTCCCGACTTTTTCGTCTGTAAGGTCTAGTTTAAGGGTGGCTTGTAGTATGTTGTTGCGTTGCCTACGATTGACGTGGGCCCAGTATTTTAATTGGGCTACTTTTACCCTTTTTGGTATTGGTTTTGCCCATTAGCAGGTCGCGGGGATGTTGGTGATGGTAGTCGGGTAAGTCTGTCGTTAGTAGTGTATGATCTTCCGTTCAAGTTTGCGTAATTTTTGTCCCAAGCACGTTTTGTGGTAGAGTTTTGTCTTTTTTTTTAAATTCCAAAATTAAGTAGGTATTGCATTTATTTATTAGTTAAACAAATGACAAGCGCAATTATTCTGTTATCTAATGTTTACAAATCCAGTAGAGTTTGGTTATTATGCTTTTTTTACTATGTTAGGGTTATAATGATTAATGTGTTAGTTTATTCTGTGTGTCAAGTGTTTATTAATAATTAGGGGCCGTTCATTAATTACGTGAGGTGTTAAGGGGGGGGGGGGAGGGGGTCGAGCCAAACCTCACCAAATCTTACGTGGGGGGAGGGGGGTTCTCGGGAAATATCACGTAATTTTTTTTTCCGAAAGAAAGAATGTAAAATTGCGAGAAAACTGGGTTAAATTAAGTAAACAATTATAAGCAAATTGTTTTTTTTAATAAATCTAATGAAATCAAGCACAGATTAACTTATTTACATTAAAACCATGCATTTTAAAAAATCTCACGTGAGATTAAGGGGGGAGAGGGGGTCGAGCAAAATCTCACGACATCTCACCAAGGGGAGGGGGGGTCGAAAAATCGCCAAAATTGTCTCACGTAATTAATGAACGGCCCCTTATTGGTCTCGTTTGGGTTTGCCTTACGCATTTGTTGTTGACAGATTTATTGTTCTACGCAGTGTGCCTTTCTTAGGGTGTTAAAGATATCTGTCGTGTTTAATTTGCAGATTATGTGTAAGGTCATGCATATTTGCTTAAGGTTACTTATCAATTTTTTGCGGATGGCCACCTCCCCTCTTGTTTGACCTCCTTTGTTTGTCCAGTGAAAAGCGTCCAATGACAGGTGGCACTTAACTCATTCATATCACTTAACACTTCACTCCTCATTGACCGTTACACCATTTTAGTTTGCACTTTATGAAAATTGTTTGTTTCACTATAATTGGTTTGCACTTTTTAAGAATTATTGTTGGTTTTAATCTTTAAACTACTACGTTTTAAGACCTCTCGCTCTCGCGTGGTGCCTGGTGCTGGAACCTGACTGATAAATTTTAATTTTAAATGTGATACTATTAAAAATAACAAATCAATATTTTTTAATCCAGTTAAACACTTTGAAATTTAGGCATAATAAAAAAACTGAAAAATTACGAATACCATAAATATGTGCTCATTATATATGTTACTCTGTTTCCTACATTGTAAACAACTCAATTTCGGATTTTTCTTGAACGACTAAATGTCTCGTTGATTAAACCTCTGTATAAAAGTGAAGATCGGCGTGAGTAGCTATAGGCCTATTAGTTTGTTACCATCATTTTCTAAAATATTTAAGCTTGTAATGACAAACCGTTTATTGGATTTTTTTATTATGTGCAAATTATTTAATGCTTGCCAACATGGTAGGTCTGTAGAAACAGCAGTGTATGACTTTGTTCAAGAGATATTATCAGGTTTTGACAGTATGGGTGTATTTCTGACCTGTCAAAGGCTAATGACTGTTTAAATAATAAAATTCTTGAAAAAAAAAAAATTTGAAAACTATGGGGTAAAAGAAAGGGCACTCCTTTGGATACAGTCCTACCTCTTAAATAGAACCCAAAAAGTAGTAATAGAGAAGGATGGCCAGCAAACTATTTCTGACTTACAAAATATAAAAATTGGAATCTCACAAGGCAGTGTCATTTGTCCTTTTATCTTCATAACATATTTAAATGATTTATCCTTGGTCACGCAAAGTTCTTCTTAAAAAATAATAAACTTTGCGGACGATACAAATTTATTAGTGAAGTCATCTAATTATAACACTCTTACTATGGAGACTCAGGATTTTGTTTCTAATATTAAAAAATGGTTTGACAAGAACATGCTTATTAGGGTGGGCCGATTTTATATTTAACTTCTAAAATTTAAAAATATTAAATTCTGCATTTAAGAAAAAGTTGTGAAATAGGAAAGTAAACATTTTTTGCAAAATACTTTTTTTTAATATCTATATGTTTTGAACTGCCGCAACGCCTCTAAAAATTTAAAAGTAATTTTTAAAAAAATTAAAATTATTCATAAGCGGGAAAGTTGTGAAATAGGAAAGTAAACTATTTTCCTTTAATATTTTTCTTTTTTAATGTTTTGAACTGTATGAAGTCAAACTGTAAATTTTAAATTTTGCAATAATTGCAATTATTGGAGAGACGGCGTAAAATGGGGAATAAATATTTTTTAAGATTTTCGTGTTTGACGTAGGGCAGTTGACAGTTGGCTTCACTGTTTAAATAAATTATAATATTTTGACATCGTTAATTAGTTGAATAATAGAAATTTTTACAAGTAGTATCTGTTTGTGGTTTTTTGAAATTAAATTTGTGTTGATGATAAATTCATTTTTATTATTTTTTTTTTTTTAATAAATATTTATCAACTTTTTTTAACCCTATTTTCTCAGATAATTTTTTTCGTATTTATAAGATCTTTCAAGGCATTGCGGCAGTTTAAGAAATTAAAATTAAAAAAAAAAACTCTTATAATATTTTTCTGGCCTTATAGGTAACATTTTCACCTTTTCCACCATTGTATCTATAGATACAATATGGAGTCTCCCCTCAACCAGGGATTTGGTAATAACCCCGTTTAATTGGGGTTAATGAATAAGGACTTGATTGGTTAATACGCTGCCAGGACCTATCCTTGCTGGTTTTGAAGTACTTCCTGTTCGTCTGTGTCCGTTTCTCTGTCCAGGTCGGATTCCCAGCTTGCTGACTATCGATAACGTTGCACCCATATACACAATACTACACCAAAAAAATAATGTAGTTGAGTTAACGTTTACCTGAATGTCATTTTTGAAAATGTTGTTTCATCAAAAAACCTATTGGATTAATCTATATTTTGGTGTCAAAGCAATAGTCAAAGTTTGTCACAGTTTATTTGTTCAATTTACAGTTAAAATATTGATTTAACATAAACTAGTTTTTTGAAATGTTTATCCTATTTTGATTTGATAGCTGGAATTGGTTGAATCCAATACTGAAATGTTTAGGATTACCTAAAAAAACTATTAAATTAACGTTTTGTTTCTCTTTAATCCAAAACATTAAATTTGTTCATTTAACAAATTGTAAATGTTACTTTAAAATGATAAATTTGCATTCATAAAATTGCCGTGAGCTTCGAACACCCACGCCACGTCATTAGACGGTGTTGATCACGTGTTCTTACGTCTCGCCACAGTTGGCTTACGATATAAGGTATATAAGCTCAGGTAGCCGTTTGTTTTGGGTGTGTTCCACAGTGGAACTTCCACTACACCAAATTGCCCGACACTGATAAGACCCCCAATATAGGTCGAAACAGCTGTCTGTCGGCATTTATAGTAGGTGGAACGCACTCAAAACAAAAACTCTGGCGAGGTGAGGGTTCAATTCTTTCTCTTTGTATAGAATTTTACTTTTACATTTTCAGAATGTAAACCCAACCGTTTTGGAACATTAGCGCAAATTATTTTAATTTAACATTTTATTGGTGTTAAGTGAATATGCTAAAAAGGTTACCTGGACATTTCAAGAAATTTGCCTTAACACCCTAAGAATGTTAAATTAACCAAATTAGCAGATTAGAACAAATTTCTCATTTTGTTTATTTGACTGTTATTTGTTGTTCAATTAAACAATACAATTTGACATTTTTAGATGATTAAGTAAACGTGCAAAAACCATTGCTTGTATTTAAAGTGCATAAAGAGTTAATTAATATTTTTGTTGTTTTAACAGCTTATTTTTTTCAGTGTATTATAATAATTATTATTATAGTAGTATCATTTCTATGTATGCACCCCTGTGCGGTTGCGGTTGTTTATTTTTGTAAAGAACGTTTAGGGGTCAGCCACTTCGGTTGGTTAAACAATTTATGGTCCCCTTAATTTGCTTAGTAATCTACAGATGTTTATTTCTTTAGAATGAGTTTCTTTTGCCTAGTGTTTATCTGAACTTGAGTGATTAATGGCTTCTTGGGTGTACCCTTGTGTTTATATGTTTTTTGGCTATGCTTGCTTTTCTTATGGGAACTATTGGCGGGCAGGTGTGATGAAATTGTTCCTTAACCTCGACCGCCCACTTTACCCCGTGTGGTAGTCCAGTAAATTATTCGTTGAAACCAATCATCACACCCTTTTCCAAAGGACGAATTCTTTGGGACCAGGAGGAGATACCACAAGCAATTTGCCCCTTTTTGCACTTGGATCTGGTAGATGACATCTAGAATCGTTATTGCTTTTTATATATATTTTTTAATTTGAACAACTTCAGCGGTAACGGCACTATGGAAGTACGAACGCATTAAGCGAGACCTTACCCACACGACCGTTTGCCTTGAGGTGCGAAGCGTCGCTGAAGTTTACCAACATTTTGGAATTTTACAAAATATTGTGTAAAACTGTACAATAAAATAAATAAAAATATAAATATATTAATGTTTCGGGTCATTGAAAACAGCCGAAATCCGAATAAAATTGGATTATTGAAAACAGCGCTTAAAATAATTGTAATTATTAATTTACAGTACAAGAAATAATACTGATTTTTATGTTGAACATTTTAACAAAGTTCGTACTAAAAAAGCGTTTTTATTAATGGATTAAAATTGTATAACAATTTACCAATTAATATAAAAAAAACTGTGATAATTTAATTAGTTTTAAGACCAATATAATATCTTATGTAAAAATAAAAATTGACCTGTGATTCTTATTTCTGATATAACGTATATTTTATATATGTTACATGTGTATTGTAAATAGCTTTTGCTAATAATAAAAATATTTATTTATTTATTTATATCTGTTTGATGAATTCTTTAAGAAAACGTAATATATTATAAATTTTTAATCGATTTAATAAAAAAATACAAATTTTATTTAATTAAATTGTCCACTTCAGAGATGAGGCCCAAGCGCACGTGTGTTTTTTATCTTTATTTTTTACTTTTAAAAACAATTTCTTGTACTTTTTTTTTAACTAAAAAAACGTTTGACATGATTTTTTGCATGGGTCCGAGATATGAATATCTTCGGCCCTTGAACCAACGTTATGCAAAAAATCATAGAGATACATATATCTCTAACTAAAGTTAATGGTGTGGCGTATTTTTTTTCTACTTCCCAAGCAACACAAAATCGTCTAATAGACGTTTAATATTTGTCTATACCAATGGTATATCATTGGTTTATTGTCTACCTCTAATATAGGTTAAAATGTCCGCCTAATATAGGTTGATGCATATTATAGCAATATCCATATTTTAAACGTCTACACTATACGTTTATTTATAATACAAACTTGACAATTAAATATCTGTTTTTTATAAAGGTTACATTTTAATATATAATATACCAAAATTAAACGTTTATCAAAAACTTCTAAAAGCCATAAACGATATACGTTAATATTGAATATTATTTTAAGGTGAAATTTTTTACATAACATTATTGTTTAGGCCGCGGCTCTGCTAATCTGGAAAAAGAAAATAAAAACAAAAGTTTTTACATTTGAATGATTTTTTAATATTTTTAGCTCTAATAATTCCATTTTCATTAAATTAAAATCGTAAAACCATGCATGGTTTTACGGTTATCAATGCATTGATAATTAAAATTACAGTAAAATTTACTATATTTATTCTTTGCATTTAATTTAAGTGAGGCATATTCTTTCCAGATTTGCAAAAACTTACCTAAGTGTAGTAGTAACTCCAGGGTAAAAAAAAAGTTTAAAAAGAAACTGAGCAGATGACAAACGAATATATTTTCATAAATAATTATTTATTATTTTAAAATAACTAATTAAACAAATGTTAAGTTTTAACATCATTGAATCATTGCTTTGATAATTTGAGCTAATCTTGACAGGCTTGTCCTATGGCTTTGTCAGTTATTTCCCTGGACTTGATCTTTTCCTTGAAAGGACAGTTTCACTGCCTCTGTAAAACAGTAAAAAACAATGTTACTAAAAAGTACGACTGTTTACATATATTTTAAATAACTTTTAACTTTTTATTCTGTGGTAAAATAAAAATATAATAAATAAGTGGTTATAATGTACGTTTATAAATAGTATACCATAAACCAATAATAGATCTTTAAAAAAATAAAAAATATTGATTATTTTAAAAATTCTAAAGTGATGTTAACCTAATCCAAAAATAAACCATCTAATTTAATGCAAAACGAATATGTCGCATGGTTAAAACTTCTGCAAAGGTTACGGATTTTTGCCGGCTTCGTCAAATAAAACCACCAATTACCTATTAGTTATTTGGTGCAAATTAAGTAATCTGAAATTTCAATTAAAGTAGGTATATACTTACTTTATTAGCTGTATTCCCACCAAACAATACAATAAATTAATCGCTATCCACTCACAGTAAACAGTAAACATAACTTATACGGCAGCCATTATCAACACAGGACACATGTGACCGGTAACGGCAAAACGAAGCGTCTAGAAGGAATGATCACGTGACACGCGCCTATTGGTTTAAACAATCGTCTTAGTTACGAGTAATACCGAAACAGTGCGAACCATGAACATATGTATACAAGTATTATGAAAACTGAAGTTCAGTTACTGAACCACGTAGAAAATTATTGGTACCTATAAGTAACGTTTATTTTTAGGAAAACGATAGACAACTTTATTTTTATTTAGGTACAAAATCAAATATCCAGCTAATATATGACATAAACATTGTTTCTATCGCTAACAAATTTGTTAGCGGTGATAAATACATTTAAATATTACTTGGCTTACAACAACAACAAAATTTATAGACGTAGATTTCTCGTATTTTTAGACGTTGAGCTTACATAAAAATATATATATAAAAAAACGTTTACAAAACACTTGAATGTAAACAAATTTGATAAGGGTAAATAATTCCAATTTCATAAACATGCTTTATAGTTGTTTTTATAATATATATATAGATTGGGTGATTAATATAAATTTATATATTAAATTGATAATTTTATGATTTTAAAATAGTATATCAAGTACGTAGAATATACGACTGAAATATGTACGTTTATAAAAAACGCTTAATATATGTTAAATAATTATACCAAAACCAAAAATATACGATTAAATGGTTTATTATACGTTTATTAAACGATTATGCAAATGAGTGTGTTGCTTGGGTTACTTTGCTGACGGCAGCTTTACTGTTTAGGTTGCGGAGAGCAGGGTTCAAAAGTATGACCGTGGATTCTTGTAGAAAAATTAGTGTTTGTGTCAAAATGTGTTTTGGTGATTTCTATAGCACACAACAACTTACCTTGTGGGCGCCAAGTGATCATTTAAAAACATGAAAATTAGGTCGATCACTTAACCTAACTTAAGTTATTCTGAAAATTGAAAGGTTTTCAACAAAAAGGTTATTAAAATTTAATTGGGTTTAATTGGACTGTTGTTTCGGTTAAACATGTAAAAATTAAATCAAACTATTGTTCGATTGAACATGTGAAAATTATATCAAACTAAATAAACTAGTAGTATACTACCTTACGATACGTATCGATGGTTTACATCTAATAATTAAGCGGTTCTATGACCGAAACAAAAAATAGTGAAGCGGTTCTATGACCGAAACAAAAAGGGTAAAGCGGTTCTATGACCGAAACAAAAAAAATTAAGCGGTTCTATGACCGAGACAAAAAGGGTAAAGCGGTTCTATGACCGAGACAAAAATAATTAAGCGGTTCTATGACCGAGACAAAAAAGGTTACCTTAAATGTTAAATGTTTCTAAAATTCTACAAACATAATCCTGACTCCAAGTGTTGCTGCTCCGGGTGGTGAACCTTGGTGGTGACAAGCTCCAGCATCGGTTTTGTGTTGGTCGGTAGGTAGACGTGTAGAGGAACAGCTGATCTGGGCATCAGGTTGATTTGATGTTAAAGGTGACAAAATAGGGTGATAGATATACTAGGCAAAATTCTACTACAAGGTACATGCCCTAAAAGTAAATAAGGTTGTAAAAACCACTCCCTGACTGAACACAATTCACAACTTACAGATTTAATAATCTGGCATGGAGATAATTTGTAATCCAAGTACAATCGGTAATAATTCGTCAAAATAGGTAAAATTTGTCATCATCGGGAAATTGTAGTCAAAGCCGGGAAAATATCGTCAAATCCGGGAAAATATGGTCACTAATAGGTATACATGCCGAGTAGAAACTAATTGGAAGAAAAAAATAATCGGATTTAAAACCGATGCTCGAAATAAAGGTAGAAAAACTTACCAAGTTGACGTTAAGAAAAGGCACGCCGCAGCGTTTTTCGTGAAATTTTCCAAAATTACAGCGTCTCACGCAGTCATTATAAACAAACAATGCTCTTACTGCATCTTAGCACGATAAAAGTGAAATAACCCAAGGTAAGGACTTCAATATTCCTGGCACTTAACTTCTCTCACCTCGGCATGTAGCTTTCATCGAGTCTTCAACGGAAAGAAACCTAACACATCGAGAAAAGGGAAATACGCCGGTTTAAAGGTCACGCAAGCGCACCTTCCACCAGACGCAACCAACATTACATCCCAACTGTCATTTACAATAATTGAAGTAAACAACAAACCACCGCTATTTCGTTTGAGAAATTTCAGAAAATGAGGACTGTAGCAAGGTAAAAGAAACGCAGATTACATATTCAATGAAATACACACTCGGCTACAGCCAAAAACCAAGGTAAATGAAAATAAAAATGTTAATAGAAGATTTTTGTTTTTTTAGAGGTTATACTGAAGGTTAAGGATAAAATATAAGGGAAGAAGGAACTTTAGGAAAAAAACAACCGGTTTGCTTGAGCTTGTCGACCTCCAGGCTCCTCTGCGGATAACTGCAAAACAAAAGTCAGACACCCAAGTCACCCGATCTGCATAAAAGTGTAATCAGTTCTCAAAAACTATCGTGGCACCACTTGACAGCAAATGTCTAATACTCGACCAGTGATCAGTTGATTAAGTATCAAACAAGGTAAATGCAGTGCAAAATCACACGAATAGCTAATTAAAACCTTTTAATTGCAGATAATACATGAAAACAGTGTTGTTCCAACGAGTGTCGTTCCTAGCACAAAATATAGTATATATTTAAATTTGTGGAATTTAATAAAAATTTAGATTGAAACATAATTCTTGACTATCAAACGTAGCAGCTAAAAAGTGCATGCTACAACACACCCCTTCTCGGAAAAATAAAATTTCATTCCCAATTAAATTTTATTTTTAAGTACGAAAGCTAACTTAATCTAAAACTTAATCTAAAACCTAATCTAAAACCTAATCTAAAACCTAATCTAAAACCCCCCTTAACACGTTAACGGCCACGGCGGTCCCAGGGGACCGCTAATAGTTTTTCCATCCAGGCCACGGCGGTCCCTAGGGACCGCCTGTCAATTTTTTGTTTAACAGTTTAACATGATTTTCTGGCCAGCGGACCGCTCGTATAAGGTATTTTAAAGCATGCATAGGACCGCTTGGCCCTGACGGCTGACGAAGATACAAGAGTTTTTTAATTATTTATTTTTTAATCTGTATTTTGACGATTTTATTTTTTAAAATGATACAAGTAAAATATCAACTTGGCCCAATAAACACCCAATTAGCAAATATAGTTCCCAGTCCTTTTTAAATGTCACTGCCCCTAAAGTATAGTTCCTAGACCCACCCTGCCACTTAAAATGTTACTCTATAAGGAATAGTCACTTTGAAGTATATTTCGAGAGTGACTGGTTAGTGCCTACCTACCATAAAAGTGGAAAATAAACACACCGATTGCAAGTGGCAAACATGTAATTTAAAGAAGTGGCTGGAACTACCTGAATCTTCGAATATGACACCATAAAAGACCAAAAACTTTATAGTAACTTTTTAAAGTAGCGGTCACCAACAAGTGCTACCATAATGCCTCCATTAAGTTTTTGTTACTTTATAGTAACAATTTAAGTTACGGGGTAGTCGCGGCCACGACACCTGGTTACCTCTAATTTATAGTAGCATTGAAAGTAACAAAATGGTTACTGCGACCTTCCTAGGTCACTATAAAGTAGCCGTCGCTTATCCTTTGCCACTAAAAAGTCGCGGGGATCAAAAATGGCTACTTAATAGTGACCATAACTTAATATACCCTAATAAATGTAATTGCCTCAGATTGCATATATGCATATATGTTACGCACTATAGTGTGCTGCTCTGTTTTGGTGTTTTCTTTTCTTGCTTTTAAGCTTTATTAAAATTCTGTAAAATGCTTCAGGTAAATAAAAAGAAATTTAGATATTCTAGTACTTTCTATCAAAGAATTAAACAAAAGGAATCACTGGGAGCCGAAGCATCAACATCAGAAACAAAAACTACATCTTTCTATAATCGTACTGATGAACATCATAAATCAGGTAGTGACATTTTTAAAGCTGTTTGAAGTACCTATTCACATTCAAAGTTGATGCATGTTCTGACTTCTATACCTGAGTCAAGTGTTCAAATCTCGTTCTGATCGAGGTGCTGATGAATATTATTAATTCTATCTTACGTGAACGTTTTCACCTTAATAGTCTTTAAATATTTTGTAATGAATAGGAATTTAATATAAGAAATTCAAGGTGCTAAATATTTTTAATGGGTCAAGTTTATCAATACTTCCCTGAAGTATTTGCAGTCAAAGTTGATGTATGTTCTGATTTCTACACCTGAGTCAAGCGTTCAAATCTTGGGCTGGTGAATGTTATTCATTCTGCCTTACTTGTAGGTATTTGGGCTATGTAAAAATGAATATTGTATGCTCTCTACTTAAGTCGTGGATTCGAAGATTAAGTGGAAGAGAACGTTTCAAGATTTAAGAGAGTAATTAATAAACCTAGAAAAAACGACACGAGACGGAAGTGACGTCATAAACGGTGTGGGTCCTGTTTTTTTATAATAATTAATTTTTTTGAAAATAAATGAATAATTGTCATGTGATCATAAGAATTGCAATAACCAGTAAAACATTAGGTTTGATAATATTCAATTTGCATTTTACAAAAAATATGATTCTCGCGTCGCCAAACGGGAACTTCAAAGGACAAGGCGGAACGTTATAGTGGCACGCCGCGATCGGTGTAGCATAAACGCTGCAATTAAGTGACAATTTAGTGGCGCAGGGAACTTTCTTGGAAAAAATCACTTTATGTTCCAAAGAATCGTGGACCATGTAGTTCCCAAAAAGTTATTGTTTCCATAAAGTCGTCTCTGGGTAGTTGCAATTGTCACTTTATCAATCCGAAGATTTTAAAGTTCCAAACGGGTAGGGTTGGCCTAATATATTATTGTTCCCGGTACTTTGTGGAAGCATATGGAACTATAAAGTATTTTTCGTATTAAACGGCCATATTTTTTTCATGACTTTTCAGACGAACAGCCAAATGGCTCAAACATTTTGCGTTTTTAAGCTAAATATACCTAAACTAAAGATTTTTTCCTTAGATATTTTGTTATTTGTGACGGTGGACTAATATTTTAAAGTTTCACGCCAGTTTTAAGCAAATTAATTTTTTTTTTAATTACTACATGAGTTTCTATTGCAAATAATTTAATAATTTGAAATGTTTTGAAAGGCGCTCGAAAATTTTGTCATATAAACCCACTATTTTATTCAGTAAAGTCGATTGCGTTTTGGAATTGACCCACAAAAGGCGTTAAAATCGCATGGTAAATAACAAAAAAATAATAATGGCTTCCATAATTACTTTCCATCATGACATTTATTTTTATGAAGTGTGAAACTAAAGAGGTCGCTGCGAATAAAGTTTAACAGTTTAATGAAAGTTCTACATGTCGGTGGCAAAACACTAGGCTGCCACGAACCCGCGACTAGGCAGCTTCGTAACAGATAAGTCGCATTCAACGGTAGGCTACTTTATAGTGCCATATCGTAGTAACTCTTTTAGTGGCAAAAACTACCCAAGACACTACCCGGCTACTCAAAATCTTTCCCCATTTTGGTCGCAGTTACTTAGCAGCTACGAATATACAACGTAGCCGCCGATGGTCACCGCCCCCTTTGTAGTGGCTTTGATAGTGGCAGTTACGTATCTGCCACCATAAATGCTAGTTGGGCAAAATCACCAAAATCGCCTTGGCGTTTAACGTGTTAACTGTACTTTACTAACCTATTCATGATCTCCACTGCAGTGGAATTAAACTAAACTAAAATAGAATATACACTATTTACAAGGTGAAAGTAGGATTTGAAAATCTATATGACTAGGTACCTTACCCCAGTTCGGAAATTATACTGGAGTTCGACCCGTAATACTTCTTTAAGTCTTTAACGTGGTAGTTCCCAGCATTTGTCCCATTTATGGACTTGAGTTCATAAACAAGTCTGGAGACCTTTCGAATTACGGTACATAGTACATATCTGGGTGCCAGTTTTGCGGAAAAATCTTTACTTTTATCCGAAAGCACATAATTTCGTTTCCATACCTTCTCACCAACGGAGAAAACAACATCGCGTTTACGCAAATTATATTGTTTGACATTCCGCTTGTAGGCTTCATTCAACTTAGACTGTATTGTCTGATAAAGTAGGGGCAACTTTTTAAGTTCATTCCCATAGTTTAAAGAATCTGAAGGATCCGTGTTCAAAGCGATAGAACTCTGGTGTACTCCGTAGTAATCACCAGAAATCGGCACGTTACGTCCAAAATTTAAATAAACTGGGCTAAAACCAGTAACTTCGTGAACCGCGACCCGAATAGCATGCCCTATTTTTGGTATCTCCTTGTCCCAAAACTTATGGCCATTCTTATCTTTAATAAAACTACGTATCGCAGTGCCTATGACGCGATTGACTCGCTCGACCGTATTCGGAGAGGGATGATACCGAGCGTTAAACAAAATCTTCTGAACTTTATATTCCTTGATCAGGTCTTTGAAAAGAGAACTAGTAAATTGCACTCCATTGTCACAAACAATCTGTGAGGGTACCCCATAAACCAGAAACACTTCCTCCTCCATAAACTTACAAATTGCCTTAGCGGTAGCCTGTCTTAATGGTTTCAACAACACATATTTAGTAAAATGGTCGGAAACAACGAGCAAAAACATATTTCCCTGATTTGAACGCGGAAAAGGGCCCATGATATCTACACAGACACACTGCCAGGGGAATTTCACTCGCTTTTCCGAACCCA
The DNA here is from genome assembly GCA_921294245.1 of Brassicogethes aeneus. NCBI lineage: Eukaryota > Metazoa > Arthropoda > Insecta > Coleoptera > Nitidulidae > Brassicogethes > Brassicogethes aeneus. The sequence goes on along the minus strand of OV121134.1, from coordinate 15,547,899 downwards.
TAAGACCATGCCTACTGACGTTCGGCATTTTCTGACTTTGACACGTCTCACAACGTCTAACAAACCATAAGACAGACTCACGCATTTTAGGCCAGTAAAACTGCTCTTGAATCTTACATAAAGTTTTAAAATATCCAAAATGTGCTGAGGTAGGTTCTGAGTGAAACTTTTCCATGACAGATCTCCTGTCGTTAAAATGGACTACCTGTTTCCAGTTAGAAACATTCGTAGACAAAGGCAAATCTTTATTAATATGGTGGTACAATTTACCGTCTCTGATCAACCATTGGACATGCTCTTCGGGACGCTCAGTCACTAAACGTAACATCTTCTGATACCAAGGATCAGAATTCTGCTGATTATCACTCTCTGCAACTACACACAACTCGGCATTGTCTAAAGGTAAGGAAATTTTTAAATCCGGGGAAGCGCGCGATAACGCATCAGGTACGACATTTAGCTTCCCTTTTCGGTGAACTAATTCAAAGTTATGCTGACGCAGTCGTAGTGCCCAACGAGCTAACTTGCCAGTAGGTTCCTTAATATTGTTAAGCCACAGCAAGGAATAACAGTCAGTTATGACCTTAAATTTTTGAGGACAGGCCTCCAAATAACATCTAAATTTATCTAAGGCAAAAAGTACTCCCAAGAGTTCTCGCTCGGTAGCGCTATAATTACGTTCAGTTCTAGAAAGACTCCTACTACAGTAGGCTATAACCTTCTCGTCATCACCTACAGTTTGAGTTAAAACGCCGCCCACACCGGTCAAAGACGCATCGGTTTGGACTACGAAAGGAAGGGAAAAATCGGGACTGGTCAAAATTGGCGCAGATACTAAGGCAGTTTTTATATCTATGAAAGCTTTCTCAGCTTGATCATTCCATTCTATCTTTTGCTGCTTGCGTTTACCCTTAATAAGGTCGTTGATTGGTGACATTATAGTTGAAAACTGAGGAACAAAACGTTTATACCAGGCACACATGCCTACAAACCTCTTGATTTCGGTGGCCGTTTTAGGTCTAGGAAAATTAACCATGGCTGTAACCTTATCAGGGTTAGTTCTTAAACCACGAGAATCAACGGTGAAGCCTAGGTAATTCAAGGAATTTCTAAAAAATTGACACTTCTCTACGTTAATAGTTAGATTTGCATTTTTAAGTTTATTTTTAACCTTTTCCAATAAATGAACGTGTTCCTCAAAAGTTTTAGAAATAATAATAATATCGTCAAGGTAGCAAAAGATAGAAGGTTCAAACTCAGCACCAAAAATGCCATCCATTAGGCGCTGCTGCGTCTGTGCGGCATTACTCAAACCAAAAGGTAAAACTACAAAAGAAAATGTACCTCTACCAGGTACTGAAAAACTACATTTTTCCGAAGATTCTGAATCTAAGGGAATCTGCCAAAAACTATGTCTTAGATCGACACTGGATATATATTTTGCATCTCTCAACAAACTTAAAATTCTATCAACGTAAGGTAAAATATAAGCATCCGGCTTAGTTAACTCGTTAAGCTTTCTCCCGTCAAACACGAATCTATACTCATCTCCTTTCGGTTTCTTTACCAAAAACACGGCACTATTCCAAGCACTTTGAGATGGTTTAACCACCCCAAGCCTTAGCATCTCGTCTAGCTCTTTGTTTAAATGCTCGAGCATGTATGGTGACATTAAATATTGGCGCTGTTTAAACGGCTTATGATCACCTGTATCTATGTGATGTATTAACTTGTTTGTACGACCAAGACCCTTTTCTGAGCTAATCTCATTAAATGAAGTAATGACTCCCTGTTTAATTACTTCTTCCGAAGATGTCAAAATGTTAAAATCTACTAAATTAACCTCTACTTTTGAAACTGAATTTACTGAAACACTATTATTTAGTTTTATATCAAATGAGTTATTATTAAAATTAATTGTTAAACCAAAAATCTTGCAAAAATCACTGCCAAAGATAAAATCGTGTTGGAGGGATGGAACTACTAGAACTTTGATGATCTTAAAAAAATTATTAAGGTGTATAGGTAAGTAAGCGTAACCACAAATCCGCTGTTTTGCGCCATCGGCAGTGATTACGTACTTAGCGTTGGAAAAATAAATTTTTACTTTATTTTTTCTCAACAATTTTAAGCCAGAACCTCCGACTACACTCTGATTACAACCCGAATCCAACAACACAATAATATCTTGGTCATACAAAGAAGCTACAATATAAGGTCTATTATCGTTTTGTTTATTAGCCAACATGGGAGAAACCTGAGGAATATTGAGAGATACAAAATAAAAATCCTTTACAGTTTGAAGCCACTGCTTCCAATCGGTAACATCAAAATAATCTTTGCGCATAATCTTTCCAGAACTGAAGTCTTTAGGTAAGAGAGGCTTAACACTATTAAGGTCACTCGGCTGCCGCTTATTTATACGGGAATCCCTCTGCTTGCCGAAAGAGCAGGGTCCCTCTATGCGTTTTTTGAACTAGGGGCAACATTCAAGGGGGTCTTTGAGATGGGTGTGACATTATTGCCCGAGCACTTGGGACATGTGCGAACTGTGTGATCCTTAGTACCACACTTGAAACAAAATTTATTGCGTGGTTTACGACACTGACTATAAACGTGACCTTGAGCGTTACAGTTGAAACAGTTTACTCTAGAGGAACTAAATCTTGGTTTAAATTTACCGCTACTCTCCCCATCAGGGTGTGACGACAAACAATCATCAACATACGCCAGTTCAGGCTCAAGTAAATTTGCAGATTTAACGGGAGTTACGTAACTCTTCTTCAACTGAAACGCTTCATCAATCCTCTTACACAATGAAATTAAATGGTCTAAATCGTTAACATCCTGTAAGGCCAGTGCAGAGATATAGTGAGGTAAAAGATTTTGTTTTATAATTTTTAACTTGGTAAAATCAGCAGGTAGATTTTCCAAATGAGCAAAGAGGTTCTCCATGATAGAGATATAAACTATGGCCGACTCGTTTCGCCCTTGTTTTCGCGACTTTATCTCATCCCACAGCTTGTCATTGTAGTTTGAAGGTAAATAATCAGATTTCAGTTTTTTTACAAGGTCATCCCAGTTATTTAAATGTTTCTTTACGCGTCTGAACCAAATAAGGGCACTATCCGAGAACAGATCAATTGCCGAGTTAAACAGAAGAGTTTTATCAATATTTCGAGCTACTGATAATTCTTCAACTCTATCAAGAAATGAATTTACAGACATAGAAACACCGTTGAATTTTAAATTCCATTTATAAACGGCGACTGAATTCTTACTGTTACAAACTGTGGGCTGAGGTAATGAAGTGTTTTGGCAACTAGAGGTACTAGGTGAATTTACAGTTGAATGGAAAACTTCCGCAGGATCTGGTTGAACCTTCTCTTCCAGTTCAGCCTCTAACTCTATGCAAGTGGCATGAGACTCGTTTTTATATTCTAACGTGTCTTTATCCCCTTCGGGAACTACAATTCTGCCAACACGGCCAGCAACATGTAATAAACGCGTCTCAATTCGCTTATACATAGAGTCAGAAGATGGACCTTCAAAGTCCGAGACTAAGCCTCTAAGAGCATCAAGGGTAGAATCAATAAATGTCTTCTCCGAATCAAAATTATACAGAGGGTCAACCAGAGCCATAGCTTCGTCGGTTTTCCTTAAAAGTCTAGTCAAAATTTTTCGTTTTGCTGCCGCATCTTTCTTTGACGACTCACAGCCACGAATTCTCAACTCGTAATTTATTTCGTCGGCTAAAAGATAGTTAGGCCTTATGACTGCCATTTTAAGTGTATATCTCTATCAAGGAAAGGGCAAAATATTAAAAATTTAAAAATTAATACAAGTCTCCAAGTGCAAGGACAAAACGCACGGTAAGGTTGTGATGTTACAGAGAATGATAATCGCAAATTGGCAAACCGCAATAATGTGCAAGGAAAAACACGAAAAGGTATATACCGCGTCAAGGACTCAAAGAAACTTTTACGCAGGTAAGATAAGGTAAAAATCTAAACTGAGGTAAGGTAATGTCATTTATGATAGATAAAGAAAGGTAGAGTTATACTTCGTGTATAACAAGTCGCAATTATACAAACTATACTTCTTGTATAGCAGTATGTACAGGTAAGTCAAAATAGGTTATATACTTCGCGTATATAAGTCGCAATATACATACTATACTTCGTGTATAGCAGTATCTACAGGTAAGTCAATATAGGACAGGTAAGTCAAAATAGGTATTATACTTCGCGTATATAAGTCACTAAATTAATATTGAGTGATTTCAAAAGGTAAGGTCTCGATATACTTTGGAACAACACCGTAACGTAAAATTTTAGAAATTTTTTTGCAAGCTGCTGTTTGCACAAAATCACCAGAACTAAGGGTGCTGGAATTCCCCCCTTACTTAGGATAAAAATTTTGGAACAAAATTTTGACAAAAACACTATACAAATAAAGTGCTATTGGGGCACTTACAACATGCATAGAACTATTGTAAAAACACGTTGGGCGCCATTTTGTGGCGTATTTTTTTTCTACTTACTTTGCTGACGGCAGCTTTACTGTTTAGGTTGCGGAGAGCAGGGTTCAAAAGTATGACCGTGGATTCTTGTAGAAAAATTAGTGTTTGTGTCAAAATGTGTTTTGGTGATTTCTATAGCACACAACAACTTACCTTGTGGGCGCCAAGTGATCATTTAAAAACATGAAAATTAGGTCGATCACTTAACCTAACTTAAGTTATTCTGAAAATTGAAAGGTTTTCAACGAAAAGGTTATTAAAATTTAATTGGGTTTAATTGGACTGTTGTTTCGGTTAAACATGTAAAAATTAAATCAAACTATTGTTCGATTGAACATGTGAAAATTATATCAAACTAAATAAACTAGTAGTATACTACCTTACGATACGTATCGATGGTTTACATCTAATAATTAAGCGGTTCTATGACCGAAACAAAAAATAGTGAAGCGGTTCTATGACCGAAACAAAAAGGGTAAAGCGGTTCTATGACCGAAACAAAAAAAATTAAGCGGTTCTATGACCGAGACAAAAAGGGTAAAGCGGTTCTATGACCGAGACAAAAATAATTAAGCGGTTCTATGACCGAGACAAAAAAGGTTACCTTAAATGTTAAATGTTTCTAAAATTCTACAAACATAATCCTGACTCCAAGTGTTGCTGCTCCGGGTGGTGAACCTTGGTGGTGACAAGCTCCAGCATCGGTTTTGTGTTGGTCGGTAGGTAGACGTGTAGAGGAACAGCTGATCTGGGCATCAGGTTGATTTGATGTTAAAGGTGACAAAATAGGGTGATAGATATACTAGGCAAAATTCTACTACAAGGTACATGCCCTAAAAGTAAATAAGGTTGTAAAAACCACTCCCTGACTGAACACAATTCACAACTTACAGATTTAATAATCTGGCATGGAGATAATTTGTAATCCAAGTACAATCGGTAATAATTCGTCAAAATAGGTAAAATTTGTCATCATCGGGAAATTGTAGTCAAAGCCGGGAAAATATCGTCAAATCCGGGAAAATATGGTCACTAATAGGTATACATGCCGAGTAGAAACTAATTGGAAGAAAAAAATAATCGGATTTAAAACCGATGCTCGAAATAAAGGTAGAAAAACTTACCAAGTTGAGGTTAAGAAAAGGCACGCCGCAGCGTTTTTCGTGAAATTTTCCAAAATTACAGCGTCTCACGCAGTCATTATAAACAAACAATGCTCTTACTGCATCTTAGCACGATAAAAGTGAAATAACCCAAGGTAAGGACTTCAATATTCCTGGCACTTAACTTCTCTCACCTCGGCATGTAGCTTTCATCGAGTCTTCAACGGAAAGAAACCTAACACATCGAGAAAAGGGAAATACGCCGGTTTAAAGGTCACGCAAGCGCACCTTCCACCAGACGCAACCAACATTACATCCCAACTGTCATTTACAATAATTGAAGTAAACAACAAACCACCGCTATTTCGTTTGAGAAATTTCAGAAAATGAGGACTGTAGCAAGGTAAAAGAAACGCAGATTACATATTCAATGAAATACACACTCGGCTACAGCCAAAAACCAAGGTAAATGAAAATAAAAATGTTAATAGAAGATTTTTGTTTTTTTAGAGGTTATACTGAAGGTTAAGGATAAAATATAAGGGAAGAAGGAACTTTAGGAAAAAAACAACCGGTTTGCTTGAGCTTGTCGACCTCCAGGCTCCTCTGCGGATAACTGCAAAACAAAAGTCAGACACCCAAGTCACCCGATCTGCATAAAAGTGTAATCAGTTCTCAAAAACTATCGTGGCACCACTTGACAGCAAATGTCTAATACTCGATCAGTTGATTAAGTATCAAACAAGGTAAATGCAGTGCAAAATCACACGAATAGCTAATTAAAACCTTTTAATTGCAGATAATACATGAAAACAGTGTTGTTCCAACGAGTGTCGTTCCTAGCACAAAATATAGTATATATTTAAATTTGTGGAATTTAATAAAAATTTAGATTGAAACATAATTCTTGACTATCAAACGTAGCAGCTAAAAAGTGCATGCTACAATGGTCTATTATTTATCCTTAGTCGCGGGTCTATGGACCTGTATATGTATACATCTATATTATGAATATTAAACTTACACTTAATATTTCAAAAAATATATATAAAAAATCCTTGTCAATTTTTTTATATAAATTCACTAATACATTATAATTTAAATTAGTGATAACGAGATCAACAAAACGAGACTTTCTTAAAGTCTTGTCTCGTCTCGCTCATGAAATAAGAAGTATTGTAGTCTCGTCACGCAGCCTCCGGTCTCGTCTCGTCTCGCTTCTCGTCAAAAGTATCGAAATCTCGTCATGCATAATCCATTACGCTCAAATTGACGGCACGTCACCAGTTAAGGGTTATTACACTGTTCAAAATTTCATGACCATTTTAACACCAAATTAACACCAAACATGGTCTATATCGATACAAACCAAAATGGTGTTAAATAAGGTTCGTTGGTCCGGTGTAAATTCAAATACTAAAATGGTGTTAATTTAACTTTCACACCGTATTAAAATAAATTTTACTTGGTGTAAATTGAACTCCTTTTCAGTGTTAAATATTATGTGTTTGTGGACAAATTAAATCATACTACACAGAAAATAGGAAAAAAAAGGAAACAGGAAGTTCCTTGACGCATTACTAGTATATCGATGACTTTCTGCCAAAGTATCGCAAGCAACAACCCAAATTTCGGGAATTAAAAACATTTTGCTTGTCTGTTTTAAATTACATATAGCCTAAGGGTTTTATAATAAGTAATTACTTAGCTTATAATTATAGCTATTTACTTGTTATAAAACCTATAGGTTATATATGGTTTAAAACAGACTTTAAAACGAAAAATGTTTTTAATTTCCGAAATTTGAGTTATGTTGCTTGCGATACTTTGGTAGAAAGTCATCGATATTACCAGTGGTATTATTCCAGAATATGGAACCTTCAACTCGCTAGAGATAATGTTTTTAGTGCGTTGCACAAGTATTGACAGCTGTTTCCACCTATTTAAGGTATCTTTAGTATCGAACAACTTGTAGTGTCACACCAAAGCAAAGGATTACCTGAGTTTATATATTCTTCATGTAAGTCAACAGAGGCGAGATTTAAGAACATCACGTGATCCACACCGCCTTTGCCGCGATGGGTACACATTTTCAACCATAATTCATGGTGTTATATTAACACGTTGGATTTTGACACCATTTTAAGATTACTTTTTACACCACAGATATTTTAAACAGTGTAAAGGGTATTGTGTTATAAACCTAATGATTTATACTGTCGACCGTGTTTGTTTATAAGTTTATTTAATCTGATTTGAATCACCATAAAAAGTAAAAATGAACCAAATTGGTGGTATGTCAGACGAGTCACGTAAGGCAGTGACTTTCCAATGGCATTGTTTTATAAACCTAATGATTTATACTGTCGACTGTGTTTGTTTATAACTTTATTTAATCTGATTTGAATCACCATAAAAAGTAAAAATGAACCAAATTGGTGGTCTATCAGACGAGTCACGTAAGGCAGTGACTTTCCATAGAGAATTAAAGATTATAATAATTCTCATGTAAAATTCAATAGTTGGATTATATAGATTATAAAATATTTAGTAAATTGCAGTGATTTTATACCAAGCCCTTAAATTAGGACAAAATCTTGCCCCTGCCTCACCAAAACAAAATGTCACGGGCCGCCACTGGGACCAATATTTGGCGTTTTCTTTGTGAAGCATGGGCGCCATTATATGAGTACATTAGAGGCAAAACTCGGTTTTTGCAAATTTTTAAAAAATATATATTTTATCCTTTTTAAGTACATTACTGCACTGCCTACAGCATACCTAAGTAAACCAGATGCATAAGTTAATATTTGTAGAATAAAATACATTTAAAAACTTAACGCAGATGCAAAACTGGGTATTTGTTTTTCCTGTCGCGACATGTCGGATGCAAACCTCGATATTTGCTATTGACCAGTATACGCATTACGTGACGATATAACAATCACCTAAATAATTGTAATTTTTTTTTATTTGCACTTTTCACTTTCAAAACTTGGTCTTTGAACGAGAAAGATGCAAAACTATTTTTTTAAATCTTTTGATTTCAATTATTTACTAAACTCCCTAATTTTTTACTTTTTTTAATAAAAATGATGCAAAAGCATTTTTTTTCAAAAATAATCTTATGAGCGGTTTTTCATGTTTTTCTTAAAATCACTTATCCTGCAAATACAGAGTTGTGCATCTAATGTACGCATTAGGGTGTCCGTTATTTGAGCGATGTGCGAATTTTTTTGCTCGCACCCCCCAAAAAGTTGTAGTTTGGGAAAAAAAAATTTTGGTAATTTTTTTAGATTTTTTTTTTAATTAACCCGTGCCGCAAGAGGGTTAAAGATTTAATTATTGTTAAAATATGATTAAATTTTGCATTTCACTATAGGCTTACCACTCCACGATTTTTCAATGAAAAAAGTCTGTCGAGTGGTTTTCTTATAGTTCAAACACCGCTGAACCCGAATCTGAAATTCGTTTTTTTTTTCAATAATCGTTTTTTTAGAATAGCCTGTGTCGGGAGTAGGTAAAATCGCAAATCGGATGAAAAATGGGATTAGGCTCTTTTCACATTCAAATAAAAAAGTTTATTTTAACATCAAATTCAGATTCAGCGCATGAAATAACCATAAAATGGGCATTTTTAATAAAAAACCGTTTTTTGGGATTTTTGACAGCTATTTTGACAGCTGTCATCAATGATTCAAGTTCAGCGATGTCAAAACCATAAGTATACCAATTTTCAGATTTTTTTATTGAAAACTGGCGACGTTACAGGACTTTGAATGTGAAAAGAGCCTAATCCCATTTTTCATCCGATTTGCGATTTTACCTACTCCCGACACAGGCTATTCTAAAAAAACGATTAATGAAAAAAAAAACAAATTTCAGATTCGGGTTTAGCGGTGTTTGAACTATAAGAAAACCACTCGACAGACTTTTCTCATTGAAAAATCGTGGAGTGGTAAGCCTATAGTGAAAGGCAAAATTTAATCATATTTTAACAATAATTAAATCTTTAACCCTCTTGCGGCACGGGTTAATTAAAAAAAAAAATCTAAAAAAATTACCAAAATTTTTTTTTTCCCAAACTACAACTTTTTGGGGGGTGCGAGCAAAAAAATTCGCACATCGCCCAAATAACGGACACCCTAGTACTCATATAACCCTATATTAATTGAGGATGTTTACCATCCTGCTTTAGTTGCGAACGTTATGTTAATAAAAGAGAATGTACCAAATTTTCCAAAAGTTTCCGATAACCTAAAATATAACTTTAAAAGAGCTAATTTTCATGGACTTTATATGGCTCTGCTTGGTGTTGACTGGGAATTTTTATACAATTTTAAAGATGTTAATTTAGCCTGCAATGAATTTTATAAAGTTATTTATAACATTTTAGATTCATTTGTCCCCAAATTTAAATTCAAAGTTAATTTATCGGCTAAATACCCAAATTGGTATACACCTGATATTATTAAATGTATTAAATTAAAAAATAAATACCACACAAATTTTAAAAAATTTAATAGTGAAAATGATCTTGTAATGTTTCAGAACCTGCGAAGATCTTTAAAATCGAATATTAGTGATGCGTACAAAAACTACATAAATAAGATCGAAACAAATATTTCAAATGACCCCAAAAACTTTTGGTCTTTCATTAATTCTAAAAAAGGTCAAACAAGGATTCCAGGCAAATTGTATGATGATACTGGTCAGTGCTTTAATTCTCCAGATACTATCGTCAATGCTTTTCAACATTATTTTCAAAGTGTTTACTTGCCGACAAATAATGTCAATAAAATTTATAATTAGTGATGCCGCCGATACGAGAGATTCTCGCCTCTCGTCTCGTCTCGTCTCGTCTCGACGAGACGAGAGGGAGATTTTCTCTCGAAAAAAGGCTCGAGACGAGACGAGAGAATGCCCTCTCTCGCTCTAGAATTTCTCGTTTCTCTCGATCTCTCTCGTTCTCTCGATTATTCCGGTAATAAGTAAACAATTTTTTTACATAAAAATTTTAATTTTGCGATATTTATTTGGACCAATGAGAACATTATTCGCATTTCATAATAAACAAAATTTGTTCCTGTATAACGTTTTATTATTTTATAACACAACTTAAGGTTAACCAAGAAAAAAATTACTTATAAAATAATATTAATTTTTAAAATTTACCCTGTATAAGCACATTTATGGCACTCCTTATACTATTAAACAACCCGTATGCTTAATAAGCATTGCTTATTCAATGAACTTATCAACAACATGTGGTTTTTGAGGGGCTGATTACAAATTTGATATCCATTTCTTCAAAAAATAAAGTGGCTGATCCAATATGACGAACATTTGTCGTTCGGCTTTAATGGTTTGGGTAAAATTTAGTATTTAGATATTTATGGGGTACCTGATTAAGAATTTGATATCCATTCAAAAAACAAAATTGCGGATTCAAAATGACGGACATGCGCAGTAGGTACAAGATGGTTGGATCTATGTGGAGTAGTTACATCATATAGACGCAGTAGTTTTCAGATGGATGGATGATTTGATCCATCCATCTGAAAACTACTGCGCCTATATACTACACTGAGAAAAAAAATGGGACAAATAAACTGTGTAGCTAATCCTTTTATTAATAGTGAATATATTGTTTATTACCTCTAAATAGTCGAAATAATAACGATAAATATAAATATATATATAAATATTTTTTTTATTTGGGAGCAATAAACTTTTTTCTCAGTGTTACAGTTACATCTATAGATGTAACTACTCCACATAGATCCAACCATTTGAATGTGCGACATTTTCGGCGTAAATAAATTTTTTAACACCACTTAACACTCGAACCAACCTCACATTTTATTGCCCAAACGCTAAATCAAATGTTATGCTTAAGTCACCGATTTATTTTATGTGCAATAATTTTAATAAATATTGCAATAATTGTGATATAAACTTTCAAAGTATTGGAGTTATAATAAATCACTTAAGTACACATTTTTTTACGTGATTTTATTATATTTTTTTGTATAATATTATTTTATAGATATTAGGAATTTTTATTATTATTCTTTTTTTTATGTAATTGTTCTGTAATTGGATGTTATATCTGTTGAACAATAAACGTTATTATTATTATTATTATTATTATTATATATACCTATTCAAAATGTTTGAAACTGAATATTATTGTATTTAATTGTTGAAAAATCTTTTCGTAAACTTATACCGAAAACGAGGGGTCACCCACACCTGGGAATCCCTGGAAATTTTAGAGTGGGAATACCATAGGAATACAATGGAAATACATAGGAATACAATAAAATATAATGGGAATACATGGGAATCCCTGGACATTTTCCCTTTGGGTGGTTGACCCCTCGACCGAAAAGCAGTACGTGTGGACGATCACTGGAAAAACAATTTGGGAGCATGTTTTATTTACGCGATGACGCGTAATATTGATCGTTACCGGAATAACACCTTTAGAAAAAAAAAAAAAATAATCCAATTAAGAAAAATTTAACCGCCTACCGATAGCGGCTTTTCTTTTAAATAATAATTCAAGGCCGCACGCAGAAATATTCCCCTGCGAGACTCTTTCACGGGACCAATAAAAGTCTCGTCTGGTCCGAATTTCGTCTCAAGTCTCGTATAGAAAACAAATTAGTGTAAAACATATTTAAATTATAATTTTTATTTATTTGTATCCAACAGGTCCAAGGTTTAATTACAGGATTGCGTTTTATACATTTTTTTATTTTTTCATCCCATGACTTGTTTCATTAATCATTTATTTCCTAATCTTCAATCATTCATTAATATCTATACTTTAAAATTTTAAAATTATCCTTATTTTATAAATTATTAAATAATTTTTAAAGTATGTGTAAAACTTGTAAAAAGGAGATTAATCTTCATCAAATCATAATACATAAGGGACGACCGTCTACCATTTAATTATGCTACCACTTGAAGTTTATTTTTTAATTAAATTAATATTATTTTAGTTTTATTTAACCCTGAATTTTTGCACTCATTGGATACTATGGCAATATAACATATATTACATGCATAGTACATATCAAACGACTAAATATGATTTTTAGCAGTAGTCACTGATACAACCTTTGTTAACCTAGATATTTTACGCCATCTAATACCATCGTTACCACAGACCTGCAGGTCATACCATGGTATGTAATCGTTACCAAATTATTATTTGTCTTATTGGTCATTAATTAAAACAATACTAAACAATTGTATTACATACTTTAGAATTAAAACACACATTCTTGTTATTTCGTGAGAATATTCATTTAGTAAAATAAGATATTTTTTGTATAAAAAATATAAAATACTTAAGTGAGATTACTTTCAAATGGCAATAATGCAACCGATATTGTTAGGAATACCAAAAGAGAAATTGTAAAAGTTTTATTATTATACCTATAGTTTTAAAATAATTTACATAGGTTTATTTTTAAAAGCAATATAAATAGGATTTTAAAATTTTTTAAAATATGCTTGGGTTAAGTAATACTATAAAATATACGATATATACTTACAATGTATTATACATAGTATGTATATTTTTTAAATATAATCGCAACAATGATTTTAGCAGATCTTTAAACAAAGTAGTTTTTAATTAATATAAACTTCTCGTCATAAAAATCGACGCACCTAGTTTTTTGGATAATATTTGAAAGCTTGTTATTGGAAAATTACTGAATCGATTTTGAAAATCTTTGGAAATTCTGAATAGCTGATTCTTTGACTCTTATGTCTAATTTTGGGAATACGATATTATGCACATAGCATTATACTACAGGGTGTTAAACGAAGAGATGTATTTTTTCCGAAATTTCAAGTTATTCCCATTCATGAGGCAGTTGAGTTTGATAGTCGTAATACCCCTCCCTAATATTAGTAAGGTAATCCCTCGGAACGTTTTCGAGATTTTGTGAATATCGCAGCTTACTACGATATTATATGCCAATTTATCGAAAATTGTTATTTCCCAGTTTAGTCCAAAAAATGAGCAATAGTGGATTCTTTGACCTATTGTACACATAGCATTATACTACATGGTGTTAAAAAAAGAGATGTTTTTCCAAACTTCCAAATCACCATTCACAGGGCAGTTGAGCTTGATAGTGTTGATACCTTCCGTAGTTTGCTCCTTTTTGAGACTTAAGTGAAGAATAACGTGAATTTTCGAAAAACTGCCATATAATGGTATAACTATAGTTATCCAAGATATCTACAAAATCTCGAAAATGTCCCGAGGGATTAACTGTTATTAGGAAGGGGTATTACGACTATCAAGTTCAACTGCCCTGTGAATGGGGATTTGAAATTTTGGAAAAAAATCATCTCTTTTTTTAACACCCTGTAGTAGAATGCTATGTTCACAATATCGTATTCTCAAAATTAGACGTTAGTCAAAGAATCCACTATTGCTCATTTTTTGGACTAAACTGGGAAATAACGACAATTTTAGATAAATTGGCATATAATCATAGTAAACCGCGATATTCACAAAATCTCGAAAACGTTCCGAGGGATTACCTTACTTATATTAAGGAGGGGTATTACGACTATCAAACTCAACTGCCTCATGAATGGGAATAACTTGAAATTTCGGAAAAAATACATCTCTTCGTTTAACACCCTGTAGTATAATGCTATGTGCAAAATATCGTATTCCCAAAATAAGACATAAGAGTCAAAGAATTAGCTATTCAGAATTTCCAAAGATTTTCAAAATCCATTCAGTAATTTTTCAATAACGAGCTTTCAAATATTTTCCAAAAAACTAGGTGCGTCGATTTTTATGACGAGCAGTTTATATAACACATTTAAAGAGTATCTAAATATTTTTTTGTTTTAAAAGATCTCGCTTCACATAACTTTCTGTGAGTTCCTGAAATCGTTCGTGCATCCGGAACTATTTTATTTGGATAACGCTCTTGGTATAATCGTCTGGCTTCAAATGCATTGCCGTCAGCAAGTCCGTACATGAAATGCATATCAGCAAACTCAGCATTTGTAAAATCTACCATTGTACTTATACGTTTAAAAGGTGTTACGTTTTTAAATTTTAAGTAAAAAGCCGTGTACTTAAATATCTGTCAAAACTGTTAAAAATTATTTATTTTGTCATTCCTGTTTCCTTAACAACAAAGCCTCCTTTTCAGAAATTATAGGCACATGGCAATATGCGCATTAAATGCTTTTTATTTTTTTCATCGAAAACCGTTAGTCGTACAAAAAATGGCCAAGAATTTAAGTTTGACCTAAATTGAATGGGGATTTAAAAAATAATTTTTATTTTGAAAAATAGCAGTGGCGTGCATAATATTTTTCCAAAAATATCTAGACCACATCCTGTACGGACGCCACTGGTAAAAAAATAAAAAATCTTCTACATCAAAAACTTACTGTTAATGCTTAGAAGGTGTGTGCCAACTTTTATAAAAATATCTAGTAAGTTATTAAAGTTTTAAGGATTTTTTTCTTAAAACTTTAACACCCTGTAACTCAAAAATTAAGGTAGGTTTTAACTTTTTTTCTTAAAATCAACTAAGGATTCACACTCTTAAGGTTCAGCATCTTATTCTGAAACACCCTGTATATTTAAAAATAAGAAAAATATTAGAGGGAAGTGACCAAATATACATAGAATAGCAGTATTTATCCAAAATAAACAGTTGAAAATGAAAACCAGGTTATCTACTATCTGTGGCATAAGTTTGTTTTTCCTGCGATAGAAAATTTTGTAAAAATTAAATTTCAAATATAGAATAGTTGGATTTTTATTACCAATTTTTTTCGATTTATAATGTGTGAATTATTTTCAAAAAGTAAAAAAATGGAAAGTAAAGAATAATGACAAGATGGCTAAAGCTATAAAAATCGTCCTAGTAAAAATAATGGGTTATATCTAATACGTTAACCGGTTCTAAATTCGACACTTTAACATTCTGGATATCGAAGAAGGTGAAATTAAGAAGAAATCACGATATATTGTATTACTAAGTAATAATAAATGTTTAAACAAACAAAAGGGTATTCCATATTTGGCCACTGTCCTCTACTGATACTATTTTTATTACCGGCCAATTTGATTTTCCTAATTTAAAAAAATAAAATCCTTAGACCACATAATAGACTATATTATGTTATATATATGGTATAAGTTAATAACCAATTCAAATTATAAAATTACAAGTGCGCAATTTAATTTAAACAACGTTTTTCTTGCAGCAATGTTTTAAAATTCAATCAACCTTTCACCGTTTTTTATGTGGATATACGTTTCCAAACAGAGTCGGTAGGCGATTTTCTTAATGAAAGAAGACGCAATGAGAAGAAATATTAACTCGTAAAATTATGTAGCAGATTAATTATAGGATTTACGTAATGTCGTAATCGCTTGTGAAATCTGTTCAAGTTTTATGTGAATAAATCTTTAACAACACGACTTTTATCCCAGAACATTGTAAACAATAAGTGCGGTGTGCGGGATGGGAAATAAAGTATGTAGATAAGTAAAACAAATTTTCTCGGATTTACTCAGTTTGTGTTAGTGAGATTTTTTTATTATTGGTTCTTTATTTATTGACCAAAATTTTGTTCTTCAGTTATTTAACTAATGTTTTTAGGACAACAAAATGGTTTAATTTGATATTTAATGGTTTAATTTGATATTTATAAAATTGGAAAAAAATTATTAAAAAGTATTTTTTGGTACTGTTAAAAAGCTGCTAAAAGCTGCTTATTTGTATTTTGCTCGCTAAAGCTCCTCTCTTGTCGAGAGAGACCCCTGAAAGAAGGCCAAGTAGGTGGTTGGTAAGGCCTTGGTTAGATAGGAGAAGATCAAATATAAATTTAGCGAAAAAATTATTAACTGATGGAGAAAAATATAGAAATTATTTAATAATTTTAATATAGGAATTATTTAATAATAATAAGGGTTGGTAACTTAAAAGTTACCAAATTTCACCCCAGAATTGCCGTTAAACGGCAATAAAAATCCATCCGGACCGTTGTTTCTACCGCGCATGCCTAAGGCAATTTTAATTGCAATTGCCGAAATAATTGCCAACTGTAAAATGGCCTTAATGTATCACAAAGAGGGCGTTCCCATTAAAAAAAATGGTGTGAAGGTCATTTTTGTGGTCATACTGATTTTCCCCACATATCCAAAGTTGAAAACACCTTTTAAATTTCTCTATCTGATTTGGCAAGCCGACTGAACAAGTAGTTCGAAAAAAAACGTGAATAATGTGTTTTTTTGTTTTTTTTTCTGGACCATTAAAAATTTAGAAATGATCTAATCAAACCGGGAAACATAAAAAAATATTAGTAGAAATAATGTGATATATGAATAAACCAGGTCAGGTCCCTTTCTTAAAACATTATAGAAAAAACTAGGGGTGTGCCTGGTCAATTGACCGAGATTTTTACCTATTTTGAGAGGAGAAATTTTGACAATATCAAAATCGGTCAAAAACTTTTAATTCAACCGCGCGCGGCGGCGGCCCTACCTAGCGGAAAATGACAAAAGTATTTAAAAAATGTTCTGTAGTGGACCATGGTGCAATCATAATAATGCATTTTAAAAAGTGTTCTGGATCATTTTTGACTAATTAATTTTTAGAGAGTAAAGACAATGGCGAGGGTGGGTTCAATGTCGAGGATGCTGTGCCGTTATCCACAAATGCTAGCACCGTGTTGTCGGTTTTTGGTTCTTAAAAGAACCGTATGTCTGACGACGTTTTGGTACAATCCCATGTACCATCTTCAGGTCTTATCTGCTGGGCTTCTGTTGCTGCTCTGCTGCCAGTTAGATGTGAATGTTCTTAAAAAAATTATATTATGAATTTTTTTTGTACCTCAGAATGGTTTCTTTATTTTTTGTTTGCTGTATTTCAATAAATATACGTTTCAATTTAAAATTAAGTAATTTAACTCATGCCTTTATTTCTTTAGAAAAAATTAAAGAATTTGACCGGTGATTAGCTTTTGTGGTCAATTGACCACAAAAGATTTTGACCGGTCAAAATTCCAACCCTAGAAAAAACTATGTTTATGTTTGTTATTTTTGTACCTCTAAATTGGTATTTAAATTAGGATTCCAATCAAAAACAATTAACCAGAACAGATACATTCGATTTTAACCTCACGACAATAATTTGGAGGAGAAATTTGGACAGGATAAATGCCACGAGTAAATCTTTTCAAATCACTGTTGGGTAATCTAATCTTTTAATTTTAACTAAAGACTTAAATAAGTTTTTTTGCTAATATACAGTGTGAATAGCTTAGTCCAATAAGTAGAAAATACATCTCGTCCCATAAATGACCTTCAGTTAAAAACTTGAAAATACATTGAACTACTATTTATTGTATGCCTACTTCCTTATTTGTCGATGATGCATAATCAAAATTAACCATAATTGACTTCTTTCCACACTGTGGAATCCACAGTAAAGTCATAAAATATTATACCATGACAATTATCTAAATTTAATATATTATATATAAGCGTTTAATTACCTTTTTTTATTGAAGTGTTTAACGCCAATTTAAATTTAAAATTAGGCCCATATAAACTTATTTTTATAATTTATCACCATAAAGTATCAATCTAATCAATTAATTAAAAAAGATGTTGTAAAGGACGTCCTTGATAAACATAAACGAGAAGAGTAAATATAATTAGTTATTTAGTCTTCTTGTCCATAGATAATCAATTATTTTAAACCAAGAACTCTGAGCAGAATTGTTTTAAACTCGACAAGATTAGTAATGAAAATGTCAGATTAGCCTACTTTTGTTTATTCCATTGTTTGATAAATTGAAATGTTTATTGTAAATACTTGCTTTGGTTGTGCCCAAATAAAAAAACGTTTATTGTAAGAAATTTAGATAGAATAGCTAATCTCTTTAAATGAACGAAAATCATCATCATCATAGCGAAAAAGCAGCCACTAATAATTCTAGCCAACATCAATTTGTATCTCGGACATTTAGCAGTCAATTTTTATGTAAAATTGTCCGCTGAATCCGAAAATGTTCTCAAAAGTTATAAAAGTACAACAGTTTTTAAAATATAGTCACTTTTCCATAATATGGAATTTACTTCGATATATCTCAAAAACTGCTCTACTTTCATAACTTTTAATGACGTTTTCGGATTCAGCGGACAATTTTACATAGGAATGGCCTGTTAAATGTACGGGATACAAATTGATGTGGACTGAAGCTATTAGTGGCTGCTTTTTCGCTACATATGACAATTAGTCATTTTTGACTAATTCGTTTTAAGAGAGTAAGTTTATAAAGACTCTTTATACAGTGTGTCGCACTTAAGTTGAAGACACCCCCATATTTTCGCTATTTGAAGGAATAAAGGTTTGAATTTTTTCACATTCATACATGTTGATGAGTTACATTTTTTAAGCTACTCAACTGAAATCTGAACTTTAAACTTGGTCTACTACAAATTCACAAACAGGGCCAGTTCTCGATATTTTGCTTCGCGTTAGGGATATCAAAAAAAATTATTGGAAAAAGTTGTTCAGAATATTATTCTAACCTCATAAACCAATTTTTATAACAAAATTCGCATTTTTAATTTTTTTTTATTTTGGTCCACACAAAATTATTACAAGTTCGTTTTTTTAGTTTGATAATAAGGGAGCCATGGAAAGTAATAATTTGATACTAACTAGTGTTTATGACCGTTAAATAAATAATTAAAACAATTTTTGGAAATTACAAATCAATTAAAATTTATTAAATTAAGGAAATGGTATAAAACAATAATAAAACTAATAAAAATAAATAAATTAGAAATGCGAATTTTGCTATAAAAATCGGTATACGAGGTTAGAATAATATTCTGAACAACTTTTTCTATTAATGTTTTTCGATAATATCGACAACTTGCCCCGTTTGTGAATTTGTAGTAGGCCAAGTTTAAAGTTCAGATTTCAGTTGAGTATCTTAAAAAATGTGACCCACCAACATGTATGAATGTGAAAAAATTCAAATCTCTATTCCTTGAAATAGCGAAAATATGGGGGTGTCTTCATCTTAAATGCGACACACTGTATGTAAGTAGGTTGTTAAAAAAACTTTCTAGGTAGGTATAAAGAAAAAAAGAAAATGGTTAAAATCCAATAAATTATTCACCATGAATATTATTTTGGGATGATCATTATATTGTTAAGTTATACTGATATAGTATATTAATCCCACTAAAATCTATTATTTATTATTTATTATATACGGTTCCATTTAATCTAAAATTTGGTATATATTAAAAAATATTCATTTATTTTATGTAAATAAACTTTCTCGAAGAATTTAGCACATAGCCGCTATTAAAGAAGACAAAGTTAAATTAATTTTGCAATCATAATATATTAAATATTTTTATTAAAATTTATTTTAATAATATTAATTAATTATAATTATATATGTAAAAATAAAAAATATGATTACATTTTTACATAATTAAATATTTTTACAATACCGGTTTATTTTAAGATATGTATTTTGGTCAATTAATATTAACTGCAATTATGAAAACATGGTAGATTTTATGAAACGCCGTTTTACTATTATATTTATTTTATCTTTAATAAGTAGTAGTAAATGTCTTTATTGGAATAAACCAAAAGGCTAATGACCAAGGTCTTTCTGCCCATATCTTTAATAATTATTAACGTTTTACTATTTAATAACTTGCAATTTTGGTATATGAAAAAAGTAAAGCTTTTATGGAGAAAAGTTTTATATTATACATAGTTTTATCTTCACAGGGGTCCTCAAGGGTGAATAGGTCTTTCAAGAATGTACTCAAAAACTGTTTATGGGGTATTTTTCGGGAACATTTGGTCTCCTCAAAATCACTTTCATTGAAATCCCACCTGATCAGAAACTTAAAATATTTAGATTTTTTTAATTTTTTTATTTTTTGTGTTTTAAGAGATTAGGGACTGTTTGGTTTTACAATTTAGAAAAAATATCTGATATTCAAAACATATATTTATTAAAAATTATAACTAGTTTTTATAAAAAATTAAATTAAATCATTTTAAAGTGTATCCCGTAACAACCTGTTAACATAACACAACATATAAACTATAAATGAGTTGATGAAAACTCTACTACTGCTTTTAGTAACAAACTACAGTATATCTCATCGCTAATGTCATTCATTATTTAAGAATTTAATTCCATCTACAAGATGGTTTAAAGCAATATGAATTTAAAGTTGTTGAGAGATTAGTTGCTTTAAAACATTTTCTAAAGTTTTCGATATCCTGAACAAGATTGTTTTATTTTAACTCTGATGAGGAACAATCATTAACAACTTTGTTCATGGCCTTAAAACATAAAATAAATGGCAAAACTTTAGTAGGAAACGCTACCAAGAATATCGCTGTCTACAAGGAAATCTGAATTTTGTAGCAGTTTTCTACATGCGTTTCCTTCGAATATTTCACCTTGATAGTTTCGCTATCAAGGATATCTTTTTTGGCCATTTTAGAGCTTGCTCCCTTCCTAAAAGAGGAACCAGTTCATTCCAAAAACAATGGTTTACGAAACCTTGTAATATATGCAGTTCGGGAATCAAACACTTGTCCAAAACAAGTCTGTTTCGTGCTTTCTCAAATAACGGCAAATTGACGGTACTAAAGCAAAGCTTAGCTGATTTTTTTTCATTTTGAGGAGACAAAAATTGTTGAAATGATCTTTAATATTGCCATATATTCAGAGTTAAAATAAAACGATGTAGTTCAGGATATCGAAAACTGTAGAAAATGTTTTAAAGCAACTAATCTCTCAACAACTTTAAAAATTCATATTGCTTTAAACCATCTTGTAGATGAAATTAAATTCTTAAATATTGAAGCTTTGGGTATATGGTCAGAACAGCCGGAAGAGTCGTTACACAGGGAGTTCCTTAAAACTTGGGAAAAGTATAAAAGATCCTGTACTTTGTAAAGAAAAAATTGAACCTACACCTCGCCAAAGTTTTTTGTTTTGAATGCGTTCCACCAACTTCAAATACCGACAGACAGCTGTTTCGACCTATATTGGGTCTCATCAGTGTCGGGCAACTTGGTGTAGTGGAACACAATCAAAACAAAGGACTCCCTCAGCTTATATGCTCGGTTGTTAAGTCAACAGAGGCGAGATGTAAGAACATCAGGTGATCCACACCGTCAAACGACGTGGCCTTTGCCGCAATCGGTACATACTATGCAACCGGGACTGCACACAGCAAAGAAACTAAGAAAATTGAATCTGTACTTTGTTACTAAAAGCAGTAGTAGAGTTTTAATCAACTCATTTATAGTTTATATGTAGTGTTATGTTAACAGGTTGTTACGGGATACACTTTAAAATGATTTAATTTAATTTTTTATAGAAACTGGTTATAATTTTTAATAAATATATGTTTTGAATATCAGAAACAGGCATTTTTTTCTAAATTGGAAAACCAAACAGTCCCTCATCTCCTAAAAATGACCACAAAAAATATAAAAATTAAAAAAATCTAAATATTTTAAGTTTCCGATAAGGTGGGATTTCAATGAAAGTGATTTTGAGGAGACCAAACGTTCCCGAAAAATACCCCATAAACAGTTTTTGAGTACATTCTTGAAAGACCTATTCACCCTTGAGGACCCCTGTGTCTTATATTGTAAAAAGTTAAAGAGTTGTAGGTCACTAATACTTGCCGGTTATTGTATAAATATTTATTGCAACACTCGTGTGTTGAAAAACCTTATTAATTAAAAGAATATAAAAGTCAAAATACTTTTTGCAATTGTCATAGATTGCAAAAACTCCTTTTGTAATTGTTAACCTTCGTACGTCGTTCGGGTCCTTTTTGACCCAAAACGAAATTAATTTTTCTATTATGTCGGGTTCGGTCGTTCGTTCTATCTGAGGTTTATGGACTGTTTATATCATTAATAGCTATATTTTTTTGCTTTTATATTTACCCTAAACATTTAGGTTTCATCTGTATAAAATTTTGCACACATAAGTTGTTCGGGTCACTTTTGTCCTGTAGTGAAAATATAGCACATTTTCGTTCAAAAATTAAAAAATTAAAGCTGCCACGCTCCCTACACAAGATGATGATGAAGACCCTGCGCTAAATCAAACAAAAAAACGAGGTAGATGCCATTTATGTACGGGCACAGACAACAAAAGTTGCAAAGAGTGTTTCAAATAAAAAATTTGATGTTCCTAATATTTTTTTTCTATAATAAATGCTTATAAGCATAAATATAATCTTTTTTATTTTTTTATATTGACTTTTTTAAATTTGAATAGCATAGCTATATTTTTAGTTGATATGGTTCATTTTTGACCCAAACATCTTATGTGTGACCAGAAAACGAACGACGCGTCGCGACGCACGAAGGTTAAGGTTTAAGCGATTGTGTTTTATGGAAAAAAAATAAAGCTTTTATAGAGAAAAGTTAAATATAATACATAGTTTTGGCAATTATCTTATGTTGCAAAAACTCAAAGAATTTTGGCAATTATCGTATGTTGCAAAAACCCAAAGAGTTGTATTTACATTAAAAGACGTCACTAATAGTTTTGGAGACTTGCAGATATTGCAACACTTGAATGTTGAAAAAACTTAAACTTTACTTAAAATACAAATATTGCAATATGCATTTGACTTTTGGCAATATACGAATGTTGTAAAAAGTATGGCTAACCTGTCTAGGGGAAACAAAAAACACTAGATTGATTGCAGTGATTGTAATTTATATTTTAAAACATGCAGAACTTTTTATGAAGAATAACTTTTTTTGTTAAAATTAATAATAAAAAAGTTTCCCATATGTTGCCAACCTAAGTAGACATATGGTTTTTCTGAAATTTCGCACTGAAATATCTGACATCTGGGAAGGGGCATCTGGGGAGGGGTGATCGGATTCACTCGAGTTCACTCGTATAGCTCTCTTTCTCCTTCTCTCTACGTTATATCTTTTTTCTCTCCATTCTCGTCAAATATCAGAACGCCACCAAAGAAGTTTCACTTCAAAAATAACATTTACATAACATTATAGGACATGGTATAGTAATTTTACCCAGAAATTTCTAATGAACCACGAATGTGAAACACCCTTATAATAATATACTATTATCGATATTTTACAGTCAAATTTATTAAATGCCCTATTGTAATGGTTCAGTACTTTAATACGTTTTACAAAATTATGTTTGAATAAGTTTGGAATTTCAAAATTGTGTTGTAAAATGTAAAAATCTTTGCAAAAGAGATAAGAAGGGATATTTAGGTAAAGAAATTACAAGATTTTGGAACTTGGCCTAAAGGTCTGGTGTCCAGATGAGGCAAGAAGCGATGGCCCAGGTACACGAAGCGAGTAAAGAGGAGAAAAAAACAGGCGGAGAGCGTTTGAAAATTGTATCAAACACATCGCCTTATACATTTTTACTAAAAACGAAATTTATTGTAAAGTTCTGTTTAAATAATTGTTACAAGTGTTTGTGTATTCTCCCAGGTTAGTTCTTAATTTTAGTAGCCCAATTCTGTAGTAAAGTCCACTAAACGAAGAACGATTAAGATTTAAATTAACTGATCATTATTTATTTTCCACTACTATGTTTAGTGAATTTTACCCGATATTAACACCTTTTAGCTATTTTAAAAAAATGTTTTAGCTATTTTTAAAAAATGTTTTTGCCTTTTAAGATTACTGTTAAATGTAAATTTATATTCCTTTCTTTTATTGTCTAAGGCTTAATTTAGTTGTACGCTGTCCCTGTAACTCAAATGTTTAGACCTTCCCCACACGATTATGCATTTTTTGTGGTAATATTAAAACAAATATCAGTGTAATACAGGACGTTTCGTTGCTTAAAAGAGAGTATTGACCGTTAATTTTAAACTTTGAATGCTCCTTTTTCTTTAGCACGTAGTTTGCAGTAGATACTAAAATGCTCCCCTCCGTGAGGGATAACTGGTCACCTAGGCATCGCAACTTTTATCCCGAATCTTCATCTTTACGCGAGTTGTTTCCAGTGTGGACCTCGTTCTCCACAGGGCAACGTTAACTGCCCTGTTAAACTAACAATCTTTTTCCTATTTTTGAACCTGTAGGGGGTAGATAGCGTAACGATCGCCGTGTCATTCCATTGATTTTCCTGGTCGTATCTCCCTAAGAGCCACCCCTTGTTTTTTTTAAACTGTTTGTAAAGTAAATTAAATTGGGGTAAACTAAACACTGTATTTTATTTTTTTGTATACCTAATTCTCCCAAGTATGATTCTTAAAGCAATGTATTTAATAAAACAAGTAGGTAAACACAACGTAGAGGTCCAAATTTTGGTAAGACGATCACGAGCCATAGTCACAAAATAGTTCATTTATTAATTTTTCATAAAACTTCTTTTAAAGAACCTGGTGTATAGAGAAATCTTTACACTATATCTTTTAAACTATGCATTTTATTGGAATCTTAAAATCTTTTTAGAGGTAATAAAATTTTCTACAAAAATCTTTTCTGTAACTTTAACTGTTTTCCGTGAAATGCAAGATCGGATTTTTATTAAAACTATGACGTATACTGGTCGAAATACATAGGTTGTATTAAAATTGTTGCATGCAGGTACTTTTCAAGAGTATCTAATTATTTCAAATCGTAACTATAGTTGCGATATATGTAAATTGTAGTAGAGTAAAATACCGCCAAGCTAAAGGAAATTAAAAAAAACCTATTTTTTGTTTATTGCTTTTGGAGTGAAAAAAATAAATTTTCCTTTAAAACAGATTACCCTAATCATTATGCATCTATACAGGGTGTTTCAGAATAAGATGCTGCACCTTAAGGGTGTGAATCCTTAGTTGATTTTAAGAAAAAAAGATCAAATAAACCTATGACCTAAACTTCTTTCAGAATAAGATGCTGCACCTTAAGGGTGTGAATCCTTAGTTGATTTTAAGAAAAAAAGATCAAATAAACCTATGACCTAAACCTCTTAATTTTTGAGTTACAGGGTGTTAAAGTTTTAAGAAAAAAATCGTTTTTTTATCATAACTTTAATAACTTCCTAGATATTTTTATAAAATTTGGCACACGCCTTCTAAGCATTATCAGTAAGTTTTTGATGTAGAAGATTTTTTATTTTTTTACCAGTGGCGTCCGTACAGGATGTGGTCTAGATATTTTTAGAACAATATTATGCACGCCACTGCTATTTTTCAAAATAAAAATTATTTTTTAAATCCCCATTCATTTTAGGGCAAATTTGATATTTTGACCATTTTTCGTACGACTAACGGTTTTCGATGAAAAAAATAAAAAGCATTTAATGCGCATATTGCCATGTGCCTATAATTTCTGAAAAGGAGGCTATAAACTTTGTTGTTAAGGAAACAGGAATGACAAAATAAATAATTTTTAACAGTTTTAACAGATATTTAAGTACCGTAATTTGGGGTGAACAGAAACGCTTTTTGACCTTTCGGTGCTTGCATCTAAAAATGTTAAAAGTCGTGTCGCTCCTAGTAGATACAAGCAACCTAATACATTTTTTGTAAAAAAAAAAATTTTACCTTATTTTTCTAAAAATATTACTTGTTTCTATTTACCTGGCAGTCGGGGTGAAAAGGAACAGCCATCTTTTTTCACGTTATCGCATTTTTGGTAAATGAAAACCAGTAAATATCACAATTTTTTTATTTTTTATAAACTTTTATCAAAAATACACAAATAAATTCTTAAATATCTAAAAACTGAACACAAAACTTTTTAGAGAAAAACTTTTTAAAAACTAAATAAAAAAATCTAAATTTTTGGACGGAGAAGGAACTCTTTTGAAAACTAGGAACTACGTAACTTAGTTAAGATAATTTTGCTTAATTGCAAATCTTAAAACTTCTCTTTTGGATGTGCCAGCGCAATCTTCAAATGGAAAAACTTTACCCACAACTTGTTCGAATGTAAATATAGACACATCAGGAACGGTGGGATACTCAAATAGATGTCCTGGGAATTGTATGCTTGGTCGGTATTTTAAAAACGTTCCTTCAAAATCTGATTCGCCAAGAATATCCAACACTTTGCCAATAAAATATTTATTTATTCTTATTTTTCCAAACGAAGCCGGAAAAAACAACCAGCCAGTCGCCCTTTTTAACGCAATCTTTTGAAATAGGAAGATCATTCACAAAAGTTTTTCCTAAATAGGAAACTCTTGTGGTTTCGCCACTTTCATTTTCTTTGCTTGCTTTAACGAAGCTGGTTCCTGGGCATACTTTAGCAAGAGGGTCATTCATGTCCTCATCAAAGTCTTCCGACTCGTCAGTGACTTCTGCCTCTACAGTATCATTATTTTCGATGTCTTCATTCGAGTTTTCATCCTCATCCTCGTCATTTGTATGTTGTCCCATAACACTTTGACCGGCTTGAACTAGATTTTTCTTTCTTTTTTGTCTCGGCAGTGCTGTATCACCATATATGGTGATATGCATATCCGAGTGATTTAAGCAGATTTATGACAGCATTATCTACATTTGCATGAGCAACTTCATGTTCATTATTGTTATCTAATCTTGGCAGAACGTTAAGCACTTGCCATCGGTCTAGAGGAATTATCCCAGATTTCCTGAATCCTGACTCAATATTTGCTTTTTGATTTTTTTGCAGCTCAATCATTAATT
Source organism: Brassicogethes aeneus (assembly GCA_921294245.1). NCBI lineage: Eukaryota > Metazoa > Arthropoda > Insecta > Coleoptera > Nitidulidae > Brassicogethes > Brassicogethes aeneus. Next base: position 15,520,529 of record OV121134.1, on the reverse strand, counting down.
TTTTTAAGAAAAAGGGGAATCGGTCCTTGGGAATTGTAGCTGACTTTCTGCCCTCTCCCGTCATTTTCCATTCATCCAAGATTTTTCTCCAAGCAGCCTTTAATGGCCGAAAAAAGGCTACGTCCAGAGGCTGGCAAAGATGTGTGGAGTTTGCTGGCAGGAAAACAAATAAAATGTTATACTGTAGGCACTCCTCTACAATGTCTGAAGAAAAGTGACTAGACAGATTATCTCCAATTAGGATTATTTTTCCAGGCAACTTTTTAATTTTGGTATTGCAATGTTTCTCACCCAATCACCAAAAGAAGCTGCATCGAACCAACCACTCTTGGTGCGATTGTATCGGGCGCCTTTAACCCCACCAGTTGTCAATGATTCGTAGAGGTGTTCAGCTCTATACACTACATAGGGCGGTAGTACATCTCCATCCCCAGTCACCGCAAACAAAATCGATGTGCTGCTTTTAGAGGAGTTGCAGACTCGTTCAGGATATCGGGATCCCCTCTTTACAATTACCTTTTTTCGTCCAGGGTCATCGGCAAGATTCGTCTCGTCGTAATTAACGATGTTTGATGGTGGCACATCTTTAAGCGTCTCAGTTAAATTATCAAAATATAGATTCAGGATTTCTGGTGACACTGCTGCTCTTAGTCTTTTTATATTCTGACACAATCTGGCCCGGAGTTCATTTTTATGTCTCTTAAGGAAGCAATAAACAAAGTCACTGCCAGGGAGATTGTTTTTAAATATTCTGATCACTTTACCTCGATGGTCCAAATAATTTTTTACAATCATTTTTAGGTCTTTAGGGCATGTTACCAGTGACTATAGCTGCCTCTTCAAGATTAGTTAAAACAGGTTGTCCCCCTTGCTTCTTTAAGTTTGGTTTCTTGTAGTGCCGATAAAGCACCGAATGGTGAATTTCATGCTTAACGCTCGCTTTTCTAAATGACATTCCATTACGAATATCATTTAAAGCAGAAGCAATTGCTTCTGTTGTGTTTTTTTTTTATAAATTTTTGATCTCGGATCATGTCTATAGTCACGAGGCATGTCTTTTCTGAAATAAAAACTCATCTTTTTAGATGCTCCGGGTGAATAGAAACACGGGGTGAATAGGAACACCTCTGTTTCTATTCACCCCGAAAAATCAAAAAAGTGAGGTTAGTAACAAAAACAGCTTTAAAAAAAACGCTGTGACTAGAGGCACGCTAACGTGCCGCGATTTGAAATGTTTAAGGCACGTTAGTTACGTCATAAACCCAAACCATCCCAAACTCAACAACTAGGGTTGCCAACTTTCGGTTATTGAAATAAAGGACAAATTGGGATTTTTTTTTGGGTGCCACGTCTACTTTACAGCTTTTCCGATTTTTTTTTCGGACGAGGTGGTGTCGACTTGCATCGACGACTTTATCACCATTCATGATGATTTGATTGATGATGTTTAGCAAAAACCTGCAAATAAATAATGATTTGGCATTTAGGCAACTACTTGTTTAAAATAGAAAATGCTACTTTTTATGAATTTGTTTAATTTAATTTTCCAATTAAAGTTTAAAAATATATTGCGACAAAAAACTGAAATCTAATATTATAATTTTAATATTGTATTTTCCACTTACCGTTTCCTGTTAAAAAGTTTAAAATAAGGTTAAAAAAACACCTTACACACAGGGACTAGTCGACTACACACAAGGGCTCAACACAACGAGGAACAAAATAAAAATACAAGGTATGCTGGATAAATTGGAGCTCGGGGATTTACCAAAATATTTCAAATGTTGCCAATTTTACATTATATGGTATTTGTATGGGCCTTTTTTGAAATAATTGTGGATTTATCTGTATTTCCGGATTTTAAAGGACATTTGCCGTCCTTTGACACCTTTCAAAAGGACAAAGGACAGTATTTAGAAATAAAGGACTGTCCTTTGAAATAAAGGACGGTTGGCAACCCTATCAACAACACAACCCAACCGACCCCGCCCCATTGAACAAAAAACCCAACTAAAATGGGCAAATTTATGTTACGATAAAAATAAAACACTTTTTAACAAAGGAACAACAAATTTATGAAATAAAAAAAGTTCGACAACTTCTGGTAGATTTTATGTTACGATAAAACTAAAACAAACCAACCAACCCAACCGAACACTGTTTAACAAAGAAACAACAAATTTATGAAATAAAAAAATAAAAAAAGTTCGACAACTTCTTAATTAATATCGAACCCGGGACCTCTCGCATGCCAAGCGAACGCCCTACCATATAAGCTATCTAGCTTGATGTCAACGTTCGGGGAACAAAAACGGATTATAATGGGGTAGTTAAATTTTTTCTGACCTATATTTTTTATGGTTTTATTCAAGGCGTTTTGTAATATTAAACATTTCTGTGAAATCAGAATTTCAATTGAGTTTACCGTTTTCGAGATATTTACAAAAAATATAAATTTTTATGACGTCACAAACCCCGCCATGTGACCAACATTCTAAGATTTCTATTGGTTGAAAATTACCCTGTTGTCAAGTTGTCTTGTTAATGATTTCATTCGGTTATGTCAGAAAATACCCGAAGAGGTTATGTACAAATACTGTCACTGTCAGTTGAGTGAAAGAAGAAGAAGAGGAGGTTAAAGAAAATTCTAAAATTAAAAGTTTTATTGATAGGTTTACACATTGAAACACCGTGTGAAACCTAATAAAATGTAATAAATAGGTACCTAATAACTGTCTAAAGCAGAGTTTAATATATTTCATAGAAAAAAGTGGCAAAATAAAGCTGAAAATGAATGAAATAAATTTACAAAAAATAATAATATATCTAAAAGAATATAAAGAACTAGGCATTATACTAATGAAATGCATTTACGACAAAATATGATTATAATTATAGGTAGGTACTTACTTTATTTGTTTAAAAGTTCCAATGTTCAATGTAACCAACCATTCCACAAGATTTCTCTGCTTTGGAGTCCGTTATTAATAAATCACTTATCTAATATCAATTACAAATAACATAGCAATAACATTGATTTTCAATAATCTAAATTTAAAAAAAACAACCCGAAAAAAAGAAACGTCAAAAAATCAAAATATTATAACGTGGCGCCATCTATCGCAAGAATCTTAAACTAAACACACTGGCAACTATAGAAAAAGCTGGCAACGTTGTCAATAGCCTAGTGACGTAATTAGGAGAGTTTGTTTTGTAAATATCTCGAAAACGGTAAACTCAATTGAAATTCCGATTTCACAGAAATGTTTAAATTTACAAAACGCCTTGAATAAAACCATTAAAAGTTTAGGTCAGAAAAAATTTAACTACCCCATTATGACGTAACTAACGTGCCTTTAAAATTTTCAATCGCGGTACGTTAGCGTGCCTCTAGTCACTGTGTAAAAAAAATAAAAGATTTTTTGCAATTTTTGTTTTGAAATTTAAAAGGACATAATGGCAAGTACGTCTAGTGTAAATTTGAGGATTAAAACAGGTCTTACCTTAATTTTCCAGATAAAGTTATTTTGGCATTGAAAACCACCGACTTTGCTTGGTTGGAATTCTGACAGCTGACAACCAATGTTGCCAAACCTCAAAATTCATCTTCTAAAGAACCACGTTGCCAATCATCCAAAAAACTAATTCGAAGTATTTTTACCGTTATATAACCAAATTTGAGCCTGGTGGCTAATAAAAAAACAAATTCCCCGTTTTTGTTTCTATTCACCCCGCTGTTTCTATTCACCCCAAATTTTAAAACGTAACAAAATAAATAATTTTTAACAGTTTTGACAGATATTTAAGTAAACGGCTTTTTACTTATAATTTAAAAACGTAACACCTTTTAAACATATAAGTACAATAGTAAATTTTACAAATGCTGAGTTTGCTGACGGCAATGCATTTGAAGCCAGACGATTATACCAAGAGCGTTATCCAAATAAAATAGTTCCGGATGCACGAACGATTTCAAGAACTCGCAGAAAGTTATGTGAAGCGGGATCTTTTAAAACAAAAAACTACCTGAAATGGGCACACCATACTGCACGAACACCGGAAACCGAAGAAGCTGTTTTACATTTAGTGGATCAAAACCCTGAAATAAGTACTAGAAAAATTGGGAATATTTTAAATATTACACATGTTCTAGTGTGGAGAATTCTTCATGATTATTTGTTATATCCTTACCATATTCAACGGGTCCAGGCCCTACTTCCTCGGGATTTTTTATTACGCTTAAATTTTTGCAAATGGTTTCTTCAAATGGTTACCGACAATCCCCAATTTGACGCCAAAATGTTATTTACGGTCGAAGCTAATTTTTCCAGGAACGCCATAAGAAATTTTCACAACAATCATTTATGGACTAAAGAAAACCCGCATGCCATCACGGAATCCAACTACCAACAACAATTTTTTGTAAACGTATGGGCTGGAATTATTGGTGATTATTTACTTGGACCTTATTTTCTACCAGGCAGATTGAACGGAAATAGTTATCGCCAGTTTCTTGAACGGAGTTTACCAAATTTGCTAGACAACGTCCCTGCTTTTACCCGGCTTCATATGTGGTTTATGCACGATGGTGCACCTCCCCATTTCAGTCTCCAGGCACGGGAATTTTTTAATCAACAATATAGAAATTGCTGGATAGGGCGCGGAGGAACACAATCGTAGCCACCTAGATCGCCAGACCTAAACAGTCTAGATTTTTTCCTATGGGGACATCTTAAGGCGTTGGTTTACGGCACCCCAATAAATACTGAGGAGGAGTTGAGAAACCGCATAATAGTTTGTTGTGACACTATCAGAAATACTCCAGGAATTTTTCTAAGGGTACGAAACTCTATGAAGAGAAGAGCTGAAGCATGCATACTTGCAGGTGGTGGCCACTTTCAACAGCTTATCTAAATTATGTTTGTTTTTGTTTACGTTATTTAATGTTAGTTCTTTTAAAATTATTTTATAATTTAATTTAATTTTAATGTTTATTTAATCATGGCATTGTTTTCTCAATATGCGCATTAAATGCTTTTTATTTTTTTCATCGAAAACCGTTAGTCGTACGAAAAATGGTCAAGAAATCAAATTTGCCCTAAAATGAATGGGGATTTAAAAAATAAATTTTTATTTTAAAAAATAGCAGTGGTGTGCATAATATTTTTCCAAAAATATCTAGACCACATCCTGGACGGACGCCACTGGTAAAAAAAAATAAAAGATCTTCTACATCAAAACTTACTGTTAATGCTTAGAAGGCGTGTGCCAAATTTTATAAAAATATCTAGGAAGTTATTAGAGTTATGATAAAAAACGATTTTTTTCTTAAAACCCAAAAATTAAGAGGTTTGGGTCATAGGTTTATTTGAACTTTTTTTCTTAAAATCAACTAAGGATTCAAACCCTTAAAGTTCAGCATCTTATTCTGAAACACACTATGTATGTGTACTGACAAAATGAGGCCTGGTTTTCGAGATAACGCATATTGGGGAGGGTGACTGTTCACAAATACTTTATACTTTTAGGTAAAAAGTTCTGAAAAATATTGTAATTATTATTTTCTACTATAAACTTGTACTTGTTTTTAAATAATCCATAAACTTTTATTAAAAATAATAAATGCATTTAAATGCACAGTACAAACAAACTTCTGTGGTTTTAATGTTTAAACCGTGTAGGTACTGATGACTTAATTGCAATGCGCAAATCAGTGCGTGTGAAAAATAACAAAGAAAAGCCTCATCGTCATAACATACAATTAACCTTTAGCAATTATTTTGTAAAATAGACACACAAATATGAAGCAAAACGTTGCTAAAGAGAATTAATTGTTTGTAGTTTATAACGCAGAAAGACTAATTATAGTATAAAATTAGAACACTTCAGTGGCGTAACTAAATAAATTTAGCATGCACAGTGCCATTGCTAGGTAAACCTTTTTGGGTGGGCACAGAGTAGGCCAAACTTTTTTCATTTGGGCACTCTACCTTATAAAAGATACACATTAAAAGGCATGATACCCTATAGGGTATGATATATCATATATAATACCTCATTTGAAAGGTCTTGCTCCACTGAGTACTTATTATTAAAAAATAGTCCGGGAATATGGGTCAAGCATGCCACAATATATATTTTGTTTAATTAAATACCCAACCCTACCTATATTTTTTTAAATAAAATACCAATATTTGCTTCTAAAAACCTAATTTTAAACATGTATAAAATTCAAAATATTTTTACAAAATCATAAACGAGATAAAATTAATTTATGTCTCGTTCAAATTATACTTGGAATATATTTATTAATAAAATTGCTTACAATTAAAATTTTTCTTGGATAAAACAAATTTAAAAAACATAACAAAAAGTTGATAAACAGGTAAAAAAAAGTAGAAATCCTACTCTCTAAAAATGAAATACTCAAAATTCTACTATTTGAATTAGTACCAGCATTTTTTACTAATAAAATAGTCGTTTTCACTTTTAAATAGTTATTTTTTACTACGTAAATAGTTAAAGTTTGACTAATTTAAGATTAGTCACCATATTTGACTATTTCTGACAGTTAAAAGTAACTAATTTCTTTAATCGTTTACGGCCAACAACAAAGTATTATTTGAATTAAATGCATATACCTCTCCATGGTTAAATGACCCATAAAACAAATAAAGATGCAAAAAGTTTAGCTCAAAACAGCAACACAAATAATATATTAAACTTTAAAATATTATGAACAATATTTATTGACAAATAAAATTGATTTTTATAAGAGCGGCTGACAGCCGAATGCGTTATGAGGTTAGCTTGACAAACTTGTCAAGTAACAGACCTGAGTTCAATCCCAGACTGGGTCAAAACTTTTTTTAAATTTACTAATTTCACTATTTCATTCAGTGGAATTTGACTAATTATTAGTGACTGCTTTTTCGCTATGACAATTAGTCAAATATGACTTATAATTAGTTATTTTTGACTAATTCATTTTAAGAGAGTACACTCCTTTTAGTTTCGATAAAACTCTTTTATAAAGCTCTTGTTTAGTAGGTCTATTTAATATATCGTGTTTTACCAACAACTAAATCTCAAAATAGATTTTTACTGCTAGAAGGCAACCTAAATTGGTTACGGCTTTACAAAGGGCGTATAATGTAACACTTGGCCAAGACACTGTGAAAAATCGTCTTCATAAGCTAATCGAGAGGCAATCGCGCTGCAAGACTCGACTGGTGTAAACATTTATAGAATTGGGTTAAAAATAATTGGGCTACAGTTTTATTCACAGACGAATCTAGGATTTCATTCAGATTATCGTCGAACAAGAGTGTGGAGACGATCTGAAAATGTGGAACTTTAAAGATATGTTCAGGAAGTGCACAAATGCAAAGGTGGTACATTTATTATAATGGTATGGGGCGGAATAATTATATGCGGCAGAACCGAGCTCATTTTGAGTGAGATAAGAAGTTCATTAACGCACGCGTTTTTCTCTGTTTTTAACCAATCAAATAAAAACGTCAAAATGTCAAAATAACCCTAAATTAAGTCTTAGACAAAAATAATTACCGTTTATTTTTTCATTTAGAGGCGTAGATAAAAATTTGTACAATATACGTGTGATAACGCTTTATTAACGTACTTTTGCGATTGCCCAACTCGTGCTACGCACTCGTTGGGCAAATTTCGCATGCGTACGTTAATAAAGCACTTATACCACTTATATCGTAAATAACTATTATATAGGTATACAGTAATAACTCCGTTAATTTAACAACCATCACAAAGTTTAAGTGCTTGTTAATTGAATATTTTTAAGTTTAGGGTAGTTATGCAATAATATTTTTTTGTTCCAAATTAAATTGTCTTAAAATAAGGTCTCTTACTATTAAGAGTTAGATCCTCCTCATTACAATTTTCCATTTTCTCATTAGTCCGATAAAAAACATTTTGTATCTCACTAACAAATAAATATAAAGCTAAGCCCAATAAACATGCATTTTGATAGGTAATTGAATGCTCTGCAAAAGGTATCTTATATCTTTTTTTGTAAACTTAGCCATTTAAAATATATCTTAGGTCATAATTTAAAAGAAAATTTACTAAAATATTTTTATTTTTAAAATAAGTAGTAAATATTTTTGTGGGAAATTAATCTACAAAAAAAGTTTCTTTAGTTTTTTTTGATAAATGTAAGCGTATCAAATTTAATTGTAACTAAAGTTTAACTTACACTAACCTTTTTTTATTGACCACTGCAAAAAAATATTTTACCTGTCGATTTTTGAAATATCTTTGTTTTCTAATTAATTAAAGTAAGCTTTTAACCATTTCCGTGTTTTTCTAAAATTTTATTTTAAAATATTAAAAAAAAAGTATTCCGGTATCCAAGCATTCAATTTTGTAGAGCATTCAATTCCCTATTAAAATATGTATTGTATGTATTGGGCTTTATATTGATTAATTAGTGAGATAGAAAATGTTTAAATGACCCTTAAAAATAAATAAAGATGCAAAAAGTTTAGCTCTAAACAGCAACACAAATAATATATTTAACTTTAAATTTAAATTTAACTAAAATATTATGAACAATATTTATTGACAAATAAAATTGATTTTTATAAGAGCGGCTGATGGCCAAATGGGTTATGACAACAGCTTGACAAGCTTGACAAGTGACAGACTACTAATTTGACTATTTCATTCAGTAGAATTTGACTAATTATTAGTGACTGCTTTTTCGCTATGACAATTAGTCTTATGACTTATCATTAGTTATTTTTGTCTAATTCATTTTATGAGAGATAAGTCAAAAAAAAGTATAGTAAATTTTTTGAATCACCCTAATATTTATACAGTGCTTGCAAATGCAAGTCCGACCGCACTGGAAAGGACGGCTGTTCAATACCCGCGTGAAAAGAACAAGGATAGAACGCCAAATAGAATTTGATTGGCCAGAGCCCCGGATGCGTGCGAATTGTAAGCGAGGTCAACTCTGGGCCAGAGTCTCTGGCTGCATTTAGACTAAATGATTTAGTGTTAAGCAAACTGCGTTGGAGTGGAGATGCACATTTTAATTTTCTTTTTAAATATTTTATACCCGAATCCTAAAAATAAAATGTTTTGATTTTTTTCCTTGAGAACTAGGGCAACAACAAAAATAGTATTCTTAATAAAAAAGATTTCTCAAATAAAAATAACTAAAAATAAAAATAAAACTCTAAATAAAAATATAGACCAGTGCAGAAGCCTTTAAAAATGGTAAAAAGAGAAAAAAATAACAGTAGGATGAAACCCATTGGAAAAGGAGGGGAATATAATAAAAATTAAAGGAAAAATAAATTACGGGCGATCTGAGTTCGGGAAGTGAGAGGGGGGGGGGTTTAAGGGTAAAAAATGGTTTATCTCGATTTCCGGCAAAACTACAAGTCCTATGGAAAAAAGTTAAATGTCAAAGTTGTAGGTAATAAAAAGATCTACAACTTCTGTATTTACAATTTTTTCACATAACCTCAAAATTTATGTGAAAAAATCAAAAAACCAAGTTTTTGGTTTTTTATTTTTATCTTTTTCAAAAAAAAATTTTTTTTCCATGAAATTTGGTGAAAACTTACCTTTTTATGTCCCAAATACACTGTAATTTATTTGATTTGAAATATTTATTATTTCGCCTTATTTTGACTTAATATCAAAAAAGCACCCTAATTTTCAATCGAAAATTCTCGCGTGAAAATATCAGCTTTTTTCAAAAAGTCGTTGTGCTTTTTGTTCGATGAACTCTCTACTTTCTGATGGTGTAAAAAAATATACATTACTATGGTAAATGTTCTCAGAAAATACAAAAAATATTATAATGAATAACGTAATCAGAATGAAGTATCTAAATTCAATAGTATGATTTACATGTATTTTTATATTTTATGAGATTTTCTGACATAAATGTTATTAGAATTTAATAAATAAACTTTTTAACTAAAAAAAATTGCAACAATCACATTTTTTTGACGAAATTGTACATAATGATTAAAATAAATTTTCGAATTCGAGTTTTTTTCGTTATTCATTATAATATTTTTTGCATTTTCTGAGAACATTTACCATAGTAATGTATATTTTTTTACACCATCAGAAAGTAGAGATTTCAACAAACAAAAAGCACACCGACTTTTTGAAAAAAGCTGATATTTTGACGCGAGAATTTTCGATTGAAAATTAGGGTGCTTTTTTGATATTAAGTCAAAATAAGGCGAAATAATAAATATTTCAAATCAAATAAATTACAGTGTATTTGGGACATAAAAAGGTAAGCTTTACCTAATTTCGTGGAAAAAATTTTTTTTTTTGAAAAAGATAAAAATAAAAAACCAAAAACTTGGTTTTTTGAATTTTTCCCATAAATTTGGAGGTTATTTAAAAAAATTGTAATTACAAAAGTTGTAGATCCTTTTATTACCTACAACTTTGCCATTTAACTTTTTTCCATAGGACTTGTAGTTTTACCGGAAATCGAGATAAACCATTTTTTACCCTTAAAACCCCCCCTCCCACTTCCCAAAGTCAGATCGCCCGTAATTTATTTTTCCTTTTATTTTTATTATATTCTTCTCCTTTTCCAATGGGTTTCATCCTACTTTTATTTTTTTTGGTTTCAAAAATTATCGACCCTGGTCTAATAAAACTCTAAAAATAAATAAACTGAAAAATTAAATTAAATGTTCGAACAAGCAATTATTAACGATTCGTCGAATTGTTTCTCTGTTTGGTCTGGCCTCGAACATTCCCGCAAATAATCTTTGAATTTCTCGTTCAGAATTACCAGCAAAATGCCAGATTAAAATCTGAACTTTTTGTTCCAACGTGTACCTACATTTTTTAATTAAATAATCTTTTTTACTAAAATTACTACCTCTTGGCAAGAGGCTCTTGCTGGCACCACTGCAGTTCTCGTTCTAATATCCTCGTGTCAAGCACGCTGCGAGGTGCGCGATGGGTATGCGTTGTCGTAGCCTGCCGGCTGGCCAATCAAATTTTATTTGGCGTTCTATCCTTGTTCTTTTCACGCGGGTATTGAACAGCCGTCCTTTCCTGTGTGGTCGGACTTGGATTTGCAAGCACTGTATATATACATAGGGTGCACCAAGTATCGTATTATGTGTATACTACCGTTCTAAAGCCAAAGGTAGTATCTACATTTTATAAACTTTGTTGGAAAGGGAAAATCTAGATTTTACACTAAGCCAAGATTATTATTAAACATTCATGATATTGTAGTGTATTGTCATATTTTGGGATAGGTACTATTTTTCATAATTTTCATAAATTTCTACATTTTGGATAGCCCATAATAAAGTGAATTTAGTTAAGATTTAATATTACAAATAATAAATACTAAGCCGCTTAGTCTAAGCATTGAGTAAAGAACTTCTTTACTCAATGGTCTAAGCGTTATGGTCGTAACTAAATAAAAGTTCGATCAGGTTATGATATTTTAGTATCACTTTCAATAATTTAAAACATGGCTTTATTGATAAAAAGTATTAAAATATATCTTAATACAAATTTTGAATGTTATCATTAATTAAGGACCCTATAAGCCAAGAAGTGTAAGTACATTTTGTTTAATCATGTTTAAAGTGATCGATAAATGTATTTTTTGTCAATTATAATATAGTTTCATTGTACTTTTGTAGCTAAAGAAAAGTTTTTTTTTATTTAGCTTAACTACTCTCTAAAAGTGAAACAGTGAAATTTTCACTATTTCCGTCAGTGAGTTATTATTCACTGTAAAATTAGTGTTTTTCAATATAAATTGGTGAAATTTTAACTTCTCCAAATTAGTGTTTTTATTATCACTACTTTTCCGGAACTATCGACATAAAATAGTGAAATGTTAACTTTTTTGAACTAAACCTATTTCACTAATTTGTACAGTGTAATTTCCACTAAATAAATTAGTACAAAGAAATCGCTACATGAAAAAGTGAGTATTCACTAATTGCTAGTGGTATACTTATCACTGCGGCAAATACTTAATATGCACTGTCAATCAGTGAAAATCCACTGTTTCATTTTTAGAGAGTAAATTAATAATAAAATTGGCTAATTGAAATGTATAATATATTGAAAAATATATTTTTAGTAGCTAAAACCAGTAATATATAAATAAAAACATCACTGTTTACACTATTTTATTTGTTTTTTTTTCAATTAACAATTGTTTCGTTACACGGTAGCTCCTTTAGAATAAGTACAAATTTTTATTAAGTGGCGGTATTTATATTAGCTAATGCAGGTATTTAAAAAAATACGTGTTGTATAAACATTATACCTGACTCAGGTAACCTGAGGACATCAATAATTAAACTTACACAAGTTTTGAAAATACTATGGATATGGAAAGTCCTATTTAATATAATTTTACAATATTAATAAATATTATTTTTAGTACTACAGGTAATACTGTCAGGTATACATTCTAAAATAAATTTAGCAAAGGAGAGTTGTTGGTTTCAATTTGGTCATTAAGAACAATTCCGATTTATTTTTAGTTTAATAATTTCCAAAGACTCCAGAAGATTTAGTTTGGTGCCTTTATTGGCTACAATATACGAAAGTTTTGTCAAATTTGTGGTTCTCTTGTATTAAATGGTTAGCATATGAAGAGTCCTGTTTAAGGTTTAAATAAGATTTCTTGTGTTCTTTAATTCGTGTATTCGTGTTTCGTACAGTTTGGCCTATATATATTTTCGGACAGTCTCTGCAAGTTAGTTCAGTATTCTATCAATAACGTTTTTCCAATATTCAAGAACCCCATAAGACATGTACCTATCTAATTTCTTTAATAAAATCAAGAGTAATGTAGAATTTAAAACTAACAACCTAGTAGGTAAGTTTATCAAAAACAACAAAGACAAAACAATAAAATCCTCAAAATCCGGCGTTTACTTTCCAAATCCATAGTATTTCCAAAATTGTGTTTAATTATTTAATTGAATTGTACCTATTGTTTTGGGTCGATCTAACGCCCCCAAAAACCAAAAGGATTTTCCTCCTACTCAGAAAACTGAATCATTCAATGAATTGAATCGGTGAGATTCAAAATAGTACAAGTCCAGAAGTTAAAATTTTAACAAATTATTATATAAAATCATTTTTACAAAAATACTTTTCTGGTAATATTTTAACTATTTTATAAAATTTAATAGTTATATTTTCTAAAATAATTTATATTTTTTTACGACAACGCACTTTTAAAATTAATTTATCTATTTAAATTAATCTTGACTTCGAGATTCGACTTAATTTTCAACAAAAAATGTATTTACTATTTTTACAGTTTACAAGTTTATGTTGAAATTATAAATTATACTTTAATGCTAAATTAAATATTTTTTCTTAAAAAAAAACTGCCCAAAAAGCTCGAACTAGGCTTGTACAGGGTGATCCCCTATAATGTCGCCCCCTTTAACTTTTTTATTTTAAGTGTGGTTATGTAGGTACTAAAAAATACCTTTTTTCTACGTATAAAGAAAATTGGAAAATTGATCAGTATACAGGGAAAAACAAAAAGTTTATTTTTTTTCAATGGATCACCCTATATATGTATTTATTTTTCAATTCCTTGTAAAATTCTAAGCATATTTAATATAACATACTATATACCTATATTCAACAGTTTCTGAAATATTTAAATTATTTTTAAGATAATAAGTTGAAATAGTTTGTCTTTCTCTGTCTGAGTAGGCCATTTTTACTTATTTAACAAGACATATTGACATAATGTCACTATAATAATTTATTTTCAATAAAAATTTTGATATACTGAGGCTTCTTGATTTCTAACAGTTTAAAAAAAACATTTAATAATAACATTTCGAATGCGAATATTTCAGAAACAGTTGAATTTAGGATATGGTTTGTTATATGAATTATGCTCAGAATTTTACAAGGAATCGAAAAATAAATTCTGATATAGGGTGATCCATTGAAAAAAAATAAACTTTTTGTTTTTCCCTGTATATTGATCAATTTTTAATTTTTTTTAATACGTAGAAAAAAAGTATTTTTTAGTACCTACATAACCACACTTTTAAAATTGAACCAAATTATGACTACAAATCAAATACATTTTTATTTGCTAGTTTATTAAGTTTATATTTATTTATTGTGAAAGCCGACAGAATTTCTTTAGTTATGTTATATTTTGGAAGAGTCCACTCGGACTCGTACGATTCAATCCACCGGGATTTTTTACATTGTTCAAATGGGTCAATCCGCCCCTTGCAAGTTGTCAGGGGCCTTGCCACGGGGGTCAACCCCCCTAGTTGATCGGTTTTGACTTTTATTTATTTAGTACACATGTATATTCTTTTTATTAGTCTAGTATAAATATTGTTTCTTAATTTCAAAACCCCTTTCGTGTGAATTTTCTGTCTGCGCTACTGCAAGATGTTAGCATTGATTTCAGATGCAATCCATATTTTTAAGAAAAGCAGGTCGATCTCGTTTTAGTTAAACGTTCTTTGACCATCTGATCATCCGATAAAAGTAATGCATTCCAAATATTTCATATTAACCATTAAAGGTTACTTATTTCTAAATCGGTGTCAGAATAATCGTAAAACGCTTGATCTGATTTTAAATTTATTACCGCATAAAATTAATAAATGGTAAAATAAACTAAAAATAAACATTAAATGATATTTTAACAGGGTTGCCATATAGGTCTAGTGCAAAATTAGGTAAACCCATAGGTAACTTGTTTTTTATTTAAATTATTGTACGGGTCAAGTTAAGGGTGCAATGCACCCGGTGACTTTAAATGATTTTTATTATCCAAGTATCTACTTTATTGTGTATTTGCCGACCAGAACTACGGGTGCTTTAAAAAAATTATTATTCGATTTTATAAGTACTTTATTAATAAAGCACACTTGAGTCCTGGAAAGCAAATTTAATAAAAAGTAAAAAAATAAAAAAAATAGGTGTAATTATATATTAAATATTGTATAGTTATTTGTTTTACAAGTGTTAAAATCGACTTTTTCATGCGAGTGTTTAAGTTGCTCACGAGGCCGTTACGCACACGAGCTTGAAGAAAGCTTTTCTCACAAGTAAAACACAATGTTTTTTCTACGACCCTTTTATTTTTAAATATTTTCAAATACAAAACAAAATAACCTAAAAACGTGTTTGACAGGTGTTAAAATTACTTTCATCTTATTCTTTTAATTTTTAACCCCTTCAGACCTCGCGTACATACACATGTACATTAGCTTTTTAGTAATTTAATTACTATCAATAGGCATTAAATTTCATTTGGAATCTAGTGTTCACCCCCAAGTACATTTGTTTTGGTAAACTAAGGTACATGTTGCGACTTCTCTTACTTAACCTGCCCCTTTTGATTGAAAATTCTCTCATATAATGCATGGGGATGCGCATAATGACCGCAACAACATGTTGACAGGTTGTCTTAGCGGGTCTTTAGATGATTTTTAAGTATAAACTGGTGTAGTTTGTTCCTAAAGGTATGTACTAAGATCTAAAAACTATTTTGGTATTATCTACACCTAAACCGTATAAAACATTCGATGTACAGGGTGGTGCACGTAAGGTGACCCATATACTTATCTCAGAAACTACTGGAGTCACAAAAAATTTGTAAGAAACAAATATTCACGAAGTAAAAAATATTTTTAAAATATTATATTTTCATTTATACAGGGTGTTCGGTTTTCCTTGGGACGATACCAACTTTCTTATTTTCAACGGAACACCCTGTATTTTTTTGCATTTTTGGATTCTACCCACTCTTTTAGGTGTACTTTGTAAATATATTAATTAAGAAAATGTTAATACTTTTTGAGTAAAATTAAGATTTATTAAAATTTCTCTAAATGTAGACACTCGCTAAAAGTTAAAAATAATCAACTAAAAGTTCTTATTTTTTATATTATGTAGTATCCATCTCTTTAATAATAAGTAAGCTATAAGTTAATTATTATATTTTTTTTCAATGGAACACCCTATATATTTTTGCATAATTGGATAGAATAAGTAATTACCTTTCATTTTATATATATATATGTCCTATACCTAAACCTAACAGAAAAAAAAATATTTGCATTTTTCACAATTAGTAGCTTTTTTTCCAATTACCTTAGTTAAATTTTCATTATTCAAATAAATAAATTTCAATAACAACAAATAAAAATGCTTTTATATATAAATATATATTACTATAATAATTACCAAACGCGCAAAGCTACTAATTTTGTAAAATGCGAATATTTTTTTTAGGTGATCCACGTAAGGTGACCCATATACTTATCTCAGAAACTACTGGAGTCACAAAAAATTTGTAAGAAACAAATATTCACGAAGTAAAAAATATTTTTAAAATATTATATTTTCATTTATACAGGGTTTTCGGTTTTCCTTGGGACGATACCAACTTTCTTATTTTCAATGGAACACCCTATATTTTTTTGCATTTTTTGATTCTATACTTTGTAAATATATTAATTAAGAAAATGTTAATACTTTTTGAGTAAAATGAGGATTTATTAAAATTTTTCTAAATGTAGACATTCGCTAAAAGTTAAAAATAACCAACTAAAAGTTATTATTTTTTATATTATGTAGCATTCATCTCTTTAATAATAAGTAAGCTATAAGTTAATTCATTTATTTTTTGGAAAATATTATACAGGGTGTTTTCTTTGAATAATGAAAATTTAACTAAGGTAATTGGAAAAAACCTACTAATTGTAAAAAATGCGAATATTTTTTTTTCTGTTAGGTTTAGGTATAGGACATATATATATATATAAAATGAAAGGTAATTACTTATTCTATCCAATTATGCAAAAATATATAGGGTGTTCCATTGAAGAAAAACAAGATTTTAAACTTTTAAAATCGCTATTTTCAACGGGACATGGAAAACACCCTGTATGATATTTTCCAAAAAATATAATAATTAACTTATAGCTTACTTATTATTAAAGAGATGGATACTACATAATATAAAAAATAATAACTTTTAGTTGGTTATTTTTAACTTTTAGCGAGTGTCTACATTTAGAGAAATTTTAATAAATTTTAATTTTACTCAAAAAGTATTAACATTTTCTTATTTAATATATTTACAAAATATACCTAAAAGAGTGGAAAGAATCCAAAAATGCAAAAATGCAGGGTGTTCCATTGAAAATAAGAAAGTTGGTATCGTCCCAAGGAAAACCGAGCACCCTGTATAAATGAAAATATAATATTTTAAAAATATTTTTTACTTCGTGAATATTTGTTCCTTACAAATTTTTTGTGACTCCAGTAGTTTCTGAGATAAGTTTATGGGTCACCTTACGTGGACCACCCTGTACATGCATGTGAACATCCTGAAATTTCAAAATTAAGATTTTTTAGCATCAAATGTGTTATTTAGGTCCTAATTCGATAGATTTAAGAGCCTTTTATTTTTTTTATCGTCGTAAAATAATTCAAGTCTAAAGGGGTTAAGGTATAAGTTACTTAAAATCAATAAACTTTTCTTACCTCAATTTAATAAAGGCACAAAAAATAAGAATTTATTATACACAATTAATTATGTTCTAAATTTCTTTTCACACAGCCCGGGAAAAAAAAATTATATATAATAATATATAATTATATATAATTTCATTATATATGATCATGTATGAATTTTGCCTATGTATGACCATACATGAATTTTGGTCCACGTATGATCATATATAATTATATATGAATATATAGGGACCAAAATGCATACATGATCATATATAATAAAATTATATATGATCATATATAATAATATATAAATTCATTATATATGAACATGTATGAAGTTTGCCCATGTATGACCATACATGAATTTTGGTCCACAATGTGTCCGCGCGCCAAATTCAAAAGGTGCGCGCAGTTTTTGACGCCTATAGTATGGTAGGGGGTAGTTTCTGGATACATGTCCCCAAAAATACTTGTCTCGGCGTGGCCTACCACAACCTTGAAGTTTTAGCATTTATTCCATAACCCTGTATAATTATGGACTCCACATATAATTATATATGGTACAAAACATATTGGACAAGAATTACTGAACAATATTCAAATTATGCGTGGCATGCAAATACTTAAATATCAAATAAAAGAAAGAAATAAGCAAGAAAGTGATTCAGTTTTTCGACAGTTTGAAAATACTCATGAAAAAGGTTTAATTTCTCCATTTAACATCAAACTACATGAGAATGAAAAAGAGTTGCTTATTTCTAAAGGATTGGACGTTAGGAATTGTAAGATGTATCGTCAAGCTGTGATTCATGGAGAAAAGTATACTTCTCTTGCTTACAAAGATGCAATGCATAACAGTTCTGTGGTTAAAAGGCATAAGGGGATAAGTCAAAAAAAGCAATTTTTCGGTAGAGACTTAAACGTGTTCGCATTAATTCAGGATATATATTTATTGTAAGCGAGTATACCCTTTTGCTAGCATACGACATGTGCTGGCAAAAGGGTATACCCGCTAACCATAAATGTATTTCCTAAATTAATGCGAACACGTTTAAGTGTCTACCGAAAAATTGCTTTTTTTGACTTATCCCCTTATGCCTTTTACCCACAGAGTTTTACTGTTCAAATAATAAAACTAGACAACTCAATTCTTTATGGGATGATAAGATCTTTTTTTCGTATTGAAAACGATTTGTGCTTTATTGTTCAACATTTATCTGTCCAGCATTTAAATTTTATTCTACATTATGACACAGAAATTAAAATATATATAGTACCCATCAAGGAAGAAAATGAATTTACATTAATAAACATGCAGGAAATCAAGGACATTTTTCACGTTATTAGAGTGCTTAACTATGTAGTAAAACGACCAAACCTTTAAAAAAAAACATGTAAAATGATATGTATATTAGATATTACATGATTAATAGTTATTATTATATTTTTATGTAGCTATAGTTGCTTACCTAATACATAATATATATTATGTCCCCAGATTTAGTTTACAAGGGGGAAATATTTTTTATTTTTGTTTTTTCAAAGAAAAGTAATTCTTGATAGTGGATTGTCAAAAAAATAACATTTGCGTAGTCAAATTTAAGATTTTAACCACACACCTGGGTGTTTAAAAGTTATCAAAACAAAATCCATTCAAGACATTTTAAACACCCTGTAGTTAAAATCACAAATTTTACTATAAGAATGTTACTTTTTGACAATCAACATATGTTATTACGAATGAATTTTCTCTGAAAATAAAAAGATTAAAAAAAAAATTAAAAATAACAAAACTTTTCCCTTGTATTGATTTCATGTTTGCCTAATTTTTGAACACCCTGAAGATCAAATCCAATTTTTTTATGTCGATATTATTTTTAAACTTATTATTTAGAATAACTTTTATTTCAAAAATTAAAAATAAAATAATTTTTCTCTTACACACACACACATATATATAATATATATACATATTATGTATAAGAGAAAAAATATTTTTAATTTTTGAAATAAAATATATGAAAAATATATATAAATAAGTATAATAAATATATAAAGAATCTCTACGCGTCCGTTCTGAAGGGTAACATTGTTTTTTTAACGTTAAAAAAACAATGTTACGTTACCATATGGTATTGTCATCAAATTTAACATCACTATACCAGATATGTTCATATATATATATACTTTGTATGACCATATATGTACATATATAATCATATATTATAAATATTAAGTATCCTGGATATTATACATCAATGTATTTTGCATCCAAAATAAATAATATTACATCACATATAATAATATATACATATACATACATATATATGACTATATATGTTCATATATTATAAATGTAAACGTTCTTCATTTAAAATAAATTTAAATATATATAAGTGTGTATGACCATGTATGTTTCTACATGTTTATAGATATTTATATACAACCATATATAAAAGCCAATTATACGTAAATAAATTTGTACTTTTTTGTATAATTTTTTTTTCCCGGGAGACCTGTCACTTTTCACAAAAAAATGTCACTTTACATTCGTGTTTTGCCTTGCCAATGAAAAGATTCATTTTCTAAGCAACCATGCCATTATGAAATGTGACTATGGTACTATGGTAGACTTGGAAAGGTGATATTTTGCGAACAGTCACTTACTATAGTATACCAAAACACATATTCACACATAATTATAATTGTTTGAGTGAACACAGTGTCGTAGAAAAGGGGGTTGCTTTAAGCTTATTGTCCCATACAAACTTTGAGGTTAGGTTTTTATAGCATTTGATGCAATTTTTACACAGTTCGGCTACCATTAAAAAGGTGTACCTCTCAAACTTCGATAAAATAAACCGTTTCCGAGATATTCGAGATTACAATAATTGTTATATCGCATTAAAGGATTAAAGGTATATGATAACAAATTTTGTAATTAAAAAAACTACTAAGACTTAAAAAGCCTAAAAATGGTTTAATCAAAATGTTTAACTTTTTCGCCATTTTATCTTTAGTCCGACTCTAATCTAATCTAATTTAAACTAATCCTCAATTAAAACTAGCATCAGCCCGAAATGATTTTCGTCACAAATAGGAGCAAGATTATATATACTATATTTACACTGAAAAAAATAATTTGTTTAAGCAACTAAAAAAAAGTTGCGCCAACAAATTTTATTTGTAGCTATAGCCTCAACTAAAATCTTTGTTACAACAACAAATTTTTTTTGTTGAGACATAATATGTTACTGTAACTAATATTTTTTGTTGACAAAACTATGGCGTCTTGTTTAAAGTAACTAATATTATTGATATCTCATACAAAATTATTTGTTGGAAAAGCTATGGTAATGAGTAACTACAACATTTTTGCTTTGTTGTTATAACATTTGGTAGTTCTTTTAATCACCAAAAAATAATTTTTGTTAAAAGTACTTAAACAATATTAACCTATGCCTACACAATATTGTTAAAGCAACTCTTTCAGTATACATATATGTATACATAGTATTATAATACTAATTAATAAAAAGAGTTGCATTAACAATATTGTGTAGGTATAGGTTAATATTGTTTGATTTTTTTTAACAAAAATTATTTTGGTACCTTTAAAAGTATTTTCTAATGAAGAAAATCCCCACTCGGTTAATATTTGGTTTACTCCTTCATCCATAACGCCCAATGCACAAAAATTAATTAACGCGAACCTGCTTCCTCTAGCATTTGCACAAAAATTTTTTGACAGTGACAAATTATTTTTTTATTATTCAATCACTATGACACCAAGACTTAACTTTAACCA
Source organism: Brassicogethes aeneus (assembly GCA_921294245.1). NCBI lineage: Eukaryota > Metazoa > Arthropoda > Insecta > Coleoptera > Nitidulidae > Brassicogethes > Brassicogethes aeneus. Next base: position 15,499,189 of record OV121134.1, on the reverse strand, counting down.
TGGCACCAAGTCGGTCAACTTTATAAAATATTTCAATGTCACGTCATGCCAATTTTTGGCGAAAATTGACAACAAAAATATATTTGTTATGTTTACTTAAGGATACCTATTAGCGGCGACGCATATTGTTAGTAGGGTAAACTAATTATTTCCAACAAATTCATTTTTGTTGCAAATACTAATGTATTAAACACTTTACTTGGGTTAACAAATTTTTTATTAGGACCAACAAGAACAATTGCAACAAAAAATTTATTGGTTGATGAAACAGATTTGTTTTTTCAGTGTATACCTATCCCTATACAGGGGCGCCGGAAGGCCTGTTGCGTGTGTTTGGAGCTCAACACATGTGAAAATTCTACACATGGAATTCGACAATCAAAAAATTTTTTTCGGATCATTAAATTTCACTTAACTCAACCCAACAATATATATGCTCATTTGGCTAATGAAAATGTTTAAGAGACCCTATACAGTATATAGGCTATACTCTAGATAAAACAATACATAACCAAAATCAAGTGGATTTTTTAAGCACATGGAAAATTTAAATTTTTATTTATGTTGACAATGATTATAGAAATTTTTCACAAGATTAAAAACCTTTGCAAAATTCTTAACTAAATGTGAATGACTCTTTTCAAAAAGTTGATGATGTATCACACTCGTTAAATTTATCTCGGGACGAGAAATTTCAACAAATTTGGATTCAAGCTAATGAAAGTTCTAAAAAATTAAAAGTGATAGAAGCCGAATTGCCACGACGTAAAATAATTTCGAAACGCTTCAATTCTGAATCAAAAAATAATGTTATTCAGACTGCCGAAGATATGTATAGAAAAATGTATTATGAAGTTTACGATCAAATTATTTCATCATTGAAATACCGCTTTGGAACAACTTCAGCAAATTTTTTATTTTGATCTCTGTGCTCGGCGAAATTAGCCATGTAGATGAAATTATCCTATTCTATAAAAATGGTTTTAATAAACATTCTTTATAAAGAATTAGTTAGCGATTCTTTATAAAGAATTAGTTAGCGATAGAGAAATTTTTCTCGATTTGGATCGCAGAAGTAAATTTGAATTAAAGAATTTGGGAGAGGTCGTGGATATTTTACGAAAAAATAAATGGACCAAAGGCCTTTTTCCTGAATTGTTACGATTTGTTCGATTACTAATTACGATGTCAGCTTTTTGATCAAACGAGAGGAGTTTTACAACCCTTAAAGGATTAAAATCTCGATTAAAATCGTACGTGCGAAACAAGATGGGACAAAAACATTTGAATAAGGTTGCATTATTACATATTTACCACGAGTTGGCAAACAAAATTTGGAAAATCTGATAGACGAATTTATATATAGAAATGCGAAACGATGTGTTTCTTTGTCAAAAGATCTTTTATAAGACCTTTTCGGAATAAAAACACTCTAAGAAAATATATTGTAATCCCTAACAATATAGATTTGTTATGCAAAATATGGTTCATTTAATTATAACTTATGGTTGTAATAACAATATACGTAAAATTAGTTTTGTTATATGTACTCTCATCATTTTGTTATAAAAATTTAGTAAAGTTAGATATTTGATTAGGCTATTACAACCATCATGTAGGGCTAAACTGTTACTACTACACTAGATGGTTAAAATTATAAGATTATCTGGTTACAATAACAATATAATGTTGTCACTCATTATTAACAATATGTCGTTGTAGTTTTTAGTAAAAACTTTTTACTATACAGAAAGTTTATACATATCATATGTATAGTATATTTAACCATATAGAGGATTATAAGGTATTTGCATATGATTATTATAACTAAATAAATTATTGTTTTGTGCAACAACAAAAATATAGTTAAAGTGACAATAAAACTGTTACAATATAAACATGGTTAACATAACAGTAAATATGGCTGTGCCTATACTAATCAAAATATTTAGTAAAAGTTAGTATATATTTGATTAAGATAACCATTGTTTTTTCTCAGTGAATATTGTAGGTAATAATGCTTTTATTTTAAGTACACTAAACAACACTATAATTTATTGCCATTACTTGAAATAACTTACTTTTTAAAGGTTCGTCCAAAGAAGCGTTTACGTATTACGAAAGTACACTTTACATGATTTTAGACCCCACACCCCTGTAAATGCAAAAATAAGAAAATCGCCCTCCCTAATTCAGCAAAATTAATCAAAAACTGAACCCCCACCCCTTATTCTGCTTACGTAATACTTGAATGCCACCTAAACTATGACTAGACCTACTCAACACACGCTTTCAAAACATTGCGGCGCTCCTATATATATATATATATATATATATATATATATATATATATATATATATATATATATATATATATATATATATATATATATATATATATATATATATATATATATATATATATATATATATATATATATATATATATATATATATATATATATATATATATATACCTTAAAGTAATATTAATTAAGGTACTCGATTAAGTTTAAATTTAGTTATACACCTATACTAAATTAAAACTAAAGTTAATATTAGGTTTATCTTATTTAGATTTAATTTAGTTTTTAGGTTCAATTAAAAAAAAATATTATATTATGTTAATAAAGTAAAACCCTTTTTTACAAAAAATAATATTTTTGATATCATTTTTTTTACGAATTATTTTCTTAATGAAAACAAAAATTTTTAATCATTATAAATGTTCCGCTAGAACAAACCCCATATGTGATATAAGTCAACAAAAATGCTAATAATGCTACTTATAATCTCAGCCATAGCTATATGGGACAAGAAGCGATAAATAATAATTAGTTTTTCTTTATTTCCTAATTTTTATTATAAAAATTAAAACATGTAATGATGTTTTAAGTATAAAGCTACTGATCAAGGTATTTTGTTATTATTGTAGCAAAATTTTTTCTTTCATATACATATTTTTATAATCAATTTGATGCCAACAATTAAAAATAGGTTATACTTAAGTATAACCTATTTTTAATTGTTGGCAATTGCTTTAAACTCATTTTAGTCAAAACCTTATTTTTATTAACTTAAATCTAATTATTTGATAACAGTTATATATATGCTCATATTATTATTTTTTGTGTGTAAGGCAGTGGCGTAGCTACCGGGGCAGCTGGGGCAGCAACTGCTTAGGCGCCTTCACGCCTTTAGAATTATACAACATAGCACCTTTATTTCCTACAAATCTTGTATGTTCTAAAATACAAAATACCTACATAAATTAATTATATCTTTTCATCACTAATATTTATTGTCTATGCGAGCAACTAAAACTTTGAACACCAAGCCGGCTCCATACGTCGGAAATCGAATGCCGCCTGCCGAAATGTTTAACAATTACGGCTGCGGGCCAAAGATTTAAAAGATTTTTTAAGTTTTGACACCCTGTACGTTGAAAACGGAGCATTTCCGGACCTATGTTTATATGAACTTTTCGTCTTAAAAGCACTCAAAGAATCCCTGGCGAAAATAAAGCGTGCACGAAAAGTGTGCAATAAGTGCGTATTTAGAGTGCAAGTCTTTATAACAATGCGCATAGACGCTATTTTGTGGTAATGTCACACTTTTTGAAATAATTTAGTTTTTTCACTCTTTATGCACATTGACATCACGCTTTTTATTTGTCACTTGTCACGCTTATATTAAATTATTTTTTTGCACATTGTTTTAGTACATTGTTTAAAGACAATTTTGCAAAGCTTCAGTTTATCTTACGCACACTGTTCAAAATTTCATGACCATTTTAACACCAAATTAACACCATATTTGGTCTATATCGATACAAACCAAAATGGTGTTAAATAGGGTTCGTTGGTCCGGTGTTAATTTAAATACTTAAATGGTGTAAATTCAAATACTAAAATGGTGTAAATTTAACTTTCACACAGAATTAAAATAAACTTTACCTGGTGTAAATTGAACTCCTTTTCAGTGTTAAATATTATGTGTTTGTGGTCAAATTAAATTATACTGCACAGAAAAAAGGAAAAAAAAAGGAAACAGGAAGTTCCTTGACGCATTACTAGTACATTACCAGTGGTATTATTCCAGAAAATGGAACCTTCAACTCGCTAGAGATAATGTTTTTAGTTCGTTCCACTAACTTAAAATACTTCAAGTATTGACAGCTGTTTCCACCTATTTAAGGTCTAGTATCGAACAACTTGTAGTGTCACACCAAAGCAAAGGACAACATAAGCTTATATATTCTTCATGTAAGTCAACAGAGGCGAGATTTAAGAACATCACGTGATCCAAAAAAATAAATACTTATGGGTCAACTAAATTAATATAGTTAAATGAACTATTTCTTTTTTTCTGTGTAGGTGCACTTCTCAAATATTTTTAGATAAACACCGTTTTGGTGTTCATTTTTAACCATAATTCATGGTGTTATATTAACACCATTTTAGGATTACTTTTTACACCACACATATTTTAAACAGTGCATGTCACATTTTATACACACTGTTAATGTGCTATAAAAAGGTGTAATATAAGCGTGATAAATGGTAAATTTTTGGTTTTGCACATTGTTTCATGTTCCATTTCCCACCCTCTGCACATTGTTCTGAAATAATTTTGCACACTTTTTGCACATTTCATTTTCGCCAGGGATCGTGCCCTGAAGTTTGGCCACGTACTTAAATAACACCCTGTATATACTGTGGTTTTGCCAATACCTGTCTCTCTCTCTCTTTTCCGATTTGAGGAGTAATATGTCCCAATCAAGAGCATTAAAAACGAAAGAGCTCAAGCCTTAAGTCTTGATTATCTTATCGATCGCTTCGCAGAAAGCAAATGCAGGGAAAAGATTTTTGATATGATGACATTTTTAATTGTATCCCCTCCCTCCCATGGGCGCGACTTTTGGGTCTGATACCCTGCGCCACTCAACCTAGCTACGCTAAGTGAACCATTTTTCAAATCAGCTTCACTTTTGTTTTAATTTTAATTCGCATATTTGCAAAACCATGTTTATCCTTTATTGTATTATTTTTATTTATTTTATTTTTTATTTATAAAATAGGTAGGTATGTTTTATTAAAAAAGTAGATAAGTTAAAACTCTAAACTAACATCTTTATTATCAAATGCTTTTAATTGCTAACTCCTGTATTAGAGATAGAAATGTAAGATAAAAAAAAGTACAACAATAATTATTTGTGTAAACACGTTATATATATATATATATATATATATACGGTATACCGTAATCTGCTAATCTCTATAGTAGGTATTCACGACACGCGGCCAAACTACATTCTATGCTGGGATTACTACCTTCACTTATCATGATTTTAGTGAAACACACCGACACATTTGGTGTTGGATAATCGGGCATTGTTGCGTGAAGTTATGACACTGCGAATGTTACATCAGTCCCCGTTTTATAGAACACTTGCTTGATGTACTGTACGTACTTACATCAGTCCTCGTTTTATAGAACACTTGCTTGATGTACTGTACGTATACGTACACTTAAAAATAATTATTTATTATCCAGGATTTTTTTCTAATAAAATCTTGTTCTTAACCCATGGATTTATACATATAGCTATGTTATTGGCAGAGGCGGATTAAATGTCGAGAGCGCCCTGCAAGCACCTCATCGGCGCTCCTTTAGCGGCCATATATATAAATATACAGTGTGTCCCACCGAAAACTTTCAATGGCCAATATCTTTAAAAGTAGAATAGATAGAAAAAAAATGAAAAACCTGTTTCGAGGGTTCGAAGGGGGAACCAAAATAAGGCACCTTTGAACTCACCCCGATCAACCCCAGCAGGGGTAGCAACCCCAACTTCAAAATCTTCAATGGCACTATAGGTCATGGGATACCTTGTTCGAAAGGTCTTTTAATTCTCTAAACGATTCTGCAAAAAATCTTAATGTAACTTTAAGTTTTTCTCTAATTTTGACAAAAAAACTCATTTGATCGGGTGCAATTAGTAAATGTGATGGGAAATCGAATGTTAACGTAATAAGTAAAATTGTTTAAGATTTTGAAAAAAAAATTTTGTTCTTTTAAACCCCTTTTTACTGCATCTTAGTGTATTATTTTTATCAATCCAATAAAAAAAGTTTAATTTTTTGCTGTTATGCTGTTAAAATGTATACCATTTAATAAAATCACCATACCATTTAATAAAATCATTACCTGAGTATACTCTCTGAAAGAAAATGTTTGCGAAATGGTGTACAGTTTAGAAGAACGTATCGAAATAATTTTTATTTATGGTGCACAAAATCAATCTGCCTACAGGACTGCTGCGGAGTTTCGAGTGAGACATCCAGATAAAAACTTGTCCCATATATGGGAGGATACTCATGTTAACAATATTGTGGCCAAATTTAGAGAAACTGGATCCGTAAAGAATAAAAAAAGGGAACAACCTCGCATCCTTGCAGAGAATGCTCAAATAGAGGTAAATATATTTTTTTATTTTGAACTCTGCACAAATTTTAAGCATAATGCCTTAAAACTAATTAGAATAATTTTAGGTACTCGGCCAGTTTGCAATTTCTCCTTCCATTTCACTTCGGCAAGTATCTAGAGAAACAGGCCTTTCTAAAAATTCTGTTTGGAGAGAACTTAAAAAACATAAGTTTTACCCTTATAAAATGAAAGCTTTACAAGCGTTATACGATGAAGATCCAGATCGAAGAGTCGAATTTTGTGAAGTTATAACGGAGAATAAATGAAGACCCTACACTTATTCAAAATATTTGTTTCAGCGACGAATGCACGTTTTTCCTAAATGGACAGGTCAATAAGCAAAATTGTAGGTACTGGAGTGATAACAATCCTCACATTTTTGTAGAGAAAGATATTCAGCACCCTCAAAAATTAAATGTGTGGGCCGGCATTTTGGGAAATAAAATTATTGGCCCAATTTTCATTGAAGGAAATCTTACGGGAGATATCTATCTAAACTTGCTGGAGAAAACTATTGATGTATTAATTACAGAAGAACTCGAAAATCAGAGAGAAAGGGGTGGAAACCCCATGCTTAGTGAGGAGAACCTTCACTTTTAACAAGACGGAGCACCACCTCATTATGCATTGCCAGTCAGAAATTGGCTCAACTTACGTTTTCCTGGCAAATGGATTGGCCGAAGAGGACCGTTAGAGTGGCCCCCAAGATCACCAGATTTAACCCCTTTGGACTTTTATTTATGGGGATACATTAAGTATGTAGTTTATCAGACTCCACCTGAGTCGTTAGAAGATTTACGACATCGAATAGTTGAAGCTTGCCAAAACATCACACCAGAAACTTTAGAAAAAGTACGACAAGAATTTGAAAATCGTCTTTACTATTGTCTTCAGAATAATGGAGAACATTTTGAACATTTAATTAATTAATTAAAATATTTTACTTATAATAATTGCAATTTTTATTAATTGCACTCGATCAAAGTTTTTTTATTAAAATTAGAGAAATATTTAAAGTTGCATTCATATTTTTTGCAGAATCGTTTAGAGAATTAAAAGACCTTTCGAACAAGTTATCACATGACCTATAGTGCCATTAAAAATTTTGAAGTTGGGGTTGCTACCCCTGTTGTGGTAGATCGGGGTGAGTTTAAAGGTGCCTTGTTTTGGTTCCCCCTTCGAACCCTCGAAACGGGTTTTTCATTTTTTTTTATCTATTTTCCTTTTAAAGATATTGGCCATTGAAAGTTTTCGGTGGGACACACTGTATATATATATATATATATATATATATATATATATGGGACACACTGTATATATATATATATATATATAAATAAATTTTAACTAGTACTTACATAATAATTAGCTGTTTCACCCGCATGATGCCCCATACCGTGGAAATTTCGGTCTCCAGCTCTCTACATACCAAGTTTTATCACAATCGGTTTAGTAGTTTTTGCATGAAGAAGTAACACACACACTTTCGCAGTTATAATATTATTAGGGTAAATAAACGTTTCCTGGCGTATACTTCTAATTACGTATAGGCCAGGACACGTGTACTTACCCTTAGGCGTGAATGAAATATGTGATATACATTTCTATAGATTTAACTTATCTTTTACATGTTAATTTTAAGTTTATGTTAATTAGGAGTAAAAATACAGACGGCCAGTCGAGTAAATGTGCTCTCGAATTTGATCGCTCTTAAGTGTAGGTACCTATTATAATAATAAGTTTTAATGAAACATAAAAATCGCTATATATATATACAGTGTAGTTTAAGGAAAATAATGGGTGAAATTAGTGCAAAGATTTACTACTTGGACAACGAAAATCAGTGTACCTGTTGTCCAAAGTCTTAATAGAAACATTAAATTAGTGCATTATAAAGCAACCCCAACAAGTGAATAAAGTGAATAAAGACCAAACGGACACGGAAGTAATTAAGTGATAAATGACAACATACCTGAAGATCTAACCCTAGCCCAATATAAATCACCTTATGTAAGGAACAAACTAGCCTAGCCAAAATATTTCCCTATTTTCGTTTAATAGTAATTAATTGAGCAAATAACAATTTAGATTGCTTCAATTTTAATGTATTCAATGACAGCGCTGTTCTTGGTACTATGTTAGATTTTTTTCTGTGTAATAATAAGTTTTAAGGAAACATAAAAATCGCTATATATATATATATATATATATATATATATATATATATATATACAGTGTAGTGTAAGGAAAATAATGGGTCAAATTAGTGCAAAGATTTACTACTTGGACAACGAAAATCAGTGTACCTGTTAACAATTGTCCCAAGTCTTAATAGAAACATTAAATTAGTGCATTATAAAGCAACCCCAACAAGTGAATAAAGTGAAAAAATACCATACGGACACGGAAGTAATTAAGTGATAAATGACAACATACCTGAAGATCTAACCCTAGCCCAATATAAATCACCTTATGTAAGGAACAAACTAGCCTAGAGTGGAAGGGGCCATCATCTGCAAAAATCTGATAATTAATCGCATGGCCTAATAAGCAAATTCGCAACAAAAACTTAACAATAATCAATCATTATTACTGAAAACAGCGTAACCGTGTAAATTATTTAATTATTAGGTAAGAAAGTCACAAAACATAAATAAGCATAAACTTAAGAGGCCAGCCCCAACAAAATTAAAATGTTTAAAACTTAACGAACGAAAATAAAATAAACAACCAGTTCCGATATTTGCCTAACATAAACATAAACCACTAAACACCTCTAAATTTTAGGCATTGTATGCTGCTAGCTGTATAAGAGAATTAAAAAAAGCATAGTTAGGAGCAATTATATAGAATAAATATTATAAATGTAACTGGTAATGGTTAGAAAAGAAAAAGAAAACGTAAATACAATTTCTACAACAAAATAAAGACAACTATCTATCGATAGTTCTCGACCCCTACACTGAGGAACCGGTTTTCGCACTGTGGGGCAAACAATTGCTCACAACAGTTTCCGAATTTCAGCAGACTACAAGACCAGCAAAGATAGGTCCTAGCAGCGTGCTAACCAACCAAACCTCATTCATGAACCCCAAATAAATGGTGGCATTACTAAATCCCTGGTTGAGGGGGATTTCGGATTGTACTTAGTTTTGCCTCCTTGTCCCGTACTCCACTGTCATCCACGACCTCCTAGGCGAGATTTACCAACCGGGGTGAAAATGCGGATCCACCAAACACAGGTAATGCTGTTCAGTGGCGGGATAAGTAGGAGAACTAAAAGGGGGTGAAATAACCCTGGGAGATCAGTGTAAGGCGTTCCTTATACTCATACTCATACTCAAATTTAATTTTATGTTAATTATTTTCTTCGTTTCAAAACTCACGTGCGCGTGCTGATTAAATAATCAAACCAATAAGATGTAAATCTTTCTTCAATAAATACCTACTCGGTGTTCATAAAAACTTGCGTTTTTATCAAACATCGCGCTCCCTTGAAACCTCGCGCCCCTAGGCACTTGCCTAGTTTGCCTTAGGGATAACCCGCCTCTGGTTATTGGAGTTTTAAAAATAAAATCAAAAATATATTGTCGTAAATGTAAAGATCAAACATTTTATTACATTTAATTCTTGTCTACATTTACATTAGGTATTATTTTTTAAACTCACAGCTCTAGCACCGTGAACTTCTGCTGAATTAAACTGAAAGTCATTTTTAAGAAGACCTGTGAATCAATAAATGCAGGTATATTATTAAAATTGGCCTTTATGAATCCTTTGTTATACATTACTAAATGTAATTAGTTTCCAACAATATTTTTTGCACTTAATTTCACTTATTTTTACTGTAAATACACACTTTTGTGACAAAAGTTCTGTCACTGACAGCTGTCAAGTTCTAATGTCAAAACATTGCAACCTAAAACGTGGCAGGCAATCATGGCGAGTTCGTAGTCACTATCATGTATACATAATACAAAGCAACACTATAAACCCCCACCACAATGAACCTATAGTTGTCGCGGCGAATATTTCAAATTGCGTCATCAAATTCTGAACCAAGCACAGACATTACAATTATTGTTGTTTTCTTTTACGTATATTATCCAAGGAACGGCTAGGTTAACCCTATGTCGAGAAATCGGTTTTTGACATTCGACATTGATGACGCAATTTAAAAAATTCGCCGCGACGACTAAAAATATGAAGAATACTCTTGATGCACTTGCTGTTATTGCACAAATAACTAAAAACTCGGATTCATACCGAGCTTATAATATCTTTAAAAAAAATATCATAAAGAACTGGAACAAGAGCGAAAAAAAAAAATAATACAAACTATATAAAGTCTTCTTTAAATAAACAAAAAGCAATCTAGGAAGTTATAAAAAAGGAAACAAATTCAAACAACAAGAAAGAAGAAATAAAAAGCAGTATCACCGCAGAACAATTCAATTCATATTTTACAAATGTACCAAATAATATTCTATCAAAGATAAATAACATTAACTCTCAACCAGCTAACTTGTTTCTTAAATCGAAGGCTCTGAATAATGCAGACTCCATGTTTTTTTAAAACACTAATGAAAAATAAATATTTAATATAATTACCAATATAAAATCAAAAACAACCGAAGACATTTATAGCTTTACAACTCAAATTTTAAAATTAATCGCAACATGTATATCCTATCCACTAGCAATGATTATTAACAAATGCATAAATGAAGGCTACTTTCCAGAAGAACTAAAAATTGACAAGATTATTCCGATTTTTATAAAAGGGGATCAAAATAACTCTGAAAATTTTAGACCAATATCCATATTGCCTGCAATTTCCAAAGTTTTTGAAACGCTAATAAAAAATCGAGTTATGGATTATTTTGAACATAAACATTTATTTAATAATACTCAACACGGGTACAGAAAAGGAAAATCAACAATAACTGCCATATACAGGGTGTCCCAGAACTCGCGCCACAGAGAAAAAGGGAACGTACCGAAAGTAATTTGAAACAAATATTTAAAAATTCAAATTGTCCAACGCAAAGGATAAGGGAGATAAGAATAAAAAACGATAGCCAATCCCAATAGATCACCACAGGGAATTCTTTAAATTGGATACTTAGGTTGCATTGTTGATAATAAAAAATATGTAAAATATTTGGTCCACTGGAATTTAATTCATTGTAAAACTGCTGTCAATCTTTACTCCTGTCATTAATATTATATTAGGTTATAAATTAAGTTATTATTAACAATGCTGTCAATCTTTACTTTTGTCATTAATATTGTATTAATATTGTATTAGGTAATAAATTAAGTTATTATCACAGACCTACTTTGTAGGTCTGTGGTTATTATAAATAATGTTTTCCTTGATGACTATATCAAAATGATAACTATTTATGGGGAGCGTGGGCGCAAAAAAGCTAAATAAAGTACAACTGGTTTGATTTTTTACTTTAAAACATTGGCGTTCTGAAGTATCAGTCATAGATTAATAACCTCATTTTTTGAAACATTGGCGTTCTGAAGTATCAGTCATAGATTAATAACCTCATTTTTTGAAAGCTTTTGACAACTTAGTAAATACAGTTGGCCAAAAGATTTTTAAATGTTTTTAAGACAACAATGTTCTATCGTCTCCTAGCAATTTTTAAAGCTCCTACGTTTAACCTAGGCGAGATCTCTCGGTATTGGCTGCCGCTTTTTTGCTCTCATTCGATTACACTATTACCTAGAAATTTTTTATTTTTAAATTTGTCATCTCCATTGCTATCGGCACGCCCCCTTTTTCTCTGTGGCGCGAGTTCTGGGACACCCTGTATGATGTTATTAAAGCAACACTGGAAGCACATGACAACTCTGAAAAAACAGCAATGATTTGCTGTGACCTAAGCAAAGCTTTCGACACTGTAAATCGTTCAATTTTATTAGAGAAACTGGAATATTATGGGATAAGAGGGCAACCTCTAAACTTAATGTAGACTCCAATGCGTAAAATGGAAGGAAAAATTTTGGTCCAAAAACATTGTTGTCCATGGAGTTCCACAAGGTTCAGTACTTGGGCCAATTTTGTTTATTATATACCTGAACGATGTTACGAGCAACATAACCACCTACAAAGCAAGTGTCTATGCGGATGACATTTAATTTCTGGTCAAATCCAAGAGTCACGAGCACATCGATCAAGTTTCAATGGAAACACTGCAAAGAACCAAGCTTTGGATGGAGAGTAACAAATTGGTTTTAAATGAGTCTAAAACACAAACTATAAAGTTCTTTACTGTAAACAACATAAATGTGGTAAAATTTTTAGGTGTTTACCTGGACAACAGGCTACGTTGGAGTGAGCATATTGATGTACTGTGTAATAAACTTTCTAGTGCAATTTACTGTATAAGAACTTTAAAATTACATTCCAGTCACGAAGCAGCAAAGTCATCATATTATGCAATTTTTTTTAGTCATGCTTCTTCCTATGGTATTATATTTTGGGGTTTGTCTGTTGAAGCTGGTCGTATTTTTGCGTTGCAAAAAAAAGCTTTAAGGGTCATATGTAATTTAAAATTCAATGAAAGTTGTAGAAACGCGTTTAAAAATGAAATAATACTTACCATTGCGAGCATTTATATATACCAGTGTATACAATTTGTCAGAAATCATCTTGATGAATGGGCTGTAAACTCAGATTCTCACACTCACAACACCAGATTTAAGGACTCATTGTTAATACCTAGATGTCGCCTAAAAATTACCCAGCAAAGTGTGGATTACTGGGGGATCAAATTTTATTATGTGTTGCCAAAAGACATTAAAGTTTTAAATAATAAAATGTTTTTAAAGACTGTGAAACAATTACTTATAAAAAATGTGTTTTATTCTGTACAAGAATTTTTAGATTTTAACTTTAATTTAATTTAAATTTTAATTGTATTTATTAATTTGTTTATTTGTTAGTATTAGTGTAAATTATTTTAAATCCATTGGATGTCTGTAACACTTTATTGTAGTATATTTTCTTTGTTTACCTATGTACATACCTGACGTTTTCTTTATTATATGAATAAACATTATTATTATTATTATTATTATACCACCCATGCTAGTCATTTTAAACCTACTCTCGTATCAATTACTTCAGTCACGTGATATTTTTTTTTAACTTAACAATTTTTAATCATTTATAATTAATTGTCAAAATTTTTCTAAAAAATTATCAATTTTATTTATGATAAAGTTTTAAAGTAAAGTAAAAACTTTTACTAAAAAGTCGATATTTATTTTTTTCAAATCGGTACCCATTGGAGCAATTAACTATCTTTTTCCTGATTTTTTTGGGGGGACCGGACCACTGTTAAAGACCATATACATTAGTAAGTAGGAGTGTAATATAAGTAAATTTTTATTGTTTATAAATATATACAGTGTGTCCACTTAAGTTGGCAACATATAAGAAAGTTTCTTATTATTAATTTTACGAAGAAAACTTATTCTTTATAAAAAGTTCTGCATGTTCTAAAATATAAAATAAAATCATCAGACATCAAATTTTTTCAGTCATATAAGTTTGACAAAAAATATGAATTTGGTACAAGAGTAAAGTATCTTTGTGACAATATCGAAAACTGTAATTATAAAAAGTTGTTCGGAATGAAAAACTATGTTTTATTATGCAATTACATCCTTCTAGCTACTTAAAAATTTTTTACAATTTTTTCTTAAACTACCGACACCGAACATTTATCTTTTTTATTTATTACAAACATGATAACCTTTCCGTTCCGTTCAGAAAGTAATAAGCAAATTCTGATGTTTTGACAATCAATGTCAAACATTTCTTACTATCAACAAATCATTTGTTTGTCACAGCGCCGGATTATAAAAATTTGCGCCCCGGGTCTAATAAAAATTTTCCGCTCCTACCTATATAATAAATTCAAAGAAATGTCACTTCTTAACAAAAGGATTTTATTTAACCATAAACATTAGGGTTGTAGTATTTTTTCGAAATTTTTTTGATTTTGGAGATCAAATAAAAAAAATAAGTCTAAAGTATTTGAGTTTCAACAGATAAAAAAATTTTAGACGTCGCTCAAAACTTTTTTAAACCAACCTTTTTTCTCAAAATCTTTGGCTTCTCACTATTTTTTTTGTAGGTCGTATAGGAACAGAATACACTTTTAAGTAAAAATATTATTGGTCGCCCAATATTTTTGAAATACATTTCTTGATTTTTTTACAAAAATTGTAGATCATAAAATTGTCTATAAAAATATATCGATACATTTTTTCCTAAGAGCCACCGTTTCTGAGATATAACGATTCGAAAAGTTGTAAAAGTTGTAATCGTCATAATATACATGAGTACGTCACGTATATACATTTCTAGAGTTTTAATATATGTTAATATATTTTTCTATCGGTCATTTTCACTTACACTTAAAATATAAAATATACCTACATAAGTTATAACTATAAGAATATCAAGTGAAATAAAACCCAGTCCCTTAAGGGACTGGGTATAAATTAATTAATTTATACGCCATCGAGACAACATCTGTGACAGATGACAGATGATCTGTCATCTGTCAACTTGACATCTGTCACCTGTCATCTGTCATATGTCACCTGTCATCTGTCACCTGTCATCTGTCACCTGTCATTTGACCCTGTCAAATGCAACCTGTCATTTGCCACCTTATCGATTTGATTTCGGGGATTTTAATTGGTTAACTTTTTTAAATACACAACAAAAATTAAACGGGCTTCTGGCCGATTAGTTTTCATTCGATGAAGCTCATCTTTTAGTATGTCAAACTTTGGTCTTTTACCCGTCGATTCGTGTATTTCGTTCGGCCAATTTCGAAAATTTCTCTCGCCCTAAAAAACGTTTAAAATTTTTTCGAAAAAAATAAAAAAAGATCGAAAAGTTTCCGGCGGATCCGGCCCGTTTGCAATATTTATTTTTTCCGTTGTCTGCTAGTCTGTATATCCTTTTTTTTCTAAGCGCCGTAGCTCGGAGGCCGTTGAAGGCGGACACTCGAAATTTGCATCCTTTTTTCTGCCCACGAGACCTATCCGCGGACCAAATTTTTCCGGTGTTGAAAAGGCCCAAGTCCACTTTTTTTCGATTTTTCCGTCAAATTTGGCACGTTCCGTTGTCTTCGCTTAACTTTCGAATGAGCGGAGATTTTTCGGCCAAACTCGAGGAAAAGGTGCTTCGGGACAAGAAGTTATCACCAACGGCATTCGATTTCTTCTTTCTATATACGGAGCTCCTAAAAAAACTACCTGCTTTGATAAGTATCGATATGCATGTTTCGTTAAAAATACTAAAATAAAAAACAAGTTCAATTAGCTTGTCTTCCTCCAACCTCAGTTGCTGCTCATCAAAATATTTTTCGGGTATATTACCAAGTTCAAGTGTGGCTTGGTTATCAGCTAGACCCTACAGACTGGGGTTGGAAGTTGGTCAACAACCCATTAGAACCAGTTCAAACTTTACTCCCACCTGCGCCGGAAAAAATGCTGAACACAATTTTTTGCAACTGCAAAAAGGGATGCAGTGCTAAATGTGGTTGCAAAAAAAGTCGGACTGTTTTATTCTCTGGTATGTACGAATTGTCAAGGCCGGTCGTGCTCTAATGTTGAATCACCAACATTGGAGGATTCATTTAATTCCAACGAGGTGACATGCAGTGTTGCCGCAACCAAATATGTAAATGTACCAAAGAAATTTGCTAAAATGTACCCAAATGTACCAAATTCTAAATATGTACAAAATTCATCTATAAATGCGTTCTGTTTTAAAAATATTAAGACCCCATGGGAAAAAATCGTTAAAAAAAAAGACAATCGTCTGAAGAAGATCGTCTATTTTTAAACGATATCGCTTAATTTTTTAAACGATCTTTTGTAAAAAAACGATCGTCTGAATAAGATCGTCTACTTTCAAACGAAATCGTTTAATTATTTAAACGATCGACTTTAATCGTCTAAAATAATAGCCGCCCTAAAGACGATCGTTTAAAGTAATAAACGATACAAAAGGCGATCGTCTAAAATAATAGTCGAAAAAAGACGATCGTTTTAATTAAAATTTTAAGTTATAACTTAACCGATGAGAAAATATTTTTATTTTGTCATAATTATTAATTAAATTAATTAAAAAAATAATTCTAAAGGCGATATCTACCTACTTCGAATAATAGACAATTCCAAATATTCCAAAGTATATTTGAAATTCTTTATTATAATAGAGAAGAATTTCAAATATATATTTCGTCTGTACAGCCGACCGCCTCCTAACCTACGCAACGGATTGAATCGTTTGAAAGTCGATCGTTTGAAAGACGATTGGACGAATTCGCGTCTAAAGACGATCGTCTTTAGACGATTTTTCCCCATGGGACAACAAAACAAACATTAGGTTTTTAGTATAATATAATAAAATTTATATAAAAAACAAAAACTTTTTAAAATATAAAAAAATACAAAACAAAAACAATTTATTTTCAAATCTAAAAAAATATGCGAGGTCAAATATCAGTGGTCTAAAGTTTAGACTCTAAACTATATAAACCTATTTCAATAAAAAATTGATATTATCGACAAAATTATAAAAAACTAAGAGAGAAAAAGTTTCTTTTTCATGCATTTTTTATTACTTACGAAATAAATTATAATTCATATTTTAAATATAGCATCCCAAAAAACTGAAAGTATTTAAAAAAAAACAGTTTTTTGACAAAATTTTTGACAGATCTACATGGAAGATTTTCATTTTACTTATTTTTGAATACTTTGTTGGTAAGTATTTTTTTAAAAAATGTTTTAAAGTTGTTCTATTTTTTTTTCGTTAAAAACGGTGTTCGGTGAACCGTGTGATGTTTGTTAAATATTCATAAAGTTGAACATTCGGAAATTCAGTATTTCAAAATGTACCCGATTTAAGGTTATTTGTGGTAAAATGTACTTGTGTACCATGAACGAAAAAATGTACCCAATTGGGTACAATTGTACCCAAACGGCAACACTGGTGACATGCGATACATCGCTACTGACGCAATTTACTTGTACCCAGGATGAAGATGAAGAAGAAGAACAAGAAGAAGAAGAACAAGAACAAGTAGAAGAATAAGAAGAAGAATTTAAATGTTACGAATAAGACTAATTAACTTCAGTACTTTTTTTAAATTTACATCGCTTTTATCTTTTCCAATCATTGCTAATTTCCGTTATTTTGCAATAGTTTCAAATTAAACAGGATCACAACTGACCCGTGGAATAGGATACTGGGGAAACCACGTTAAAAAACGCGCTAAGTACACTACCTAATAGGTGGCGTGGAAACGTGTGCATATTATGACGATTATAACTTTTACAACTTTTCGAATCGTTATATCTCAGAAACGGTGGCTCGTAGAAAAAAAAGTATTGATACATTTTTTATAGATAATTTTATGATCTACAATATTTGTCTGGGGTATTTTATGATAAAATTTACCGTTTTGCCGAAAATCGCGAAAAATCATTTTTTTGACCTTTGACCTTGAATAAAAATTTTTCCATACAGGGGAATTATGGGGAACTTTAAAATTTTATTTATAATTATAATCTGAACAATTTTACTGATTTTCAGCTTGTTATAAATTTATGTACCTTCGAATGTCTAGATTAACCGGACTACTGTTAAAACGATTAAAACAATTTACCGTGCATTTCTGGTTGCATAGTGTGTACCGATCGCAGCAAAGGCGGTGTGGATCACGTGATGTTCTTAAATCTCGCCTCTGTTGACTTACATGAAGAGTATATAAGTTCAGGTAGTCCTTTGCTTGGGTGTGACACAGTGTCACTGACACTACAAGTTGTTCGATACTAAAGAGACCTTAAATAGGTGGAAACAGCTGTCAATTCTTGAAGTATTTTAAGTTGGTGGAACGCACTAAAAACATTATCTCTAGCGAGTTGAAGGTTCAATTTTCTGGAATAATACCACTGGTAATATACTAGTAATGCATCAAGGAACTTTTTTTTTCTTTTTTTCTGTGTAGCATGATTTAATTTGACCAAAAACACATAATATTTAACACTGAAAAGGAGTTCAATTTACACCAGGTAAAATTTATTTTAATACTGTGTGAAAGTTAAATTTACACTATTTTAGTATTTGAATTTACACCGGACCAACGAACCATATTTAACACCATTTTGTTTTGTATCGATATAGACCATGTATGGTGTTAAAATGGTCATAAAATTTTGAACAGTGTATTTACCAAAATAATGTTTTTTTATGATTTGCGATTTATAGTGATATTTTTCGCTCAAAATTTGGACTTTTGTGATTTATTAGCTCACCATCACTTTGGCAGATGAAACTTTAATTTAATTTTAGAATTAAGTGTTAACCAACTTTTAATCAATTTAAAAAGTTACAAAACTTTAAAGATATACCTACAATTTTACTGGTCATTAGGTAGCTTTAGATTTACGCGCTATCACGCACGATTGGAGCGCCCACGGCGTTCTCTAGAGAACGCCGTGGAGCGCCACGTTCCAATAGGTAGCTTTAGATTTACGCGCTATCACCCACGATTGGAGCGCCACGTTCCAATCGCGCGTTTTTTCGCGTGGCCAAGAGTGTCGCGTTGTAAAATTTGTTTTCTTAAAATTGCAACATTCCAATCGCGCGGTTTTGGCCTGTACTGTAAATCGTAGAGGATAAAAGTGCTAGTGTAAATCAAAAACTGTCAAGTTTCACTCGTGCTACTCGTGTCTCGTGGAGTGTTAAAAATTTCAACAGTTTTATAGACGGTTTGTCCAACATGGACAAAATTAAAAACCAAAAACGAAAAATAAAAGTAGCTTTGTGCTTGGCCTATCTGAATACTCTAAATAATCGTCAGAAAAGGAGTTGTTGGGTAAAAGCATGGATGGAAAATCGTAACAAATATGGACATATGCTTTTGATAAATGAGTTGCGTGATAATTTTCCAATGGATTTTAAAAATTATTTGCGAATGGATTATACAGTCTTGAAATTTCACAAGGTTAACCGCGCGAAAGTTAAAACAACTTAAAAAACTGAACTGCACAAAATCCCTTGGGAAAGAACGTGGGTTATCATGCAGGTTTTAAGACGTCTAAAAACCGAGTGAGCTAATAGCTGGCCATACACGGACGTTATTGCGCGCGGTTTATCGTGTTATCTGCAAAAACATATGGAAAATCATGTACGTGAGTGAGTATCGCCGCGCGCAATGATAGAACGGGAAGGTATTTCAGACGTGCTTCCTCTGGATTGTGGCGTACATCATTTCAGCAGTGTCCACACGCCACATTCCGCGTCACGTGACACTTTTTGGCCACTCACATACGATTTTTCCTTTGAAACTGATATACTACGCGCAATCACTTGCTAAATCATTTGAATACTTTATCAAGTGTATGGAACATGACGCTTTTTTTGCCATGCCGTTCTTTCGTGTATACTATCCATATATTTTTGCAGATAACACGATAAACCGCGCGCAATAACGTCTGTGTATGGCCAGCTAATCGCGCGTGATTGCGCTTAAATCTAAAGCTACCTAATGTCAAATTACATTTTATGGTTATAGCATTATGTTATCTTGATTTACCTCTATATTATCTTTGTCTACAAAATAATGACAAATTAAATGTAGCTGGTAAGGCTCCCCATGGGAAAAAAAAGACGATCGTCTGAAGAAGATCGTCTATTTTTAAACGATATCGCTTAATTTTTTAAACGATCTTTTGTAAAAAAGACGATCGTCTGAAGAAGATCGTCTACTTTCAAACGAAATCATTTAATTATTTAAACGATCGTCTTTAATCGTCTAAAATAATAGCCGACCCTAAAGACGATCTTTTAAAGTGATAAACGATACAAAAGGCGATCGTCTAAAATAATAGTCGAAAAAAGACGATCGTTTTAATTAAAATTTTAAGTTATAACTTAATTAAGTTAATTAACCGATTAACCGGTTAACCGATGAGAAAATATTTTTATTTTGTCATAATTATTAATTAAATTAATTTAAAAAATAATTCTAAAGGCGATACCTACCTACTTCGAATATTAGACAATTCCAAATATTCCAAAGTATATTTGAAATTCTTTATTATAATAGAGAAGAATTTCAAAAATATATTTCGTCTGTACAGCCGACCGCCTAACCTACGCAACCGATTGAATCGTTTGAAAGTCGATCGTTTGAAAGACGATCGTTTGAAAGACGATTGGACGAATTCGCGTCTAAAGACGATCGTCTTTAGACGATTTTTCCCCATGGGTCGACGCATGTGGGTGTAGCAATTTATACTTATATACAATGTATACTGCCTACCAGCGGCGTTAAGATTAAGAGTTAAATTAACAAAATAATTTTAAATTATTACAAATATATATTTAGGTTTAAGTAATATAGTAGATACTTTTTATTTAATATCCAGATATGAATAAAACATTCATTGGTACAATTACTTAAATAATAATAAATTAATATTCTTCTAAAAAACTGTTGTCATCGCTACTCACGGTGTGCTTAGCACTAATTCAACCCATGAACTTCTGCACATCTGAGATTTTTTCAAATTCTGTATCTGCATGACCTATAATTATTTAAAAAAAATAAAATCTTCGGCGGAGCCGTTTTTGAGAAATTTACTTTTGATTTTTTTTCTGCAAAATGTAGAAAAATAAATAAAAATATTTTAATAAACGCTTCAAAAAATTAATTTGAGGTGATCTTACATATTTATCAACTAAAAGTCTTCATAATATGTAAAAACTTGTAGTCACTAACTATGATAAACTTTTACCGCAAAAATGTCTAAAGATCATGCGTTAACGCATAGTGTAAATAGATTTAAAGTGGGTTTGTTTTGTTTTAAAAAGAAAAAACTATGTTTTCAATTAAAGACAAATTAAAAGTTGTTGTTTTAAGCCTATTTGCGGATTATGATGTTGAGGAAGAAAGTTTGCCTGTAGCCTTATGTAGTTTCTGCAAGATTAAAATATATAAATCATAACATGGTTCTGGGAAAATGGAACTGAAGCTACCCATTTTGTCTGATGATGAGAAAGAAAAGAGAGCAACACGATCCCAAGATGTTAAAAAATGTAGTTGTAAACTGTGTCAAATCGCTCGAGCCGTACCGGCAAATATTGCTCATGCAACATGTGACTTTATAGCAGAACAACACAAACAAGAAATAATTGTTTCTTCGTCGGTGAAAAAACGGTGTAGTGTCGGTTGTATTATTCTGCCCTGGTATGCCAAACCTTCGTATGTACAATATTGAGTTATAAGGGACAAAAGTTCATTTTCATTGTTTAAAACAATAAAAATTATGTGTTGTCCTTTATTACTGAATATTGCGAATACGGGTGTTTGGATTAGCACGGCTGTATTCTAGCAAGAGGAAAACATCATGTTTGCAACAAAGTTTCTCGAGTGCAGAATATGTCTGGATACTTGTCAACCCTGGATGAAAAATCCCAAAGTCAGGTAATTTAAAGTGCCCTTAAACGTAAAGTAAGCGACGCACTGTGGGCCAGGATTCTGTAAAACATTGAAAAATATCAAACTCAACAAATGTATCAAATTTTATAATGTATTTATCAAAAACAAAGAAAAATAAGTTAATTTCACTTATAAACAGCTTCTCAGACAACGAAATATTTTTAGACCAGAGTAAAATTTAACAATATTTGGCTATTTTGCAAACTTTACCCACCAGGGCGAAATTGTAAAACTTATTGAAGATCTTGTGTTTTGTAATAGAAGATATAGGATGTCATAATGGAAATAATGTCACAAATAGAACTTTAAGAGCCTATATATCTATATATTATTTATTTTTCAACAGTTTTTAAAAAATAATATAGATTTTCATAGACATCTTATGGCCCCAAAAAAATCGAAACAAAGCTTGAAAAAGCTGAGTTATGCAAAAAAATTATTTAAAATGCTATATTTTAAATTTAAAAAAATCGATACAAAGCCGAAGGTATGAGATTGAAGAAGCTGAGTTATGGAAAAACATTATTTACCTATTTGTTTGCGACTCACCCCTGTAAAATCTTTATTTATTGTGCGATTTTAACCGGATTTGTTTTAAAGTGTAGATATTGATAAACTGTATTTTTGGAGCAAAAAACGACATATTTTTACAAAATACAAGGCCTACTATGTCAGTTTTTAAGAGTAAATTTTTAAGAATTTATATAAGTGATTTTTTTAAACAAAATCTAAGCACGGCACTGGATTCACCACCCCTCGAAACGACCTTATACTAAATTTTATTGAAAAATGTTAAGTATAAAAATGCATAATAATAACTACAAAAATTTATTCTGTCAAGTTATCCATGAAAATAACATTGAAATAAAATTAAACTTATAGTAATAGTGCCATGTGGTGAATCCAGTGCCGTGTTTATATTTTGTTTAAAAAACTTGCCAATATGAATTCCTAAAAATTTACTCTTAAAAATTGTCATAGTAGGCCTTGTATTTTGTACAAATATGGCGTTTTTTGCTCCAAAAATACAGTTTATCAAGATCTACACCTTAAAACAAATCCGGTTAAAATCGCACAATAAATAAATATTTTACAGGGTTGAGTCGCAAACAAATGGGTCACAGTGTATATATATTTTTTAATATATTTTTTATATTAAAAAAAAACTCAACTATTTTGATTTTTAATAATAAATGTTTCTTGTTTTCAGGGTATTTTAAAATTACTGCCAATTTATAGGCACCACAGCTCAAACGATTAAACAAAGAAAAATTTTAAAAATCAATTAAAAACACTAAAATTGCCTTAAATATAACATTTAGAAAAAAAAGTCAAAACTTTCAAAATGACAGATCACATATTCAAAAAGTCTTTTACAATCTAGGCCTAATAACCTTTCAACTAATACCCGAATAGAGCTTTATTTTGAATCAAATTGTAAAATACCACACAGAAAATCTTGCGTTTTCTCCTGGATAGGCAAAATTCGGCAAAAGTTTTTTTTTCGATAATGAAGCTTAAGTACTGGAGAGTTTAAGAGCATCAACAAAAACGTGTAGTTCAGTGTCGATCTTGATATATATCTGGTGAAATATCAATGTGATATGTTAATTTTTGCTTTTACATGCGTTCACTAAATCATTATTTTTTTTTGTAAATTCGCAAAGAAATCCATAAAATTTAAATGGTATAAAACCTTGAACTTGCCTGCATCTGGCCCACTCATAGTTTCTGTCAAAAAGTTAATCCACCTTAAACTGTAATGTCTTAAACTTAAGCGATTTGTTTAAACAAAATAAACCAGACAATAAGTATTAAATTTGCCGACATTTGTCAAACCCTCGTGTGTCAACATAAAAACTCACGGACATATTTCTGGTGTTTTTGTAAGCTTAATGGTCTACTTGACCGTTTTTAGCATAAAAAAACTTGTTGTTCCATCATTATTAAAAATGGACTTTTTCAATGTTTAGAGAATTTCTGGCCCACAGTGCGACGTAGCTTACCTGGTTTGAGATTTTCCATCCAGGGTTTACAAGTATCCAGAAATATTCTGCACTCAAGAAACTTTGTTGCAAACATGTACTTTTCCTCTTGCTAGAATAGTACAACAGACACTACACCGTTTTTGTACCGACGAAGAAACAACCATTTCTTTTTTGTGTTGTTCTGGTATAAAATCATGTGTTGCTTGAACAATATTTGCCGGTACGACTCGAGCGATTTGACACAGTTTACAACTACATTTTGTAACATCTTTGGATCGTGATACTCTCTTTTGTTTCTCATCCTCAGACAAAATGGGTAGCTTCAGTTCCATTCTCCTAGAACCATGTTATGCTTTATATATTTTAATCTTGCAGGAACTACATAAGGCTGCAGGCAAACTTTTTTCCTCAACATCATAATCCGCAAATAGGCTTAAAATGTTTCAACAAGTTTTAATTTTTCTTTAATTGGAAACATAGCTTTTTCTTTTTAAAACAAAACAAACCCACTTTAAATCTATTTACACCATGCGTTAACGCATGATATTTATACATTTTTGCGGTAAAAGTTTATCGTAGTTAGTGACTAAAAGTTATTACATATTATGAAGACTTTTAGTTGATAAATATGTAAGATCAGCTGAAATTAATTTTTTGAAACGTTTATTAAAATATTTGTATTTATTTTTCAATATTTTGCAGAAAAAAAATCAAAAGTAAATTTCTCAAAAACGGCTCTGCCGAAGATTTTAATTTTTTTGTTAAAATAATTATAGGTCATGCAGATACAGAATTTGAAAAAATCTCAGATGTGCAGAAGTTCATGTGTTGAATCAGTGCCAAGCACACCGTGTACTATCATCTGAATCTAAATTCATTACATGACATCTTTTTATTTAATCCTCTTGCGTTATTTTAGAAAATTCTTCTCCCGCAATTTTTTAGACATCGTCTAATTTACAAAATGACATTTCTCTGAGCATTTGGCTTAACTGTTAACTGTTCTTAACTGTTGCCCGAATGAGCCCAATAGGGTTGAGATCACGGTGGTAGGGTGGTAACCTCAACACAGTGTGTCCGTGCTCTTACAGCAGAAGATCGTACTTATATGGTTTAAATTTGTTCTTATGTTTTTTTTCTACTCCCACCTTTAAAACGCCCTTTATCGTACATGTTTCCATGACACTAAGTGACCTTCTAAATACACATTGGCAAGTTGTGGCTTTATGGCTGAAGTTAGCAACAGGTTTTTAGTCACGGGTTGAAGTTGGTTTTAAGTTAGTTGACAGTTGTCAAATGTCATACAATCGTTAAAATAAAGTACCTTTCTTGTAAAATAATACTAAATGTGAAAATTATTTTATTATCTCATTACAAAAATACAAAAGTATTAAATAGTTTCCCAACGCCAATATTTGAAAAGTTTATATGAAAATTGTACGAACCTTTTAATTTCGCCGGCAGTAAACTATAACTTAAATTCGGGCACGGACTCCACTGTAAAGTGCTCATAAAACATTTTCTTTACTTTCACTGTAAAAAACTGTCAATTTTCAAGAAATACATTTCGATTTATAACCTTTATAATCTGTTTATAAAATACTAAAATTTGACATTTGACGGTGACACACAGATTCCCCTATTGTTTCATAGATGGCGCTCTATAAAAATTTTTGATTTAAATAAGTATTTGTCGTAGAAAAGTATAGTATGCACCTCGTTTATAAACGTGTTAAACTTTACTTAAAGGGCGGTCCCATTACCAAATTACGTCAATTGCGCATAAGGTGTTCTCGCCAAGTTACACATGGGCACTGTACAAGAATACTTCTTAAATATTCACATTGATTCATTATTGGCTTATTACAATGACAAATTTGTTTTAATATTGACAACCGAAGATTATATTGAGGAGCTTCAACTCCGCATGAAAGGAAATAAGAAACGCGTCGCTTGGCAGTGGGATAAATGAGGGGAAATGTACAATGCGTACAAATGATTATTAATCAACCGCGCATAGACCGTTGACTCACGTGACTGACTGCACGTGCACGCATTGGTTATAGAAAGTTGAAGAAAATTACTATGAGATGTTTGTGCTGAGTTAAAAATGATTTCAATTTGTCAAGGTATAAAAAACCTTTAAATCACTTATTTCAAATAGGTACCATCAGTAAGTTTACAATGAAACATTATAGCGTAATGATTACACCAAAGAACTTGCAATCGACTGATTTTACATTGCAAATGTAAATGTGTAAAAATGCTGTAAAAATCTGGTTTGGGCCAATCAAAAAAATCCGTACCTGTTAGATCTTACTTTCTATAGAAAGTATACTTTTTTTACAAAATTCACCCATTATTTATTAATTTATTTAATTAATTATTTATTTATTTATTTATTTATTTATATATTTATTTAAAAGAGATCATATTGTCTTAAAGATCGGGAAGGAATGTTAATATTAACCCTTGACAAAACATGTGGTGAAAATAGGCTGCCGTTTAATAATTTATGAAGTATAATTATATAATTTAGTTGTCTTCTATGTTCTAGTGAAATTAATCTAAATTTTACTAATATAATTGTTTGTTTTATGTATCGTTAAAAAACATAAAGTTTAAATTATAGATTGCTAAGCAATCATTGCTTGAAAATTAGGTATTAACTATATTATTAAAAATTACCCTAAATAATAAAACACTTAATAATATAAATCCAATTGATTTGCACTAATTTTTTACTATCTAAGTTATTGCTATGTAAACTATTATAATCGTTTCTCTTATTTAATATTTGATATAATAATATGCTGTGCATTAAATTTCATCGGAGAATTTAACAATGTATTATATAGTAAAGATATGTTTAATTTATAGCTTATAAAATAATACTTAAAGAATTCCTGTCATTATGGAGTTTATTTATTTGTAATAATATAATTTATTAGTCTAGCAATAATTATTGTAATTTAAAATTTTAAAGAAAAGGATTATTACAAATTTCTTTATGTTTTACAATTATATTTAATACATGTTTTGTGAGTTTTTTATTTAATTTTTAAGTTCCATTACAGTCGTAATAGCCATCATTAAAGGATCATTGCATAATATTGAAATTATTTGGGTTTTTGTTTGTAATTTTCTGTTATCTTTGCCATTGTTCATTAAAATTCTAACAATAAAATGTAAAATTATTTAAAATTAAGGCCTTGAACAAAAGTACCCATTTTAAATATTAAAAATACCAAAGTTTATTGACATATGTATCTGTACCTCAGAGCCAAAAGAGCGCAAGTCCTAAAACCTGATTTCGAACAGTTTAAAGATCTAAAACTTGGAAAAACCATCTGCATTGTTGTTTAAAGCTTGATTTTTATGAAACCAATAAATTACAATTACAAACTATTACAAAGTCCCGTCCGTTACGCTTTAAATTATTAGTTTTTAAGGAATTAAACAGTCAACCACGATACCTAATTTTGCCAAATAAAAACCTTGTTAAACAGCTTTATTTTAGAACTATTTATAAAAATTTGACATTGGTAATATAATAGAACAATATTATTTTGTAAATAAAAACACGGCAACTGTCCTATCCGTTACGCGTGGAATGGCCCTTTAGCAACAGTTATTTTTTAATTTGGATTGGAAATTTAAAGAATACTACTGAAAAATATTGAGGGGATTGGGAGAGCCCAAAAAGTGTTCGGGCCCGACGAATCCTTAATCCGTCAATGGCGTCGTATATAATTTGTTGGGTCTATTTCGCTTATAAGAAACCCACAATAATCGTTAAGAATACCCTCATCCCAAAAATCTTTGTAGTTTTATTGATTCTTTGTAAACCTTGGGGCCCTAAAATACCTATCTTCTGGGGTTAAAAAATGTTCAAGTATTTGTAAACCTGTCTTACTTATTTGTTTTAATTTAAACAATATTAATTAATTTATAAAAAAATAAATTGATTGCTTTACAAACTATTTTGTTAAATATGAAAATTAGAAATTTAATTTGTATTATGTAATATTGGACCAATTAAATAATCAGCATATTTTTAACAATAGTTACTATAGTTACTCGTATACGAGTAGCTTCGGTCTTTATTTTATGATTTTCTTTAAGTTTAACATAAAAAATTAAACATATTTATTTTAATTAAATTTATACCAACCTACCTAGTCTAACTGGTCTCAGGTGGTACTTGTCTACGTCACTGTGCTTATTTAGATGTTGAAACGTTTCCATTGTACTATTTTTATAATTATATTGTTAGTTAATCAAATCGTTACATTTTAACTGTGTTTCTAGTTTCTTTTGTTTATGACATTGCTGTCTTAATTTTGAATAAGTCGTTTTGTTAAATATATTGTAATATTTTTAATATGAAAATTAAACAATATACAAGGTGTCCCTAAACTTATTGGCATAAATTTAGGAAAAGATTGCACTCTAGATTGATCTTTATGATTATGCATTTTCTGATGACGAAACGTCGAAAGGTCAATTTGAGGATGCTATCCGACTCAGCATTTTCTCAGGATTCTAAATATGTAACAATATATAGAGCGTTCCATTTAAAAATCGAAAGTTGATATCATTTCATTCATTTTGTACTCTTATAAGTGGCATTTTATATCCTAATTGACCATGCTAAATTTCATGTGTCTATCTTAAATAAAAAAAGTTACAGGGGTGCGCCTATTCTCAGATACACTCGGTATATATTATATAATATATATTTAAATTTAGTGGACATACTTACATATAATATACATAGTACATGAAAGTGTCCTCAAGTTGAATATCCTTATATACAGTATGTCTCAGTATCTTGGAATCATATGGAAAACTTTTTTATTATTAATTTTAGGAAAAAAGTTATTCCTTATAAAAAGTTCTGCATGGTGTCAAACTTAAAATGCAACCCACAAATATTAAATTGTTTTAGTCGTACACGGGTTATGTCATAAAATATGAATTTGGCTCAAGAGTAAAGTACCTTTATATTTGACAATATCGAAAATTGTTATAAAGAAAAGTTAATCAGAACTAAAAACTACGTTTAAATATGCAATTTCATCCATTTACATTAAAAAATTAGGTTTTGTTAATTTTTTTAATATTTCTATTTTAAATGAACATTTATCTGTTAAAATTGCAAAATTTTTAGAAAACATTTAGAAACGAAAAGGTTTTCATGTTTTTTGTAATCATAACAGATAAATGTTCATTTAAAATAGAAAGATTAGTAAAAATTAACAAAACCTAATTTTTTAATGTAAATGGATGAAATTGCATATTTGAACGTAGTTTTTAGTTCTGATTAACTTTTCTTTATAACAATTTTCGATATTGTCAAATATAAAGGTACTTTACTCTTGAGTCAAATTCATATTTTATGCGACTAAAAAAAAATAATATTTGTGGGTTGCATTTTAAGTTGTACACCATGCAGAACTTTTTATAAAGAATATCTTTTTTTCCTAAAATTAATAATAAAAAAGTTTTTCATATGATTCCAAGATACTGAGACATACTGTATATACAGGGTGTCCCACAATTAGTGCGACAAAATGGAGGTGTATTATCTAAAGACCCCCAGGAATTCCAGAAAATTGTTTAAAAAATTCTTTCTTCATTATTTAATAAGATACAGGGGAGTCATGTTTTCTTTATATGGCAACATTGCCTCATAACAAAGTAATAGTTTAATTCTTAATCATCATGACAACAAACAACAATGTCAGAAAATGCCAAATTTAAATGTCAAAATTTGTTACTTTAAGGGCCGGTTTTTCAATCGTTGGTTAAGTTTATCTTACGGTTAACTTTCTTAGATACTATTGTGTTAACAATTGTATCTAAGGAAATTAACCGATATACTTTCCAAAAAAAAAATAGTCGATTTTTTTGGCCCAGTCTAATATATATACAGGGTGTTTCACATTCGTGGACCATTAGAAGTTTCTGGGGAACGGAAAAAGATATCGATTTGAAATTTTAAAAGCGTTTATAATCCATTTAAAACTACACTCTTAAAAAAGACCTGGTATTTGCAATGAAAATTTAGTTCCCAGAACCAATTTTATTAGTGAAAATAGGCACAACAAAAAAATATGTTGTGGGAACCAATAAAAATTTGTTTTTACAGTTTGTTGTCGGAACAGCCAATATTGGTAGCTCCAACCAACAAGTTTAAGTGCATCGAAATTAGTTTTTTTTTTCATACAAATAATTGATATTTAATGCAATCACATTAGTCTGTCATTTTAGCAGCGTCTAAGTTGTAACAACTGCACTTGCTATTTATCGCAACAAACATTGTATCATGCAGGAATTTATTTCTTAATTGAAATTACATGAAAAAAGGTACATTTAAAGAATTTAATAGTTGATATAATATAAATTTGTTTTGTACTGTAACTAAGTTATATTTAATATTAAATGCTTGCGTTAGTAGCAACAACAAATTGGTATTATTCCACAGTACATACCTGCTTAGTAAATATAACACTTTTTGTGTAAATATTATAAAAAATAGAGAAAGGAAATTCATGCCCGTTCGTTTTGTAAATATTTATTATAAATTAAAAAATATCAATATAACTGAAAACACCAAATTTTGGTTTAAACATTATAACAAAAATTAATAATTACTCTAAGAAAACATTTATAAATATTTTAACAATAAAACAAGAACGATTCTTTGGTAAATAAACAGATAGGTACATTAGGATGAAAGTTGACTATACTTCTTCAGTAAACCGTGATGTTTAACAACTTAACAATGATTCTTAGGTACAACGTAACATATTTGCATGATAACAGGGGTAAGCATTCGATACATTTTGAGTGTGAGTGCCTCTAGTATAGGCCCTATACCAAAAATGCGACTTGAGCTGTAACAAAACATAACAAAACAAAAAAATTCTCGAAATTCCGACGTGATGGAGACTTTTGGTGGGCACCATTGGATTCAGGAGGCCATTTTCAGTCGGAATGGCATTTTAACATTTTTGTATTTTTTTTTTCGGGCCCCAAAACTACAATAGTGTAATTAAAGGAGTGCAATAATAATACCTAACCTTTAAAAACTAGAACCAATTCAGGTAAACCCCATCTTGCTAATAAATCTGCTACAACAGTCCGCTCATCCATATTATTTGTTCGAGATATCTATAAGTAACCAACACATAAGAATATATTCTTATATATATGAATAGTTAAAAAGTATGTCGTCACTGAATTTACAGGGGCAAATGACTAATAAACTAGTTTCTTACCTAAAATATACACTACACACGAGCTGATACACAAATACAAAAGAACAAACACCACCGAAGTCTGGACGCCGTGCAACAACGTTTGTTTACAGGTTAAAAGTAAAGCACGCGCCGGGCTGGACAAATCGCGCGCGAAATGCACAAAGTTTGCAGTTGCATTAACCTACAGAGACAACATCCCCAACTGACACTTTGTTTCACACCGCTGGTGTCTTAGCTGTGTGAAAAGTGACGCATAGTTTATACAACCGAACCGTTAGTTCCACGGACTAATTTCGGTCAGTTGAGAATGTTACTTAAATATTTGGTCCAACAAAAACATTTTACCGCCGAAATAATTTTTTTGAGATAATGTTGTCAATACTTCTAGCCAACACAAAGTTTCAGTTAAAATAACTTAATCGCATTTTTGCAGTAAATAATACTCAAGAACAAAACTAAATCTTTTCAGGTAATGATGCAAGCAGTTACACATATAAAGGTACTGATTACAAAAAACAAAAAATTTTAGTTTCTGCAACAGTTTTACCCCAACGATAATAAGTTAGTTACAAATACCAGGTCTTTTCTAAGAGTGTATTTTTCTAAAATATTTTGAACAAAATTCCACTTCCGGTTTAACCGGAAGTGACATCAACTTTGTTATTTCAAATAGAACACCCCATATATTTTTTCATTTTTAAGTTCTACATAAAATTCTGAGTAAAATTACTATACCATGTCCTATCCCTAAAGTGAATAGTTTTCGAGTTATTAATTTTTTTCGTTAAAATTTGACAAATGCTCGGCAATCAAAAATAGCCTATAACTTTTTTGTTATTAGGTTTGCGAATATGGGGGTGGAATTTTTGGAATCCTAAAACATTGTTTAAAAGATTACATGTTAATTCTTTAACATTTTTTAACAAATTACCTAAGAAAACCCAGGGCAAATTAGGCTAACTTGAAAGGTTAATAACTTTTTTATTTTAAATGTAACACCCGGTATGTTTTTACATAATCAAATAGTAAATTAAAAAATCTTTCGATTGATGTTACTATTCCCTATACCTAAAGTTAATAATTTTAGAGATATTTAGCAATTTCTAAAATTTTAAATATTATTTTGTATCAAGAAACCTGTGACGGGTGAGTTGACGGTATCTATGGTTACCACGTAATCTCTCATTGTTTAAAATTTAATGGCGTCAATTTATAGTTTTTTAAATAATTTGTTAACTAATTAAGTGTTTTGAAAGCGAAATTACTGATAAAAAAAATAGCAGTCACTGACTCATAAAAAACATTGACAAGCCAAACATTTTTAAAATTTAAAAGTAATAACCCAAAAAATCAACAAAACTGTAGGATGTCTTCTACATGAAGCACTAGCTTATTGAAGACATTAAAAAATTAAATGCCAACCTGATTTAATAATTATAATAGTTATTTATGTCATTAGGTTAAGAAGTAAGGCTTTTTGTGCTAAGCTCAAAGTTTGAAGGCCGACGCGTAGCGGAGGCCTACAATTGAGCGAAGCACAAAAAGACACTTCTTGGCCGAATGGCATACAACATTTTATCTTCAAAGCACTTTATATAGGTCAATTTAATTCAACAAGCGCCCTAACCTCACTTTTTTTAATCTCATTTATTTATTAGCTAAAGATTACATTAAATGTACAATAATTATTATTCCTTTTAGAAGCAGTAATAGTTTGACAATACCTAACTACATGATTCAAGTAGAAATGGATTTTTGTAAGAAAATGGTTTACTTACCCTCTTGCTATTACATTGAATTCAATTAATTGTTTAATAAATGGGTATCTAATTTCAATTTGTTTGCATTTTTATTAAAAAAATAGGTAGTTTGGAATGTTTACGCTGTGTTTAACATTTAATTTTACTAAAAACTTAAAGCAAATTAAAATTTAAAGATAATTTAAATCGTAGAAAAAGAAAACACAACTGTGAAACGTCAAATTGCAATGTCCTAACCTCACTTTTTGTTTTATTATTCATATTTAATTTTACAATAATTCAATGAAAAATATTAAACATTATAATGTTATAACAGTAAAACAAACAAATTAGTGCTTATTATAAATAAATTAAACCAGTTTAGTACGTTAATTTCTTAGAAAAGGATTAATTTGTCAAAACAATACCCCTAGCGAGAAAAAATCGAACTAATTACTTGCCTCATAAAAATTTTTATCGGCCTAGGCCATAACAAGGTATTTCTTTATCGAATGTTGACAACAATAAAGTTTAAATTATAGACCGCGTGGAGATAAAATATTTTAATAATAAAAAAAATTTAATAAACCAACAATTAACAATTTTTATTACCAATAACCTATCTAATTTTTAATAAATGTTCAAAGTGTCCTCCATTTATATTCAAGCATTTTCTAATTCTCACTTCTACATTTGACGTTGCTTTTCCTAACTCTTTTGGGTCGGTAAATTGTCTACGAAATCATCAACTACTGTTCGTAATATTTCTAAATATTTTTGACTAGTCAATGCCTCATCATAAATGTAATAAGCCAGGGTGTTGTCTTTTATTAATGCAAATACGTTAAAACTAAATTTTACTTGAAAATTCTGTTCTTTGGTTAAGTGTAGATTTTCATCACCCCAGAAGTGATTAGCTCTAGTATTGAAAATGCCTTCTCTGGAAAATTTGGCTTCATCAGTCCAAATTACTTTTTTCTTAAAATTTTCATCTTCTTGAATTTTTACCAAGAACATTTCACAGAATTCTACTCTCGCAGCGCCATCTTGATGGTGCAGATGCTGCACTTTTGTAAATTTGTAATCATGCCATTTGTACTTCTTTAAAATACGATGCACCGACGAGACTGAAACACCCAGATTATCTTGAGCGCTTCGAATTGATGCTTGAGGATAAGCGCGGAAGTACGCCAAAACATTAATTTCTGTTTCTTCGTTACTGGTTATAGGATGAGCTTTATTTCTTACGGCATTTTGTCTTCCACGTGCCTCAAAATTACCGTAAATTCGCCGAAATATTTTTGGTGTGATTGCACGCACATTTGGATATCTTATGTTAAAAGTTCTGCAAGTTCTCGTTACAATTTTACTGCACTCTCCAAATATTGCAAAGAGGTTGAGAAGGTCAATATTTGTGTATTCTTGATTCATTTTTACAAAACACTTAATTAGTTAACAAATTATTTAAAAAACTATAAATTGACGCCATTAAATTTTAAACAATGAGAGATTACGTGGTAACCATAGATACCGTCAACTCACCCGTCACAGGTTTCTTGATACAAAATAATATTTAAAATTTTAGAAATTGCTAAATATCTCCAAAATTATTAACTTTAGGTATAGGGAATAGTAACATCAATCGAAAGATTTTTTAATTTACTATGTGATTATGTAAAAACATACCGGGTGTTACATTTAAAATAAAAAAGTTATTAACCTTTCAAGTTAGCCTAATTTGCCCTGGGTTTTCTTAGGTAATTTGTTAAAAAATGTTAAAGAATTAACATGTAATCTTTTAAACAATGTTTTAGGATTCCAAAAATTCCACCCCCATATTCGCAAACCTAATAACAAAAAAGTTATAGGCTATTTTTGATTGCCGAGCATTTGTCAAATTTTAACGAAAAAAATTAATAACTCGAAAACTATTCACTTTAGGGATAGGACATGGTATAGTAATTTTACTCAGAATTTTATGTAGAACTTAAAAATGAAAAAATATATGGGGTGTTCTATTTGAAATAACAAAGTTGATGTCACTTCCGGTTAAACCGGAAGTGGAATTTTGTTCAAAATATTTTAGAAAAATAGTTTTAAATGGATTATAAACGCTTTTAAAATTTCAAATCGATATCTTTTTCCGTTCCCCAGAAACTTCTAATGGTCCACGAATGTGAAACACCCTGTATATATTAGGATGGCCCAAAAAAAAAAATATTTTTTTTTTACTTGTCTCTTGTAAAAATATGTTAGTTTATCATGCTGTAAGAGCCCTGTCAAAATATAAGCTCGATTAAAAAAATTTTAGGGGTCGCTCAAGATTTTTTAAAATTTCCAAAATCGTCAATAATTGAATTTTTGTTTTATTTTAATTTTTTTTCTCGTCTCGATATTATTTTTTTTGGTTGAAAATAATAAAAATTCTGTAAATTTCAAATCAATATTTTGATTTCCAAAGGTCGCTAATCGTTCATATTTATATTCAGAGGTCGCTCAAAAACATTGAAAATACTTTACTTTGAAAGTTAAAAAAATCTTGAGCGACCTTTACAAATCAAAATATCGATTTGAAATTTTTAGAATCATTATTATTTTTAAATTAAAAAATATTATCGGAACGAGAAAAAAAATTAAAATAAAAAAAATCCAATTTTTGACGATTTTGGAAATTTTTAAAAATCTTGAGCGACCCCTAAAAAAATTTTAATGGAGCTGATCTTTTGACAGGTCTCTTAAAACATGACAAACCAACATATTTTCACAAGAGACAAGAGAAAAAAAATATTCTTTTTTTTTTGGGCCACCCTAATATATATATATATATATTAGGGTGGGCCAAAAAAAACTTTTAATTTTCTTTTCTTTGGGTACCATGAAAATATCGTCCAAGATGACGAAAAAAAAATTCTGATAAAGTTTGAGCTCTTAATATTAATATTAAGAGGTGGCTCATCGCGATTTTTTATTTTCCATTTAAATAACACGGGAAAATAACATTTTTTTGTTTGTAATTTTATTGCGTTTTAACTAATCAGTGAATTGTAAAAATGAATACATATTCTTGTAGGGAATTGAACGATCTACAAAAAAGATGTGATATGATTTTTTGCTTAGTCGACTCGTTTAAAAGTTATTTGAGGTTAAAGTTCAACCTCAAATAGTAAATGATGACTTTTATAGTTTTTCATACTCTATTACGAAATATTGGCTCAAAAACATAAAATATGATATTTTTTGATAGTTTATCGAGTGTTCTTCGGTAAAACAATACAATTTTTACGAAATATCAATAATCATGAAAAAAAGGTTTTTTTTCTATACTTGATTTAAAAAAAAATTAATCATTTTCTCAAAAAATAATAAATATTTTATTTAAACTTAACTATTAGGTAATAAAAGCCATGTTTCAATAATTTATCAATTAAAATAAAAAATGCTATTCCATAACTTGTACTTTTTTCACTATCTTAGAATCAAACTAAATTTCTCTTGTTACAATTGGGATATTTTTGCCGGTGGGTTTTAACTACTTGCAATAAGTATTGCAAACATTTTTCATTTTTAGTGAGACATTTGTACTCTTCTATTTATGCAACTCCTCTTTCTGCTACATCATTGAGAACGCTAAGACGTTTGAAAAATACTAGATTATCTTGATAGCTTTCATCCTGTGTCCAAAATTCTACATTCTTATTGATAAAGTCAATGGGTAAATCAAATATATTAAGTACATTTAAGTATATTTAATACTTAGTTAAAAACCATCGGCAAAAATATCCCAATTTTAACAAGAAAAATTTAGTTTGATTATAAGATAGTGAAAAAGTACAAGTTATGGAATCGGTACCTATAAAATGACAAGGTTCTAAGTGCAGCTGCACTGTTAAGCGAAAATGACTTTATCTACAATATTAAATATTGCAGAAAAGGCATTTTTGCTTTGAAAATTGAAAAATTATTGATACATGGCTTTTATTACTCTACATTATCTAAGTCAAGTGTAAATAGAATATATTGTAGCGAGTACCGCTCTGGATATCGGGGTGATGACTCATCGCCGGTTAGTCATCGCCGATGAGTCATCGCCGGTGACTCAGCGCTCGAACAATCGAGAGTGTGGAGCTCGCTGGAATGTTCCAGAAGACCTTGGCGCTGAATATATAAGAAACGGAGCAGCACACGGCAGTCAGTTGAGATTTGATACGCGCGAAGAAATAAATAAATATAAGTGCAAATAAATAAACTTGAACAGTAGTGATATATAAATAATTAGTAGTTAAGTGTTTAGTTTTATAGTTTTATAGTGTTTTAAGTGTAGTTAAGTTATTAAATAAATAGTTTAGTTCGTTAATTAACCAGTGCGTGTTTTTATTCACACTACGAACAGTTAAAAACGTTACATTGGTGTCAGGAGTGCGGTTAGTGTGAAACTTCGCGAAAATGGTTTCGTTAATGGACTTAAAAGTGGCGGACCTTAAGCGGGAGCTGGAAGAAAGGGAATGTGAAACAACTGGAAAAAAGAATGTGTTGCAGCAGCGGCTTCGAGAAGCGTTGGAACAAGAGGGTGAAAATCCAGATACGTATTTATTTGAAGGTTCGTGTGATATGCATTTAATGTTGCAAAATTTAAACGATTTAAAACAGAAAATGTTAGAAAATTCTAAAGAACTAAAAGTCGATTTGCAACAGAAAATGTTGGAAAATTCTAACGAGTTACAACAGAAAATGTTAGAAAATGTCAACGATTTAAAGGATGATTTGCAACAGAAAATGGTGGAAAATTCTAGCGATTTGAAAATCGATTTACAACAGAAGATTCTGGAAAATGTCAACGAGTTAAAGGACGATTTGCAACAGAAAATGCTAGAAAATTCTAAAAACCTAAAAGAATATTTGGAAGGGAAGATTCTAGAAAATGTCAATGAATTAGAAGAGAAAGTTGACGATGTAAGGATGGAATTAAATAACGTAAGGATGGAATTGGATACGAGAGAAGAAAAATTGAACGAGAAATTGGAGGTCAAAATAAGAGAAATAAATAGTAAACTGACAGCTGTAAATCTACCCATGATGCTGGCGGAACCAGGAACAATGCCGGAGGGGAGCCGAGTTCGAATGAAACCACCTCAGTTCGATGGAAAAACTTCTTGGACCAACTACATCCGTCAGTTTGAGGCAGCAGCAAAAGCAAATGGCTGGCTACCAGAAGAAAAAGCTACAGCATTGACTCTGGCTTTACGCGGAGATGCAACGGACATCTTGCAGACACTCTCTCCCAACGAACAAGAAGATTACGAAGCGTTGGTTAAACATCTGGAACTTCGATATGGCCAGACACATTTGGAACATGTCTACCATTCCCAACTTAAGAACCGCTGCCAGAAATCAAACGAGACTTTGCAAGAATTCGAGGCTGATATTGCACGCTTGGTCCGGCTAGCATATCCAGCTACTCCAACGACCGTTATGGAACGATTAGCGGTTCAAGCCTTTTTGGATGGACTTCGAGACAACGAAACAAGACAGGCTCTAACACTGGCTCGTCCGAGCCAACTGGTTGATGCATTGGCTCGAGCTTTGGAATTCGAGGCGGCAAAGCAGAGCTGCAGGAGCCAGCCTAGAATAAGGAGAGTCGATGAAGAGAAAGAGGAAGAACCCAGAATAATTGAAGCAATCAGGCGAGTTTTTAAAGAAAATCTACCAGAGAAGAAGGAAATCCGGTGTTGGAGATGTGGAAAGCTAGGACATATACGAAGTCGTTGCAGAGAAAGCCAGGTGGCGCCGACTTCGTCTCAGTCGGAAAACTAGATAGGGTCGAGGAAAAGGGGCCACCGTCGACCTGTAACCAGCATGCCCCAGAAGATATCGAACGTGTTGCATCTCTTCTACACCAGTCCAGCAGTGTTTTTGTGGATGGTTTAATTAATGGAAAATTACATGTGCTGCTGCTGGATACAGGTGCGACGAAGACAATTATTAGGCCAGATATTGTCGAAATGTCCAAGATCAAATCTACCAATAGGCGACTACGTACTGCAACAGGAGATACTGCTACTGTTCATGGAGAAGTGGACATCACGATGGTCATAGGAAACACGAAATTTAAACATCGAGCATTAGTAGCAGATATTGAAGATGAAGTTATTGTAGGCATGGACATTATGAACTCTATAGGATTTGAATTAAACTTTCAACAAGGAATATTGAGAGTAAATGGAGAGGAAGTCGTGTTGCATCGATCTAAAGAGAAGAATATTCGTGTGATGCTAACAGAAGATGCTTTGATACCGGAACACAGCGAGATGATATTGAAGGCTTTCTTGGATTGTAAATCAGAAGATGGAAGTATAATGCTTCTGGAGCCGAGAATTGATGACAAAGAGGTCGGTCGAGGAGTTGTAGTAGGGAAGACTTTAATACGTGTCGGAAAAGAAGTGCCTGTAAGAGTATTGAATGTTAATGGTTACTCTGTGAACTTGAAAAAAGGAATCGTTTTGGGGAACTGTTCCTCAGTTTCCTCAATTATTAGAAGCATTCGTGAGTCTGGAGTTCCGGCCAAGAAAATTAGCAATGAATTGACGACTCTGCTTTCGACTTCTTCAAAGGACTTAAAACCAAATGAGAGAATAAAGCTGAGAGACCTGATACACAACTATCAGGACGTCTTTGATGATGGACAAGAAAAGAAGGGTAGGACAAGAATTGTCCAGCATAAAATTAACACCGGTGATGCACAGCCCATTCGACAGTCGGCAAGAAGGCTACCACTTGCCAAGCGAGAGGAAGCTGATAAAATTGTGCAAGAAATGGAGAAGGAAGGGGTGATCGAACCATCCAACAGCCCATGGTCTTCCCCAGTGGTGTTAGTTAAGAAAAAGGATGGATCAACTCGATTTTGCGTCGATTTTCGTCAGCTGAACAACGTGACGAAGAAGGACAGCTACCCTCTACCTAGGATCGATGACACCCTGGATACATTGGCTGGATCCCAAATATTTTCGACTCTGGATTTGAAAAGCGGTTACTGGCAGGTTGAAATGGCACCAGAAGATAGAGAAAAGACGGCGTTTACCGTGGGTGCTGGACTGTGGCAGTTTACTGTCATGCCGTTTGGACTATGTAATGCCCCTGCAACTTTTGAAAGGCTCATGGAAATGGTTTTAAAGGGACTATCCTGGAAGACATGCTTGGTGTACCTTGACGACATCATTGTGGTTGGGAAATCATTTGAGGACCATATGAAGAACCTGAAGGAAGTCTTTCAGCGCTTAAGAAGTTCCGGCCTGAAGCTAAGCCCGAAGAAATGTCACTTGTTCCAGAGGGAAGTGCAGTATTTGGGCCATGTTGTTTCGAGTCAAGGAGTGGCAGTGGACAAACAGAAGGTGAAGACGGTGCGGGAATGGCCAGTACCGAAAAACAAACATGACTTAAGAAGCTTTCTTGGATTATGCACCTACTACCGGCGGTACGTACCTGGATTCGCAAAGGTTGCTAAGCCTTTGACACGTTTAACAGAGGGAGAACGACGATTCCAATGGGACGACGAATGTCAAGAAGCCTTCAAGAACCTGAAAAACGCGTTGACCAGCTCACCAGTCCTGAGTTATCCTCTTCCGGATGGTGAATTTATTTTGGACACGGACGCCAGCAATGTAGGCCTGGGAGCTGTTTTGTCGCAGATTCAAGAAGGAAAAGAGAAAGTTATTGGATACTTCAGTAAAACTCTATCGAAGCCAGAGCGAAATTACTGTGTTACTCGACGCGAGCTGTTGGCAGTGGTAAAGGCAGTCGAACACTTTTACAAGTACCTGTATGGAAGAAAATTCTTGCTAAGAACGGATCATGCTGCCCTAAAATGGCTTTTGCAATTCAAGAATCCTGAAGGACAGGTAGCAAGATGGATTGAGAGACTACAGGAGTTTGACTTTGACACAGAACATCGGGCTGGGACCATCCATAGAAATGCTGACGCCTTGTCAAGAAGACCGTGCCCGGAAGACTGTAAACATTGTCTCAGGGCCGAAGAAAAGGATGTGTTTGTTCGCAGAACTACAATCGTGGATGATCATTGGCAATCCGCTGAGGTTCAACAAGACCAGGAAAGGGATCCGGATTTGAAGCTTATCATTGATTGGAAGAAGAACAACCGTAAACCAACGTGGCAGGAAGTCGCCCAATATTCGCCGAATGTGAAATCGTACTGGGCCCAATGGAATTCCATCATTTTAAGTGACGGGCTTCTAAAGCGCGTTCTGGAGTTGCCAGAAGGGGGGGAAGACCGGAAGCAGATAATAATCCCCAGAAATAGGATACCAGAAGTGCTGCAGGAAATCCATGATGGAACTACTGGAGGACATCTTGGGGTGACCAGGACGCTCGGAAGACTTAGGGAACGGTTTTATTGGGTCAACAGCCAACGAGATGTGAAGGAATGGTGCAAGAAGTGCGCCGTTTGCGCGGCAAGCAATGGACCCCAGAAGCGCCCAAAAGCCCCAATGCGACAGTACAATGTGGGCAGCCCATTTGAGAGAATTGCAATCGATGTGGCGGGTCCATTTCCGGAAACAGAATCTGGAAATAAATACATCATCGTTGTAATGGACTACTTCAGCAAGTGGGCGGAAGCGTACGCCTTGCCAAACCAGGAAGCTGCCACAGTGGCCGATGCCCTTATTAAGGAGTGGATTTGTCGTTTTGGTGTGCCAATGGAGATGCATTCAGACCAAGGCAGGAACTTTGAATCTATACTGTTCCAGAATGTCTGTAAAATTCTTAACATTCGGAAGACAAGGACGACTGCATTACATCCGCAGTCTGATGGAATGGTAGAACGAATGAATCGAACGATAAACCGGTACCTGTCCAAGGTAGTCTCTGATCACCAAAGAGACTGGGACCGCTTCCTTCATCTGTTCCTGTTGGCGTACCGTTCTTCTATCCACGATACAACCGGCCAGACACCCGCTAGCATTGTTATGGGGCGTGAACTTCGTCTACCTTGTGACCTGAGGTTTGGTTGCCTACCAGGGGATGATATTGCTGGAGAAGATTACGTCAACAATTTACGTAGGAAAATGAGCGACATTCACAGCCGAGTTCGTTTAAACATCCAGAGCGCCAGTGATAGAATGAAAGAGGCATACGACATCAAGGCGGAAAATGGAGGATTTCAACCTGGAGACCTAGTTTGGTTATACAACCCTCAGCGCCGTCGTGGTTATTCACCGAAGCTGCAGACTTCTTGGGAAGGACCATACGAAGTCATGGATCGCATAAATGACATCATCTACAGGATCAGGAAACAACCAAGAGGAAAGCCGAAAGTGATCCATTTCAACCGATTGGCCCCTTACGCTGGAAACAATGCTCAAATAGACGATGCTAGAGTAAGGAGAGTTAATCCGCCGGAAGACGACTTGCCTTTTGAAGACTTCATGTATTTATATTCAAGCGGTAAAAAAGCTCGGTATGGTGTCACTCGAGAAGAGCAAAAAGATCTGTTCACGGTTTCGGCCGATTACTCCCTGGCTCACTGTGTTGCGGAAGACCTTAGGATGTCCAGGGGAATAGCGGTTGTCTTTAAAAACAAGTTTGGACGGGTCGACGAGCTACGAAGGCAGAGTCCCAAAGTTGGAGAGGTGCTTGAAATGGTGGATAATAAGCAGATAGGTAACCGAAGTATCTTCTATCTGGTAACGAAGCAACTCTCCAATCAGAAGCCAAATTACCGTGACGTATGGAATGCCTTAAATAAATTGAGGGATATCCTTTTGTCCAAGGACATCATGAACCTGGCGATACCAAAGATTGCTTGTGGACTTGACGGTTTGGACTGGAGAATAATTAGAAGTATGGTGGAAGTTATCTTCAGATTTAGTGGCATACACATTCTTGTCTGTTGCCACAACCCTAAAAGAACAACCGGAAGGAAGACCGTAGACTGCTACTTCTATAGGACGTCACAATGCAAGTTTGGATCTCTATGCAAATATCGCCATGGAGCTGAGGACCATTTTCGGGACGAAAATGTTTTAAGACGGGGGCAATGTAGCGAGTACCGCTCTGGATATCGGGGTGATGACTCATCGCCGGTTAGTCATCGCCGATGAGTCATCGCCGGTGACTCAGCGCTCGAACAATCGAGAGTGTGGAGCTCGCTGGAATGTTCCAGAAGACCTTGGCGCTGAATATATAAGAAACGGAGCAGCACACGGCAGTCAGTTGAGATTTGATACGCGCGAAGAAATAAATAAATATAAGTGCAAATAAATAAACTTGAACAGTAGTGATATATAAATAATTAGTAGTTAAGTGTTTAGTTTTATAGTTTTATAGTGTTTTAAGTGTAGTTAAGTTATTAAATAAATAGTTTAGTTCGTTAATTAACCAGTGCGTGTTTTTATTCACACTACGAACAGTTAAAAACGTTACAATATCTTATTTAAAAAAAATATTAATTTTTTTGTCATTACTCAGGTAAAGAAAAAATTTCGAAATTAAAAAAAAAGTAAATAAAGGAAAAAACGGTTTTTTCACGATTATTGATATTTCGTAAAAATTGTATTGTTTTACCGAAGAACACTCGATAAACGAAAAATATGATATTTCATGTTTTTGAGACAATATTTCGTGATAGAGTAAGAAAAACTATAAAAGTTATCATTTACTATTTGAAGTTGAACTTTAACCTCAAATAATTTTTAAATGAGTCGACTATGCAAAAAATCATATCAGATCTTTTTTGTAGATCGTTCAATTCCCTATAAGAACATGTATTGATTTCTACAACTCACTGATTCTTTAAAACGCAATAAAATTCCAAACAAAAAAATGTATTTTTCCCGTGTTATTTAAATGGAAAATAAAAAATCGCGATGAGCCACCTCTTAATATTGATATTAAGAGCTCAAACTTTATCAGAATTTTTGGAAAGTATATCATAAATATTGTTTGGGGTGACAAAAAAATTATGGTGAAAGTTTGAGTCCATAATATTAATATTAAGCGGTCTATTATCGCAATTTTACATATACATGGATGGTAATCGGCCATTTCAAGCGGATGGACGGGACAAATCACAAAACTGTTTTTATAAAAAAAATTGTAGGTAATTTGTTATATATTATTTTTGCATCAAAATTGTCAAATATATTCTTCTATTATT
This sequence comes from Brassicogethes aeneus, assembly GCA_921294245.1. Lineage (NCBI taxonomy): Eukaryota > Metazoa > Arthropoda > Insecta > Coleoptera > Nitidulidae > Brassicogethes > Brassicogethes aeneus. The sequence goes on along the minus strand of OV121134.1, from coordinate 15,454,978 downwards.
AGGCTATAAATTAAATAAAAAAAATCGCAAGAAATATTTTATAAAACTAGAGATAATTTCAATAATTGACAGGGGTGGACGGGACAAGATAAATCTTTTTTTTGTCCCGTCCACACCTTTCAATTGTTAAAATTATATCTACTTTCATAAAATATTTCTTGCGTTTTTTTTTATTTAATGTATAACCCAATAGAAGAAGAATATTTTTGACAATTTTGATGCCAAAATATTATATAATAAATAATCTACAATTTTTTTTATAAAAACAGTTTTGTAATTCGTGCGTTTCGCGCGCTTGAAATGGCCGTAATGTGCTCTTAGGCCGTTTAATAAATAAAGACAAATGCATTATAAGACGTGGGAGTGGTGGAGACCGCGCCGCGCCAGGGCTGGATGCTCCCGGGTACGAGTTTTGGTGCATGCCGCGCATGACGTCACTTGATGAGTAGTTGCCGTGCGAATACACGAATAATAGTAATATTATCAAAGAACATAGAGAAATAACATTTAGGGCTGTAGTTTAAGCGTTGGTGTTTAAAATTAAACTTATAGCCATTGTCCAGAAAATGTTTATGGGAAACAGAAGCGGTCTTAACGTTAATATTGTCTATTCTTTTTGTGGCATTTAACCAATGTTTCCACAAATCAAAGTTTTTCGGGAATCGATTAAATTTAATGTTTTTATTTAAAGGGTTTTTCTTGGACTGGTTGTCTGAATTGCATTCAAATATGCCACACCGCATTTAAATAAATGCAAATAGTACGACACAAGCTAAAACACAAACAAAACAAGTTAACGCAACACAAAAACAATAATAAAAAAACAGAACAGGTTAACAAAACGCAATAACAATAATTTGAACACTGAAAAGTAATTCGAACCTTACCGAAAGCAAAAACAACAAGTTAAACAAAAAATAGAGCACGTTAACATCCAACAGCATTGCAAAAACAAGAATTTTAGCAGCAGATAATTAAATAGCACGTTTAAGATTGACTCATCAAGTATTAAGCCCCGCCCAACATGCGCACCATCCTATCTTAAGGTGTATGTATCTTGGTGGGATTGTAAAGCAGTTAGAGGAGGGGAAGTAAAACATTGGCGGACGTTTAATTGTTTTGATTTAATCGTTTTAAAATCTTGTACTGCACGCTTATGGCAGAGGGGAAATAAGTATTTTGTTATCCTATTCGTTCAACAATGGTTGTTTGTCTCTCTTATTTATACGTTTATCTCACTTATTCGTACGTTTCATATAGCATGCATCTTTGTTTATTAAACGGCCCATTACCAAGCATATCGATGACTTTCTGCCAAAGTATCGCAAGCAACATAACTCAAATTTCGGTAATTGAAATTTTGTTTTGTTTCAAAGTCTGTTTTAAACCATATATAACCTATGGGTTTTATAACAAGTAAATAGCTATAATTATAGGCTATTTAATTGTTATAAAACCTTTGGGCTATATTTAATTTAAAACAGACTTAAAAAAAATTCCCAAAATTTGAGTTATGTTGCTTACGATACTTTGGCAGAAAGTCATCGATATATGCTTGAGGTATATCGCGGTGGTTGAGCAGACTTTGGTCTCCAAAGTCACTGCTAAATAACTAAAGCTTATATAGCTCTAGGTTAAGAGTCTATACCAGCGATACTCAAACTGCGTCCCGCGGGCCGCATGCGGCCCCTTAACCCTTTCTTTGCGGCCCAAAGCCTGGCTACAGTAATTTTTAGATAAAAAAATGCCCAAATAATGTAAATCACTTTTTTTACACAGCCTTGTGAGATAATGAAGGGCAATATTTTTTCTGTAATATGACGAGATTTTTATTGCTCGTGGACCAGCCAAGTACAGTGTAATCTTTCCAACTTTGACTGTGACGAGTTTGAAACAGGGCATAAGACGAGCCCCTTTAATACGTTTTTGTAAGAAATGGTGGGGATTTAAAGTCGCGGGACGCGAGTAGGAAACACTCTCAAAAAGTTATTTGTTAATCTTGCCTTAGTTTAAAATGACTTACAAACCGCCGCTGTGAGACAACTTTCTGCATTGGGATTTGACAACGCAGTTATTGAATAAATGTATTGAATTTAAAACCTACTCAAATTTGAAAGCAATTTTTAAACAAAAAAGGTAGAAACTTGTACCTGGTACCCGGTAACTTTGAAACGCTGAAATGAAATATTGGACGCAATCCAAGGAAAGGGAGGTAGCGTCCAAACAATGATTTTTCAGATTATCATTTTTTTTAAGTAAAGGGGTAAACGATCTTTCGAAAGGTCCAGGCAGAATTGCCATGGTTATTATTTTTTTAAGTCGAGCTTCACTACACAAACGCCTATGCCGCAGCATGCCACCCGAACTTCAATCGCCTTATATAAAATTTGATTTTTGAATGCTAGGTTTGATTTTTCGAATAGCGTCACATATGCGATGTGTCTGATGTCGGCTAACTGATTCAGACCTTGACGACGTGATTAGAGTAGCATGTAGCCGGATTTAACTAAAATTGTCAAAAGTCCACAATCTCAACAATCAAGATGTCATTAATTTTGAAATAAATTATAACGTTTAAATGTTGAGTTTTATTGTACTTAATATAGGTCGTTGCGGCCCGCCAGAGAGAGCGGTCATGCATATTTGGCCCAAGAAAAAAAGTTTGAGTAAGGCTGGTCTATACCTAATATTTAAAAAAGTTTGGCCTTAAAATTTAATAAGAGGCATTTTGTCTAAAAAACAGAATCTATAGGTTGTGTTGGAAAACAACAAGTCCAAAATTTAAAATTATTATTTTACAAAATCATTTTTGTAGTTTAAAATTTATTTTTTAAGAATATTTTAATATTTCATTCAATGATTTTATAAAATATAATCAATGTAATGTAATTTTTTTTTATTTGTTTTGATTTTTTGACAAACCGTCAGGAAATACAGTTTAAGCTGCTTTATTCAAATTATTTTTTAATCTTTGGTTAAATTCCAGTTAGATTATCTAACTTTCTATTGTATCCATAAAAGTTATCTGCCATAATAATAATCTAACTGGAACTTCACCAATAATTTTAATAAAGCAGCTTAAACTGTATTTCCTGACGGTTTGTCAAAAAATCAAAACAAATAAAAATAATTTATCTGCAGATAAACTAACTTGAACTTTAACTGGACATTTATAAACCAGGTAAAGTCGGCATATTGAACACACATTTTTGCCAAAATTAAATGCTTAATAACTCCAAAACTACTCGTCATAAAAAAACTAAATATACGTGGCGTTATTGTACCCTGTACAAAAAAGTTTTTTTAACAAACGATTTTGTCAAAAGTGTATTTAACAAAATGTACTAAAGAAGAAATGTATTTAAAATAAACATGTTTTATTAAAATTTAGCGACTAAAAAGAAGGGTAAAAATGATGTTGAGTTAAAGTTCACTTAAAAGGTTCAAAACACGCTTCTCACAATAATAATCCCACTTCTGCACAATAATAATCCCAAGGGGTTATTACCTTAGATTAAAAAATTTAAATAAGATTATTTACCCCGGCGCATTCGCCATTTTTTTATTAAGGGCACTTAATACAAAAATGGCGAATGCGCTGGGGGTAAATAATCTTATTTAAATTTTCTAATCTAAGGTACAGACCTAGACACAGTGCTGGATTAAGCTATAGGCCAACCTAGGCTATGGCCTAGGGCGTCGCAAAGCCAATAGGCGCCCAGGCAGAAGGCTAATTTTTTTAAGTAGGTTAAATATAAATTAATAATTAAAATTAAAAATTAAATTATTACTTACAAATATCAAAAATCAACTGGATAAAAGCCAGTGGTTGTATTTTTTTATTATAAAATCCTAGATTATTGATCATGCATGCAAATTTTTTTTAGCGGGGTCGCAGTGCCTTGTCGGCTTACGCTGCGGTATAGGCGACATCCATCAAAGAATAAAAAAATTATTCATATTTCCGATTTTGTTATTAAAATATAAAAGGGTACCTACTCTCTAAAAATGAATTAGTCAAAAATGACTAATTTAATAGTCATTAGTGGTTGCTTTTTCACTTGTACCATGGTTAACCATGGGATACCAAGGTATCCCAAAATTTAACAGCCAATTCTTATGTAAAATAGGAGAACAGTTTTTGAGATATATTCAGTTTTCCATTTAATATGTAATTGGCTATATCTCAAAAACTGCTACACTTTTATAATTGAGGGGACAATTTTACACAAGAATTGGCTGTTAAATTTTGTGATACCATGGTATTCCATGGTTAACCATGGTACAAGTGAAAAAGCAGCCACTAATAACTATTCAATAAGTCATTTTTGACTAATTCATTTTTAGAGAGTACTCTTTTTTATTTTAATAACAAAATCGGAAATATGAATAATTTTTTATTCTTTGATGGATGTCGCCTATACCGCAGCGCGTGCCGACAATGCACTGCGACCCTGCATGCATGATCAATATTCTAGGATTTTAAAATAAAAAACTACAACCACTGGCTTTTAGCCAGTTTATTTTTAACATTTGTACGTAATAATTGTTAATAAATCGTACGCTACTTGCTCCCCTTATCTGTGCGCCCCTGTCGGCTAAAATTTATTGTGTTATATTAAAACCATAGGTACTAACATGGCCTATAATAATTAATATAGGCGCTATTTTATTATTAGCCTAGGGCAACAAATTGTCTTAATCCGGCCCTGCCTAGACAGATTAAAAATTACTATTTTGAACTGAAAGTGAAAGGAAAATCTTCCCAAAATCCATTTATTCGGAAACTTTTAAACTTTCCATTGTCGTAGCAAACATTTAGCCATGGAAAACTTTATAAAGAATGTTTTATATGGGAGTAGGAAATAAATTTTCGTTTCGGTGCGCTCACGTTGTGGAATCGTAAAATTCAAATTTAACCACGTATACCTATAGGTAAAATGATCGGTATAGACTGTAATTGCCAAAGAATATTTAATTTAAGCAGTCAGATCGGTAATTGTGTGGGAAGTGAAGGGTCTCTCTGGTAATGGACACAGTAGATGGAGAGGATGCGGAGCCAGCGCAAAGGCCAGAGGTCTATAAATGGTAAATCACACTCAGCGCGGCCCGCTGACCCCTGCAAAAGAAAGCGAGTCTGCCGCAGTGAGGGGGCATACAATTTCAAAGCATCAACCAAACATTCGATTTGACCCGGTAAGTGAGAGTGCGGAAACAAAAAAACGCAAATTTCGCCATATCCATTAGCATCTCTTTTAAGAGGGGATTTTAAATTTTATATAAAGAAAAACCTCCAAAAATGGTTAGTATGAAAACAATTTATTAGAAATTGTCAGAAAATAATTTTATAAATTTTGTTATTTCTTAACATTTGCATTTTTCCCTATTCTAAATATCGATGACTTTCTGCCAAAGTATCGCAAGCAACATAACTCAAATTTCAGGAATTGAAAACATTTTTTGTTTTAAAGTCTGTTTTTAATTAAATATGGCCTAAAGGTTTTATAACAAGTAAATAGCTTATAATTATAGCTATTTACTTGTTATAAAACCTATAGGTTATATATGGTTTAAAACAGACTTTAAAACAAAACCGAAATTTGAATTATGTTGCTTGCGATACCTTTGGCAGAAAGTCATCGATATACGGAACGTTTCTTTTTAGTCCCAACTATACGATGGTCGTTCAAATTTTATAAAAATGGATTTTTTTGTCCCGTCGTCTGTTGCGTCAATAAAATAAATTTTATGTACAAATATGTACTTATATTTTTGGATTTATTGACAAAGTTATCGATATATTTTTAAATAATATTATATCCTCAAGCGTTCTACAATTTAAGCTTTATTAGTGTCAACGCTCACTACCAAATAGGGGTGTCAATCCCGGGATCCCGAAATCCCGGGGTCCCGGGATCCCGTAAAAAATCCGATCCCGAATATCCCGGGATCAAAAGTCGCAATCCCGGGATCTTGGTAATATATTTTTATTCAAGCGTATGACAATTTTCATATTATAAAACTCATAAGCATACCTATATAGAAATACTTAATTTTTGTAAGTAGTGCAAAAGTCAAAATATTATACACCGCCGTACAATAATGAAAATACATCGCGTTTAGCGTAAAATTAGCTGAGAAAATGTAAAATTACAGGTTACTGTAAAATAACTTCATGTACATAACCTATAATATAAAATATTTTAAACGTCAAACCTGGAAAAATGTCACAAACTCGATAATTTCAATGTAAGTTACAGCCCCAATTGATAAAAAAAATGGAATTATTTGTTAATGTGGGTAAACGTGGGTACAATGTGCCTACGAATTCTTGAAAACCATTCCTCCAACTACCTAGTAAAAGTCCGAAAGATACCGTCAGGCCCGTTCCTGGGGTGTCTTGCGCCTACGTGCAGCATTCTTTGGTGCGCCCTTTTTAAATATAATACATTAAATATTTTAATTTTAAGCCCTAAAATTTCAAAAATATATATTTTGCAACAAACTGTCAAAATGTAATTGAAAATGTAATAAAACTGCTGAAATTAAGCATAAAAAATATTTATTAAATTACCAAACAAACGAAATCACGAAAAATAGTTAGTAATAAAAATACTCTAAAGAAAACAAAATTAAAAAAAAACTACAACTGGTTTTTAAAGTGAAAGAGCATGACTGCAGTCAATAATAACTGTAGTCCACAGCAATTTGTATCCTGGACATTTAACAGCTTATTATTATGTAAAATTGTCCCCTGAATCCAAAAAGATCGTCAAAAAATATGAAAGTAGAGCAGTTTTTGAGATATCTTATATTCCATATTATATGGAAAATTGACTATATCTCAAAAACTGTTATATGTACTTTTATAACTTTTGACGACATTTTCGGATTCAGACAATTTTACATATGAGTTAACTGCTAAATGTCCGGGATACAAATTGCTTTTGACTAATTCATTTTTAGAGAGTACCTATAGTTACAAAGTCGTGCACTGTGTAGACTACTGTTAAACTTTGCTACCGTTAACTGCAACAATCAAACAAATACTAAAAATATTATGAAAATTTCTTTTCTTTTATTTTAATACTTATATTAACAAAAAAAATAGGTCGCAAATATTAAAGCGGCAAAAGGCGCTTTATAGCGGCCGAAAAAAATAGCGGCAACCTTTATCCTATGTATGTTTAAGTATTAGTTTTATTGCAAGAAAGTTTATCGTTACAAAGTACCGATTGACTTTGATTTTGCGCCCCCAAAATGTTGCGCCTGCGTGCGTGCACTCACTGCACGCTCTCCAGAAACGGCCCTGGATACCGTTCGTTAGTTTGTTTATTGCTTTGTTTTAAATTGGTTTTAATATTAATGATATAAATTTTTTCGGGACTGATCCCGGGATCCCGGGATTAGTTATCTTTGGTCCCGAAAGTCCCGGGATTGGAAAAAGGGCTCGGGCACAGTTCGCCTAGACCAAAGTTTCAACAAAAAAAATATATAAAAGGTGAACCACATATTTTTCAAAAGTCCATATTTCTACCTTGTAAAAAAATATATTTTCAAAATCGGCTACGTAGCTATTTATTTTTTACAGGATGTTTATTTTTTTATGACGAATCTTGTATTGTGCTATATTTATACTCATGTAAGAAGGTTAATATTGTCTATTATTACACTCTTAATAAGAAAATTAGGCTCAAAAATAATTAAAGAGTTTTTGTATATATATATATATATATATATATATATATATTTATATATAACATTTTTTCTTTAAAAATTAAACATTTAAGTTTATTTCAGAAGGCACAAATACGTAAGCGGTTTCGGCTACGTTACAAATTAATCAAGTAGGTACCTAGGCGGCTTCGGCCACCTTTCAAAAAGATAACTGTCAAATAATTTTCAACTGTACACAAAAATATGTCACCTCATAGACAAGTACCTCGGTCTCATGAAGATTCTCGGTTTGCAGTGTGCTATATGTGTTTTAATAAAGCTGTGCGAAATGTGAAAATAAAGGGTAAAGTAATTAGTTTAATATTGGATTTAATACCTGAATATAACATAAATGATGATTGTTTGCCTGCGGTTATTTGTCGCAGTTGCTATTTTAAATTAATGCAAAAAAAAGTAACTGCAGTGGTTGAATACACCACGGATAAAATTAGGCTAAAAAGGCATGAAAATTTAGAAATGTGCAGTTGCCCCATTTGTCAAGTTGCTCGTTTTCGTCCCATTCCAAATGCCCAAATACAACTACCATCTATACGACGTATTGTTAAAAAGTTACCTGTCGGAAGGCAGAAAAGAAAAAGTACTGATGTCTTACCGAAATTAGCTAAATTATGTCTTAAGTGTCACACAAAAATTCAAAAGGGTGTAAGGCATTCATGTAATATAAGAAGTAAAGTGTCTAATACAATTAAACTTGCCAAAAACTGTAGTCAACAAATTGCAAGTCAAATCCTATTAACAGAAGAAGTGGCTCAAAGCAGTTCCTCTTTAAAATTAAATAAAGGACAAGGAGTCGAACTGAAATTGGAGTTATTATGTAAAAAAAAACAATGAAAATAAAGCTGTTATAACAACAAATGACTTACGAAATATACAAATCGATTGCAATTTACCTGAAAATAGTTTAAAAATGCTAACTCAACGAATAAGACAAGTAGATAAAAAATTAATAGAACCAAATGCAATTAAAAACATTAAAGATCTTAGTCATTCTTTGGATGACTTTTTTTCTCATTTAATTGTACCCGAAGCTGATGTTGGAAAACATGTGACAGAATCTGTGCCTTTGATTTACTGTTCCAACTTATCCAAATTTATTGTACAATTACTAAATCAACGAGACTTATCTGAGAATAATTTTCATATTAAATTTGGACTTGACAGTGGGGGAGGATCCTTAAAGCTTTGCTTTTCTATATGTTCCCTTACTGAAACAGATGAAAAAGAAAATTGTAAAAGCACCAGCATAAAAAAATTAATGCTAGTTGGTCTAGGACCCAAAATGATTGAGACATACAGAAATATCGAAATGCTTTTTAAAGTCATTGAAATTCATAAAATTTGCGGTATATGTTCTTACACCTTTGCTGCCGATTTAAAATTACTAATGATCATATTAGGCGGCCTAATTTAGGCCTTCAGTCAAACTCATCGTGTCACCCTTGCCCTTGGTGTGATATAAGCAATAAAGATTTGGCAAATAAGGGACAACTAAGAACCATCGAGAATATAACAAAATGCACCAATCAATGGAAAGAACAAGGTTGTGACCTTAGCAAAACAAAACATTTTGGTACGTTTACATTTAGTTTTTTTACTTTTATTGTATTACAAGTACAATTAGCAGATATACGTATACGTATATACATATTACAATATTTTTAGGAAATTGTGTTAACATCCCTCTCGTAATTGGAGATGTCTTTGAACCAATTATTAAATACGTGGCACCCCCAGAACTTCATTTGTTGATGGGCGTTGCTCAAAAGATTTTGGATGGAATAAAACAGGATTTGCCTGAAATAACGGAAAAGTGGCTAAAGAAATCTAATATATAACTTGACCATTACAACCGTTTAAATGGCAACAATTCAAGAAAACTACTTAAAAAAGTAGCTAACTTAGAAAATTTGGCCCCAGGTGAATACAATAATATTACTCGTTTCTGATTTCCTGCATTTTTGTTTTGTTTTGAATTTATCTCGTATAGACGGAAATTATAAAATTTTCTATTTTTATTAAAAAACAAAACTCCTAGGTAAAATAAAAACAATAGGTCTTGAATATATTTTTTGCATTTTAGGAAATAAGTACATACCAGTATTGAAGTCTTTTGACAAAGTAGTAGCTGCTTGCTTTGGGCAAAATCTGGATGCCAACTACAAAATATATATTGACAACTTTTATGAAGAAATAAAAAAAGCAAATATCAAAATAACTCCAAAAATACACAGCGTCGTATACCATGTGGCTGATTTCATTGACATAACAAGTCGAGCCCTGGGGTTCTACTCAGAACAGGCTTCAGAACAGCTACATTACTCCTACAAAACCTTTTCTAAAAACTTTAATCTAAACCCAAATTCTAAAAAATTATATAAAACAGTTAATTAGAAGCGTCAGTGCCTATAACAGTAGACATATTTAAAATACAATAATTGAGTAATTATCTAAGTTGTTCTCGTTTAAATAAAGACTTAAACTATGAAAAATTGTTGTTTCATATCAAAAAGTAAAAAATTTCACATTTTTTATTAAATATTAATCGCAACAATTTAATGATTTTGGCTATTTTGTTAATTAAAACAAAATTATAGTACATTTCATAGGAGTAAATATACCAAAATATACAACATCGTGTAAAAAACAAATAGCTACGTAGCCGATTTTGAAAATATATTTTTTTACAAGGTAGAAATATGTACTTCTGAAAAATATGCGGTTCATCTTTTATATATTTTTTTTGTTGAAACTTTGGTCTAGGCGAACTGTGCGGGATTGACACCCCTACTACCAAAGTATTCGATTATCTCCTAGGCTGCAAAAATAATTTAGACCAATCAGGAGACGTTTTTTTACATCATAGTCTGTAAATTCGTCAGCACCAATAAAAAAAATTTGATAACTGATGACAGCTCTCTATCTAACCTTACTTTATCCATTTAATAATTGAGGGGTTGGAAGTAAAACGGTTCAAGTGCACTTTTTTAAATAAATGGTCTAAGTGCAGAATATCACACCTAAAGAATATTTTAACTTAGTGGTAAAATTATATACATAAGTACATTTTACATTCCCTGGCGCCATTTCTTATCGTCTTTAAAAACCTGTCATATAATATATATATATATATATATATATATATATATATATATATATATATATATATATATATATATAAACGATTTAAGTGTACCTTTTACTGCTAAACATAGGCTATTATCTATGCTGCTAAAGCCTTGACAAGTATTTTAAAACATGTCAAGTGATTACGTGTTTTCACAGATATTTTTCAGTGTTAGTCCCTACTGACATTGATCTGACGTCGGAATAGAATCGGCCATAGGATATCGGCCAGCAGACGTCGGATTCTGATTATGAATAATACTTTTTGTTGTAAAACCCAAATTTAAAAAAAAAAGTTTTGTTCTAGTACAGTAATTGCATTTAAATCATTTTACCACTAAATTTTGTCTTACATGCTTGACGATTTAAGTAAATATAAAAGGAAGAAGGCGTAACTAGCTTGCACAAATTTATTATTATAATGTTGTGATTCAGGATTATTGCAACAAAAATACCCGCAACTAGAGTGAAACTACTGGAAGGATTTATACTGTGGTTAAACTCCGATTTACATTTTTAAAACGCATCGATTATTAACTTAATTTTAAAAGTGATTCAGATACCTAAAATGTAGTCAATTTTAACAGAAAATTATTAATTTAGTCAGATGTGTAAAATCCTTATTTGTTTTGCATTTAACTACAAGATGTTTTCTTATAAAAACGTTTAAACATACAAAAATTCCCTTGAAATCAAACTAAAAATGAAAATGAAAATGCAAACTACAATACAAACATTTGGCTAAATTAATAATTTACTATTAAAAGTGATATGGTTATATTTATGACAATTACATCCCAAAATACAACCATTTGCCTTTGATAAAGAATAACAGGAATTCATAAATACTTACGAAGTACAGAATAGCAAATGCAAAACGCAAATGTTGCTTAAAGCTGCTGCAAAATATTCCCCCTTTTAATGCCGACGGTGGACCCCAGTAAGCACCAAACACTCGGCAAACAGTCGGCCATCGTTCGGCATAGGCGGTTGACCGGCGGTTCGGCTTGTCCCAGCCGGCCCGCTTACGGCCCGCGTTATGTTACCCCGGTACCGTTTAGCCATGTTCTAACCGAACTTGGCCAGAATACGGCATGCCGCTGCAAAATCCTTCGGCTTGCCCTAGCCGGCCCGCTTACGGCTGGAATATTCCAGCCGTAATATACGGCCTTATATATATATATATACGCACGCGAGCTAACTATAAATAGCGGTTGGTTGCAATATTTAGTTGGAAGTGTGCGTCCGTAATGGCATAGCTGAACATTAATTGTTTGGAGTCCCCATCTCCATCCTCATCTGCTCAGTAACGAATAATGTCTAGCTAGTCGAGTGTGTTAAAGAAGTATCTTGCCATTCAGAGAATTTCAAGACTGAAAATTCATAAGCGCATAGCAACAAAGCAAATTATAGATCGAATGATATAGAAATTGTAGTCGATGCCGATATTTTAGGGAACATATATCGCCCTATATATATTGTCTATCGGCTTTTGATATCGATACCGATATTTCAAGGTTCGACCCAAATATAAATAGTTTAGACGTTACCCAAGTAAAATAAAACAACTTGAAAAATAACGGACACCCTAATGGTAATCGTTGTAAAAATGTTGATGTCACAAATGCACCCCGCTCTGGTCAACCAATCACCGAAAATGGAAAGCGGCGCACTGTGGGCCCAATGTCCAAACTAGGTTGCATTAATTCATTTTTTTTTCTATTTACTTAAAACTTTAAAAATAATTAAACTTTGAGACTAACCAATGCTGGTAATTAATTATATAATTTATTTTTTCATTTTCCAGTGTTGCAACATTAGTATTTTTGGAAATTTATAAAATACAGGGTTATCTTCAAATAGTGTAACAAACCATGCCAACGTTATCTACGGATCAAAATAATTCGATTTAACTCAAATTACCTATACACTAAGTTGCTTCGTTTAGTCGTTAGAGGCCTTTAAAGTTTTAAAAAATAACCATTTTTTTTTAAATATCTTAAAAACGTATTAATGAATTTTGAATATTTTTGGAGTTTTAACTGCCAATTAACGTCGTTTGATGCTACACTCAGTCATCTTTATAAATTAGAATAATCAGAAAAGCAAGGTTAGGTACTAATTTTCGCTTGTATTTTTTTACTGTTGATGTAATGGTACCAATTTGCTAGCAAATAGAAAGCTCACTTTGTTTAAAAACTTTTTCGTCTCTTGTAAAAGTTGGTTGAGCGGTTTAGCCAGAAAAAATTATTTTGTAATGTCTGCATACCTACTATCGATATATCGCGATAGTTACTATGTTTTATCCCGAAAATTATTGAACATCTAGAGATTCCTTTTCTGAAAATAGGTCAATTTGACTCAACGCAGTTGCTTCGTTTAGCAGATAAAAAGTGAAATACAGAGTGTAGGTAATAGGTAAATGGTGTATAAAGAGGAGGGTTTTCGCATATTTTTTCGGTCACTTCCGGTTTCACCGGAAATGGGTCCAGGTTCAAAAAATTAAATAGAAACCCCTGTATATATTTACATTCTCGGATTCTTAACATAATTCTTAACTTAAATGTGATTTTGAGCAATTTTTAACAATGCATCTAGGCCACCTTGATGTAATATTAAAAACGGATAAAAAGAATTAGTAGGCTTAAACACTTTTAACAAATATTAAACGCAATGTATATAATTTGCTCATTGCCCAAGCAATACATGCGATAAACAACTTAATATTAATATTAATTGTTAATATTTTCTTTTCTCAGAGGTTTACATTTTTGACTGGGATATGTTTTGCGATTTTTTGCGATTTTTTTGGTTAACAGTTTTTAGTAGTCTACATCTTTGTCTAATAAAAAATATATATTTTGGCTTGGCATTCGTTGGCCTTCATATTTTTTTACTCTGCAAAACTTATAAAATTAAATATTACTGTTACTTACCTTATCAGTTCTTGCCAAAAACAAAAAAAAAACAAGAATTTTCTATAATTTTATGTACCCAACACAACTAATTGACAGGTCTAATGTCAGTTATGAAATGTTTAAGGCGACTTTTGCTTTTCACGGCCCTCTAAGCTAGAAAAAAAAATCGCAAAAATCGTAGTTTTAATTAAAACGATTGCATTAAAAATAGACTTTCTTTTAAAGATCTGACTTTGGGCATTTATAAAAAAGTCTTCGTAGAGTATTTTCAAAAAGAAGTTATGTTTTTACAAGTTTGAATATGTTTTTAATAAAACAATAGTGGCAAATTATACATTTTCAATAATGACTTATTGCAACCTAGTTTGGGCATAGGGCCCACAGTGCGGCGGCGTAAACATTAGTGAGGAACTAAACATCCATAAACAAGTTTTAAACTATACACAGTCAAAGTGTCTAGGGAACACCCAGAAAAATCGAATTAAATTTAATTATTAAATAATTTAACTTATAAATTATAAAATAACATAACTAAATATAAAAGAACACACTGTATAACACATTTTTTAATGCAAAAAATAATGTTTTTTACTATTTATCGTATTTCTGGGTACCCGTTAAACGGTTCAATTTAGTATATCTTGTGTTATTTACCCAATATTCATCAAATTTTTATAAAAATACTTTTACTATTATGGAAAGGCACCATCTAAGTGACGAACAAAAATTAAGAGCAATTGGGATGATACAAGGTAGTTCATCACAACGTGAAGTGGCTCGTCAAATTGCTTTTGCAAGCTCGGAGACACCCGGAAATAACAGCTCCCGAGCTAAGACAAGAGCTTCTTAGGACCCACGATTTGATTGTGTCAGCTCAAACCGTCAGAAACCGTGTCCGAGAGCAAGGTCTATTTCAGAGAAGACCTTTAAGGGTACCCCGATTACTTCCTGGAAATCGCGCTGCTCGTTTAGCTTGGGCACAAGAACATTTTAATTGGGGTCCTGATGATTGGAGCCGTATTCTCTTTTCTGATGAGTCAAGATTTTGCTACCACCCAGATTCTGGAAGGATACGTATCTGGAGAGAACCTGAAAACCAAGCACGGCTACAACATGCTCGTGAGGTGGTCAATTTTGGAGGAGGTTCATTGATGTTTTGGGGAGGAATTAATACTGGCAGAAGAACCGAGCTCTTTTTAATGCAAACAACTTTGAATGCAGTTCGATATCGCGACAACATAGTTTTACCTATTGTGTTACCCTATTTAACCAATATGGTCCCAAATTCCATTTTCCAGCAGGATAACGCTAGGCCACATACTGCGAGGATCGTTCGAGCAGCATTCGAAGAGAATGATATAAGCGTTTTACCTTGGCCAGCAAACTCCCCAGACCTTAATTTAATAGAAAAAGTATGGAATGCTATGAAAAGAAGACTTTTGAATCGCCAAAACCATTATGGAGACCAGCAGCAGCTAATTTTGGCGGTACAGGAGGTGTGGCGAAATCTGGACCAAAACCTACTCGATAGGCTTATATTGAGTATGCCAAATCGATGTAGGGCGGTCGTAAACAACCGAGGAGGTCCGTCCGTTTTTAATAAAAAAAATAAATGTAGCATAATTATTATAAATAACATAATAATAAATATTTGGATATTTGGTGGGTGTTATTATTTTAAGTTTTGAAGGGGTTGTAACATCATTTTAAAATATATTTTTTATTTATTTAGTTAAAAACACTTGTTTTTATTCATTCATTATATTTTCACATTCGTTTTTTTGGTTTTACTGCAATAATTAAAAAATATTTAGGTGTTCCCTAGACACTTTGACTGTGTATATTTGCAGAAGTACACAGGAAGAAGCTGTTTGGGTGCCAAATAATTTAAGGCCGTAGCCAAGGGAGAAAGAGAGGGTTTAATCCCCCAAAAAATTTTAGAAAATGAAATTTATTATTATTTTAAGAACGTACTAGAAATTCTACGGAAAAAATGCTTTCTCAGGTTGTTAATATACAGTGTGTCCGTAAAGTCCCGGAACATGAGATTATTTTAAACACAGTAAATTAAAAAAAAACGCTGAAACACGTCAACTTTGTTATTTTTCTAGCAATATTTTAGCCTATGTAGTTGTTCCAAAATCTGCCGCCTGGTCAGTTTTTTTTTAATTACAACCCCTATTTTTGTTGCATTTTTGGATAGCTACCGTTGTCTGGAGGGTTACATGGGAAAATTTGTGAGAAAAGCAGGTTTTTGCCGCCGAATGAGATTTTGGTATTTTGTAAAACTTAAAGACAATCTACAGATTGTCTTTAAGTTTTATATGCGTTGCTTAATGTTTTTTGGGAAGCCAATCAGAGCAGTTGCTCAAAGTGTCCACCGTAAACTATTTGGCAGTGGGCCAGCCTGTCCACAAACGAGTGTTGTACGTTTGCCAGTACCGCTGCAGTGATCATCTGGATCTCGGCTTAAATGCGGTGTCTTAGGTTTTCCAAATTTTGAGGCCTGTTTACATAGATGCGGTTTTAAGATGTCCATAAAGAGAAGTCTAAAGGGGTCAAATCGGGCGATCGCGCTGGCCACTCGATTTGACCCCTTCGACCTATCCAGCGATTGGGGAAGACTTACTAGCAATGCATAGTGGTGCCCCGTAACAGCGTCAAAATACCAAAATCTCAATCGGTGGCAAAAACTTTCTTATGTAACCCTCCACATACTTAGCATATGTAGCTTATCAATGTACTCAGGACAACTGTAGCTATCCAAAAATGCAACAAAAATAAAGGGTTGTAATTAAAAAACCTTACTTTGATTGGGGCGCCGCCACGCGGCCGATTTTGGAACAACTACATGCTACAACTACAGGCTAAACTATTGGTAGAAAAATAACAAAGTTGACGTGTTTCAGCGTTTTTAAACAAAAATTACCGTTTTCAAAATAATCTCATGTTCCGGGACTTTACGGACACACTGTATATGCAGCAGATTTTAATCTGAAAAATTTAGTAGTCGATTTAACTCGCAAAAATAAGAAGAAATGTTTACATGAACTTGTATGTTCTAAAGCTTTGTTTTTGAGTTACAGGGTGGTAAAGTCATTTAAAAAATATTTATTTTTTCAAAAATCTCAAAAATGCCTTGGTTTTTCAGTAATAAACAAAGAACTTAATTTAATGTAATTAAATTTAATTTAGTTAATCCAGAGTCGGCGCTGGGGCATCCCAACTATAACTAAAGAAAAATAAAATTTGGGTACGCTGCTGCTTTTTTATATCTTTAATATTATTTTTAGATTATGTCATTAAAAATATTACTTTTTTTCTCTTGCATTTCTTCTCTTCTTTTTTTAAGAAAAAAATTAAATTTGTTTATTCGCTCGCCCCCGGAAAAATTATGGTTACGGATTTAATTTAAGATAGAGAAAAAATGCACGAAACAAAAAGTTGTTGCCTAAACACCCTGTACCCAGAAAACAAAGCTTTAAAGCATACAAGTTCATTTAAACTTTTTATATTATTTTTGTTTTATTGACCATTAAATTTTCCCGATTAAAATCTGAGACACCCTATATATATTTTGTGAAATGCCTTGTATACTAAATCTGTATTTTGTTTCACCCGTTTTTTGCTAACCAATCCACCTCCCCCGAAACTTTTTTCTAGCTACGGCCTTGATCCACTGTATAGCCCCAACAAAAGAATCCTGTATAAATTATTTGGTTCAGTTTTTTGCCCAGAAACCCCAGAAGTTCTTTACTAATGACTACCTTAAAAATAACAAAAAGTCATCGATTTAATAATATTTATTGCTATCAAAAGTAATTTTTGTCATGCGTGAAAATAGGCAAAGACTTTTTAGAGTTACCTACCAATATTTACTAAATGTTATCTAGTAATTTAAATCCTTCGGCTTGGAGTCAGAAGTCAAATAACTTATATAGATTTTAGATTCTATAGAATCTCTTAATTTAAAAGTATAAGTATAACTAGAACAGAACAGTTTTGTATATTAAAAATATAAATATTTTATAATTTTTAAATGACTGAAGCAAAGCTATATGCTTAAAAGCAAATAATAATAAATTATAAGTTAATATTTTATTTTCATTTGCTCACAGCAAGAAGAGGATATTTTCCTGTCAATGTTGAATATTTATGCCTTTCACTTGTATTGTAAGAATCGTAGCGGAACCGGAAAACATTTGTGTGACATTGCAGATACCCTGAGAACGTTAAAAGCGTTTTTACCACAAACAGGGGCCTGTTATTTTACGTATAGGTCAATACAAGGGTTATAAAAATCTTTTTAGTTTTAAAGTATAGTTATTTATGTCAAAAGTAAGTTTTATAAGTTTATTTTATGAAAAGTGAGTTTTTTTGTGCTTTCAATGTTTTAGGTCCGACGCGTAACGAAGGTCTGCAATATTGAGCGAAGCACAAAAAGACACTATTCACTTTTGAACAAAATCAAAAAGACAAAAGCTCCAAAGAAGTATCGTCCATTACCTATGAAGACTGCATGAAAAGTGAAAATTGGACGAATAGAAGAAAGCAACCCAAGGAAAAAAATTCATCCAAAAGATTCAAATAAAGGTTGTTTAAAATTTAAAAAAATGGACGATATAAGGCAAGGCTTGTAGCAAGAGGATGTTAGCAGAAAATGGTCTAGATTACAAGGATATCTACAGTTCCGTTATGCAAGAAAATTCGTTAAGAATTCTTTTAGTCATAGCGGAAGACCTTTGATATAAAGTTAGTCTTCTTGTCCGGCGATTTGCAACAAAAGTCAAATTATTCGTCGGAATTCATGTTGATGATGGAATAATAAAGGGTGTCCCATTAAGACCGCCTATTTTAAATTTAGTGTCATTTTTTTTGTGTCAATCGTACAGCGTTGTTGTTGGACAGTGGTCATGTGTGAACATTGAGGTTAAGTCATGGAGATTTACACGGACGCACAACGCATAGAAATTGTAAAAATCCACTATCGAAATGGTGAGAATTTTTCGGAAACGGTTTGAGGATATCGTGGATTTTTTGGTCACCATAACGCACCTTCTCGCCTTACTGTGGTCCGATTATAATCGTGCAATTTGAAACGATTGGGTCAATTCAAACCAAAAAGAGACATATCCATGTTCGTGCAGCTCGGTCTGCTGAAAATATTGCAGCAGTTAGTGAAAGTGTTGAACATAATTCTTCCACCTCGATTCGCCACCGTTTCCAGCAATTGAGACTATCTCGAAGCAGTTTACAGCGAATTTTGGCCAAAGACCTGCATTTTCATGCGTACAAGATTCGGTTGAAACAATATTTAAAGACAGCAGACCATGCACAGCAACGAAACCATGGAATTATTGAGGACAAAATTTGAAGGCAGAGTTATCTCGCGCCGCGAGGATGTGATGTGGCCAGGCCGATCATGCGATTTGACGCCGTTAGATTTTTTTTTTGGGTTTTTTTGAAGGAAAAGCTTTATGCTAATAACCCAAGAACAGTTTCTAAACTAAAACATGAGATTCGACGGGTCATTGATGAAATTGAGCCGGCACTATGCCAAAATTTAATCGAAAATTTTGTCAAAAGAATCATCGTGTGCCGTCAGTCACGAGGCGGCCATTTATCGGATATTGTGTTCCATATTTAACCTCCATGTCTTCCCTCTTTATTGCAATAAAAATATCTTAACTTTTTAAATAAACACGCATTTTTTTTAAATTTTAAAATAGGCGGTCTTAATGGGACACCCTTTAGTTGAAAATAAAACACAAATAAAACAGCTATAGTCATGACTGCAGTATACTAACAAAGTTAAGTAAGCAATCCATCAATAAAGATATGTCGATCAAATTATTCGTAAATATGATATGGAAACTTTAAAACCAACCAAGACACATATCTCATTAAGATAACCAATTGGTCCTCTTAAGAGGATCTTAAACCATCTGAGACAAAAGTTTTTATACCAAGAAACCATGGGAAGTTTGTTATACGCAGTCAATTATGCCAGCAGATATAGATATATATATATATATTACCCACAAGAGCTATTCTTGTAAAAATAAATGTTTCTCTATCTTTTTTAAATGTAGTAACATATTATTTATTTATCTTATAACTGTGCGTTTAAATAGGTAAATGCTTTTTTTATTTATAATCATTGTTTTATTTTAAACGCATTCTGACTCAGAATTTCTGAGTAAAACACAATAGCCAGAACGGGACGTGAGTAAACGAAATGCTCCGCAATGCAAAACAAAAGCGCGCGAATATTATTTCGTGTCGTGTGTAGCATAGTTTACCCACAACGCGTTCTGGTTAATTAGCTTTACTCACTGTTTAGAAAAAACGTTTCTAACCGCACCGTGGGTAAACTGCTATACCTACCCATAACGCGTTCTGGACAAAAAATTCGGGAAGTCGGCGATTTCGTCTATTGCGAATAAAAAATATATATGTATAAAAACATTTGAGAGGGTAAGAGCGAAAAAAAACATTAAAATTTTTTTTTTGAAGCTCCCTAATATACATATATATACAGGGTGTTTCATAATATATGCGCAGGACTTCAGGATGTGATAGCTCATCCAAAAAGATGAAAAAAGTCGCTATTAACTTACCCTCTAAAATGCACAATTTTCGAGATACAGGGTGTTGAAATTTTAGAAAAAAAATCGTTTTTTTCGATTATCTCTGGAACCGTTTGTCGTACAAAAAACAGCTTTTGTAAGCATTTTCTACTCATAATAAGCTATGTTTTGTGCCAGAAAAAATTTTTTTTTCCTCATAATTGGTGGAGATTTTGAAGGGGTAGCGGGTGTTTTTCTCCTTAACTTCAACGCCCCTAAAAAGAGTACGGTTTTGAGAGTCCCATTCGAACCGCCAATTTTTTCTACACAAAAAAGGTACTCCTGGTCATAAGCTCTAAAGTTGACCGTTTTCGAGAAAAATCAACTTTTATGTTTAAAAACATGGTCAATATAAAAAAAAAAAATTATTACTAATTAAATAAAATTTATTTTAACGTTAGAAAAAGTAACAAAACCAAACAATAATTGCAAAATTAAAAAAAAAAAATAAAAAATGATTTTTACACAAATGCTGAAATGTTCGAAATGCGATACCTTTACGGTTTTGAGAATTTAGCAAAGACAACTTTTGAATCATTTTTTATTTTGCAATTATGGTTTGGTTTTGTTACTTGTTTTAACGTTAAAATAAATTTTGTTTAATTAGTAAAAAAAAATATTTTTTTTTTTAATTGACCATGTTTTTAAACATAAAAGTTGATTTTTCTCGAAAACGGTCAACTTTAGAGCTTATGACCAGGAGTACCTTTTTTGTGTAGAAAACATTGGCGGTTCGAATAGGCCTCTCAAAACCGTACATTTTTTAGAGGCGTAAAAGTTGAGGAGAAAAACACCCGCTACCCCTTCAAAATCTCCACCAATTATGAGGAAAAAATTTTTTTTCTGGCACAAAACATAGCTTATTTTGAGTAGAAAATGCTTACAAAAGCTGTTTTTTGTACGATAAACGGTTCCGGAGATATTCGAAAAAAACGAATTTTTTTCTAAAATTTCAACACCCTGTATCTCGAAAATTGTGCATTTTAGAGCGTAAGTTATTAGCGACTTTTTTCATCTTTTTGGATGAGTTATCACATCCTGAAGTCCTGCGCATATATTATGAAACACCCTATATATATATATATATATATATGTATATTAGAGGGAGCTTCAAAAAAAAATTTTAATGTTTTTTTTCGCTCTTACCCTCTCAAATGTTTTTATTTAATATAAAAAAAATTCTCACCAAATATGGGCGTTCCACCTCAACTCTAAGAGGTCGCTGTTTTTATTTTAGTTTCCCATTTAATTAACATGGGAAATAGTATATTAAAGTACAAGTTGCAGAAGGCCACATATTCTCGCACGAATTCGAAATTTGGCCTCGAGCGACGAAGGAGCGAGTGGACGAACGAATGAGTGCGAGAATAGCCTTCTGCAACGTGTGATTTATACTATTTTCTCGATTTTAACTTTTATTTAGGTTTTTTTAATTGTTTTGTGGTCGTTGTTAGTTAGGGGATTTTTCTCGCAAAATGTCAGTTGGCAACACAAAATGACAATATTTGTTATCCTGCACAAGTACAACCTGAACTGCACTTTTACACATTAAACTTAAAATTTTGCATTAAAATGAATTGTTGGAGCAAACTTTATATTACAAAACAATAATAAAGGCTTCATTTTCAATAAAAGTAATGAATTTGAGGTTATTAATCAGTTTGACATTTTGGGGGTACCAATACTTAAAAACTAAATGTTACCAAAAATCGTTTAAGAATGAGCTTCATTCTTCAACGATTTTGCGTGCGAGAATATGACATTCTTACATAAAAATCGAGAAAAATAATTTTATGTTTAGAATTTTATACCCCTGTATCAAAGTAACTTTTGGCAATGATCAGTGCAGTTTCTTATATAAAATGTTACGCACTACAAAAAAGGTCTCCTATTATATTTCGATAAATGGATTTTTTCTAGAGTTATTCGAGGTCAAAGTTTGATTAACATCAAATTTTCTGTTTTTTTTCATTTTATGGTACAATAATTATTAGCAGACGGGAGGTGAAAGGGGTAAAACAAGGCAGCGATTGTTTTTTTTCGGTTTCTAAATTATTTGAAAATATATTGACTCACAAGTTCACGCTTTTAATCGAAAATTATTATTATGAGCCTGTAGAGCGAGAAAAAGGAAGACTTTTCCATGGAACTTTTTTTCGGATTGTATGCAAACTAGGTTGCTTCAAAAAAAATTTAATTTTTTTTTCAACTCTTAGCCTTCCAAATGTTGGTGATTGATAAAAAAATTAAATTTTTTTTGAAGCATACAATCCGAAAAAAAAGTTCGATGGAAAAGCTTTCCAAATTTTTACCTTACTTTTTCTCGCTCTACAGGCTCAGAACAATTATTTTCGATTAAAGGCGTGAACTTGTGAGTCAATATATTTTCAAATGATTTAGAAACCGAAAAAAAACAATTAAAAAAAAAGATACGAAAAATTTTTTGGGTAGGTACCCCATATTGCCCCCCCACCCCGCTGCCTTGTTTTGCCCCCCTTCACCACCTGTCTGCTAATTGTACCATAAAATTAAAAAAACAGAAACTTTGATGTTAATCAAACTTTGACCTCAAATAACTCTAAAAGAAATCAATTTATCGAAAAATAACAATTTACCTTTTTTGTAGAGCGTTACATTTTATATAAGAAACTACAATGATCATTTCCATAAGTTACTTTTATACAGAGGTATAAAATTCCAAACATAAAATTATTTTTTCCCATGTTAATTAAATGGGAAAATAAAATAAAAACAGCGACCGCTTAGAGTTGAGCTGGAACGCCCATATTTGGTGAGGATTTTTTTTATATTAAATAAAAACATTTGAGGGGGTAAGAGCGAAAAAAAAACAATTAAATTTTTTTTTTGAAGCACCCTAATGTATATATATTATTTATATATATATATATATATATATATATATATATATACAGGGTGTTTCACATTCGAAGTCCATAAGGGCGATTCCGCGGCAGACGATTTTTGACATACATTTTTAAATCACAGAGTTTATTACTTTTTTTATACCAATACAAAGAGAAAGATATATATTTAATAATAAAAAAACTTTATAGAACTTAAGTTATTATTTGAATTTTTTGGCGCGCTCAGAAATGGTGGCGCCTGAAGACTTGATGCAAACTATTCATCGACACTTGATAATTTTTCCACGAAATCGCTATTACCGATGGTTTGAGGTTATATTTCACTGATAAATATTGAAGTCATAACATTTGTTTATTGCCTTATATAAAAAAATTAAATATTTATTAATATTTTTCTAACAATATTAATTAAATAAGAAACCATTGTTGGTCAGTTGCACCCGCGATATAAAAGAAATGAAAGTTTGGTTTTCTTGAAGAAATAAATTGGTAATTTTTTGAAACTTTGTAGAAGTAAGAAGAAATAAAAGGAAAACTTGATTCTGTCGCAATAGAACGTAAGTTGTCATTTTAATTAAAATTAACTTTGACTAAAATGAGTTGCACCCGCGATTAAAATATTAGAATCGCGGGTGCAACAGTTATGACTCTTACGATTACATTAGGGAATTTTTAGCGAGTTACCGGTAATAAAAAGTTAAAACCATTCTATTTTAGCGAGTAACCGGTAACTGCATGAAATGTCAAATCAGTAACCGCGGTTAAGAATTGAGCTCCGAAAGCAATTGTTAACAACGCTGAAGAATTTTATGATCTGGCTCGTCGCCTTTCTCCAAAAATTTCTTTTATATTTGTATCCCAAAAACAAAAATAAAGAATGAAAAACCATGTTAAATGATAGGTGGAAAGGACTAAAAAATATACCAGCCATTCAATCAAAACATTTTTTTCAATTTGAGGAGGGTAAGAGCATTTGTGTTGCACGAACGTCGAAGTCTAATTTGAAAAGCAAATTAGTTTTGACAACTGCTACTAAAAAAAAACGTAGAAAAGTTACAAAAAAAGTTACGCAAAAGTTGAACGTTTCTGATGTTTACAGCGATTCTGAAGAAAACCTTAAGGCTGATAAATCGCCGACTATTCCAAACAAATAATTTATTTAAGTTACATAGGAAAGTGCTAATTAGTGATAATACAGCATCTATGATATCATATCTTTAATTTAAAGTTACATGGAAATGTTTATATTCACTACAGTGAGACGTGTTGCACCCGCAATAATTTTATGTTGCACCCGCGACTGGATAAAAAGTGAATAATTTATAATATTTATTTCTTTTAATAATTTTATTTAAGTTAATAATTAGTTTGTTTTGTATTCTTTTAAAGAATGTAAAAATAATTTAATAAATATTCCATAATTAACAGACTTTTTTCATTCTAGCTTCATGAACTTTAATGGTGGGCCGATTTCGTTGCACCCGCGATAGCACTTTGAACCTCTCCTGTGTCTATTTATACATTTTATTAAATGTTTTTTATATTAATTTTTGTAAAACAGATTACAATGTAATCCTGCGACCAGTCATTTCTTTAAAAAGAGTTTTTAATTTCTTAGTAAGAAGCCTTGAGTGAGTCTAAATGTTGCACCCGCGAGTACGGAATCGCCCATAAGAAGTTTCTGGGGAACGAAAAGAGAAATCATTTTTAAATTTTAAAAGCGTTTATAATCCATTTAGGTATATTTTTCTAAAATATTTTGAACAAAATGCCACTAACCTATTTTCGGAGAATCTAACCTATTTTGTACGGAAGCGTAGAAGGGCCACACTTCTCTCTTATAACTCGGAACACTAACGAAAATTTACGAACACCTACGAACACTCACGAACACACCCACGAACACTCACGAAGACACTCACGAATACCCACGAACACACCTACGAACACATACGAACACTCATGAACACACCCACGAACACACCCACGAACAACCACGAACACACCTACGAACACTTACGAACACACCCACGAACACTCACGAACACTCTTACCAACGAACCCACGAACACCCACCAACACCCACGAACACACCTACGAACACATACGAACACTCACGAACACTCATGAACACACCCACGAACACACCTACGAAACACTTACGAACACTTCGAACACCCACGAAACACTTAGGAACACCCACTAACACACCCACGAACACTCACGAAAACACCCACGAACACATACGAACACACTTTTCAAATTTATCACAGTTGTATACTATATACATATAGTTTCATATGTTGTGGTAGATAATTGTAAAGTTTTGGTCCCCAGTAGACTATGGTCTACACATTTTTGGGTTCCACTAAGTCTTTGATAGCCCTGATAGCACAGTTTATTCTAAGAATGTTTTTTAAACCTTCCAGTGGGAATATTCTTAGGATCATGCTATATTTCTTCTAGTCATGTTCTAAGAATGTTTTTCAAAACCTTCCAGTGAGAATATTCTTAGGATCATGCTATATTTCTTCTAGTCATGTTCTAAGAATGTTTTTAAACCTTCCAGTGAGAATATTCTTAGGATCATGCTATATTTCTTCTAAAGAACATGCTTAAAAGAAATATAGCATAATCCTAAGAATATTCTCACTGGCCTATAGTCAGGTTTTTAGAAGGTGCAAAGTTTAGTGGTAAAAATTAATCCACTCTAAACATATGCTTAGAATGTTGAGAAAGTAATTGCTATATATAGAAAGTTCATTTAGGAATATTCCTGGAACATTCTGTTAAGCATATTCAGTTCAGTTAGGTACCTATATAATAGTAAAATATACCATAATCTACGTATAAAGGTACCTATACTTAATATTAAATACTAAGTAAAAAACACAATCCAAAATATTTTTGTATAGTTATTTGTCAAATTAAAACAATATTCGATAACAAAAATACTTTTACTATAGGGATCTAAATTATCCGGCTTTTACATAAAATCTTCTATCCAACTTAAATACAATGAAACATGTTTTTTTATGAAGAACTATTTGGTTTTTTCTTTTATGAAGAAATATTTTATAAGGAAATATTTTGTTTTTTTATATTTTATTTTATGTTAAAAATAAATATTTATTAATTTGTATACCGATTGTTTATTTCTGAATTAACATTTTTATGTATAATAATCCTAACTATCTTCAACTTCAATCTAATCTGACTTATCCCACAAAATTTTCCAATTTTACTTTTTATGAAATAATGTCATACAACTTATGGTTTAGAGGTCAAGTTATTTATTTAATATTTTTAAATAAATATATATTATGTCGCAAAACTTTTTAAGGGGATGACAAATACATTTCACTTTCATATTATGACAGTGAGGCGTATTTGTCGCCTCCTGAAGAATTTTACGAATGTAGAATCCAACATATTAGAACGTGGGTATCTGACATATTTGAAAATATTCTCAAAAGATTCCTAGAAGCTCCATAAGAAACCTTCTAAGAACATTCCAAAAAGGCATTCTTAAAATGTTCTTAGGATGCTTTTTAAGAAGGTTTTAAGAAGCTTCTAAGAATCTAATTGCATCATTAAAAGGGTATCTATTGAATGTTTTAAAAGTCCCTAAGAACATTCTTAGCAATAAGGAAAGGTTCTAAGAATATTCCATAATAAATATTTATTAATTTGTATACCGATTGTTTATTTCTGAATTAACATTTTTATGTATAATAATCCTAACTATCTTCAACTTCAATCTAATCTGACTTATCCCACAAAATTTTCCAATTTTACTTTTTATGAAATAATGTCATACAACTTATGGTTTAGAGGTCAAGTTATTTATTTAATATTTTTAAATAAATATATATTATGTCGCAAAAATTTTTAAGGGGATGACAAATACATTTCACTTTCATATTATGACAGTGAGGCGTATTTGTCGCCTCCTGAAGAATTTTACGAATGTAGAATCCAACATATTAGAACGTGGGTATCTGACATATTTGAAAATATTCTCAAAAGATTCCTAGAAGCTCCATAAGAAACCTTCTAAGAACATTCCAAAAAGGCATTCTTAAAATGTTCTTAGGATGCTTTTTAAGAAGGTTTTAAGAAGCTTCTAAGAATCTAATTGCATCATTAAAAGGGTATCTATTGAATGTTTTAAAAGTCCCTAAGAACATTCTTAGCAATAAGGAAAGGTTCTAAGAATATTCCATTATTCCGGGTCATATCTTCTTAGAAGATTCATAGAATCAAATTTTGCTATCAGGGGAGCGAGTTTGGAAATTATTTTTGTTTCTTGTATTGTATACAATACAAGAAAAAAAAGCTATAGCTACACTGAGAAAACAGTTTATTTTTTATAAAGCAGTTTTATTTATATTTAATAAATGCTTTATTGCATATAGGGTTAATAAACATCCCATTTAAATGTAATAAAGCGTTTGTTTTTGTATGTTTCTTAATAAATAATATATTTATTTTTTACTACGATCTTAAAATATTAATAAAAATACATTTATTAAAAGTAAAAAATTTATTTATTTAAAACAAATTTATACCATATTGCAAAAAAATAAAACCTTTGTTAATAATAAACAAATTTAAAGCAATAAAAATTGAATATTTATTTATTGTAAAAGTTTGTTTTTTACACAAAGCAATGAATTTGTTAATAAATAACAAATTTTAAATAATAAAAAATGTTTCAATATTTATAATATATAGTTGTTGTCTAAATACGCCAATGTTATTTGTGTTTCCTGTCTTTAAGATCGCGGTCATTTGATTTTGTACAAAATGACTATTCAATGTCATGACTTAAAGTTGGTTCGTTTAAAGTGTCAATATTGCTATAGCATAATTAACGTTTGGATTAGGACAACACTGGTTGGCCATCCTCATTTATTGTAAACAGCAGGTTGATAGGAATCTTCTGTTAAAAAAACAACTGACGCACCTTCTTTTCTAAAATAAAAATTTGGATATAAACAAAAAAATATATACCTATAGGCTATAGCGAAAATCTCTTTAACTAAGAATATCACAACAGAATGTAATCATTGCAATGATGCATTAAAAATCACATTTTAGTTGCTACTTTGAAGTTTGAACCTGATGGTAAATATTCCGTCATAAAGCTTTTCATTTATTAAAATCATTGTTAACATTTTAAAGAAGAAAACAACTGTTATAAATTACCTTTACAATTGGACACAACATTACTTAAACCGAGATCGATAAGAAAGTCCTTTAAATCCATTTTTTACAGGTACTTCACTATAAGTACCTATATATATACTTCACAACATAAAACTAAAACTGATGATGCTTACGCGAAGGCGCGAAATAAGTAAATAACGTATTTTAGGGCATATTTAGTAAATTTTGCAAAATATATTTATTAATAAAAAAATTATTTATTATTTTTTACTTAACACATCTTTATTGTAAACAAAACGTGTAACATTTAATAAAGAAAACATATTCAACAATAAACCCTTGCGAAAAAAATGCCTAAATTTTGGACATTAATGCCTAACTTAGGCATATATGCCAAAAATTAGGAATTAATGCTGAAAAGTTAAGCATATATGCCTAACTTGGGCATTTAAATTATGCCCAACAGTTTAGCATAAATGCCTAACAGTTAGGATTGAATGCCTAACTTGGGCATTTATGCCTAACTGTTAAGCATAAATGCCTAAGAGTTAGGATTGAATGCCTAACAGGCATTTATACCTAACTTGGGCATTTATGCCCAGCAGTTCAGCATAAATGCCTAAGAGTTAGGATTGAATACCTAACTTGGGTATTAATGCCCAATAATTTAGCATAAATGCCAAAGAGTTAGGATTAATTGCTCAAAAATTTGGTATGTGAATTCAATGATTCAATGTGTTGAGATTAAATACCTATTTTGGGCATATATATATATATGCCCAAAATAGGTATTTAATCTCAACACATTGAATATATGACTGGTAGATGCTACTTTTTTGTCTAATATATTACATATATATTAGGGTGGGCCGAAAAAATTATTTTTTTAATTCAATTTAGGGGTAGCAAAAAAAATTTACCTTATGCCAAAAGTAGTTTGTAAAAAAAAAATTAGCGTTTTAGCCCAATATTTTATTTTTTTATATTTTTTTGGGGGTAGCAACAAAAAGTTACATTTTGTTAACAATAATTCTAGAAAAAAAAAATTGCGTACTAGCCCAATATTTAAGGCCCCCCTGGGGGCCCAAAATATTATTTTTTTATATTTTGTTTGGAGTAGCAACAAAAAGTTACATTTTGTTAACAGTAATTCTAGAAAAAAAAATGATTACCAGCCCAATATTTAAGGTTACCCCGGGGGCCCATTTTTTATATTTTAATTGGGGTAGTCACAAAAAGTTACCTTATGTTATCAATATGTCTAGAAAAAAAGTCCGATATTAAATTTGACGTCAAAAATTTGTCGGTTTAGCAAATTCTAGGGTTAAAAATGTTTATAAATTTGGAAATGTTTTTTTTTTAAATAAAAGAACTAAAAATATTTCTAAGTCAAGCAGACGACTTCTATATAAGGTACGGCAAGTTTCCCTTTCACGCGCAAGCGGTGAAAAAGTTTGTGAAGCTTGTAACAGAAGCTGCATTAAAAATTTGCTGTGAGGTAGCAAGAAATGGTTATAACCATATATATATAGATGCGCAGACATCTTTACTGGCCTATATGACAACAAGTCTCAATATTATTTAAATAATAAAAAATACTGGGTGGGAGGGAGCGGATGGAACTCGAGGAGCAAATATCCAATTAATTAATAATAATAATAATAATAATAATAATAATAAAAATGCTTTATTGCATAAAACACAAAATTAATTACACAAAAGGCTGCGTTCGTAAGGACGTCCTTCCATACCACCTACTAAGAAATTAAATCTATTTTATTCTGCATATCACATATTAATTAAACTAAATCCTATAATTTCATATCACAACAGTTAATAACAAATTAAATGTGTTTGGATATTGAAATATTATGTTAAAGAATGTTTTATCGTTCAAAATTTTTATAGATAGGTCTATAAACGAATCCTTAGATTTTGAAGTTTTGTGACTAGGTATTTGAAAAAGATTGTGCCTTAAATCAAGATTGTATTTATTGGATCTTTGAATACAGTTGTTGAATTCAGGCAATTATTAGGTATTTACTTTCTGTAAGGATCAATTATTTTTAAATGCTTGTTTTCCAAATAAATTGAAGTAATGGGGTCAAATTTTCCGACTAAATATATGAATCTAATACATAAGTTTATTTTTAAATGTTTCAGTATGATATGAGTAGTAGACTGGCATGCAATAGTCTATAATAGGGTGTATATTAATGTTGACACAATTTTGCACTTGGTGTTAGAATTTAGAACATATTTAAATTAATATAGTGATTTCAGCTTCATATAACACAAACTAAGTTGTCTTGTAACATGGCTTTCAAAGTTCAGGTTTGTATAAATAATAAAAAAACACCCAGATTTCTTGCTGTTTCTTGCTGAGGTATTTCTATAATATTTATATGTATGGTATTAAAATTATATTGTTTTTTATTTATCATTTATACTGTACCAATATTTATTACAAGACCCTTTTTGGCATTTAACTGAAGTCTATGATTAACTGACCAAGCATTTACTTCTTTTAAGACTTTATTTATTTCGATAGTGGTTGTGTTAATTAATTTAGAGTAGCGCAAAATCTTTTTTAAATTTAATAAAATCAAGCCAAGAGTTGCTAATTTTTTTTCATCAAAAGGCGTCTTAATAAAATAATAAAAAAAAACTTAGAGTGATACAGGCATTTGGTTTGTCTATGCAATAATACATGGGGTAACTTTTTGTTGCCATCGCAATTAAAATATATATAGAAAAATTTGGACCCCCCAGGGCACCCTTAAATATTGGGCTAGAATGGCTATTTTTTTCGAAACATACTGTTAACATGAGTTTACTTTTTGTGGTTACAATATGAACAAAAAATATATTTTGGGCCTCCGGGGCACCCTTAAATTTTGGGCTAGTACGCTCATTTTTTTTTTAGAATTACTGTTAATATAAGGTAACTTTTGTGGTTAACCCAATTAAAATATGATAAAAATAAATATTTTGGGCCTCCGGGGCACCCTTAAATATTGGGCTAGTACGCTCATTTTTTTTCTAGAATTACTAGTAATTGACTGGGGTGGGAACAAAAAGTTACCTTATGTTAACAGCTGTTAACATAAGGTAACTTTTTGTTCCCACCCCAGTCAAAACATACAAAAAAAAATATTTTGGGCCCCCGGGGGACCCTTAAATAATGGGCTAGTACGCTACATTTTTTTCTAATAAATTACTTTTAACATAAGGTAACTTTTTATTGCTACCCAAAAATAAATATCTCAAATATTTTTTTTTTACGTTTTTCGGCCCACCCTAAAAGAACATATTCAAAGACCAAGCTCATCCTCCTTCGGACATCACATTAAATACAACTCCCACTCCTTCCGCCCAGATCTCAACAAATACAGCCTTAAACTAGACCTATTTGAAGATTTTTAACCTTGTAGTAGTGGCGCCTTATATTTAACATTGGTGGTGGCGCCCGGCCTGTCAGGCCCGTAAATTTAAAAAAATCATATTTATGCTAGTATTTTTTCTTTGTGAATTTTTTTTCTTTTAATTTATTACTTAATCCTATTGTGACCAAGGTAACTGATTTTTTTTGCAAAAGAACCTCATATGTTTGAAATATGGGGTTAATTTTATGGGGACAGGATTATAAGGTGACATAATATTATTTCACAAAAAACTAAATAAAAAAATTATTCTACCAAAAAAACAACAAATGGTTTATAAGCTTGAATAACAAAATATCGTATTAAACGTGGTTTTGATTTTTTCCACACAATTATGACACATAATTTTGGCATGGGTCATATATATATGTATACATAGAAATTTTTAGCTATAAAGTGTGTGGTCCTTCTGTCTATGCGACATTCTGCACACATTTTTCTGGTCCCATGGGGTATTAGTTGAGGTTCAACATTATCGGTAGAAGTCCCAGCTACTTCTTGTCGCCTTTGACGTACCTCAGTTGGTAAATTTTGTTCCATAGAACGGCGTTTCAAATGCTTCTACTAGGACATAGCGCCGTTCTTCAAGAGCTTTCGCATTAATAATTTGAATTATTAGCAGTGTGTATTACTTGGGCATTTATTCCAGCCACATTCATAAGCCCATAAAATATGACCATATTTGATAGAATTAAGTATAAAAATATGCTAAATAATTAATATGCCACAAAATAGTCGTATAACATAAATGGTGGCGCCCGGCCTTTCAGGCCGTTTTAGGTTATAACTTTTTAAGTTAGAACTGTAAGTAAATAAACATTGCACTACACCTTTCTATGCAAAAAGTTAGGAAGGTACTGAAAAATACAGAGTTGTCTCTTAATTATTTTCATAATGATCCGCTAAATAAGATCGCTTGGGCCTGTTAGGCCGTGCGCCACCAGTAGAAGGTTAAATATCCAACTCATTCAAAAATAAACCTGAACAATGCTTGAACTCACAAATTAATTTAAATAGAAATTTAAACCATTATTTAAACATTTCCTATAAGCATTTCATGATTGATGATGAAAAAAAAACATTTCTTGATTCCGTCCTCCCCCCACCATTGCTTATTTTTTAAATAACCTTTTTGAGTTGTAACTACTGTATTTTATTAGTTAAGTTAATTTAAATTACCCGCTAATTTTAAGATTATGAAGTTGGCACTAGTTAAACGTCAAAATTAACGTGGTGAACGATGGAAACTAATGTTTACTTTTCAGGGCTAGCCCGAATGATGTCTTTAGATTAAATGACGAAAGCGCTTGGCTACTCATTTTTTTTAAATAAATATACCGACATACAAAAATACACCCCTTTTATTAAATGAATAGTTTTATTGAATCGATTAAGCATAATGCCTAAGTTCGGCATTATTCCCAAGTTAAGCATAATGCCTATAGGCTATAGGCATTATTCTATAAGCATAATGCCTAAGTTAGGCATTATTCCCAAGTTAAGCATAATGCCTAAGTTAGGTACTCAAAATCATGTCTAACTTTTTAGGCGTTAATGCCTAAAAGTTAGGCATTAATGCCCAAAATTTAGGCATTTTTTTCGCAAGGGAACATGTATTTCTTACAAATGCATTATTTATTAATTAAAATTGTATCATTTGTTTTATGGAAGTTTGACAAAATATATTTATTTATTAAAAAATATGATTTATTTTTAATTAATAGATATGTCTATGTTTTAAATGTATTAATCCGTTTGGTTTTTATAAAGAAATATTTATTTCTTTTAAGCAAACTCAATAAAACAATTGGCATATTAAATAAAAATATATTAATTTTGCGTTATTGAAATAATAAACAAATATTTGTTATTCAGAAACAATATTTTTTAATTATAACTAAAAACTACCAAATATTTGATTTGTTTACAGGGCCGTTTCTGGAGAGCGTGCAGTGAGTGCACGCACGCAGGCGCAACATTTTGGGGGCGCAAAATCAAAGTCAATCGGTACTTTGTAACGATAAACTTTCTTGCAATAAAACTAATACTTAAACATACATAGGATAAAGGTTGCCGCTATTTTTTTCGGCCGCTATAAAGCGCCTTTTGCCGCTTTAATATTTGCGACCTATTTTTTTTGTTAATATAAGTATTAAAATAAAAGAAAAGAAATTTTCATAATATTTTTAGTATTTGTTTGATTGTTGCAGTTAACGGTAGCAAAGTTTAACAGTAGTCTACACAGTGCACGACTTTGTAACTATAGGTACTCTCTAAAAATGAATTAGTCAAAAGCAATTTGTATCCCGGACATTTAGCAGTTAACTCATATGTAAAATTGTCTGAATCCGAAAATGTCGTCAAAAGTTATAAAAGTACATATAACAGTTTTTGAGATATAGTCAATTTTCCATATAATATGGAATATAAGATATCTCAAAAACTGCTCTACTTTCATATTTTTTGACGATCTTTTTGGATTCAGGGGACAATTTTACATAATAATAAGCTGTTAAATGTCCAGGATACAAATTGCTGTGGACTACAGTTATTATTGACTGCAGTCATGCTCTTTCACTTTAAAAACCAGTTGTAGTTTTTTTTTAATTTTGTTTTCTTTAGAGTATTTTTATTACTAACTATTTTTCGTGATTTCGTTTGTTTGGTAATTTAATAAATATTTTTTATGCTTAATTTCAGCAGTTTTATTACATTTTCAATTACATTTTGACAGTTTGTTGCAAAATATATATTTTTGAAATTTTAGGGCTTAAAATTAAAATATTTAATGTATTATATTTAAAAAGGGCGCACCAAAGAATGCTGCACGTAGGCGCAAGACACCCCAGGAACGGGCCTGTTTGTTTATTACAATAGTATGATTTCTCTCAGTGTGTATTCATCTAGCAATGTAGGTTTATGGGAGTATTAGATATTTAATATGTCAGACTGTTCTAACCTCGCTTTATTTTGACGATTGACGACATTTGACAAATGCAACTAACTTCAGCCTGTGACTAAAAAGCCCCAAAGCTAATGTTGCTAACTTCGCCCCGTGACTAAAACACGTGTTTACCTTGTCAATGAGTATTTAAAATTTTAAATCTTAAGATAACTTAGTCATGAAAACATACGAAAATGTGTTTTTAGAGTATATTTGGTCATACGATCAATCTTTTATTGCAATACTTATTTAAATTTAAATTTAGTTTTTTGGTCTGAGATCCCACCACAATAGCTATTTTCGCGGAGCTAATCCCGAACTAATTCCGGAGATCCTAGGCATGCGTTTTTTAAAATTTGGGGTTAAAAATGTAAATTGCGCATGACAAATATTAAAATGCGCATGCCTAGGATGTCCGAACCAGTGATGCCAGATATACGGATTTTTCCGTATTCTACGGAATTTCGAGTGTATTGGGAAAATATACGGATTTTTATACGGATTTTGGGGGCAATACGGATTTTATACGGATTTATAACAAATCCAAATTTTATACCTAAATTATCGCCAACTCTGTAGTTACAGCCTTTCGTTCTTTGGGGTGATTTTTCCCCAAATATTTTTAGGTTAAAAATCTTTTTTTTTCGGTTTTACTTATCCACAAGACTGAACTAAATACAGTTATCTGTAAAATACAGACTTACAAA
Organism: Brassicogethes aeneus; assembly: GCA_921294245.1. NCBI lineage: Eukaryota > Metazoa > Arthropoda > Insecta > Coleoptera > Nitidulidae > Brassicogethes > Brassicogethes aeneus. The sequence goes on along the minus strand of OV121134.1, from coordinate 15,419,420 downwards.
ATAGACAGGTTGCTGTAATGCATATTATTAAAACTATAGGAATCTGCACTTTTGACAGTTGAAGTTTAGTTTCAAGTAAACAGAGATGTCGCCACCAGTGTTTATTCCGTCATCCGATAGAATAATTCATTCTGTAATACTCTAAGGAATATATGTCATTGCACATTAAAAAGTGATATATCAACTATAGTTGAACGGTTATATTTAAGGCCCGGATTTTAGGTAAAACACCTTTTGTTGGTTTTTTAGGTTTTAAAGATTTTTTTTGTATTTGTCCGTTTTATAAAAAATGTAGTCATCTGACTAAGTTTTATTTGACCTAAAATACCTTTTTTATATTTTTTTCACCTATTTTCCTTTTTTGTACATAAATTGTATTTTTAATACCTAAAATGAACTTTTATGTCATGCATATAATCGTTAAATAAATTAATAAAATTTATTTTTTTTTTATTTTTGAGTTCCTATTTTGTTTTTTTTTTGTAATTTTATAGTTCCTATTATGTTTTTTTTGCTATTTTACATTATTTGTGATATGATATATTTATTTTTTAAAGAATCTTTTATTTTATTTGTTATTTTTCCAACCAAACGTTTTTGTTCAGTTAATGTTAATAATAAATATTATTTTAATAACTATTTCATTTTTTAATTTAAATCCTTTATTGCCGGACATTAACAGAGCAATTATAATGTAACTAAAACTACATAAGACCTATGTACATATGGTTTTACAACGATATCGACATTATAATGAAAACATTTTATTTTAATAAATCAGCTTATTATATTTTTTTATTTAAGTACCTAAAATAATAACCTAATTTTATAACTATGTGACCTATTTTTTGCATTTTTTTTTTTACTTTTTTATAACCTAAAAATACGCACCAACCAACTAACTTTTTAATTAAGTACCTAAAATATAGGTACCTAAAATAATAACCTATTTTATTAAAAATATCACCTAATTTAGGAACCTTTTATTACTTTTTTATGACCTAAAAATCCGGGCCTTAGTTATATTCCATATAAAAGGAGGGCAATGCGTAATAGCGTAATTTTCTTCAAATTTATATCAATCGAAATGTTCCAAATGTTATTAAACTATAGTTTAATAACATTTGGAACATTTCGATTGATATAAATTTGAAGAAAATTACGCTATTACGCATTGCCCTCCTTTTATATGGAATATAACTAAGGCCCGGATTTTTAGGTCATAAAAAAGTAATAAAAGGTTCCTAAATTAGGTGATATTTTTAATAAAATAGGTTATTATTATGCTCCTATAGGAGCATACATGTCTACTTGTGCCTAGAAAATTATTACTTTATTTATTTAACCCAATATTCCATAAAATTTTAAATAATTAAAAAGTCTTAACTGCTTTTGAATTCTGCACTAAAAATATGTTATGTCCCATGAGTTATCATATTAACCAATTTTTTTAAAACCTCACACAATCAAAGCAGTTAAGTTGAATGTTTTTTTAATACACTATAGGCAAAGTATATTTTTAAAATAAGATTATGTTTCATACAGTTTAGGATTCAGAGAAAAAGGTTGCTTCATTTAACCAATTTTTTAAAGAAAGTTTTTCGTGTCCCATGAGTTATCACACGTTTTGTCTGCATTTTGTCTAGAGATCAATTGGTGATCACCACTTATTCAAAAATGTTAAAAATGTACATTGGCCTATCCCTTAAAGTTTAAACATTTTATACATTCCTAATAAATATAGGTATTCTGGTATACCAAGTTAAATTTTATTTCTGTCATCTGAATGTACCGTGCGTTATCATGGAATTGCCCAGGAGTAGAAAAAAATAATTAAAAGAATTGCCTTCTTGCTCAAGACTTAAAAATTAAATTATACTACGTTTTTTATTCTAAAAAATAAATCATCCACATGGAAATTAAATTTCCCCTAAATTAGTCTAATTATTGATAAAAAAAATTAGGTAATAAGTGTAAAATACGAAATACGGAATTATACGGATTTTTTTTCTTAATCACCACCATACTACTAGGTCAAATACGGATATTCAGCGCTAAAGATCTTGCATCACTGGTCCTTATGTTCTGTGACTGGTCCGAACTAGTTCGGGATTAGCCTTCGTAAGCAATGATTGGGTTGGCAACAGTGCTTTTGGTTAATTTAATTTTGGTAGAC